>QRDG01000340.1:487541-1130622 GCA_012064385.1 Puccinellia tenuiflora
GTAAAAGGTTCTACATTGGTCATAGAGTGAAGATGAAAATCTGAATGTAAAAGGTGGACACTTTGGAAAAGATATATAAATGAGTAGAGGTAAAGCATGCATAAGTTTCATCTATCCTCCAAACATTCTACTTAAGTTATTGAATGCAATGGTAATACTTGGTGTCAAGATCTCATTCCCCTATCATAGCATCTTGAATGATTAAAGTTTAATGTGAAAGCAAATATGAGTAGTGGCCTTGATAAAGCAAAGGTTAGATGTCTCATGCCCCTTGAATACAAGTACCTACACCATGATTACTCAACTTGGGAAACAAAGCAAGTTTAAGTTATCTATCATTGTAAGTAAAAATGGTATTATCAAGAGCCTCAACTGGGGTACCTCTTGTCCCATGATATGGATCAAGCCCACATCAAAACAATAAGACAAACAAACATAATGAACAACCTCAACACCCTTTTTATTTACCACTTGATATAGCTTTTTATTGTAGGGTGTATCACAGAAAGTTCAAAATAGCATGTAAGTAAATTTCCACCATAAATGATGCATGGCTTAGATTAGCGGCCCAGGTTTCTCTCTAACCATTTATACAAACTCATTTAAACTTTATTCTATTTCCACATTATTTCGTCATGATAGGCATCCATAAACAAAAGTACATGATATCAACTAAACAAATGATGGAACATGTTGAAAGCTTTGCATGTGACAGCACATATGGGCTAACTCCCAACCTTAAACATTTATCAAGCCACTATCATCATAATATTAATCACAATGGTTCATCTTTATTGAATGCAATAAAAGTAAAGTGTGCATCAAGTTCGCGAGAGCTTTTTAACCAACTTTTCCCATTACAATAAATAACATCATCATTTTCATTTAGAGGTATAGATAACACAAATAACATGATAAACATACTTGGAGTAGCATAAAGCTAATAGGTAGATATGGTGGACTCACTGGAAAAACTTGGGTTGAAGGTGTTGGAAACAAGTTTTTACTTGTTGGAATTTTTGGGCTAGCAAAAGGGAGAAAGATGACCATCTAGATGCATGCATGAGTGTCCATAGAACTAACTAATTCATGTCAAACAAGGTGAAATAACATACAGCATCAAAACATGAATAAAAGATAACTCATGATAAAGCATTTGCAAATTATTACTCATAAAGAAGCTCATGAATCATGTAACTATATGTGTCATTAAAAATCAACTTAGACATCCCTTTTCCCAATACAATAAAAGCATGCAAGATATTTCAACCCATATTTCCAGTAGCTTTCTCATATATAAATGATAGTGTGGTGGTCTCACAAAAATCAAACCAAAACAAAAACAAATAAAAGACGCTCCAAGTTTATGCGATAAAGTGCATTGATAGAAAAACAGAAGTTAGACGTGTGCAAACCGAGAGTGTGTTGGTCCAGTGGGATTGTCTTCACATCCCCAAGCTTATGGCTTTCACCATCCTTGGATAGCTCTTGGTGGTGCATCTCCTCTAATCCCTGTGAAAAAACTTCAAAACACTGTTTCTCCCATTTCTTTTCTGTGGGGTGACATTAGTAGTGATAGACAAATGCATTACTTGCTGCTTATAATCCTAAGAAAAAAATTCATGTGAATGTCCAGAAAGTGTATAATATTGTATGCCTATTAATAAACTCAATTGGATCAACAAGATTCAAGTTAAAAGTTCAAAACATGCATCAAACAATATTGGACAGAATCTGTCCAGAAAAACAGCAGCAGAAAAACGTATTTTTCTGTCCTACTTAAACTCGTCTAAAAATTCTGGAAACATTCAGGCATACAGAGGATGAAAAGTTGAAGTTACAGTAAAAATCTCAGCTCATTCAGATTTACAGAATAAGAATGACAAATCAAACCGTGCACAGATTCCGTGCAGGAATAAAATCTCCGACATAGAAATAGCAACTTTTTCAAACCAAAATGGGTAAACTTGGCACTTTATTAAAAATTTCAGAAACTAAACTAAGAAAACAATCTCTTGTTACAGCAAGAGGACACAAAGAAAATCCAAATAAAAACAACCGGGTTGCCTCCCGTAAAGCGCTTTCTTTACAGCCATATAGCTAGGCTTACTTACTTGGTATCAAGATGGTTGGAGTGAGGTGGCTTGGCATCCCCAAGCTTAAATTCTTGTATGTAGGGTAAGCCTAGGGGTAACATCCCCAAGCTTGAGTGTTTGTCCCTCTTGATCATTGTTCATCACCCTCAACTCTTCCACTTGAAAATTTCTTTACACAAAACTCA
Source organism: Puccinellia tenuiflora (assembly GCA_012064385.1). NCBI lineage: Eukaryota > Viridiplantae > Streptophyta > Magnoliopsida > Poales > Poaceae > Puccinellia > Puccinellia tenuiflora. The sequence continues at coordinate 489,823 of QRDG01000340.1, forward strand.
TCATAAAACTTGATTAGAGGGGTTAGTGTCTCCATAAATTAAATCCACATAGGTACAGCAAAGACATATCATGAGTTGATTCTAAACATTAGATAATATTACTATGGTTGTGCATTGCTATTTGATCAATAGAACCACACAAAACACAAGTAATGAGAGTAATGCAAAATAAAGACAGAATCTGTCAAAACTGGACAGCATATAAAGAGTGAATTTTTAGAGGCACTTACGTTGCTCAAATCAGAAAACTTTGAACTAATGAATTGTGTAATAATAACTGAAGATTTCTGTAGTAAAATATCAAGTCAAAATTCCTTTTCTGTGATTTTTAACATTTTTCGCAGTGAAGCTCAGGAATCTGTTTTCTGGACAGCCATGATAGTTTTAATGATGCTCACATAGGAATAAGAATTGAAACGCAAAGGTGAGCATCAAGAGAAAAATATGAAACACTTTTAAGTCTAACCCACTTCCTATGCGTTGGGATCTTGTAAGAAAATAAATCAATGAAGCATATAGTAATTAGCATAGGAAGGTAAAGCAAGTGCAACATTAAAACCTTCAACATAAAGAGAGAAAACATAGTATTATTGAGATATTTAGAGACATGTTTCCCTCTCTCATAATAAATTTCAGTGCCATCATGAACAAACTGAACAACACAAGTATCATATAAAGCATTCTTGTCATGATTCACATGCATAAAAGTATTATTATTACTCTCCACATAAGTAAAATCCTTCTCATTAGTAATAGTGGGAGTAAAACATTCATAGTCATCATTATAATCGTCATATATTGGAGTCATGTCATAATCATAATAAACTTTATGCTCAATAGTAGGTGGACTGAAAAGATCACATTCATCATTATAATCATCATATATAGGAGGCATAGTATCATCAAAGCAAATTTCCTCCTCAAAGCTTGGGGGACTAAAAAGATCGTATTCATCAAAACCGGCATCCCCAAGCTTGCAATTTTCCATAGCATTAGCAACAATGACATTCAAAAAAATTATACTAATGACATAGCTGCTAGCATGATTGTTATGCAAATAAAGTTCCATAGGTTTAATTATCTCTTCAAAAGCATCATGTCCTAATTCAATATAAAGTTCATAAACATCTCTAATTTTTTTGTTGTTTTCCATTTTCTAATTTTTTTTGGGTTTTTGATAAATGCAAAACTGAAAGTGAAACTAAAATAAATGCAAAACTGAAAGTGAAACTAAACTAAATGCAAAACTGAAAATAAATATCTAGTGCAAACAAGAATAAAAACTTAAGCGCTACGCTCCCCGGCAACGGCGCCAGAAAAGTACTTGATAACCCCCAAGAGCAGGGGATCACTGTAGCACCTCTCAATGTGGAAGTAAGGTATCGATCCGCAGGAGCAAGAAGGGTTATCTATTCACTACAACTAAAGTGTCACAAGTTTTAGTTGATTATGCACTAAACAAGTTTATAGAACAAGGTGGTTGATTTAATGGATGGAAGTTTGATGTAACAAAACATGAGTGTGAAAGTGTCCCAATCCTCTTCAATGCAAGAGGACAAGACAAGGGAACAAGAGTGTGAAAGTGTCCCAATCCTCTTTAATGCAAGAGGACAAGACAAAGGTGTAAACGGTGTTTTGGAAATAAGGCCTAGGGATCATACTTTCACTAGTGGACACTCTCAACAATAATAATATAATGGACTGTGCTACCTAGGTCACGTGCCCTAGATTAGTCGTCCGTGGGCACGCATGGAATTAGGTAATTAATCCACGCATGCAGGTAACTAGCCAACCTGCGTATAGACTTTTTCATTGGATCCCAAACTTTAAAATGTTTTATCTCTTGAACCGTAAGTCAAAACTCAGATCCGTTTTCACGGTTAGCTTAGTCGCGTCGAGATCTTCGAAAGTAGATCCCATGTTGATATGTTTTGATAATATTTTTTTCTTGACTCTAGTTGCCAGGTTATAGTCACTTGGTCACCAGGGTATTACCATGTTGGTCACCAGGTTAAAATCAAAAAGTTACCAGGTTATTTGAACTTTGCTACTCACCAATATAGGCCTACCCTGATGTTAATGTGATCTTTTATGTGTTTAGATCCCATGTTGAGATGTTTTGATAAAAAATAAATCTGACCTTAGTTGCCAGATTATAGTCATTTGGTCACCAGGCATAGTCATGTTGGTCACCAGGTTAAAATCAAATGGTTATCAGGTTTTTTGAACTTCGCTACTCACCAATTTAAGTCTTTCTTGATGTTAATTTGATCTTTTCCGTGTTTAGAGTGCATCAAATACCCATTCTCTGGACATATAGATCCTTGCTACGATGAAACACATGTAAATATTATCTGGTAATTGTGTGTTATTTGGAGGGTAACTGTTAACCAGTAGTATGGCAACTAAGGTATAATAACCTGGCAACTGATGACGAAAAAAAAGTCGTCAAAATATATAATGAAGGGATCTTGTTTTGAAGTACTCATCGAGACGAACCCAACGGTGAAGACGGATCGTCAATTGCATTGACGGTTTAAGAGATAAATCATTTTAAAAATTCGGATTTGGGAAAAGATTTCATGGATACATGCATCCGTTGGCCCCTCCGCCCTTATAGGGAGGAATCTATACGACCATCCCGCCGGAGGAAATAATCTCGTAGGACACGGTTGCTAAGTAGATTAATCGTAATATAATTGAATACATAAATATTTCCTCCTCATTATGCTACTCTGAATTAATTTCTAGTTGGATAAAGAACACCAATCCAATGTGTAGGGCTACAAAAAGCACACCTTAAATTTCGTATTCCATATCTATGGACACTTCATGCGGTCACTATATGCATCCAAAGATAGTACTAACAAACACTACAATATCATAGTGACATCCAACACAAATAATAACTCATGATAAGTATTCATGTAATCTTTAGCCTAAGAGCCACACACGGTGCACGCACTGTCAACTTCACACCATGGGACAAAGGTGACTCCGGCAATCACATCAATAAAACCACATGAGTAGCATAATTCATAAGATAAAGAAGAGTATCATCTATGGATTCAACTAGATTACAAAGCTCATGATCATATAAAGATTACACCATGGGAGAGAGCGATAAACCACATAGCTACCGGCATGAGCCTTCAGCCCCGAGGGTGGACTACTCACACATGGTCATGGTGACGAGGAGCTTGATGGAGAGGTTGATGAAGAAGTGCAGCCCAGAGTGGAGACGGAGGCCGGCAGCAGCCATGGCGCGGCGGCGGCGGCAGCCCTTAGAGGCGGCGGTGGCTGCCCTTGGAGAGGTGGCGGCGGCAGCCCTTGGAGAGGCGGCGGCGGCAGCCCTTGGAGGAGGCGGCTGCCCTTGGTGGCGGCGGCTCTTGGCCCCCCTTCTTCTTCCTTGGTGATGGTGCAGCAATGGAGGAGCTCCTCCCCCTCCTTGGCGGCTGCCAAGAGGAGGAAAATTCGTGGTCCTCTGTGACCTAGGTTTCCTCTCTTTATATAGATTCCCGAATTCCCGTCACCAGATTTTTTCTTCAGTAAAATGGAGATATTTCAGCCGTCCGGACTCGGATTGGGCCGAATTTTAGGTCTAGATCATCAGAAGAAAATTGCCCACAACTTTCTAGAAGATTTGATTTCCATTTGACATCGTATTCAGGCCCAAACATGACAATCCTCGAAAATAGTTTTCAGACAGATTTCTGGAAAGTCCCAATTCGACTCAAACAAGGTTTCCTATTGTATTTTTGATAGTTTCTACACGTAAAATAGGAAAACAAGAAGATTGTGCACTTTGGAAACTATTAGTAGGTTAGTCCAATAAATGCCATAATATGATATAAAGTGTATATAAAACATTTGCGAATTGATATAAAACATGCATGGAACATCAAAAATTATAGATACGTTTGAGACGTATCACGGCGAAGCGCGGCAGGGGGCGCCCCCGGAAGACCGACGTCGAAGGTACCTCCAATGTGGGCGCCAAGCACGGCCGGGGCCGGCCGCCACAGCTTATCCGCGGCGGTGATGGGGGTGACGTCGTTGCGGCGACTGGAAACAAGCGGAGCCCCTCTCCTGTCCGCTCGGAGTCCCCGATCTTCGGTGGCTGGGAGGACTTCCCAATCTCTGAGTTCATCCTGGTGCTGTACGAGCCCGTGCAGCGTGTGCAGTTGTTGCCTTTCGCCATCGCCGATGCGCTTGAGGGGGATGGCCCCTTCAGGTTCCTCCTCCATCGGGTTGGTGCTCGCCAAGGGCCCTGGGAGGTGTTGGCTCGCATCACCGCCGGTCCCGGAGGCGGGGGGAACCGCCGCTGCGTCGAGTTTTTCTCCGGGTGGAAGGCCTTCGCCAACTTCTTCCGTCTGGATTCCGCCTTCGTCATCCGCTTCCAGCTGAAGCGTCAGACGGGGGTCTTCTACGTCAAGGTCTTCGACGGCACCCTGTGCCTCAAGGAGTGGGAGGAGAGCGACGACGATATGACTCCGCCTCCCGCTTAGTTTTAAGTTATCCGATAGCCGCCTTGGCGTGAAAGTGAGGTCGTCCGCCTGTGGACTTCCTTCTTTTGTCTCGTTGTTTAGCTCCTGTCTGTAAGGCCTTGTTCTTGATGTTGAATGCTACCTGCTTTTGTTCCTGTATTTGTTTACTTGTGCGCAGTTTTAATTTTTTGCTCGTCGTGCTTGTGTCCGGCTCGAGCTCTCGAAGCCGGTTGGCGGCGTTTTCGTGCGTGAAATGAAACGATGAAGTGGTTAGCCTGCTCTTTTGATCATGGAGAATATTTTTACTTTGCTTAACTCCATTTCGCACTCGCCTGTAGCCTCTCCCGCTATCATTCGTGTGCACTTCACCATCCAGCGGGATCATGCACACTACTACAACGTTAGGATCCGGTTTGTTGGGCTAGAGTTTTCTCAGCCGGCAACGATTTCTATTTCTTACGTCTTTCGCATACAGTCGGCCTCCAGCTTATTCTCTTGCCGGCCTTAACCGGATCCGAAGAGTTAGCCGTTTAGCGTTGTGTAGTTAATCGTCCGTAATAGGAGAAGCGGTTGCCGACTGCCGGCTTGGCCGAGTTTATAGAACAGCATTTTTCCAGCCGGCAGTACTTCCCTTTATGCGTTTTTCACGTTGTTGGCCCCCTCCAGCTTATTCTCTTGCCGGCCTTAACCGGATTTGAAGAGTTAGCCGTTTAGGGGTTAGTCACGCTACACGTCCGCTAAAGGCAAGCTTGCCGGCTGCCGGAAGAACCGGAAAGGAAATGCAGAAAAAAGTTGCGAAAAACTGCTCATGTGTTCATCATTCTCATTTCTTTATTGATAGCATAGGTGATACATACATGGTTCTTTCTCAGGTGTAGAATCGACGCAAGAGTGACGCGTTCCATGGCCTTTCCGTTTCATCTCCTTCCTTGTCCATCGTGTCCTTTTTGTGCTCACGGGCGTCGATTAAGTAGTACTAGTCATTAACCCGTGCACCTGCACGGGCTAGTAGTTTTAAAGAACACATAGTTATATCAATGAAAATACCCTACATAAGTCATTTGCCATTGCAAAAACATCACAACTTCGAGTTACATAATAACGACCAAACATGCATTGTATTTTTATTTACCTATAGCGTACTATTTACAACTACAAAATCGTACCAAAATTCCAATCAATAATAACTCCAAAACATGTTTAACCAAACATTATAGCTTTTATGTTTACACTTTCACTTAATTGTTGTCTGATAATTTACCCTTTGTACATATGATGCTTTGCTTTTGTGAGGGGACAACATGACTACATGCATGCATGTGTTAAACATTTTAACCGCCTTGAATGCTTGCATGTTTAGCAATCTAAGCAGGGAAGTTCCAAGTGTTGGATTTATTGAACTGTGCCAATAAAAATATTCCCTTTTATGTTAGTGTCAGGCTGTCAGCCCTTATCCCTTTCATATAAGGAATTTTGCTACATGCATATTATTATAGAAATAGCCAATGTGACGATACCGATGCATATTATAGATCCCGCCTGACATGCATCGACACAAATCAGCGTGGGTGAATAATCTAGTCGCCGCCGCCTGACATGCATCGGATGAGATCGATCGATCTTATGCGTGCATGAAGGCTGGCTCAAAGATGCGCCGCCCGCATCACACAGCCGAGGTGACGATTAGATTTGCTTCCTATTTTCCTTCTTTTACAGGGAGAGGAGCTGAGGTTGCGTCTACTAATTGGCGAACTCAATATATTGAATGCAAACTTTTTCCCCATTTTCACATCTCATGATTCAAACAATTGAATACTGCAATCTAAAGTTGAAATGATAGTGACCTTTTTAGTTCACATCGATGGGACATATCAAGCAAGATTTAATTTTTTTAGGTTTCAGCTCCTTCCCGTAAACCATCTTCAACATGTATGTGATTAAAAATTACAAATTAAATGAATCAATGTGTTCTAAACATATATCATTTCCTATATTCACTTCTCAACATAAGTATACAGAAAACTTAATTTTGTAATTTATATATTTAGTTGTGCGGTAAATTCAAATCCCTTGGGGTGTATTCTGTAGGCTCTGGAGCAAAGATGTATCTTCCTAATACTTATCATTAGTTACGAAAGACATGATAGATAAGTGCGAGAATACAAAAGAAGGATACATGAGAACTAAAAAAGGACAAACGTCTACAACTGTATCACATTATAACTTTGTTTTGCTCTGTTTCCCCCTACCATATTAGTACCAAGCTTCTCAAACATAAAAAAGACCCACTTCTTCCACTCAAATAGGCAAACCCATTAATACATTTTTTGTGGCTGCATCTTGGAAAACTGACAAATGAGGTGTATGATAGGTTTCTAAGATTTTTTATGCTATTTAATATTGCTTATTGTATCATATAATAATATTAAATTCTCGTTTGTATTTCTATCTTCGTGTAAGAAAATGTGTCAGAGTTTTAACCTTTAAGACTACTTTGGAGAATCATATATAAAATGATAAATTTTGGTCAAGTTTCTAACTCGAAAAGTCATCAAGTTAAGCCACCCATGAACATATCTCCTAGTTCCATGTTGTATTAAAGGACCATGTAGTAACTTAGGCGAAAAGTGGTCTTTCTCCCAAGCTCCAGTGAACCCTCTATTTAAAAAAAATTGTATTTAAAAATTTCGAAACAAATCTGAAAACAATCATGCATGTTCACAATGATGTATACAATAACCGTGCAAAATCTCAATGCAAAAGTCTTTACATGATATTCGACACAAAAAAGACAAAATTTGGAGATTTGAACTATACATTGTTAACTATATCCAGATCTGTAAATTTTTCATTTTTGTGTAGGTCGGAATTAAAATCATTTTGCATTGTAATTTTGCACGTCTATAGAATACATCATTGAGAACATGCATGAATTTTTTCAGTTTTTTTTTACTTACAAATATATTTTTCGATTCTTTTAAAGTAGCGGGAGCACTGGAGCCCGGGTGCAAGAAATCTCTACTATAACTTAGGCATCCAGATACTTGAAGACTATATACATGAAACAATGACAACACCAAATTGCCACCCAACAGAGAAAGGTTTCACTTGGTATTATAGAACGACAACTGATATTTACTATAGATGACCAACCTCAGAAAAAAGGAAACTATATAAGACCTCAATTACCATTTTGTGTTTAAATAAACAACACTTGTGACCTTAACGTCCAATAAGAGTACACTAAGCTCATTGTCATCTGAATGCGAATAAGACATATCCACTGGAAACATGCATAACGAAAAAAATACTTTACCTATCATAAGCATTTTAATACATTATACAACTATATTTTCCATAAGAACCTACGTACAAATTGAGGGAGGCGGGATCAAAGTAAATTTAATAGGACATTTTATATTTGTCAATTCCACATAAGAATTGATCAAGTAAATTGTAAATAGAATGCAGTGTTGATGATAATCCACCATATTGTTCACCATGAAAGGTAAGAAGAACAACCCATCCCATGATCCATGCATAAAAAAAAAAGAAAAAAAGTATGGTACAATGTAACCTGTAAGAAAAGAACATCGACTAAAGACTAAAGTTGTTGCCAATATGAAGGCTCAGGAACAGAACTGAAGAAGTTAGAATAAGCTTTTTTAGAAGATTAATAAATTGCCGGACATGGCACATAGATCGATGGAGTGAAGCTGAAATGTTATCCGATGTTGTGACAGCGGAAGGCAGCTAAGCAATGAAGCATCGGTCTAGTAAAACAGGTTAAAGAGTTCAATGGTGAAAACATTTATTACAATTGAAGATGAAATCTAAAAACAGTCAAGTTCACAACTGCAAATCGACTATTTGTTATTTCAATCCTGGTATTGATTTCCTTTAGTTCGATAGGAATATAGGAACTGAAAATAGAAAAGTAAATGTGGCAACAAAAGTTATATAAGATTTTAAAACTGAGAGACAATAATATATAGAAATACGTAGACGAATATTAGTCGAGAGTTACATGAAATCTCAGTAAGTACATGTTATTATACTTGTATATCATTATGAAAGTTACTTCACTGCATAACATGAAATAGCTCCATCTCGTGACATGCTTGAAACTAAATCTCAATTATGTTCTGCTACCTATGCAATAATATAATAATCTGAACATATAACTGATGCTTATTTCGATGCACAATACACTGTACTTGTGCTCTGTACAGTTGTTTGTCAGATTACAACACATTTCAATTCTATATGAGTGATACAGTACGCTAACTATGTTTCCATATACTGGTGCGTTTTAACTTGTGCTAGCGGGCGATGCTTACATCTTAATCATAGAAAAAATTGTCCCACAGCCACCAAAATAATACCCTCAAGCCTAAGAAAGAAGATCTGGCGATGCAACGGGTTTTATACAAATAAGTTCAAATGGATAGGCCTGGAAATCAATATTTACCAATAAACAGTTCCGAAATTGTGGATACAATAAGTACATAAAAACATATTGATTAGTAGGTTCACATATATGCATTCAAATAGCATGGATAAGGCATCTGGAAAGTATGTCGTAAACGTGCTGCAAAAATAGCAAGTACACCACACCTGCATGCATTGGCGAGATAAATAAAAAAAAGGACATCGGCGAGAAAAATATCGATTAGTCATTTGTGTTCTAAAGACAATATATTTCACGCATTCAATTTTTTTGATCTTGGATCTCACTTGCCTGATAGTTAGCTCCCCCGATAATGGCAATTACCCCTCTAACTGTTTTCTTAGGCATGGGATTTTTCTCCTTATTTTCAACCAAATTGGAAAATTAAGGTGAGAATTCCTTCCTAATATGACTCGATGAGAATTCCTACTTTCGTTCAGAAGGAAGTAAATAATTAATTCTATGATGATGTGCGCTAGTTGAAGACTCAAGAGGAGAAATTAGTGAAGGGTCACGTACATGAAACAGCATCAATTTTGCTGAAGCCCTTGGCAGCGCCGGCCTCCAACGTTGACGATCCCATGCATGTGCAGGTAGTAGTACAGCAGTCAATCGTTTTCGATTAACCTCAGGTAGCACAGCAGTCCAGCCTGAATTCCTGATCGAGACATCACATGGGTCTCTACGATCGGCAGATATTGATGTTCTTTCTTAATGGGATCAATTCCCGTAGCGGAGCGCATTACCCCAGCAAGAAATCAGATCCGCAGACATGGCTGTGATCCGTCTTCGTTTAAACCAACAGCGCCGGCAATGCGCCTATAGGTCCCGATGTTCCTGCATTATTGCATACAGGAGGGGAGGAAGATGTGGAATCCGATATAGGCTTCGAGGGTCGAGGCAGCGACGGAGGGAGAGGTGGCGATCAGAAGGAGACAAAAATCGTGTGCGGCCGTGAGGGGAGAACGCGAGGCACGGAGGCAATCCATCGTTGGCATCGTCGAAGCTTTGGAGACCCAACAATCGCAGCAATGAAAGCGGGCGGAATTTAGCGCTAGATCTTACCGTCTAAGTTTCGTTGAATGGTTCAGATTTAGGATGCGGGAGGTTTACTCTAGGATTAATGTGGAGACTCCTACGGTGCCTCCAATTAGTAAATATAAGATGGATCGTTGATGAGCGCTTTGCTTACGATGAATGGTCCTTCCCAGGGTGATGAAAGCTTGTGCATGTTCTTTGTGTCTTGGATTAATCGTAGCACGAGATCGCCTTCTCGAAAGCGGACAGGCCTGACCTGCCGGCTGTGGTAGTTGCGTAGTTTTTGCTGATACATCGCTGACCTTGACTCGGCAAGCTGGCGCGCTTCCTCGAGCAGGTCCATTCCGTCTTCGTAAGCTTGCTTAGCTTCTGCTTCTATGTACAGCACGATTCGGGGCGCATCATGCTCGATGTCAGTTGGCATGACGGCTTCAGCCCCATGGACGAGGAAGAAGGGGGTGAAGCCGGTTGAGCGATTCGGGGTTGTCCTTAGGCTCCAGAGGACGGAAGGTAGCTCTTCTTCCCATGCGCCGGCTGCTCGCTCGAGCGGTTCGAGCAACCGAGGCTTGATGCCGGATAGGATGAGGCCGTTTGCCCGCTCGACCTGCCCATTTGACTGTGGGTGTGCGACGGAGGCCACGTCGAGCCGGATGCCGGTCCTGCCGCAGAACTTGGCGAATTCTCCCTTGACGAAGTTCGATCCGTTATCCGTGATGATGCTGTTGGGGTAACCGAAGCGGTAGATGATGCTTTTGAAGAACTTGACTGCTGTTGGTCCATCCAGCTTCTTGATCGGCTTGGCTTCAATCCACTTCGTGAACTTGTCGACTGCTACCAGCAGGTGTGTCATGCCTCCACTGGATCTTCTCAACGGGCCGACCATGTCGAGCCCCCAGACGGCAAACAGCCAGGTGATAGGAATTGTCTTGAGTGCTGAAGCCGGCGTGTGCTTCTGTGTTGCAAATCGTTGACAGCCATTGCAGAGCCGGACCAGCTGGTTCGCATCAGCCAGCGCAGTCGGCCAGTAGAACCCGTGCCTGAACGCCTTAGCCACAATTGCTCTCGAGGACGCGTGATGACCGCATTCGCCTTGATGAATTTCTTTGAGGATCTTGATTCCTTCTTCTTGGTTCACACAGCGCTGGAATATCCCAGAGACACTGCGCTTGTACAACTCGTTGTTGATGATGGTGTAAGCACTTGCTCGGCGTTTGATTTGCCTGGCGATGATCTCGTCCTCCGGGAGCTTGTCGTTGGCGAGGTAGGCGAGGAAGGGTTGGGTCCATGGCGGAGCCTCTTCGATGACGAGGACCTCGACGGTTTCCGGTTCGCCTGGAGCCGGCCCAGCCGACTCCGCGCCCGGCGGCATCCGGATGGAGTCGGAGCCGGGACACGGCGTGATTGATGGTTTGTACAGCTTCTCGAGGGCGACGCCGGGTGGGATTTCCTCGCGAAGAGAGCCAATGTTCGCCAAAGTGTCAGCCGCCTCGTTGTTGGAGCGGTGGATGTGGTGGAATTCGCATCCGTCGAAGCATCCCACGAGCTGCTGGACGAAGAAGCGGTAGGCGGCCATGTTGGGGTCCTTGGCGTCCCAATGACCCGTGGTCTGCTGGACCACCAAGTCGGAGTCGCCGTAGCAGAGGATCCGCTTGATGTTCATGGCCTTGGCGAGCTTGAGGCCGTGCGCGAGAGCTTCATATTCGGCTACATTGTTGGACGCCGTGAAGTGGATTTGTAGCACGTACTCGAGTCGGCCCCCCTTGGGTGAGGTGAGGACGACTCCAGCGCCGAGTCCCCAGTATCTTTTGGAACCGTCGAAGTGCATGAGCCAATGTTCGCCGGAGTCGGGGGGCGGCGGCACGTGGTCCGTCTCCGTCCAGTCGGCTAGAAAGTCAGCCAGCTCCTGTGACTTGATCGCTGTTCTCTTGTCATATTCGACTCCGTGCGCCGTCAGGTTGATCGCCCATTTCGCGACTCTGCCGGTTGCGTCCTTGTTGCCTATGATCTCGGCAAGCGGCGTGTCACTTATCACTTTGATCGGATGCTCTTGAAAGTAGTGCTTCAGCTTCTTCGTTGCCATGTACACGCCGTATACGAGCTTCTGGTAGTGTGGGTAATTCTGCTTTGACTATGAGAGCACCTCACTGAGGTAGTAGACTGGCCGCTGAATCGGCCGCTGCTTGCCGGCTTCATCTCGCTCCACCACCAGGACGACGCTGACGACTAGGTTGGAGGCGGCAATGTACATGAGCATGGGCTCCTTCGGAGCCGGAGGTGCTAAGACCGGGGTGGTGGCCATCTCACGCTTGAGTTCCTTGAAGACGGCGTCTGCCGCGTCGCTCCAGACGAACTTGTCAGTCTTCTTCAACAAATGGTAGAGCGGGAGAGCCTTCTCGCCGAGCCGGCTGATGAAGCGGCTGAGGGATGCCAGGCAACCGGTGAATTTTTGGATGTCCTTGACGCTTCTTGGTTGTCGCATGTTGTCGATGGCGGCGATTTTCTCCGGGTTGGCCTCGATTCCTCGTGCCGACACAAGGTAGCCGAGTAGCTGTCCGGCTGGAACGCCGAACACACATTTCTCCGGGTTGAGCTTCATTTGGAAGCGGCGCAAGTTGTCGAAGGTTTCCTTGAGGTCGGTGAGGAGGGTGTGCTTCTCCTTGGTCTTGATGACGACATCGTCGACGTAGGTGTGCGCGTTGTGACCGATCTGGTCGTGCAAGCACTTCTGCATGCAGCGCTGGTATGTTGCCCCCGCGTTCTTCAAGCCGAACGGCATGGTGGTGTAGCAGTATGGGCCGTAGGGGGTGATGAAGGCGGTCTTCAGCTGGTCGTACGGGTTTAGCGGAATCTGGTGGTAACCGGAGTAGGCGTCGAGGAGGGAGAGGAGGCCGCAGCCGGCCGTGGAGTCGATCACTTGGTCGATGCGCGGCAATGCGAAGGGATCCTTAGGGCAAGCCTTGTTGAGGTGGGTGTAATCGATACACATCACTGGATTGGCCAGCCACTCCGTGTGTTGTACTTCCTTGATGAATCCGGCCGCGAGTAGCCGTGCTATTTCTTCTCCTATCAACTGTCTTCTTCCTTCCGCGAAGCGTCGTAGGGACTACTTCACCGGTTTGGCGTCTGGACGGACGTGTAGAGAGTGCTCGGCGAGTTCCCTCGGTACACCCGGCATGTCCTTGGGGGACCACGCGAAGATGTCCCGGTTCTCACGGAGGAACTCGACGAGCACGCTTTCCTATTTGGGGTCCAGGCTCGTCCCCACAGTGACGAACTTGTACTTGTCATTGTCATCAAAGTAGATCTTCTTTGTGTCTCGCGCCGCCTAGAAATTCGACTCGCCAGCCGGCTTGGCCGACTCCGGAATCTCCAGCTTTTCCTCGCTGGCCTTGCGCTTGAATTGTTTCATCTCCTCGTTGCAGACCATGGTCTCGGCCACCTTCGTGCTATCGGAGGCGCAGGCGATGGAGCGTTTGTAGTCTCCGGCGACGGTGATGATACCGCGTGGGCCTGGTAACTTCATCTTGAGGTAAGCGTAGTGCGGCACCGCCATGAACTTGGCGAGCGTCGGCCGCCCGAGGATGGCGTGGTAGGCGCTGGAGTGGTTGACCACCTCGAAGGAGACGGTCTCGCGGCGGTGATTGCTCTTGGTGCCGAATAGGACGCCCACCGGATGAGGCCCATGGATGAGCCGGCTCGCCCCGGCACGATGCCGTGGAAGACCGTCCGACTCGGCGTCAAGCTGGACTCGGAAACTCCCAGCTTCTCCAGCGTGTCACGGTAGAGGATGTTGATGCTGCTGCCCCCGTCGATGAGGACGCGTGAGAAGGTGCAGGCGCGCTTGGTGGAGATGATCATGGGCTCCAGGACAAGAGCATAGCCGCCTGGGTTGGGCATCAGCTCCGGGTGGTCGCGGCGGTCCCACATGATTGGTTCTTGTGACCAGTTGAGGTACTGGGGGACGGGTGGAACCACCGCATTCACCTCCTTGAATCGCTCGCGCCGGCTTCGCTTGTCGTCGCGCTCGCTGACGAACACGATGTAGGCGGCATCCGGGTTCTGGTAGCCGTCTGGACCCCTTGGAGGCGGAGCAGGAAGGTGCTCCCTCCTCTGTTCTTCGCGTTGGCGATCATCGCGATTTCTGTCTTCGTGCCGCCCGTCGTCGCGTCTTCGATCGTCTCGTCCGGCTTCATCTAGAGGTGGAGGCGGATTCCGTCGCTCGTACGGTGGTGGCCTTGGGCGGCCGAGGGTGCATTGCCGAACGGTGTGGTTCGCCGGCCGGTCGCCATGGTTCCGGCACGGTTGATCGAGTAGGAACTCGTAGCTGTTCCTCGCCCTAGTCCGGCGCATGTCGCTGCTCGTCCTCATGCGGCGGTTGTCGAAGCCTCCTGCCGGCCTTCCCTCGGTGGTGGCGACGACCTTGGACTCGACGCGGTCGTCCGTGGACTTGCGCTTGCCGGCCGCGTCGGAGTCACGCCGGGTTGATTTTCCCCCTTCCTGGTTCTCCGCCCGGCTGCGGCGTGCAGCTGGCTCCGTCGTGATGATTCTTTCGGCTTCGTCGAGTCGGATCGGGTTGGTCATGCCCGCGTCGGCGGTGGCGTACTCGTCGGCGAGTGCCATGAGCTCCGCCATGGTCTTCGGGCTCTTCCTTAGGAGTCTGTGCTTGAGCAGCGTCTGGTCTCGGCAGCCTTGAATGAAGTACTGGACAGCTTGGAGCTCGAGGATTCCCTCGCAGGAGTTGCGTAGGCCAGTCCACCGGGTGAGGTAGGCTCGGTCCGACTCGCCGTCCTTCTGCTTGCACAGCGCGAGCAGCTGTGCGTTGCCAGGGCGCATGTAGGTGCCGATGAAATTGTGGTTGAACACCTCCTCAAAGTCCAGCCAGCTGTTGACGCTTTCAGCCGGCAGGCTGTTCAGCCAAGTCCGAGCCGACCCCTGGAGCATGAGTGGCACGTAGCGTACGGCGACCCGCTTGTTGCCACCTACGATGTTGACCGCCGTGATGTAATCGGCGAGCCAGTCTTCTGGCTTCGCAGAGCCGTTGTACTTGGGTGTATCCATTGGGAGGGTGAATCCTCGCGGGAATTGCTCGGTCCGGATGCGAGGTCCAAAGCAGCGATGTGCAGCGATATCTTCCTCCTCGATGATGCTTGAGGCCTTGAGCGCGTCGATGCGGAGGCGAGCGTCGTGGCTCGTTTCGGGCCCCAGCGGTCCCAGGCGCTCCTCGATGGTGACCTTGTGTCCGATTCGCTCCTTGATGTTGCGACCGGCTTGCGGCCCGTTCCGGTTGCCGTCTTCGCGTCGTCCAGCCGGATCGCGGCCGTGATCACGAGGATGCGAGCTTGCGCTCCCCTCGCGGTGAACTCGCAGTTGTTTGTCCTTCGCCCTTCCGCGGCTCGTGGATGACGCCTCAGCGCCTTGCTTGGACTTGCCGGCTGGATCGTAGCCTGGAGGCGGCTCATGATGTTCTCGACTCGCCGTCGCATCGGTTTCGCGTTGCTGCCGGTTGGCCGCGGCGATGAGCTCCTGGACCCGACGTGCTTATTGGCGTAGCTCCTCGCCTTGGAGATGGGGTAGTTCTGCTGCGGCCGCCTCCGCAGCCTTCATGTTTTGCACCGGGTTGCTGTACTCGGGCAAGATGATGTCCGAATGCTCGTGCGGCTGGCCGGCACGGTTCAGGACACCGCCGAGATCCCCTCCTTTGCGCCTGACCTCATTCAGCTTCTCCGTGTTGCCTCTTGCCGGCTCGAATCCGTGGACGGTGTTGTACTCGCGCATCGTGGCGTTGAGTCGGCGCTGCGTCGATGCGAGGTGAAGAGCCTTATCGTATATCTGTTGACGCATCCTCTCGAGTTCAGCCGCCGCCTTGGCTGGATCCGCACCCGGCGCGATGGGGGTGCTTAGCAGCTCGAAGTCAGCATCAAGGTTGCGCTGGAAGCGAGAGGGTTCGCCAGCTTCATGAACAGTAGCGGCGACGGCGCCTCCCGCCGCCGCGTGCTCGACCATGTGCACCTCGGCGTAGACGTTGAGCTTGTCGTTGTCGCAGTCGGCATCGCCGGAGTTGAGGTAGACAAAGGCGGAGTCGTCGTTGCAGGTGCTGGCGTCGAAGATCGAAGGAGCCAAGCTCGAGTAGACCACCTCCGGGTATTCATTGGCGGTGACGGCGACGTAGACGTGGAAATCGCCAAGGGTGACGACCGTGCCTCCGCTGGTGAAGCCCACGTCGGCGAAGCTCTTGGTGTTGTCGAGGACGCAGCCGATGGAGCCGATGGAGAGCACGAGGCCGGAGACGATCCGCCGATCATCTACGGTCCAGGATCCCACGCAGAACGTGACTCCGCTCGTCACGAGCCCCACGGTGGTTGCCAAATGTCGTGGTGGGTTGCACGGCATATCCATCAGAGATGGAAAAGATTGTGGGGCAGGCGACGATGGATGCTCGCGCGGGATTGGGCAACAAGCACGCATACACACGCTAGTTACCCAGGTTCAGGGCCCTCCTTGCGGAGGTAACACCCCTACGTCCTACTCTTCTTGTTCTTATTGCTTGATCACAGAATCGGGCTACAATGGTGCTCCTTGAGCTGTTTCGGGTGGCAGCCGGCTGGAGATCCTAGCCGGCTGGAGGTTGAAGGTGATGCTACGTGGTGCGCCAGTCTCTCATCTCTCCCTTTTCTGCATGCCTCGCGTAGGAGGCTCTAGCCCGCTTTATATAGGCAGCGGGCTAGGGTTTTGGGTTACAGGGAAGTTACAAGTTTGCCCCTATGACATCACTACTTTCTGAGCCAGCTGGAGCTTGTTGTCATGATTCGGTATAGGAGATGCCCGACAAGGGGTACTGTTCACCCAGAGCGGTTATACGGACCGGGCCCACTCGTACGGAGCTGTCGGTTGGTGCATCCGGCTTCAGTCCAGCCGGACGTCCGCATCCGGGTAGACGCAGGCGGCTTGCTTCATCCGGCGGGTTTCAGGCGGCACTGCGCAGCCGGCACTTGTTCAGCCGGCCTGCGGAGAACTGAAGGAATAGGCTTCTTTGGGATATCCGGGGTTCATATCCCCGACATAGACCAACTCATTTATGGGTCCATTAAGAAAAGCACTTTTAACATCCATTTGTTGTAATTTAAAGTTATGATGAGAAGCATCTGCAAGCAAGATACGAATAGATTCTAGGCGAGCTACGGGAGCAAAGGTTTCACCGAAGTCAATTCCTTCCACTTGGGAAAACCCTTGAGCCACTAACCTCGCCTTGTTACGGATCACAATACCATTTGCGTCTTGCTTGTTCTTGAATACCCACTTGGTTCCAATGACATTCTTGCAATCCTTGGGTCTTGGCACTAATTTCTACACCTTGTTCCTCTCGAAGTTGTTGAGCTCATCATGCATGGCTTCAAGCCAATCTTGATCTTCAAGAGCTTCAAAAACTTTCTTTGGCTCGATGACGGAAACAAAGGCGTGATGAGAGCTAAAGTTTGCCAATTGTCTTCTTGTGGAGACCTTGCCTCGAACATCTCCAAGAATCTTGTCTAAAGTGTGTTCATAACGCTCGAGACAACGATCTCTTGCCCTTGCTCTTCTTTCTCGTGTTTCATCGAGGGACTCTTGTGACATGGCTTGATCGTCACCTTCATCATTGGGGGATTGAGGATCATCATGACGAGCTTGATCTTCCGTGTCAACTTGAGCTTGACCTTGGACGTCATTTGGTGAAGAGGAGCCACTAGGTGGGTCTTCAACGTCATTGGAATGATCTTGTCCTTGGCCTTGCACACTAGCTTGAGGGTTTGGCATTTGATCTTGATGGGCTTCCGGGGGCACAATAAGGATGCTTCGAGTTGGTGATGGCTCCACATGAGTAGAGCATTGTCCTTCTCCTTCCGCCACAAGGGGTTCCTCAACAGGGCGGATCTCTCCCACACCCATTCTTCTTATGGCGATTGGAGGAATTACATCACCTACAATCAAAGGATCTATACGTGCTCCTTGGGAGCCATTATCCTCATCAAAGTGCACATCCCAAGCTTCTTCAACTTGTCCGGAGGACTTGTTGTAGACTCTATAGGCATGTGACACCGTGGAATAGCCAACAAATATACCTTCAAAGGATCTAGCTTCGAATTTAGATACACGAGTACCTTTCTTTTTGATGAAGCACTTGCACCCGAAGACACGGAAATAGGATACATCCGGCTTCTTACCGAGGAAGATTTCATAGGGAGTCTTGTTGATGATCTTGCGAAGATATAACCGGTTGGTGGCATGACATGCGGTGGCTACGGCTTTGGCCCAAAAGTTATACGGAGAAGAGAACTCCGCAATGGTCCTAGCCGCATCCATAAGAGTCCGGTTCTTCCTCTCCGCAACACCATTTTGTTGAGGGGTGTAAGGAGTAGCATATTGATGAGAAATCCCCTCTTCGCTAAGAAAACCCTCCACGGTGTAATTCTTGAACTCGGTACCATTGTCACTTCTAATCACCATGATCTTCTCTTGATATTGACGTTGAGCCATGTTGATGAAGTCAATCACTTTTTGTTGAGTCTCGCTCTTCTTCTTGAAGAAATAGACCCATGTGTACCTTGAGTAGTCATCCACAATTACCAAACAATATTCCCACCAAGGCTATCATATGATAATGGACCAAAAAGGTCCAAGTGAATGAGCTCGAGAATCTTCGTGGTGGTGATGATGTTCTTAGCGGGATGTGGACTTCCATGTTGCTTTCCTAGGACACATGAGCTACACACACGATCTCTTGAGAACTTAGTATCGGTTAGTCCAAGGATATGACCACCGCTTTGGAGTTCGGACAGAGTTCTCATATTGGTGTGGGCTAGCCGGTGGTGCCAAAGCCAACCCACATCAAATTTAGCTATTAGACATGTCGCGGCACTTGAGGTTTCCTTCGAGAAGTCAACCACATACATGCCGTTCTCGACATGTCCAACAAAGGCTAATTTATGAGACTTCTTCCAAACAACAATCACGTTTAGGTCATCAAAATAAACACCAAAACCATGAAGAGATAATTGATAAACGGAGAGTAAATTAAAGCCAAGGGACTCAACAAGGAGGACGTTCTTGATGGATGTATCATTAGAAACAACCACCTTGCCTCGTCCCAATACCTTAAGAAGAGATCCATCTCCGATACGAACGTGAGTAGCATGAGATTGCGGAGGTTCCAACGCTCCTACTAAATCATTGCTTCCGGTCATATGTTGTGAGGCACCACTGTCCACCGTCCATTTGGTTGTCCCGGAAGCATTGACCTACAAGAGATTAAGTCTTTGTCTTAGGTCCCCATTTTTGAATGGGTCCTCTTTTGTTAGTCACAAGGGTCTTAGGCACCCAAATAGCCCAATGATAGTCATCACCAAAAGAGGTGCCGACATACTTAGCATAAACATGACCAATTTTTGCTTTCATAAGAACATAGGAAGGATTGTATTTGCCGGAAAAATTGTTGTGAGACCCACGAGGGTTCACGGTGCCGGGACTAGAAGTAATGGTTCCAATGGTATCCACATCCAAAGGTTGTGAGATGGTTCCGGAGGACCCCACTTCCACATCTTTGTTGATGACCTCCTTACCCTTTGCCAACTCCCCTTCTTTAACAAAAACAATAGGCTTAGAAAAGGCAATTGACACGTTTTTCTTGTTCTTCTTCTTCTTCTTCTTCTCTTCTTCTTCTTCTTCTTCTTCTTCTTCTTGGACTTGGAGTTGAATCCAAGACCCTCTTTCCCTAAGTTCTCCTTTTGACCACTAATAAGATCATTGAGATTCTTTTCACCTTGAATGCAAGAGGCTAACCCTTTCTCAAGTTGAGCCCTTAGTTTACCATTCTCCTCAACAAGGTTAGCATGCTCACAACATGGGTTAGAGCTAGAAACATTATCACTAGAAAGAGAAGCCTTTTCTTTCACAAGTTGACCTAGGAGTTGATTATGTGACTCCTTAAGAGCTTTGAGTTCTCTTTCGAGCTTCTCATTCTCTTGGATGAGTCTAGCATTGCCAACCCCTAGCTCACTCTTTTCCTTTTTAAGAACATTGGCAAGAGCAATAGAATGTTCATTATCCTTTTTAAGTCTAGCCATATCAATTCCATAAGTTTCATCAAGATTAGCATATTTTTCCTCAAGAGCACTTCTACGGGTTTGCTCTTCTTCAAGAGCCTTAGAAAGACTAGCAATTTCATTAGCAAATTCATCACTTTGATTTTCTAAGGTGTCAATTATTTCTTCTTTCTCATCTAGTTGTTCAATAAGAGCATTAACATTAACTTTGGTTACACCTTTAAGTTTTGCAAGCCAAGCATCTAGATCATTGGTAACTTGTGACTCATTCTCAGTTTTATCTACGCAATCCAATAAGGATGGAGAGGTAGAAGCAATGGGTTTGGGAGAAGGAGTCGTTACCGAGGTGGCATTTGCCATGAGACATGTGGGAGTTGAAGGAGCATTCTCATTGGGGGTTTTAAAAAGGGATGACGGTGAAGAGGAAGAGGTAGCTATGGCGGCGTGTGCCACACCTACAACTTCATCTTCGTCTTCATCACCGAACATGTACTCTCCTTCAACTTTTCTCTCTTGGGCAGCAAAGGCGTTAGGAACTTTCTTCTTGGCGAAGTTCTTGCTTGAGGATGACTTGAACTTGTCCTTGTGGATGAGCCTTCCCCCATGCTCTTCTCTATTCTCAAAGGGGCAACTGATGATGAAGTGGTTGACGTTGCAACAATTATAGCATGTCTTGGCTTTGTTGATTCTTGGTTCACCTTCTTTTGGTGGAGGCCTTCTTTTGCCACTTTTCCGGTTCTTCCAATACATGTCCGCGGCAAGTGATATTGCTTCATGAAGGCCACGAATATCATCCACTTCCTCCTCATCATATTCATCATCTTCTTCACGGGCAACGGCTCTTGACTTCAAGGTTAGAGTGGAAGGAGCTTGGGAAAGAGCTCTTTGACGAGCATGGGCATGATCGGCATTCTTGTTGATAATGCCAATGGAGACAAACTCATTTAGGACGGTGTTGGAGTCCATGGAGGTAAAGTCCGCTCTTGACCGTATGGTGGTAGCCAAAGATTTCTTGAAAGGGGTGATGGCCTTGAGAAACTTCCTCTTGATCCATGCATCATCCACTTGCTTGTCACCGTACTCAGTCAACGTCACGGCAAGGGCCGTAAGTCTTCGATATAGGTCTTCCGGTGACTCATCATCTTGCATCACGAACTCTTCCGCTTGATCAAAAGCGGTTTCATACTTGGATTGTTGGATGCTTTTGTTGCCCAAGAAGAGGTTGTCGAGCTTTTGCCAAGCATCTTTGGCGGTCTTGCACATTTGTATGTGAGGGAGGTACTCATCAGTTGCCGCCGATTGGATTGTGTGAAGGGCGGTGGCATTGAGGTGAGAGTTGATGTCCTCCCTCGGTGTCAAGTTGTTGGGATCCACCGGATGAAATCCTTGCTCTACAATTCGCCACAAGTGAGTGCAAGAGCTTGACAAATGAGAGCGTAATTTAAATTGCCATCTAGCAAAATTGATTGAATCAATTTTAGGTGGGGGGCCCATATTGTTTATGTGTGGCATAGAGATGATGGGGTGAATGTTGTTGTAGATTTCCCCCGGAGGAATTTGGGCAAAGATGCCCGGAGAACTCTTAGGGTTAGTACCACTCTCTTTGGTTCCTTCTCCACTCGCGGTGGGATTAGTGACTGTAACATCCCAAATTTATAATAAGAATTAACAAGACCCAAAATTCAGAACCAACAAAAACTTTTCGAAATTACTACACTAATGATTGTGTTTTCCTTTATATTGTTCTGTTTGACCATGTGTGACTTGTTGTTTATGTTGTTTGACTAGTAAATATTAATCCAAGAACCCAGCCCAAGTAAAATATATTAAACTTGGTGCTCATGTTATGACAAGAGTATATTCCATATATCTTTTCCAATCTTATTTTGGCCAAAGTCTATTTCAATGATGTTTGATTTCAGCAAATAAAATACCCTTCAGTTGAGAAAGTAAAAGTAATTCCAAAATTATGTGTTCCCAAAAATATGGGGATCTATATGTTATCTCCTATCGATTGCCGACCATGATATTTTGCATGTATATGCAACTCCTATTTTATAAACTCTGATTTCCACCCCATTTGAAAACAACACTAGTGGGAAATATATTACCCCACATATTTCCTTTCTCAAACCTTTTTGAAAACAATTAAGTTATGAGTTGAGACATTTCTTTAAACATCATCTTGTCATAATTGAGTGTGACCATTTTTACAAGACAATATTGTTAATTATGGAAATGGTGGTGTGATTAATTCATGTGGTTTGAATTGTGTGGGCATGGTTGTGATGTGAATATTGCTTGTATTTTGTTGCTTGATGTGTGTGTGTTGCCTAGTAAAATATGAAGAAAAGAAAAGAAATAAAAGCAAAGCATCGACACATAAAATCATGGGACAAGTGCCACACAAATTTCTCTAAGTGAGAAATTAATAATTTCTTTTAAACCAAAAATCAGTGGGGTGACATAGTGATCAATCCCACTTTGCTCTAATATTTCTTCCCTCTTCAAAATATAATTTCAAAAATCTAAATTTACATTTCTATTACTTTCTTTAATTTTACCAAATCACAAAATGTGCTATGATGCACTTGTCAAATAATTTCCATCATAGCACCAAAAATCACCAACGCCTATACTTAATCCCCACAACATTTGCACACTTGCATCCCACCATTTTATTTTAGCATTTAAAACCTAATGGTGCCATATAGTGGCACATAGTGAAAATGGTCACTTCACCCATTTATTCAAATGCCACTCCCCTACTTGCTCCCTTGCTGCCCCAACTTGTCCAGCAGCTCACCCAGCACCCCCTGCACGCCCTGGACAAACTCGTAGCATCCCCATACCCGAACCCTAACCCTAAGCATGCCATGCCATGGACATGCCACCCCCACACCCACTTGTCCCCAAACCACAGCAAGGGCAGGAACCAGCACGTCCAGGAGCTTGCCCGTGTCCCCCTGAGACTCCCCATGGCAACTCCATCGCGCCAGGCCCCTCACCCTGCCCGCATTTGCCGGTGCCCTGCCGGCCGACAACCGGTCGAGCACCTGGCGGGCATGCCCACACCAGAGCCACCCCGGCCGGCACACACCCGACCAGCACGCACCCGACCGCCACAGCACGCCCACCGGATCCCTTGCACCCGCAGGCACCGCGCCCGTGCCTCCCTCACCCTGTTCGACGCCGACCAAGCACGCCCGCATGCCGCACGCGGCATGACCGCGCCTCTCCCGTGCCCCCCCTCGCACCGAGCTCGCCCCGAGCTATAAAAACGTGCCCCCTCGGCCTCACTCACTCCACTCCACCACCTCTACCTCCCCCTTCCACCCAGGAGCAGCCGAGGAGCAGCCGGAGCTCAACTCCGAGCCGCACGGCCACCACGCCGTGCCGCCGCGGAGGAGCGTCTCCGGCGACGCCACCGCCTCCCTGCTGCCATCCCCACCGTCCCCAAGCACCCTCAACTCTCCCGCACCCTCCGCATCACCTACCGCAGCCCCCACGGTGAGAACCTGCTCCTCCCCGTCGAATCCATGCCCATTCTGGCGTTCTGGACGTCCTGGGATAGAAGATGCACAGCAGCCGTCGATCTCCAGATCAACGGCCCTGGTTCGCTCCCGCCGTTTTCGATTTTCTGAAGAAATCTGCTAAGTCTGGAAATCTGTTTAGAGTAGCCACCTTTGCATGCATTTTCTGAGAAATATGCTCCACCAAAATTTGAAATATTTGCATGGTTAGAAAGAGCAAGTTACATAGATTCAAATGAAAGTTTTAGTTTTCAAAAATAATTAGTCTGGCTTGATGGAAACATGAGGCAAAGTAGCTATGTTCTGTCTGTTTTCAGAAACTTCTGAAAACAGATTACTGCTTAGGCCTTTTGATCCAATCATAGAAATTAATCTTGATTTATTTGGATGTTAGTAGTGGCATGTCATGTTAGTATAGTTAGTGTACTACCATGAACAAGTATTGTGAACCCCAAAATAAAATCTAGATAAAAGATATAATCCGAGGAAGATAGCTAATCGGATTATTCCACCACATGAAATAACAGAACATAGCCCTTTTCCCATGCAAATTGCTATTGAACCAGAGGCCTAAAAATAGCAAACTAAAATCTTGTAGCTAGAAGAATATGCCATCTTCACAGAGATGCAAGCCATGATCATGTAGGGTAATTCCCTGATTTAAAATGAAGATGACAAATGTGCTAATTGATAAACTTAAAATGGGTAGATTTCTCTGTCAGAAATTTGATTAGAACTTTGAAATTCAATATCTTGAGATCTAGGAATCTAAAAATAGCAAATGAAAATGTTCTGGAAAGCTTATGAAATTATCTAACTCACTAAAGTGGTTTCACCCCATTTAGATTAATAAATAAATAATGATATCCAAAATGCAACAGAAGGTATAAAACCTAAACTTGTTTGTTTCTGATACTCTACTAATCCAAATGAGGTCAAACCAATTTTGTTAGATCACATATAAGAAATACTAGCTATCCCTAAAAGGATTTAATTTTTGAATACAATTAACTTGAGTTGTAGCAAAAACAAGAAAACCAACATTCTGGATTAAAACATTTATACAGGGAGTTTAATAACTCAAATTGAAATAAATCCAATTGGGTTATTTTCTATACATCAGTAGCTATCTGTAGAATTTTAGTTCATATTTTTGTGCCCAACAGAACACAAGTTATGCAATTAAACATGAAACCCTAGTTTCTGCCTCAATTGTGACACAATTAAATAATGGATAATTAAATTAATTTGAAACCAAATTGTGTTATCTTGGGTGTTCAGTAGATAATTGTGATGTCATGTTGATTGTGATGTGATGTTTGCTTGTTTAGTTTAGTGATTGTTGCTTGTATTGTTTGTTTATCGATTAGACGCGAACGTTGCCGGAGACTACGAGGAAGGAGATTACTTCGAGCAGCAGGAACCCGAGCACTTTGTTGAGCAAGGCAAGCTACTTCGCTGAGCTTGCATTTACATACCTCTAAATTAGTCACATGCAATTTCTCAAGTAGTTGTACTGGTTTTTGAAAAGCCTTCTCACCAAGGATATAGAACCACTCACCCTATGTGGAATGTAGAGTAGATACTTAAAATTATAGGATGGGAAAAATATGATTTATTCCAAACTCCTTTTTTAAAGTACCTAGTTGATGCTGAAATGCCGAGTTATCGGTGTTAAAGTGGAGAAGTGATAAAGGGAGTTGTTTATGAAAAATGCACATTGTGTCTTAGTACCATGACGACCAGCCGATAACCTGTGCGACCACATCTACCCAAATATGGGAACGGGCGTAGTCATATAGTTTGCTCGTGTTAGTACTGGATACCTCATCGACGGAGACGACTCCGTTATGCATGAGGGGATGGTCATGGCGACCTACCCCCTGACCTGGGTCCCGGCAATCTGAGGGATTGAGGGATTGAAGGGCTTCGTGCTCGCCGGGCAAAACTACGAGTCCTTACATCTAGGTTCCTCGACGGGGGATCTGTACTAGGTGTTGAAGGAATGGTGAATTCGTACGGGCAGGGTCCTATACTAGCATGAGCAAAGGACAGGCTATGGTCGGTGGTTCAACTTCGCATACAACTTGTATGGCGGGACGTGGCAGACACGATGAGCTACCGGATGGGTGTGGGAAAAGCGTGCTACCTCTGCAGAGGGTAAAAACTATTCGAATAGCCGAGTCCTCGGATATGGACAGTTGGGAGGCTGTACTAGACTATGTGCAAGTTTTACAAAAGGATGTAACATTAAAGAAACAAAGGTGTGGCTGATGTTTCCGAACTATACCAAATGAAGTGGTATGAGTTGTGGAGGAAAAGAGACCATGATGAGTCGTGGTCGGGAAAAAGGAGGAGTTTTGGATAAATAATAAAATTGTGATTCTCTCTAAAGATAGTAGTAAATCTCTTCTTACCTTTTTCAACAAAGATATAGAGATCTTTTCCAACAAAGATATAGAGATAGAGTAATAACTAAAAGTGCTGTAGAGAACAACTTAAAACTGGTGCATACTCAGTAGAGGAGTAGTTTGCGAGTACAAATTGTACTCATATTGGTTTCGTCCCTGGCTATTGTCTTAGCCAGATTTTAAAGAAGAGCAGCTTGAAGAAGGAGATGGAAATGACGTCAATGCGAACTAGGGCGCTTCCCAGTCAGTTGCCTGTAGGGTTAAGGCGAATGACTTGGGCTCCACGTTGCTTGGTGATTTCCGCTGCAAGTACCTATTGAAGATTATGACTTCAATCGAGTAAGTATATTCCTTCGGTATTTATGGATGTTCTTTGATTACCAGTTTGATTGTGCTCAGCGACACACTGATCATGGGATCGCTGATGTAGGCACAAGGGTATTTCGGACAACTAGTCCGGGGTCCCCACAGACTTGGTATCAGAGCAATCCTGACTGTAGGAGACCTTAGTTAGCATGGACGTTAGTTAGGAAAGCAAATATTTTTGTTAAAAATATATTACTACCAAAATATATTTTTATCTAGAGAAGCCCTAAAATGGCTTCGCTCTTCTCATCTCAAATATTTCAAAAGTCTTACCCCTCTATTTTAAGATTTTTCAAGGAATCTTCTGTTATCTCTTACCCGTTCAAAACCAAGAGTATACTTGACGATGAACCCAAGTGAGACCTAATTAGTTAGCACCCACAAGAAGAAGCTTCCATCACAAATACTCAACATTCAACCTCAGGGTGATTGATTTGCAAATGCCAAGATCGTCAGTGTCAACAAAGCAACAAACCTCCAAAGACCTCAGCTCAACATCAACAATTCTACTCAAGTTGCAACCTCGACGACCTCAATTTCTCCAGTGGAAGACTAAGGCGATAAAATGAAGACTTCACCAGCAATGTTCGACAAAGACCCCTAGGAAAAACTCATGATAGGAACTTTGGTTACCCCGGCTACCACGAGTATTAGACGTCCGTTGGTACTAGACGTACCTTGTGTGCACCTTGCTTGTGTGAACTCTGCCTTGTGTGTTGTTTGTGAGATGGAAAAGGAGTTTTGATAAAAAGGAAAGTTTAGTTTCCCTTTTGCCACCTAACAAAAAAAAAAGAACAATTTTTAACTCTTTGCCATAGTTGTACCTTGTTGCGGATGTAAACCCGCCAAGGAGAATCTTTCTAAAATATTTTCCCTCTCATCTCAAGATCTGACAGTTCCGCCAGATACAAAAGACCCCCGATCCATAGCCAAATAGCCAGAAATTTTTGTAACCTAACCGGCAAGTCAGACCATGGACTTCATGCACCATCTGGAGCAAGTGCGTCAAGATCTTGAAGGAAACTGCAATTGTACGCCAACCTCGTGAAGACACGAGCCCCCACCTCACAAAATTAACTTGTGAAATTACAAGAATACCACACTAACTTATCGTATCTAACTTTAGGTTAACAACTGACTCCAGCCCATGATAGGACCACAAACCTTGACATGAAACGAGGACATAAGGAGACTCATTTAGAATTGGTAACTAGAAGAACTCAAGGAGTGCATACGAGTTGCTACGAAGATTCGAGCTCAGAGACTGACGGTAATGATGGGTTTCAAAGAGGATCATGTACCTACCCGCTTGACGAGCAGTTAGTGGCACTTTAATCCCTTGCGCTAACCTTGCTAGGTTTGACCCACCTAAATTTGTCCCGTGAAAAAAAAAAAAAACCAAAGAAAACCTCGACTAACTCCTACCTATCACCGCAAACTTGGGAAAGATGGATGAGAACCCTAGCCGGCCGCTGATTTTCTGAAAATTATATGAAGCCTCAAGCACAAGACTCATCCAAGGGAGATCGCCACCAACAAACCCGAAGGAAACCAACTTAAAGATCGTCAACATGAAGTTACCCCAGGAGAAAGGACGCCATCGACGTCATCTGCCGAACAACAATCCTAGTTCAACCCGGCTCAACTAATCAAAACAAGAAAGACAAAGGTACCTGTTTGGGAAACAAACGGTGTGAAGATTCTTCACTAACCTTTTTCTAGAGTCCATTAAGCCGTGACTTTTTGAGCCCACTTACCAAATTCTAGATTAACATCTAACCCCAGTTTGTGGCTATACTAACTGGCCTTATCTAACCACAAGTTTT
Source organism: Puccinellia tenuiflora (assembly GCA_012064385.1). NCBI lineage: Eukaryota > Viridiplantae > Streptophyta > Magnoliopsida > Poales > Poaceae > Puccinellia > Puccinellia tenuiflora. The sequence continues at coordinate 518,010 of QRDG01000340.1, forward strand.
GACAAAAAGAGAGGTAATGTAGAAAGAATCACATATAGTTGGTAGTGAGAAGATCGCCATCATCAAGGCCGAAGTCGATCAACACTGAAGGCCATCTGCGCAAAATTGAACCAGGAAGCAAGCACCATCGACGCTACCTATCGAGCAATCATCCTTTTCAACTGGCCTCGACCAATCACACCGAAGGAGGATTCAAGAAAGCACGAGCAGCGACTGTTGACATGAAGATCTTTCTCTAACTTTTTAAGGTTAAATGAGAACGCGACCCTTGTACCCTTGTCAAACAACAGACCAAACCACTTACCTTTAGGGTCCTTGTACTGACTTTTAGATTCCTCTGGAGGCTCGATAATTTAGAATGTACTTCTTACCAACGCTTCATGAAGCTCAAGAACCAAGGAAGTCAGCAATGAAGTTCCTCCTTTACTCAGCTGAAGAAGGACAAGTCTGAAGACCAATAACCAATGGAATACCCAGAAGAATCAAACGACGTAAGCACCTGCTATGGACAACATCAACCACCAGGCAAGTCCAGATGAATTTAGACGTTTATAACATCCTTTTTCTAACTAGAAACCGGAGAGAGTCAAGTACGCAAACTCGGCGCATCCTGAAAACCACGCGTCCCCATCTGCGACCCTCATAAGGAGAAAATAGTACGAAGTGATATCTGCACCGACCCCAAGCACCAAGGAGCGACAACCAAGACGAAGATCGTCAAGAAGAGCAGTGCCTCCAAGTCAACTTCAGCAGGACCTATTAAAAACCCCTTTTAAAGGGGGGAGACCTGTAATGGGTATACAAGAACGTGGTAATGATTAGTTCCTTGTGCCTCAGCCTCGTAGAAACTGGAAACAGCTAACCAAGACTATCCATCAGCATCGATCGACGAGTCAACCCTAACATCTAGGATCTGAACCCCACCAGAGAAAATTACCGACAAGGAACGACCTCGCAACATCAAGTTGTCAATATCTCACCTAGCAACCTCACTAAAGAAGCATCGACCTCGGAAGTATAGCCAGCCCAAAACTCGTGCCCTCGTACTCCCCTGTACCCCCGGGCAAATCTCGGGACGAGATTTATTTTAAGGGGGGAAGGATTTGTAACATCCCAAATTTATAATAAGAATTAACAAGACCCAAAATTCAGAACCAACAAAAACTTTTCGAAATTACTACACTAATGATTGTGTTTTCCTTTATATTGTTCTGTTTGACCATGTGTGACTTGTTGTTTATGTTGTTTGACTAGTAAATATTAATCCAAGAATCCAGCCCAAGTAAAATATATTAAACTTGGTGCTCATGTTATGACAAGAGTATATTCCATATATCTTTTCCAATCTTATTTTGGCCAAAGTCTATTTCAATGATGTTTGATTTCAGCAAATAAAATACCCTTCAGTTGAGAAAGTAAAAGTAATTCCAAAATTATGTGTTCCCAAAAATATGGGATCTATATGTTATCTCCTATCGATTGCGACCATGATATTTTGCATGTATATGCAACTCCTATTTTATAAACTCTGATTTCCACCCCATTTGAAAACAACACTAGTGGGAAATATATTACCCCACATATTTCCTTTCTCAAACCTTTTTGAAAACAATTAAGTTATGAGTTGAGACATTTCTTTAAACATCATCTTGTCATAATTGAGTGTGACCATTTTTACAAGACAATATTGTTAATTATGGAAATGGTGGTGTGATTAATTCATGTGGTTTGAATTGTGTGGGCATGGTTGTGATGTGAATATTGCTTGTATTTGTTGCTTGATGTGTGTGTGTTGCCTAGTAAAATATGAAGAAAAGAAAAGAAATAAAAGCAAAGCATCGACACATAAAATCATGGGACAAGTGCCACACAAAATTTCTCTAAGCGAGAAATTAATATTTTCTTTTAAACCAAAAATCAGTGGGGTGACATAGTAATCACTCCCACTTTGCTCTAATATTTCTTCCCTCTTCAAAATATAATTTCAAAAATCTAAATTTACATTTCTATTACTTTCTTTAATTTTACCAAATCACAAAATGTGCTATGATGCACTTGTCAAATAATTTCCATCATAGCACCAAAAATCACCAACGCCTATACTTAATCCCCACAGCATTTGCACACTTGCATCCCACCATTTTATTTTAGCATTTAAAACCTAATGGTGCCATATAGTGGCACATAGTGAAAATGGTCACTTCACCCATTTATTCAAATGCCACTCCCCTACTTGCTCCCTTGCTGCCCCAACTTGTCCAGCAGCTCACCCAGCACCCCCTGCACGCCCTGGACAAACTCGTAGCATCCCCATACCCTAAACCTAACCCTAAGCATGCCATGCCATGGACATGCCACCCCACACCCACTTGTCCCAAACCACAGCAAGGGCAGGAACCAGCACGTCCAGGAGCTTGCCCGTGTCCCCCTAAGACTCCCCATGGCAACCCCATCGCGCCAGGCCCCTCACCCTACCCGCATTTGCCGGTGCCCTGCCGGCCGACAACCGGTCGAGCACCTGGCGGGCATGCCCACACCAGAGCCACCCCGGCCGGCACACACCCGACCAGCCGCACCCGACCGCCACAGCACGCACCCCACCGGATCCCTTGCACCTGCAGCACCGCGCCCGTGCCTCCCTCACCCTGTTCGACGCCGACCAAGCACGCCCGCATGCCGCACGCGGCATGGACCGCGCCCTCCCGTGCCCCCCTCCCACGAGCTCGCCCCGAGCTATAAAAACGTGCCCCCTCGGCTCACCTCTCCACTCCACACCTCTACCTCCCCCTCCACCCAGGAGCAGCCGAGGAGCAGCCGGAGCTCAACTCCGAGCCGCACGGCCACCACACCGTGCCGCCGCGGAGGACGTCTCCGGCCGGCACCGCCACCCAGCGCCCCTCCCTGCTGCCACCCCACCGTCCCCAAGCACCTCAACTCTCCCGCACCTCCGCATCACCTCCCGCAGCCCCCACGGTGAGAACCGCTCCTCCCTGTCGAATCCATGCCCATTCTGGCGTTCTGGACGTCCTGGGATAGAAGATGCACAGCAGCCGTCGATCTCCAGATCAACGGCCACAGTGCGCTCCCGCCCAGATTTCGAAATCTGAAGAAATCTGCTAAGTCTGGAAATCTGTTTAGAGTAGCCACCTTTGCATGCATTTTCTGAGAAATATGCTCCACCAAAATTTGAAATCTTTGCATGGTTAGAAAGAGCAAGTTACATAGATTCAAATGAAAGTTTTAGTTTTCAAAAATAATTAGTCTAGCTTGATGGAAACATGAGGCAAAGTAGCTATGTTCTGTCTGTTTTCAGAAACTTCTGAAAACAGATTGCTGCTTAGGCCTTTTGATCCAATCATAGAAATTAATCTTGATTTATTTGGATGTTAGTAGTGGCATGTCATGTTAGTATAGTTAGTGTACTACCATGAACAAGTATTGTGAACCCCAAAATAAAATCTAGATAAAAGATATAATCCGAGGAAGATAGCTAATCGGATTATTCCACCACATAGAAGATAATCAGAACATAGCCCTTTTCCCATGCAAATTGCTATTGAACCAGAGGCCTAAAAATAGCAAACTAAAATCTTGTAGCTAGAAGAATATGGCCATCTTCACAGAGATGCAAGCCATGATCATGTAGGGTAATTCCCTGATTTAAAATGAAGATGACAAATGTGCTAATTGATAAACTTAAAATGGGTAGATTTCTCTGTCAGAAATTTGATTAGAACTTTGAAATTCAATATCTTGAGATCTAGGAATCTAAAAATAGCAAATGAAAATGTTCTGGAAAGCTTATGAAATTATCTAACTCACTAAAGTGGTTTCACCCCATTTAGATTAATAAATAAATAATGATATCCAAAATGCAACAGAAGGTATAAAACCTAAACTTGTTTGTTTCTGATACTCTACTAATCCAAATGAGGTCAAACCAATTTTGTTAGATCACATATAAGAAATACTAGCTATCCCTAAAAGGATTTAATTTTTGAATACAATTAACTTGAGTTGTAGCAAAAACAAGAAAACCAACATTCTGGATTAAAACATTTATACAGGGAGTTTAATAACTCAAATTGAATTAAATCCAATTGGGTTGTTTTCTATACATCAGTAGCTATCTGTAGAATTTTAGTTCATATTTTTGTGCCCAACAGAACACAAGTTATGCAATTAAACATGAAACCCTAGTTTCTGCCTCAATTGTGACACAATTAAATAATGGATAATTAAATTAATTTGAAACCAAATTGTGTTATCTTGGGTGTTCAGTAGCTAATTGTGATGTCATGTTGATTGTGATGTGATGTTTGCTTGTTTAGTTTAGTGATTGTTGCTTGTATTGTTTGTTATCGATTAGACGCGAACGTTGCCGGAGACTACGAGGAAGGAGATTACTTCGAGCAGCAGGAACCCGAGCACTTTGTTGAGCAAGGCAAGCTACTTCGCTGAGCTTGCATTTACATACCTCTAAATTAGTCACATGCAATTTCTCAAGTAGTTGTACTGGTTTTTGAAAAGCCTTCTCACCAAGGATATAGAACCACTCACCCTATGTGGAATGTAGAGTAGATACTTAAAACTATAGGATGGGAAAAATATGATTTATTCCAAACTCCTTTTTTTAAAGTACCTAGTTGATGATGAAATGCCGAGTTATCGGTGTTAAAGTGGAGAAGTGATAAAGGGAGTTGTTTATGAAAAATGCACATTGTGTCTTAGTACCATGACGACCAGCCGATAACCTGTGCGACCACATCTACCCAAATATGGGATTGAGGGATTGAAGGGCTTCGTGCTCGCCGGGCAAAACTACGAGTCCTTACATCTAGGTTCCTCGACGGGGGATCCTGTACTAGGTGTTGAAGGAATGGTGAATTCGTACGGGCAGGGTCCTATACTAGCATGAGCAAAGGAAAGGCTATGGCCGGTGGTTCAACTTCGCATACACCTTGTATGGCGGGACGTGGCAGACACGATGAGCTACCGGATGGGTGTGGGAAAAGCGTGCTACCTCTGCAGAGGGTAAAAACTATTCGAATAGCCGAGTCCTCGGATATGGACAGTTGGGAGGCTGTACTAGACTATGTGCAAGTTTTACAAAAGGATGTAACATTAAAGAAACAAAGGTGTGGCTGATGTTTCCCAACTATACCAAATGAAGTGGTATGAGTTGTGGAGGAAAAGTGACCATGATGAGTCGTGGTCGGGAAAAAGGAGGAGTTTTGGATAAATAATAAAATTGTGATTCTCTCTAAAGATAGTAGTAAATCTCTTCTTACCTTTTTCAACAAAGATATAGAGATCTTTTCCAACAAAGATATAGAGATAGAGTAATAACTAAAAGTGCTGTAGAGAACAACTTAAAACTGGTGCATACTCAGTAGAGGAGTAGTTTGCGAGTACAAATTGTACTCATATTGGTTTCGTCCCTGGCTATTGTCTTAGCCAGATTTTAAAGAAGAGCAGCTTGAAGAAGGAGACGGAAATGACGTCAATGCGAACTAGGGCGCTTCCCAGTCAGTTGCCTGTAGGGTTAAGGCGAATGACTTGGGCTCCACGTTGCTTGGTGATTTCCGCTGCAAGTACTTATTGAAGATTATAACTTCAATCGAGTAAGTATGTTCCTTCGGTATTTATGGATGTTCTTTGATTACCAGTTTGATTGTGCTCAGCAACACACTGATCATGGGATCGCTGATGTAGGCACAAGGGTATTTCGGACAACTAGTCCGGGGTCCCCACAGTGATGATGTCATTACCACCACCTACAATGGGAATGGGAGGGGGACTAACACTAGGAGTCTTCCCTAGATATTCCTCGAACATCTTCCGCATCAAATCACCAAGGTTAGCATTGAAGTTAGCGGTAATGCTTGTCTCTAGGGTATCAACCTTTGAGACAAGACCACCGATAGCGTCTTTGACGTAACCTATAGTGGCTGGTCCTTCGGATTCCTCTTTGTCATCCATACTCTCTTAGGTTGTTAAAACTTTGATAAGAGACAAGGCTCTGATACCAATTGAAAGAACGTATGGTCGACTAGAGGGGGGGTGGGGGTGGGTGAATAGGAGACTACCAATTTTAATTCTTTTTCTTTTAATTAGGTTTTTAGCAAGATAAAAACTTGTTATCTAGATGTGCAACTAGATGAACTGTAGCGCCCCGACCCCAGAACTATACAGTGAAACGTTGTGTAACCGGTCATGCTACACAATCGAGGGTTACTGGGTTTACCAATCTCAGGCCAAAACTCATTGGCAGGTGTGCTCGGAATGGATCATCGGCACACAACACCTCGATCATGCCATAAGCTCAGACATCGCTTTCACGTATAGTAAAGAGATCAAGACTGCGGAATAACTGGCACATCACAGACTCTACGACACAAGAGATCATAGTTCAACTCATATATGAGAAAGATAGCAAATGTCACAATCAGAGGTCACAGACCCATCATTACATCAAGCGGAAGCAAATATAGTTGTCTAACAACAAGATCCAAATTATGGCCTAAGAGGCCAACAATAACATATCCCAGCCAACCTGTTCCGAGACGTCCCAAGCTGCCACCTGGGAACCCCAGACTACTCGTCAATGTCAATAAAGAACCCACCTTCCAGTTCGGTGACGTCCTCCTCTGAAACAAATAATAATCAACAAAGCAAGGCTGAGTACGACGTACTCGCAAGAATTAGTAGGGCGATATAGGCCCGATGCGGACGGAGGCTCTAATGCTGTATAATGTAGCTGGTTTTGCATAAAGCTAGTTTTCCATTTTAAAAGACATCAGGACCCTTTGCATCGTCTACTCAGAATGTTTTCCGAAAAGGGATAAGAGAGTAAACTTTCATCTGTGGTTCTCAACGAACCATTTGTAACCAGAAGCACCTCATCTCCACCAAGGCACTCCCTCGAATCACCCTCGAGGAAATGAACCTTTTAGCACACGTTGGATTGCAACCTCTAGCTGCCAATTTATTAATTAGGTTCAGGTTCTCTATGAGCTAATCCGCCTTTCCCAAGAGTTTGTCCATAACCACGGACACGGCTTTTCGAAAAGATTAAACCCTGTAGGTGTTGGGAATATGCCCTAGAGGCAATAATAAAATGGTTTATTAGCATATTCATGTTTATGATAATAGTTTATTCTCCATGCTATAATTGTATTAAATGGAAACATAATACATGTGTGGAATATAAACACCAGGTATCCCTAGTAAGCCTCTACCGGACTAGTTCGTTAGTCAAGAGATGGTTAGAGTTTCCTAACCATGGACTTGTTATAGTCACTTGATAACGGAGTCATATCAGTAGGAGTAATGATATGATGGACAAGACCCAAATAATAAAGAGTTGCAATTGATCGTGTCACAACAGTTTTATTGCCAACACTTTTTGTATGCCAAGTATAGTTTCCTTAGACCATGAGATTATGTCACTCCCGTTTACCGGAGGAATACTTTGTGGACATCAAACGTCACTTCGTAACTGGGTGATTATAAAGGTGGCTTTCAGGTATCTCCGATGGTATTTGTTGGGTGGCATGAATCAAGACTGGGATTTGTCCTTCCTTGTGACGGAAAAGATATCTCTGGGCCCTCTCGGTAATATAGCATCAGAAAGGTTGCAACCATGTGATTAAGTAGTAATCACGGAGATCCTATATTATGGACGAGTAAAGAGAATTTGCCAGGTAACGAGATAGAACTAGATATGGAGATATCGACGATCAAATCTCGGGCAAATTAAATATCGGTGAGACAAAGGGAATCGTATATGAGATTAAGAATCTCCGGCATCGTGGTTCAATCGATAAGGAACTTCGTTGAATATGTAGGAGTCAATATGGGCATCCCGGTCCCGCTATTGATTATTGATATGATCATGTCTGCATGTTCTCGAACCCGTAGGGTCACACACTTAACGCTCCGATGTAGCTAGGGTTAGTGATGAGATAATTGATGGAATGAACGAATGGTGATTCGGAGTCTCGGATAGGATCCTGGACGTCACGAGGATTTCCGGAGTGGTCCGGAGAATAAGATTCATATAAGGAAAGTGGTTTCCGGAGGTATCGGAAAAGTTCCGGAATATTTCGGTAGGGTACCGAAAGGTTCTAGAAAGTTCTAGAGGAGTCTAGAAGTGGGACCCACATAAGATATGGGGCCCACATGGACCAAAGGGGGTGCAGCAACCACATGGGCTGCGCACCACCCAATGGCCCACATGGGCCTAGCCGGCCAAGCAAGGGCCAAGGGGCCCAAGAAGGGGGCGCCCCAACTTGGGGGCCAAGGAAAGGGGGGGCCGGCCAGCCCTCCCCTAACCCTAGCCGCCCCATATAAAAGGAGGGGAGGGGAGGGGTGCGCCCCATCCAAGGCTGCCTAGCCGCACCCCTCTCCCTTGCCCTAGCCGCCGGCCTCCCTCTCCTCTCCCTCCTCTCTCCTGCAGTCGCTTGGCGAAGCCCTGCAGGAATTTCTCCACCATCAACGCCACCACAACCGTCGTGGTGCCGAGATCCATCTAGCCATCTCCACCTTGCTTGCGGGATCAAGAAGGCGGAGATCTACATCGAGCCGTACGTGTGGATACCGCGGAGGTGCTGCCCGTCGTGGCACTTCATCGAATTGGACTTCGAGGAAATACATCTCCTCGCGACTAGATGAGTCTAGTTGTGGGGATCGACTAGCCAACCCCTGCACCGACAAAACGCGTTTGTTGATCTTCAAGGGTAAGAGATTGGATCTCATCTTCGCTACCTCCATCTAGTAGGTCTAGATCCTTGGGGTTTATTCCGCTTGCTGCGTAGGAAAATTTTTGTTTTCTATGCTGCGACCCCTTCAGTGGTATCAGAGCCTAGATCTATTCGTAGATGTTGGTGCGATTAGAACACAAGTGTTGTGGGCATTGATATTTTATGTTGCTACCTTCTCGCGTGCACTTTGCGTCTTTGCGGTATTGTGAGATGAAGCGGCCCGGACCAACCTTACTCGTCCACGCACGAGAGACCGGTTCCACGACTGACATGCAACTTGTTTTTGCATAAGTGGCTGGCGGGTGTCTGTTTCTCTTGCTTTAGTGAAGATGCAATTTTCAATGGAAGGCCTTTCAAAAGGATGAGTAAATAAGCAACTACTATATCACCGTTGTGGTTTTGCGTAGATTAGAACGGTTCTATCTCGTTGACCCAAGCCACGTAAAAATTGCATAAACAAAGTAGAGGACGTCTAACTTGTTTTTGCAGAGGGGGTCTTGTGATGTGGTATGGCCAATATGTGATTTGTGATAATGTATGCAATGATCATGTTTGTAATCTTTCACGACTTGCATGTCGATGAGTACGGCAACCGGCAGGAGCCATATGGTTGTCTTTTATTTTATGTGACCTGCGTGTCATTGAATCACCATGTAATTGCTTTACTTTATTGCTAAGAGTAGAATTAGTTGTAGTTGCAATAGTTGGTGGACAACCATGGTGATGGCGCCACGATGATGGAGATCATGCCGGAGATGGAGATCATGCCGGTGCTTTGGAGATGGAGATCAAAGGCACAAGAAGAAAGGCCATATCATATCACAATTATGAATTGCATGTGATGTTAATCCTTTTATGCACCTTATTGTTATGCTTAGATGTGATCGCGACGGTAGCATGATAAGGTGATCTCTCATGTTAATATCAAGATGTGTTCTCCCCTAGTATGCACCGTTGCCAAAAATCTTCGTTTCGAAGCACCACGTGATGATCGGGTGTGATAGATTCAACGTTCACATACAACGGGTGTAAGCCAGATTTACACAAGCGAAAATACTACGGTTTCCTTGACGAGCCTAGCATGTACAGACATGGCCTCGGAACACAAGAACCGAAAGGTTAAACACGAGTCATATGGATGATATGATCAACATGGCGATGTTCACCATTGAAGCTACATCACCTCACGTGATGATCGGTTGTGGTGTAGTGGATTTGGATCGTGTGTCACTAAACAACCAGAGAGATGTTGAGTTTAGTGGGAGTTCATTAAGATGAACTAAAATTATCATAAACAAAAGTCCAGATGTCTTTGCAAAAATCCTTGTAGATCATGGTCGACTACGGTAGTCTGTTCGTTGCTGAAAAACTGCGTCTCGATGGGTCATTTTTGTTAAGTGGTACCTGCGTTTAAAGAAGTCCTACACTCCAATGCTCAGCTCTACGTGCTAGAAGAACCAATAGGAGATAAACCTAAATATTTCTGCAAGCGATGAAGAGTACATGGAGTGGTTTTGAACCGCCTACTTGAAAGTCAAGTGGATGATGTGCACCTTCATGAATTCTAACCTAAGTAAACAATTCAAGAATTTGATTGCAATGGAGATTGTTGATGAGCTGAAAAATAGTTTTTCAGCACAAGTTAGAATTGTAAGGTTCGAATGTCTGAACGGTTTTCTTTCACTCAAGATGGAAGAGAACACTTGCTTGGAACAACACCTGAGGATAATGCATGAGATACATCATCGTCTGGTGCTTGTTTGGAACCACGAGATGAATGACGGTTTCGCGATAGATGGGGTGATACGCTAGCTTCTCCCCAGCTTCAAGAATTATGTCGGAGACTATATCATAGGAATGGATTTGATCGGTTTCTATGAGTTTGTGTCTCGGCTGCGTCATGTCAAAGTGGAACCCATAGCAAGAGAAGTTGACAAGGCAGAAAGTATATATTGATATACATGTTATAAGTGTTTAAATCCAAATTGCAATTGTGGCGGTTCCGATAAGTATTTGATACTCATTCTGTTTTATGAAAACAGAACCTGCTGCTTGAGATTTGCATATAGGATATGGGAGGACGTTTGCGGAATGGTGGCAATCAAGGAGTTGATGCTGGCAACGATCTGTCTCTATATTTATCATTTGGATTAAAGGATTTGAATAAGTTTTGTAATCGAATTAAGTGTGATTTTAATTAGTGTGTCTTGCTCATGTGAGACGGTTATTCATGTTAAAGACAATGGTTGTTCTATTTTCATGAGTGATCCTTTTTGGAAATCACAAGTTTTCGATTATAAGTGTGTTATTCTTATTATAATCTAGATGATAAATTGGTTGAACATTTATAAAATATGTGACATACTAAAATATCCAAAACTTAATAATGACAATTTTTTTAGTCGTGCTAAATATTGAATAAACATTTTGATGTTTTATCAATGCGCCTTATTGTAAGGAGTATGACTAAAATGCCACCCTTTGGAAGAGTGCCATGAATTGCCGAAAATAAACACAAGTGTTGGTTGTATTTTCAGCAAATGTTAGATGTCATTATTTTGTGTACTCCATCATAAATGATTAAATAGGTGTATTTATTTGAGTTATGATATTTGATGAGATCAAATAAATTTCTGGAGTTTAGGATATTAAATTAACAAGAAAATTGAGTCTTTATGATTTGATCAAAAGAGACAAGATATTTGAGTTATATGTTAGTATGCGGACTTGTGAGAAGTGTTATCACAAATTACAATGTTTAGAATATTTCAAAGGCGTTTGATATGTCCTAAGATATTGTAATCACACACTATTTGATATTGTGTGGTCTCAAAGAAGGGTATTATTTCGGGGTTTGATAATAGCATTTAGATTTATTTGATAAACACTCTGTTTAGAAATAAGGATCTATTTAATGATTTGCATTTCGCATATGAGTTATGTGAAATAGTGGTTTCATTAATTATGAGATAATTAGAAACTATTGCAAATAAAGTTTGTAGTATATTCATATGTGACTATGAATAGAGATTCCACAATGAGAGACTAAAAGGGACAAATCAATTGTTGATTGTGTTAAATGTTTTAGTGGTTTATCGTGAAAAGGTTTCATTGATAAAAGAATTGATGGAATAAATGAAAAGCTAAAACCTTGCTTGTTTATGTATCAAGTGGCACATATGTAAAGTGCTATGTTGGTTAAAACTTGACACATAAAGGAATTAATGATGGTGATCATTGAATTTCGGTTTAGCTTGTCTAAAGAAAAGTAGGATTCAAGAATATAAAGTTTTGTCAGGTTACAAAATAATATTCATGATTTACTTGTCATGTTTGAGAAACAAGACATACCTACGAAACTACAAAGAAGAAATAGAAACCTTAAATACGAAAGTGACTAAGAGTCATTCGATGTTAAGTTTAAATCACAAAGTAATTGTTGCTTGATTTTGTGAAAGTGATGTTTCACATATTTATTCCTCAAAAGGGGTTTTGCTGGGAATAAATAAAACTTAAAGCTCGTAAAGTACTAGCGTTTCGTATAAAGAGTTCTCGATATTAATAGTTAATTAAGAATTTTGGAGGTGTCCAAAATATCGAGAAAATACACGAGTGTGATCTAATTAAGATATGTGGCGACATATATTAAGTTAGAGCAGAAACTATTTTTCCAAGATCAAAATATGTGGTGACATATGTTGAGTGGGAGCTAGTTAATCATGGTCAAATATAAGGATAACATATTTCTGAGTGGGAGCCAAAGTGGTTTCACATTTAATATGTGTATGGTGTATATTTGAGTGGGAGTTTACAACATCTTGTTTGTGTGAAATGGAGATTTCATAAATGTTGTAAATAAGTCAGGAACCAACGTATAACTTGTGAAGTTAGAAATTGAACGTCAAATATCTATGGAGATAGATGTATCTATGGTGGATAGATATATTTGATAAGCATTATGTCAGGATGTTTAACCTAAGAAAGATTTTGAAGGAGTTCAAAATAAAACAAGAGAAGAAAGGTTCATCTGCTTGTGAGAAATAGGTGAAACATTGAGTTGATAACTCAATACAAAATGATGGTTGGAGGATATGTTAGTGATCGCTATGAATTGTTCATAGGTCTAAAACATATAAGAACCATGTGTTTGTATTTGACGATATGTGACCCAAGTTCTTGGTTAGAAGAACGTGTTAGAATGAGGAGTCATTTTAACATGAAGATGAGATAAGGAATCTAGAGATTGGTAGACTTGGTTGAAGTCATAAAACCAAACTAGATTGGAGATCTCTTAAAGTCAGCAGCGCAGCAAAAGCATGATCGAAAATATCGAAGTGACATGATAGCACTGCCGATTTGTGAGTCTACAACATATAGGAGTATATGATTAATTCAAGGATTAAAAGATATAATATTGTGGTTTGAGAAATTTTATTTCAAGACTGAGTGAGTTCCGGTTGCACATGCTATGTGAAAGTCCTCTTGACTGATCATACGTCATGTAGGCATAAAAGGGAAACGAAAATCTCACTCCCTAACCAAATATATTATATTCATCATGTGATGATGAGAATTATCATGTGATGATAATAGGTTTATCATGAGATGATAAAGTAATGTCAAATTAGGTGACATTGACGTTTGCAAAGAACATAAAGAACTGTATAGTACAGAACACGGCAGAACCTCTTCCACGAGCAAANAGAATAAAACAAGAGAAGAAAGGTTCATCTGCTTGTGAGAAATAGGTGAAACATTGAGTTGATAACTCAGTACAAAATGATGGTTGGAGGATATGTTAGAATTCGCTATGAATCGTTCATAGGACTAAACATATAAGAACCATGTGTTTGTATTTGACGATATGTGACCCAAGTTCTTGGTTAGAAGAACATGTTAAATGAGGAGTCATTTTTCCATGGAGTTGAGATAATAGAATCTAGAGATTGGTAGACTTGGTTGAAGTCATAAAACCAAACTAGATTGGGGATCTCATAATAGCAGAAGCGCAACGAAAGCGTGATCGGAAATATCGAAGTGACATGATTGCACTGTCGATTTGTGAGTCTACAACATATAGGAGTATATGATTAATTCAAGGATTAAAAGATATAATATTATGGTTTGAGAAATTTTGTTTCAAGACTGAGTGAGTTCCGGGTGCACATGCTATGAGAAAGTCCTCTTGACTGATCATACGTCATGTAGGCATAAAAGGGAATCGAAAATCTCGCTCTCTAACCAAATATATTATATTCATCATATGATGATGTGAGTTTATCATGTGATGATATGAGGTTTATCATGTGATGATAAAGTAATGTCAAATTAGGTGACATTAACGTTTTGCAAAGAACATAAAGAACTGTATAGTACAGAACACGGACAGAACCTCTTCCACGAGCAAACATGATCAGCACTGAGACTCCATGAGTGTTAGACACCATGAGTGTTGGATCGAGAAAATGTAAACTAGATTATTGACTCTAGTGCAAGTGGGAGACTGTTGGGAATATGCCCTAGAGGCAATAATAAAATGGTTTATTAGCATATTCATGTTTATGATAATAGTTTATTATCCATGCTATAATTGTATTAACCGGAAACATAATACATGTGTGGAATATAAACAAACAGGTGTCCCTAGTAAGCCTCTACCGGACTAGTTCGTTAGTCAAGAGATGGTTAGAGTTTCCTAACCATGGACTTGTTATAGTCACTTGATAACGGAGTCATATCATTAGGAGTAATGATGTGATGGACAAGACCCAAATAATAAAGAGTTGCAATTGATCGTGTCACAACAGTTTCATTGCCAACACTTTTAGTATGCCAAGTATAGTTTCCTTAGACCATGAGATTATGTCACTCCCGTTTACCGGAGGAATACTTTGTGGACATCAAACGTCACTTCGTAACTGGGTGATTATAAAGGTGGCTTTCAGGTATCTCCGATGGTATTTGTTGGGTGACATGAATCAAGACTGGGATTTGTCCTTCCTTGTGACGGAAAAGATATCTCTGGGCCCTCTCGGTAATATAGCATCAGAAAGGTTGCAACCATGTGATTAAGTGTTAATCACGGAGATCCTATATTATGGACGAGTAAAGAGAATTTGCCAGGTAACGAGATGAAACTAGATATGGAGATATCGACGATCTAATCTCGGGCAAATTAAATATCGGTGAGACGAAGGGAATCGTATATGAGATTAAGAATCTCCGGCATCGTGGTTCAATCGATAAAGAACTTCGTTGAATATGTGGGAGTCAATATGGGCATCCCGGTCCCGCTATTGATTATTGATATGATCATGTCTGCATGTTCTCGAACCCGTAGGGTCACACACTTAACGCTCCGATGTAGCTAGGGTTAGCGATGAGATAATTGATGGTATGAATGAATATTGATTCGGAGTCTCGGATAGGATCCCGGACATCACGAGGAGTTCCGGAATGGTCCGGAGAATAAGATTCATATAAGGAAAGTGGTTTCCGGAGGTATCGGAAAAGTTCCGGGAATTTTTCGGCAGAGTACCGGAATATTCTAGAAGGTTCTAGAGGGGTCTAGAAGTGGGGCCCATAGGAGTATGGGGCCCACATGATTTAAAGGGGTGGTGGACTGGCCTCATGGGCCAGCCGCACCACAGCCCTAAGGGGCCCATGCGTGTGGGCTTAGAGCCCAAGGGGAGGCGCCCCAACTTGGGGGCCAAGGAAAGGGGGGGCCGGCCAGCCCTCCCCAAACCCTAGCACGCCCCTCCCCTTGCCTCCACCTATAAAAGGAGGGGTGGGGGTGCGGCACACCCATCCCAAGGCTGCCTAGCCGCACCCCTCTCCCTTGCCCTAGCCGCCGGCCCCTTCCTCCACAAATCGGCGCCATCTCTCTCCCCGGAGGGCTGCCGCCATCTACACCACCATGGCTGCTGCACCACCCCTAGATGTAGGGCTGCTGCTGCACCTCCTCCTCTCCCTCTCCTCTTGCTTGGCTTGGCGAAGCCATGCTCGTGGAGATCATCACCATCAACGCCACCTTGCTTGCGGGATCAAGAAGGCGGAGATCTACATCGAGCCGTACGTGTGGATACCGCGGAGGTGCTGCCCCTTGTGGCACCTCGTCGGATTGGACTTCGAGGAAATACATCTCCTCGCGACTAGATGAGTCTAGTTGCGGGGATCGACTAGCCAACCCCTGCACCGACAAAACGCGTTTGTTGATCTTCAAGGGTAAGAGATTGGATCTCATCTTCGCTACCTCCATCTAGTAGGTCTAGATCCTTGGGGTTTATTCCGCTTGCTGCGTAGGAAAATTTTTGTTTCTATGCTGCGACCCCATCACAACCTTTGCTTAAAATATATATACCACATCTAAAAAAATAGATAAATTATTACAACATATTCTCAGCAAGGGCACGGCGTGCCGTCGCGCCAAATTTACCTAGTAGCACTTAAGGTGTAAACCTATACAAATGTCTATGCCCATGGATTGATGTATTGTGCCAAATGTTTGGTCTCACTATTAAAGGAACTCGGGATGTCGAAAAAATCTGTCAATCCACCCATCTAAATTGATTGAGACTTTTTAAGATTGTTTATATTTATGGATTTGAATTACAGAAATTTTCCTATTTTTATGAAAACTTTAAATTTTCTGCTAAACTTTGAAACTAACATTAAAATTAATGTTCCTCTCAATCCACCCATCCAAGTTGATTGAAACTTTTCCAGATTGCTTATATATATAGACTTGAATTACATGAATTTTTTCAATTTTTTCTGGAAATTTAAATTTTCGGCTATAAATTGAAACTGAACATTCAAATCAATTTTTCTCTCAATTCACCCACCCAAATTAGTTCAAACTTTCCCCGATTGCTTATATATATGGACTTGAATTACTGGAATTTTTTCAATTTTTTCTGAAAACATTAAATTTTTTATCAAATTTTGGCCGAAAATTTCTAAGTCCTAGTGTAAAGCCTTAGCCCAAGGCGCTACACTATGTAGCTTTCACAACCAAATGTGGGGCCCATAGCCGCCACGTTGGCAGGACGAGTAGCGCCTTGGCTTGAGGCGCTACATAGCATACCATAGCGCCTAAGTGTTGGGCGCTACTCGAAAAGGTTATTTTGTGAAATAGTTTCGCCGGACGTTTATTTTGTGAATTACTTTCATTTTATGGTTATTTTCCGTCAAATTGCCACGGCCGGGCGGTGGAATCTTGGGGACAGAAACGTGCGGGGAGGAGCCTTCCAAATCAGACGACGTCACCGGGTTGAGGAGTGGACAAAACCAGGAGATGATTGATTGGCCTCGCTCACCAACTCCTGGCTGCTCAGTCGAAGAGAGAGAGGAAGCACGTACGAAGCCGAGCCTTTTTTTTTTTCTTTTAAAAACGTCTTCATCGTCATCATCGTCCAAAAGAAAGGAAAAGAAAAGTAGAGATAGATTCCGGGCTTTTCCCGCGTACGGGCCCAAGCCTCCACACCACACCACACCGCACATGCCGCTCGGGGCGCCGCGACCCGAACGCGGGGAGATTCGTGGGACGCCGATGACCGGTAGGTCCTCGGGGCCCAACGGGGCAGGGCTGTTTACTTTTGTTTTGTTTTCCCGGTCGGGGAGGGAGGCGCGTGGACGCCACTAGCTAGAAAATTCGGGCCGCCCGTGGCGTCTCGACAGGTGGCCATCACGGCGAATCGGATGCGGCGGAAACGGACGGCGGAGAGCGACCGAGCGAGCCGGGAAGGAAACGCGTGCCGAGCCGAGCCGAGCCTACGTACTTGTTATTTTCGACTCTTTTTTATTTAATTTTCTTATCATAATTTTTTCCTGGCCCACCCCTCCATAATCAAGGCACGCCTACCGAACAAACGTCGCACAGTGGCGAAAGGAACCCCCAATCATCCAGCGTACGTAGGCGCGCAACTTGTGCACGGAACATTCAGCTGCTGCTTGCGTGCGTTGCGAGCCGTGGCTTGGCCAGGTCGCGACAGCTTCCTTCCAGGCCCACTGATGAGAGCGACCACACCCACTTTTGGGTGAAGGCGACGTGAATGGAATCAAATCAATCTCCCGCGGCCCACAACTGTTGCCGATCTCAGATCTGCAGCTCCTGCCAACTTGTCGTGTGCTACGAGTTCCAGTATTTGACCTAGTAGGTAATTTTGGGACTCTCAGTGTTAGGTCCAGCCTTTTTTTTTTACATACCAGCCAATAATGCCCAGCTTTGAATTAACAAATCTCAGAGTTTTACAACGGCAAGTACAAATGAATAAGGTGTTGAGGAGAACCTCTAACAAAGCAGACCAAAGACAAGCTAAAAAAAAAAAGGCAACACTGCGCCGAGCACCACATCCTTACGTAAAACAGCCAGCCAAGGGCAGGACCGGACCACCAGCGAAGACATCACCACCATTAGCGCAGAGCTTGACAACGGAGAGGAAAGCAGGAGACGAAAGTAGAGCCTCCAGCAAACGTCGAGCGCGGAGGAGAGGATGTCGAGCAACAAAGCGCCGAACAGAGACCGCAACCTCGACACCGACGAGCACCAAACCCTTGCGTAGAACGGCCAGCCACCAAAGGGGCGGGAACGATCAACACCAACAGTGGCGGGCACCAAACCCTTGCGTAGAACGGCCAGCCACCAAAGGGGCGGGATCGGACAACATCAACCGTGGCGAGCATCAAACCCTTGCGTAAAACGGCCAGCCACCAAAGGGGCGGGATCGGAGCACCTTTTCTGCAGGTTGTGCCTCCACCAAGGCACATGAACAAGACAACTTCACTTCAGATCGTTGGCTGCGAAAAGACACCAACTTTGCGCTCAATCAACCATGTTGGAGCAAGGAGACCCCTGCTCCAAGTCGGTGCCTCCAAGGAGGTCACGACGCAAAAGTGACGCCACCATCGGGTCTAGGACCTGGGTTTTCACCCCGGAGTATATACGAGAGGGGGTGGAGTGGAACCACAGCGTCGCCCCCAAGAGGGAAAGCGGCGCCCACGGGCGTCAAAGACGACTTGAGCTTTCGCTCGGCCCAGCACCCACCGACCCATCGTCGAGGTCGCCGACTCCAACCACCACCACGAAGGACGGGGGACCACATGGCTGCAACAGAGCCTCCAGATCTGTATCTCGGCGAGGATTGGCGTCCACGCCAAGCCACGCCAGGGACTCCCGTTGACGTCCTACATGCCGCCCACACGGACCAGGAGCACGACCAACACCGTGCGCTATGGAGCCTGCCGTCAAGGCACCACCACGCCCACCACTCAGGGCCGCCGCCCCGACGTACCAAGGAAGAACCAGCCTCACCTACCAACGAGGGCAAGTCCGCGAGCACGCAGCCAGCCACCCCGGCTACCGCACCCACGGTCCTCCAGAACGAACAACACCTCAAACATCAGCCTCCAAGAGCCAAGTGACAGCCGACGCCGTAGATCCGAACCAGCACCAGATTAAGCGTGAGAAAAGGCTCCAGCTTTAGCAGTGGACGACAGAGCACAGGGGCCGCGCCGCAGCACCACCCAAGTCCGGAAGGGCCAGCATGGATCTGACGGCAACCCGTCGCCACCAGGATCCGGCAGGCGCAAGGCCCATCCCTGGCCAGCATCTTCCGTGGCTGACGACAATGCAAAGCGCGGCGCCGGAGCCATCCCGGCCTGCCGACACCCGCCCGCGAGGACCTGCACCTGGCGGCCAACCATGGAGCAACAGGATCTGGGGAGGGAGGACGACGGCGCGACGCAATGCAGGATCGGGAGCTGAAGAGCGCGGGAGTCGTTGAGCCAGAGGATGAGGCAGCGGAAAGGTCCCGCCGCCGCCACGGGCCGGCCGGCGGTGGCGAGGGTGGAGGCGCGGGGAGGGGGGCTAGGGTTCGGTAGTTTGGGGTCGGCTCGTGAGCCGCGTCGATCGAGGCTTTTCAGGACGAAGCTATGCGTAATTGTGCATTGCATGTACAACAAACAATATACTAGCAATATTTTAAGTCGGTACAGGAGTTTGCCCAGATCTGGGCTTGCAGGTGACTCCTGTTAGAGTATATTTGTGTATATTGTAGTTTCCCCACCTGTTAGGGGGCTTTCTGTATATTTGCCTGTACCTGTACTATATATGTGGCCTTTGGCCCCTGGTAATACAACAAGCAGTCTATTACCCTAACATGGTATCAGAGCCGTAGGGTTTTCTTCTCCTCGCAGCCGCAGCCGCCGCCCGCCTTGGCATCTTGCCGCCGCGCCCGGTCGCCGCCGCCGCCTCGCCGCCTCTTCCTCGCCATCCCTTGCCCACGCACGCATCCGTCTCCAGGCCGAGTTGCTCCTCCTCGATCCCGTGCCCGCCTGCTTCCTCCCTTGGCCGCGCGCTCCTCCTAGCTCCGTTCCCGCCGGAGCTCCTCCGTTCCCGCGACCCCCGGCCTCTCCTCCCGGCCGGCTCATCCCCGCAACGCCGTCCCGCCCCGCATCCCCGCCTCTTCCTCGCTGCCCCGCCCGTGCTCCGCGTCTCCGGCCTCGTCCTCACCGTCCGCCGCACAGTTGCCGGCCTCGTCCTCACCGTCGCCGGCCGCCTCTCCTCCCGGCCGGCTCATCCTCGCATCGCCGCCCGCACCGACGCCCGCATCGCCGCCCGCATCGCCGCCCCGCATCGCTGCCCGCATCGCTGCCCCGCCCGTGCTCCGCGTCGCCGGCCTCGTCACCGTCCGCTGCACCGTTGCCGGCCTCGTCCTCACCGTCGCCGGCCTCGTCACCGTCCGCCGCCGGGCTTCTGGCCCCGCCCCACCCCGGCCGCTTCTCCCTGCCGTCGGATCCCCCGCCGGCTCTCCCCTCGTTTCTGTCTGAGATCGATTTGATCTCGTTTTCGTTGACTTCCGGATAGCAAAAAAAAAAAAAAAAAAAAGTACAATGTCTTCCTCGTCGGGCTATGTTGCGATTCCTCGCTGCCCGGTGATTTTTGATGGCGCGAATTACCCTGATTTCGCTGCCTTCATGCGCGTCCACATGCGCGGTCTTCGTCTTTGGGGTGTGCTTTCTGGCGAGGTCTCCTGTCCGCCGCGCCCCGTTGCTCCTATGGCACCCATTGCGCCGCCGCCTGTTGCCCTGGCTTCCGATGCTACTCAGGAGGCTAAGGATGCAGCCCAGAGTGCTTATGACACTGCTCTAGCTGATTATAAAGGGAAGGTCGAGGAGCATTCTACTGCTGTTGCGACGTACCGGCTGGATCTGTCTGACTTTGCTCAGTGGATAGATGAGGATGCTCGTGCTGCTGCTGTTCTCACTTCCAGTGTTCTGCCTCAGTATGCTGCTGAGTTCATGGGTCTTCCCACTGCTGCTGCTCAGTGGACTTTTCTTCGTCAGCGCTATCAGCCGTCTGGCGATGCTCTTTACCTGTCTGTGGTTCGTCAGGAGCATGATCTTCAGCAGGGCGATTCCACTATTGATGACTTCTACACTCAGAGTGCTGCTATATGGCGTCAGCTTGATTCTCTTCGTACTGCTGTCTGTGGCACCTGTCCCTGCTGTCTGACTGTGCGCGCAGATCTGGAGTTTCAGCGTGTCTATGAGTTCTTGTCGCGGCTCCGCAAGGAGTTTGAGCCGCGCCGTGCCCAGCTGCTTGCCCGTGGTCGTGTTCCGCTCTCTGAGGTACTAGCTGAGCTTCGGGCTGAGGAGACTCGTCTTCGTGGTGCTGGTCTTCTTGAGGTTCCCTCTGTACTTGCTGCTCGTGGTCCTCCTGTTCCGTCTGCTCGTGGTCCTTCTGTGCCGCCAGCCTCGTTGCGGTCTCCAGGTCCGCCGATACTCTCTCCTCCTCCGGCCCAGAGTCAGCCTCAGCAGCCCCGTGCGTCTACTCGTCCTCCCTGCGCCTACTGTAACAGGCCAGGACATGATATCTCGGGCTGCTGGAAGAGGGATCCCAGCTTACGTCAGCAGTTCCTTGCTCGTCGGCAGGCTGGTTCTTCAGGATCTTCTGCTGTTGCCCAGGCTGGATTGTCAGGATCTTCTGCTGCTGCACTGTCTGATCAGGACATTATCCGAGGTCTTCGTAGTCTGCTCGCTGCTACAGGCTCTTCCTCGACGGGTACTGCTGGTTCTGTGACTAGCTCTTCGGGCACCGTGCGACCACCACCTTCTACACAGTCAGGTACGTCATCCCCGTGGTATCTGGATTCTGGAGCCTCTTTTCATATGACTTCTGCGTCTTCTATTCTTTCTGCTCTTCGCTCTTTTATTTCTCCTGTCCGTGTTATCACGGCTGATGGTACCTCTCTTCCTGTTTCCAGTCGAGGCACCCTTTCTACTTCCTCTTTCTCTGTTCCTGATGTTTCTCATGTTCCTAGTCTTAAGATGAACCTGTTTTCTGCTAGTCAGCTTACTGATTCTGGTTGTCGCGTCATTCTTGACGCTGATTCTTGTGTTGTTCAGGACCGTCGTACACAGGCCCTGGTTGGAGCTGGCCCTCGCAGCCTTGAGTCCCCGGGGCTATGGGAGTTAGACTGGCTTCGCATTCCTTCCGCTGACTCTTCATCAGCCAGTCCTTCTGCGGTTGCTGCTTCTGTCACTGGCTCTTTTCAGCAGTGGCATCATCGGCTGGGTCATCTTTGTGGCTCCCGTTTATCGTCATTAGTTCATCGTGGTCTTCTGGGGTCTGTCTCAGGAGATGTGTCTTTACATTCGTGTCAGGGTTGTAGGTTAGGCAAACAAATTCAGCTTCCCTATCCTACTAGTGCGTCTGTATCTCAGCGACCTTTTGATTTAGTTCATTCAGATGTTTGGGGTCCGGCACCCTTTGCTTCTAAAGGGGGCCATCGATACTATATTTTGTTCATTGATGATTTTTCACGGTACACCTGGTTATTTTTTATGCGCTCTCGCAGTGAGGTGCTTGCTATTTATCAGCGCTTTGTGGCCATGGTTCGTACTCAGTATTCCTCTCCTATTCGTGTGTTTCGTGCTGATTCTGCAGGAGAGTATATCTCCCAGCACCTGCGTGGTGTCCTTGCTGAGCAGGGCACCCTTGCCCAGTTCTCGTGTCCCGGTGCCCATGCTCAAAATGGTGTCGCCGAGCGTAAACATCGTCATATTCTTGAGACTACCCGTGCTATGATGATTGCTTCCTCTCTTCCGCCGCATTTCTGGGCTGAGGCTGTTGCTACGTCGACTTACCTCATTAACATTCAGCCGTCTGCTGCCCTTCAAGGTGGCATTCCTCTCGAGCGTCTTTCTGGTACCTCTCCAGACTACTCGGCCCTTCGTTTATTTGGTTGCGCTTGCTATGTTCTTCTTCCTCCTCGCGAACGCACCAAACTGACCGCTCAGTCTGTTGAGTGTGTTTTTCTTGGATACAGTGATGAGCATAAGGGCTACCGCTGTTGGGACCCTGTTGGTCGTCGGATGCGCATCTCCCGTGATGTCACGTTTGATGAGACGCGCTCCTTCTATCCTCGCCACACCTCTGGCACTTACCCGGTGGATGATATCTCTTTTCTCCTTTTTCCTGATTCACCTCCTGCTGTCTCTTCTCCACCTCCTAGTTCTTGTGCGCCTCCTCCATCTTCGGCGCCATCCTCTTCTCCGCCTAGTACTCCTCGTTCTCCGGCTTCGGCTCCTCCTTCTCCTATTCCTTCTTCCTCTTCTTCTGCTGAGTCGTCTTCCGCCGATGAGTCTTCCCATTCACGGCCTGTTCGTCAGCGTCGTCCTCCTGACCGTTATTCTCCTAGTAAGTATGGTCTTTCTGTTCTCTCCGAGCCGACTTCTTATCGGGATGCTGAGCGTCATCCTGAATGGCAGCTTGCCATGGCTGAGGAGATCGCCGCGCTTGAGCGTACTGGCACCTGGGATCTTGTTTCTCCCCCTTCTGGTGTTCGTCCTATCACGTGTAAGTGGGTCTATAAAATTAAGACCCGCTCTGATGGATCTCTCGAGCGCTATAAAGCGCGTCTTGTGGCTCGTGGCTTTCAGCAGGAGCACGGCCGTGACTATGACGAGACTTTTGCCCCTGTGGCTCATATGACCACTGTTCGTACTCTTCTTGCTGTTGCTTCTGTTCGCCGCTGGTCTGTGTCCCAGTTTGATGTTCAGAATGCTTTTCTTAATGGCGAGTTGAGTGAGGAGGTTTATATGCAGCCTCCTCCTGGGTATTCTGTTCCTGATGGGATGGTTTGTCATCTTCGACGATCTCTATATGGCCTTAAACAGGCCCCTCGTGCCTGGTTTGAGCGCTTCTCCTTAGTGGTTATCGCCGCAGGCTTCTCTCCCAGTGCTCATGATCCTGCACTGTTTGTCTACACCTCTCCTCGGTGTCGGACCTTGCTGCTTCTCTATGTTGATGACATGATCATCACCGGTGATGACCCTGAGCACATTGCCTTTGTTAAGGCTCGTCTACGTGAGCAGTTTCTCATGTCTGATCTTGGTCCTCTTCGCTACTTTCTTGGGATTGAGGTTTCTTCTACAGCCGATGGCTTCTTTATCTCCCAGGAAAAGTATATTCAGGATCTTCTTTCTCGGGCTGATCTTAGTGATGACCGTACTGTTGAGACTCCTATGGAGCTTAATGTTAAGCTTCGTCCTACTGATGGTGATCCTCTTCCTGATCCCACACGTTATCGTCATCTTGTTGGGAGTCTTGTTTACCTTGCTGTCACTCGCCCGGATATCTCTTATCCTATTCATATTCTGAGTCAGTTTGTCTCAGCTCCTACCACCGTTCACTATAGTCATCTCCTCCGTGTTCTTCGTTATCTTCGTGGCACGATTACTCGTCGTCTTTTCTTCCCTAGTTCCAGCTCTCTCCAGCTCCAGTGTTACTCGGATGCTACGTGGGCGAGTGATCCTACGGATCGTCGTTCACTTTCTGCTTACTGTGTGTTTCTTGGTGGTTCGCTTGTTGCTTGGAAGACGAAGAAACAGGTAGCGGTTTCCCGTTCGAGTGTTGAGGCTGAGCTGCGGGCTATGGCTTCGTTGATTGCTGAGGTGACCTGGTTACGGTGGTTGCTTGCAGATTTTGGGGTCTCTGTTACGACACCCACTCCTCTTTTGTGTGACAGTACAGGTGCTATCAGTATTGCACGTGATCCAGTCAAGCATGAGCTGACCAAGCATATTGGTGTTGATGCTTTTTATACACGTGCTCAGGTACAGGATCAGGTTGTTGCGCTTCATTATGTGCCTTCAGATTTGCAGTTGGCGGATTTCTTTACAAAGGCACAGACCCGAGCGCAGCATGACTTTTTACTCTCCAAACTCAGTGTTGTGGATCCACCATGAGTTTGAGGGGGGGGTGTTAGAGTATATTTGTGTATATTGTAGTTTCCCCACCTGTTAGGGGGCTTTCTGTATATTTGCCTGTACCTGTACTATATATGTGGCCTTTGGCCCCTGGTAATACAACAAGCAGTCTATTACCCTAACAACTCCGACCTGGAAGCAGGGTTGGTGGAAGAAGGTGGGAGCGGTGGTCGCTCTCCGACGGATGGCGCTGCTGCTCAACTCCGAGGAGTACGGGGTTCGTCCCCGGCCGACGTGCTTCAACCGGCTTCATCCCGTCGGCCTCGTGCGCGGCGGGTGTTTCTTGAGGTTCTCCAAATCATGGTGCTGGCTCGGAGCTGGAGATGGTGGAGGTTCGTCTTCCTCGTCCCTTGCTGGTGTTCTGGCGGTGGCGATGGATTTGTTCGACGAGCTGTGTTGGGTGTGATGCTTCTGGCATCGTTGTTTCTCTGCTTGTTTCTAGATTTAGGGCAGAGTGTGTGTGAGCTTGTATTACTATGTGTTCTTCGTTCCCTTTTTTAATATATGCAGGTTCTTCTCAAAAAAAAAAAAACAATATACTAGCAATATTTTAAGTCGGTACAATCGGTTCTTTAAGCTGACAATAGAACTTTACATTTAAACCTGTTGTACAACCAAACAGTTGAACAACAATTCGGATACTCCCTGAAAATAAAATAAAAAAAGACAAAAAACAATTCGGGTACAAAAAGGATAGGTCGGATTGTTGGCCATTGCATCCAGTAATCATATTGATGGTCGTTCATTGTATATTACAAATTTAATTCGTTGACTAATGCTCATATAAACCAAAATTGCATAAGATTTATAAATAAAATATAGGGTTTGCCCCAATGCCATAGAGGCAGCACTGTCCCGCTTGTCCTGCCACCAAATTGAGATATACAGATGCGATACCTTATTGCAAGTTCGGCGGCAAAAAAATACAAACTCATGCGCATCTCAAAAGACATGATGCTTATACCACTCACATCAGGAGCGGATCCACTCCTTGCTACCCGGGTGCACAGGACACCGGGCAGAAACAAATTTCTTTACTAAATAGCATTTTTTCACCATAAGTGCACCCTCTCAAAATGTTTTTTACCAGCTGTGACACCTCTAGGCACCTTGGTTCTAAATGTTGTAGATCCGCCCCTTGCTGACATGATGCTTATATCAAATGACGGTACTTGTCTTTAGTTTGTGCTCCAGGAAATGTACTTCAACTCAGCTAACGCCATGTATACGTATTATGATGATATCACTGCCATAAAAGAATTTATGACGATTAAAGGAAAACATTGTCGTGCTAATATGTATGTTTTTAAAATAAGTGATTTGCACCATACTCCGGTTCCATGACATGCAAGCTAGACAAGTATACGTGCACAAACAAAAACAAAATTAGCTTGTCTCATATGAAACATTGAATACAATGTAGATGTATCAAGCACAAAACATACGGAATGTTAGTTAGAGATCACAGATCGAAGAAGTCACCACAAACAACCTGTTGTGTCTCTCTACTAAAGAATAATCCATCTTAATGAGACACACATGATGTCAAAACTATAATTTTATATGTAGTAAGCTAGAAGTACAACCACTCTACTAACAACACACCAATAATTGGTTCTTTAGCAATTTTTGCTTTGATTCTGAGTTTTTAACATGAGTCAATTGTTTTGTCTAAAAACCATGGACACTTATTTCGGGTGAACATATTGTTTCCCAAAAAAGGCTCATACACGAACATACATGGCGGTAGAGCACACTTGAGAGTCAAATTTCTTTAGCTTTCCTTATAAAGATCCGAGTTGGTGGTCGAGCATTCACTCTTATGAGATTACTTCTTAAGTTGCTAAGAAATTAACAATATTAATTGTCACATTTTATTTAGCACATATTAATAATACATCTATGCCCCATGTTGATTTTGGAAATTAATGATAACAATTAGGGGGCTAATGTGTGCAATAACTACATGAAGAAATTATGCATTTATATGGATTGGTTACGTTGCATCGGCGACCCCCAAAAGGAAAAGAAGAAAGGATGCAATTTCCGGTAGGTTTTTCTTATGTCTCAATCTCATTTGTGATTATGTATTTCAAACCGAGTCTAAGGGAAGCAACATTATTCAGAGGGGGGAAGTGACAACGAAGGAGAAATACTCATGCTCACTCTTTCATTTTGTCACCAAAAGAATCCATGCCAAAAAAAACTTCCTTCTTATTTTTTGGGGGGCCAATTATGCAGGGAACATGGGAGGTAAAACCATTCGGGCCAAAATATTTCAACCCTTTAGGCCTCCCTATGGGACACACGTGAGTGTTCTAGGGTTTGGGGGCAAGCAGTCTAGTTCGCCCTACAGGCACCACCCGGGTGCTCTTGGTTGGGTGGTTGGACCATCCGGCCTTCCTCGGAGTATCCAGACGATCCTTCTTCTTTCGCAACAGTTGACATGCATTGACCGAGCATCTCTTGGCCACCAAAACTGTTCGAGTCCCAAGGCTTGGACCCATCGGATGTGTTATTTTTTCTGCAACACTCATATTTCCCCTCTTTCTTTAAATGCCCCCTCACCCCTATGGGTGAGGGTTTACCTTCGAACATTTCATATCTAGAACTTCAGAAACATTCACCACTCCCCTACCCTATATTTGATCCATTACAAGTGAGAGGAGTGAATGGATATGTAAGGGGTTGGGGGCTAACCATTGTTGAGATCCAAGCCTTTTCATTTTCTTGAAGAGCCGAGCAAGTTTCTCCGAGCCATTTTGATCTTGTTACTCTTAGAGGTTAAGCATTCCTTGGCGGAAGGAGTCACTAGGAGCTTTCCGAAGGATAATAATTCTAGATTGGAGCGCTTGTGTGGGCTTTGTTTTGCCATTCCCTCTCGAACATAGATTATATTCCCCTCAAGGACTTCAAATTTGGGATACATCTCTTCGTCTCAGTGTACCTTTGGTTATTTGATTCATTGTTCTTTGTGTTTACTAGCTTGATTAGGCCGCGTATCTTCTTGCTGGATTAACCTTCCATATATTAGTGTTTCACTTTCAACTAGTTGCATTTTAGTGAACCTTTCCTAAAATTTGTTGTTTCCTATTCAACTCCCCTCTAGTCAACCATCCTTGTTTCCTCGCATATGTATTATTCACTTTCTATTTGCTATTTTTATTATTTTATAAATTAAAAAAATATTTTCTTATTTTCCATAAAATTAATAATTACGATGACACAAGTGTTTAAGCAACTCTAACAATAAAAAAAAACTTCCGTCGAAACGTACATGCATTTGGCTAGATATTAAAATGAAGTCAGTGTCACATGATAACGTTATACCATCAAGTACCACTTGAACCTACACTTGTCAGTATATGACAAGGCTCCTTGGCTAGTGACCGGGGCACCATCACCCGCCTCACGTGCATTGGCTCCTCGCGTGAGCCAAGCGGGGACAAAACAGGGCCGGGGGGCATCATATGTAACGTTAAGTCCTCTCTCTCATGTGTTTTTTTTTAATAAATTTGATATTCCTAAAAGTTTGAAACTGTAAAAGTTTGGTAGTCCAGTTTTTTGGAAATTTGAAGAATTTTTGTACAAATTTATGATTTTTAGAAGCATGAAATTCTCAAGCTTAAAAGATTTCAAATTTTGAAATTCTTAAAGTTAGAGTTGGATTTTTATGAAATTTGGTTACATATTTTCTAAAACTTAAAAGAAGGTAAGCTAACCAAAAAAAAAGAGAGGAGAGTTTCACTTACCAAAGAGAGAAGGCAACTATTTTTTGAAATTCTCCTAACGGGTGACCGCGAATGAGAAACACCTAATATGGCAAACCTAACATTGTATGTCGTATTGAAAACCCGATCTATATAAATGCTAGCCTGAAAACATTTATGAGAACTTTTTTCCAAAGTTGAACGATGTAAACAATGTTACAAGGTGGCACAATGCTTAGAGATTGCTCATCCATTGGTGCTCTGTGCAATGTGTTCACTTGGTGCCTCGTATGCCATTTGCACCATATGACATGACAGGCCCGTAACATATTGTAATAACATCTCATATTATGGGACATAGAAAGTACATAAATTGATCAGTGGTGGTGGGCTTAGATTAGTAGGGCGAACCTTTTCTGCACTAGAATTGGCCCCTCTGGTCTTCATTTTCTTGCTACACCCGTGTAACTTGGGGCAGACCCATGCATAAAATTACCCGATGTCCCTTTGCAAATCATACAAATTCATCACTTAGAGATAGGGTATCACACACTATATCATAGATTATAAATACCAAGCAAATTATCTTGGACCTGGTGTCCCAGGCACCCTGGAAGTTCCATGTGGCTATGCCCCAACTTGTAATCTAATTGCACTTATGTACCCTACTTGTACCGTATATACTCTATAGTACATTTGATGAGAATAAGGCAAATGAGAGCCCTTAAGAAATAATATTCTCTAGGAAACGAGAATGAAGGATTGTCTACAAACATAAAAGATAATCAACATAAAAAGCAAAAGGGAGGAATGAACTGAGATTCTTTAATCTTGATTATTCTAAGAGCATATGCGTGAATAAATCCACTCCTTGCCTCTTTGCAGGGTCTTTGATGAGGGAGTGCGAGTTGGGCGACCACATATGGCTCCTTAAATTTATGGGAACCCACATCTTCATATGTAGCGTGCATCACATGGATATGAAATTGTTCGTTCTCTTTGGGGAAGATAAAAGGTGGGAGGAAGAAGATGAACCTATCATGTGGGCCACCGACGAAGGAGTAAGTGGCCGGACCGGCTCAACCGGCTTATGCGGTACTATGTGACTTGATACGTTCGCTGCTCTCCATACCTGATTTATCATGCCCCACACGGTCACACCGACCCCAATAGGAATCCCTAATCGTGAGTGGTTCAAAAGAGAAGAAAAAAATTGAGTGACTATAGTGCAGTACTAGCCTATTTGTGCATGCCTCTATATGTTTTGGCCTCAACAAAAAAAAACCCATCTTATGTGGTTCGTTAACTCAAGGCATGCATATGGCTCTTAGTCACTTTCATTCTCTTTGACTTCTTATGATTTAGGTTATTAGGTACCATGTCAATGTGGTATACAGGACCACTAGATTCTAGTATATATAAGAGTTTTCGTTTACCCATACAATTTACCTCGAGTCATTTGTTGTTTTCTCCATTCCGGCCACAAATAGCATCCAACTGCCTTAATTCAAATTTGCTCTAAATAACACACAATTCCTCAAGGCATATGCAAAAATATCGAAAATTCATTGGTATGCAGAAAACCCGATTACCCAAAACTCTACGTCTTCGGTGACACATTCCACTTTTAGGGCCCTATTATATTTTGTACTGGGGCCTCAAATTTTTGGAGACGACCCTGCCTCCTTGGTAGGTTGTATACTGTTGTTTCTTGTTGTGTGATGGGTGTGATGATTTTATCAGTGCATGGCATCTCAAAACGTTGTAGGATCATTCTAGTCTTACTATGTTGTCACCTTAGATTTTTTTGTTTTTTCCTTGTTACAAGAGTGTATGTATGTTATGGTCTAACTATATTTTCCCTCGTAACTAGCTACAGGGCTACCTTATATTGTTGCTTACGTGCCCTGATTCAATTCAATACATCGAATCCATGCCTTGCTCGAGAAACAAGGCTGCATTAAATGACGAGCTGGTATTGTGAACACAAATCAATAATTGGTTGTGTTGGACTGTCGATTATATAGGAATGGACTCAGATGGAATGAGATAAAAACTTCGTTTTTGTTAGTGAATAGGTGACACAAGTTTCACCGGAGTATACTTTTTCAAGAAAAAAATATAGATAACATGTACCATGCATGCATGTCTTGTATTTTTTTAAACCGTTTCACAAGCTTTCCTTTATATACGCTTTCACAAAACAACATAATCTAGAATCTTATCAAAATCAACCATAACCTAAAAAACCATAATGGCCCACCCATCGGGCGACACAATGAGTGGTGCAACCCGACAACAAATATGGATTTTTTTTTTTTGGCTTTGTAACATTCTTTCTCAGAAGTGTGGCTCTTTGATACTTATTTAGATGAACTGTATTCTTTAAGATTTTTTTCTTTCTATATTCAGTGTTGGTGATTGAGAACCAAGCATCGGTTGAGTGTTTAATAGAGTTGTCGTGCTCTCACTTCTCCAAGGGTTCTTCAAACAACACATACTTTTTTTTTTCCGAATGAAACAATGTGTACTCGTGGTGGCCAGCGAGGTATCGCGGTGGCTTTGTCAATTTTGAACTCTATAAATCTTGTGTAAAGTGTGAGGTGTGCTGTGTGTACGTGTTTGTGCCGTACTTTGCGTCTGGATTTTTTTAGCGATGACGCAGTTCAAGTACGGATGGACACTCTTCTTGTCGCGGCATGAACAGCGGTTATTTTCAATTAAAAAAAACCGCAACAAGAAACAGACACGATACGCAACACGCACGCGAAAAGTAGTGATGATGCCGCAACAGGCTCGCCGCCGAGCCGCTGAGCCGGACACACTTGCCAGTAGGTAATCCCGCCGTCATCCATCCGTCCCTCCCACCCACCTGCACCAGGCGGAGCCGACCCCTACCAATCTCCTCCTTCCCCCCGCCCCGCCCAGCCTCCATCCATCCATTCCCCCACACCACACCCAGTTCGCGACATCACCAGACCAAAAGCGAAAACAAACACTCCCCATCGCCGTCTCCCGTCCCGGTCTCGCCGCCTGCCCACCGCGATTCCCGCCTCTCTTCCTCTCCCGCCACCCCGCGCCGCCGCAGCAGCAGCCCGCTCCGTCCACTCCTCGTCCGGTCGCGGGCGTGCCAGGTGACGGCTCCCTCCACTCGTCTCCCATGCTCCCCCTCGCAGAGATTTGTTGTTGGCGTGCTCCCGTTGTCCTTTTTCTGTTCCGACCTCCTCCTCCTCCCGAGGAACGAGCGGTCGGCCCCAATTCGTCTTCTAGGCCGCCGCTTCTCGCGTGTCGATTTATCGGGGGAAAAAAATTCACGCGTGCCATTCTCTGTTTGGTGTGGCTTTTATTTATCGGTGGGAAGAGCAGGCTACCAGATCTGCTCTTCCAGCCAGCTACTAGGAGAGTTATAGGAGTTTAGGACGGAGCAGAGGATTTCCGTTTTGGGGCTATTTGAGGTCCTCGATTTGGGGGCGCCTGGCTGCGTGCAGCTGAGACGGTATGGGATGGGATGGGGGCTCTGAACCCTGTATTCCCGGGTAAAAGTTCGTTTTCCTTTCCCTCACCTTCACAGCTCCGCTCCGCCCGTGTCTCTTCAGTTTGACTACATAGATCGTCTGTCACAGGCTATGGAGCTTTTCTCCTGGTTATAGTCAATAGATAGATGAGACCTGGTTGTTCCTGAATTCCTTGGTTGTTAGAAGGTCCATGTGTGTCTTTTCCTACATATTTCTCAGTAAAATTCGTCTTGCCATGCAACCGCAACTTGCTCGTGTATACCACCTGTCTGTCTGTTTTCTTCTGAAAAAATTGGCATGGTCAAATCCATGTGGGTGCAGCCTGCTCTTCTTCAGCAATTTTGTCCAGGATAGGGTTTAGGCAACTAGTCAACCTTGCACCTGTATTTCGATCTGTTTACGACCTTATTGTGATCCACAGTTAGCTAACATGGAGCATCAAATTGAATGCGTGATTAGGTATAGGCAGGTAGTACTGTTGTTAACGCTCTGCAGACATGTCAAAGTTTAGCGGCACCTGTGTCTAGGATACCGAAAAATTTGGGAGAAGTCATACGCATGTTTTATAGTGGAGTTTTTCTCCTTCATGGTTGCTTGTTTGTTCAATCATCTTCAGTTTTACCGTACTTAAAAATGAGGTAAGTGGATGATGGTATCCATCCTATTCCCCGGGTGTTCTTCACTGTTCGTAGTTGAATATGTTTAGTTTTTGTTGCACTGGTGCTAGCTGACTTTGGTGGCTTTTACTGTAGCGTGGTTTTCATGTGCAGCGAGGGTGGTTAGCTAATTTCATTAATCTTCATATCTGATAGTGACATAACTAGATAAAGTAAAGCCAGTTATTTCACTCAAGCTACTAAACGTAGCATTTGCAGGTGTATTAGTACGTACAAGAAAGGTCAAAATGTTATGTCGAGATGTTAAGACTTTTTTTTCGAGAATCGAGATGTTAAGATGCTCGTTGTAATTATAGCCATTTCTTTTATGTCTCCCTGTTGGAAAGATACTCAGTGATTCATCTTTTGGCATGCAGTAATATTAATTTCTTTGTTCGCTTTGGCACCTGGTTGTACCACTAAAAATATTTAATGAATAAGTTCGTACCAAACATCTAAATTTTAGCTGACATATTGTGTTCTTTTTGTAGTTTGAAGATTGGCCAACCAGAAATCATTCAGCCCTTCGTGCCTATGTCTGATGTCAACTACAAAGGATGTTGTTTAGTCCTGAGGAGATTGAGTAGCTTTGGATCTTAAATTATCACCGAAACTACAGAGTTATGGACCGTGCAGACACCTCAGGGTTTGTCAGTGGCGGTTGCTTTGGTACTACGCTCCTGCTGATATTCTTCCATTTTGTCTATTCGACCATCAGTGTCTAAAAGACAATCTGGCCCCTGTTCTATAGCTCTCCAGTGATCCTGTTATTATTTACTCACACAGTTGTCATAGTGTTAAGCCGTGATGGATAACAGCTTTGCGGATATCCCAAACCAAGCTCTGATGAATGACCCCTTTGTGTTAATGGCACAGTCAGCTCCAAGCTACACCATGAAGAAAATGAGCAAAAGCACACTCCACGTGGACTGTCTCGGCGCAGCAATGCCTAATTGTGGTCATGGTGATGAAAATACACAAAGCATGAATAACATCACAGCTAGAGATGATGGCTGCAGGCTCGTTCTTGGGTTGGGTCCAACACCTGATTTTTACTCGACAGGCTATCTGAGCACTGGAGTATACAGGTCAAAAGAATCTGAGACTTTGTCTGGCCAGAGTTTCTCTTTCGCCGATTCAGGGTTGCTGAGTCTTGGCCTGCAGGCAGATGGTGCAGAAACAATTCAGCATCCGCAAGCACCAAATGGAAGAGTTCATTCTTTTTCTGTAGTTGACGAGGCTTCAACATCTGCTGCTGTAAGGAGCATGGGTGGCTACATGCCATCCCTACTCTTTGCTCCCCGCTCCAGTTCTTGTGCTGCCAATGAGGCCCAACTACAAACCCGGGAGTCACTAGACATCACACACTACAACAGTGATAACACTCGGCATATTCAACAACATCTTCAGCTCAGCCCTGAACCTTCTGCTACAACGGAGACTTCATTTGGTGTGAGCTCTGATGTGGTCACTGGAGCAACCACATCAGAACAACGGAGCCATCCCCGACATCCTAAGAAGTGCAGGTTCAAAGGGTGCTCCAAAGGTGCAAGAGGCTCATCAGGGCTGTGCATAGCCCATGGAGGCGGGCAAAGATGCCATAAGCCTGGGTGCCATAAAGGAGCTGAGAGCAGCACCGCATATTGTAAGGCCCATGGCGGAGGACGGCGGTGTGATGAGCTTGGTTGCACCAAGAGTGCCGAGGGAAAGACAGATTATTGTATTGCTCATGGTGGAGGACGCCGCTGTGAATATACTGATTGTCCTAAGGCTGCACGGGGTAAGTCTGGACTGTGCATAAAGCACGGTGGTGGGAAGAGATGTGCAATGGAAGGTTGCATTCGGAGTGCTGAAGGGAAGGCTGGACTCTGCATTTCTCATGGTGGTGGACGCCGGTGCCAGTATCCAGATTGTGGCAAGGGGGCTCAAGGCAGCACATTGTACTGCAAGGCGCATGGTGGTGGCAAGAGGTGCATCTTCGATGGGTGCAGCAGAGGTGCGGAGGGGAGCACACCATTGTGCAAGGCCCATGGTGGTGGGAAACGGTGCATGTTCGAAGGAGGCGGTGTCTGCCCAAAGAGTGTACACGGGGGAACCGAATTCTGCGTGGCACATGGAGGAGGAAAGCGCTGTGCGGCGCCTGGTTGTACCAAAAGCGCCCGCGGGCGCACAAACAACTGCGTGAAGCATGGTGGTGGTAAGCGGTGCAGGATTGACAACTGCGGTAAGAGTGCTCAAGGGAGCACTGACTTCTGTAAAGCCCATGGTGGAGGCAAGCGGTGCACTTGGGGATCGGGCTGTGAGAAGTTTGCGCGCGGCAAGAGCGGCCTGTGTGCTGCACATGGGACCTTGGTGGCCAGGCAGCAAGAACATGGAGTGGTGAAGAATGGAGGTAGCATGATCGGACCAGGCCTCTTCAGTGGCATTGTGGCGTCATCAACCACCGCTGCAAGTAGTATGACAAATGATTACTCGTCATCAGGCATAAGCACCGCATCCGATAGTGACGGCACAGTTAGGAACCAAGCAATGATACCTCCTCAGCTGCTTGTTCCTCGCTACCTGATGCCCTCGTCGTTATCTGACCCTACGGTACGTCAGGGTAGAGAAGGGAGCTGTACTGTTCCTGAGGGAAGGGTGCATGGTGGCGGCCTCCTGTCACTCCTCGGTGGCAGCTTCAGGAACGCCAATATTGATAAGCTCTGAGGTGTTTTTCCATCTGCAAATTCTGTCAGTTTGCTTGTGTATATAAAAGGCATTGTGTTGCCTATTGAATTTTTTGGTTCTTCTCTTTGCTTGATAAACGTTTCATGGATATTTAGTCAGTCCATTGTACATTCGTATCCGGCAATTGTTCTTACCGCTTTTGGAATGCCGGTTCAGCGAGTGCTAGTTACTGCCAATAAACTTATGTATTTGATATACTGTGCCTCATTTGCTTGCGGATTATTATTCTTTAGAAATTTGGTGCGCAATTGCTAGACATGCTTTGTACACTAAAATTTTGGTTAGCTCTTCTGAGATGTTGGGACATCCAGGATCTTGTCCTGTGCAGTTCTGTAATGAACTAATGACCCACTGTTATCTTCCTTATTCATGTATCTTGGAATGTAATCGACATGCATGTCATATTTTCCCTGAAGCGAATACTGGCATCTCAGGACAGATGTGTCCTGAAGTGTCAAAGACTGGATACAAAACGAGCATAGAAGGAGAAAGACTAGACGAGTAAAATTTAAGACTAGTCGCCCTAAACTAACGCGACTTGGAACGAGCAATTTTGGGCTTTGCCGCCATAAACTAGTGCTAGATCTCAGATCTCCAGAAAAAAAAATCCAATTTGGATCAGAGCAGCTCAAACGGAGAGATTTGACTTTCTCAAGTATTACCTGACATAATACAGGTGATTATCTGTCATCTCCTCACTATACATATGCGACTGGCCACATGTTCAAATAGCCACAGCGTCTCTTCTCTTGGCAACGTGCAAACCAGTCTCTGCTAGTAGTAGAGGTGCCCAACAATGGCCAGAGCTGCGCTGCTTCCTGTTGCGTTGCTGCTGTGCCTCGCGCTGGCCGACAGCGCCGATGCTGCGCGGAAGCCGGTCGGCTTCTACGAGCTCAAGAACAAGAAGGGGGATTTCTCCATCAAGGTCACCAACTGGGGAGCTACCCTCGTGTCTGTCCTTGTCCCTGATTGCAAAGGTACGGCCATGGCCGCTCTATTCTTGCTTGCAAGAGGCCACCAAAATGCATGTGTGCGTCTTGTTGCTCAAGAGATGGAATCTCTTTGTTGTAGGAAACTTGGCCGATGTCATCCTTGGCTACGACACCTTAGCTGAATATGTTGTAAGATCACGAACTCCTCTCCATTGTTACACTGTTGAGACCATATGTTACTGTCGAAAATCCAAAATCGTTTTGTGCATGTTTTAATCAGAACGGCAGCGCTTCGTTCGGAGACACAGTGGGGCGCGTGGCCAACAGGATCGCCAACGCCCGCTTCGTGCTCGACGGGAAAGCCTATCGTCTCTTCCGTAACGACGGCAACAACTCGATTCACGGTATGCTTCAGACCTCACTTTTTTTTCCCCAACCACATGCATTGTTGGACTCACGACGCCTGAGACTGAATTATCTCGTTGCTCTTTTGTTTAGGCGGCCACAGGGGGTTCAGCAAGGTCATTTGGACGGTGAAGGAGTACGTCATCGACTGTGACTCCCCGTACATCACCTTCTTCTACCACAGCTTCGACGGAGAGCAAGGTAGTACAGCTTCCACATGTCCAAAGCTCTACTTTCCTGCACGCTCATTAATCTATTTTCATGACATGTCGGTATATAAAATTCGGTGAAGTCAAATTAGCAACAGCATATCCTCTGTTTAGAAAACAATTGAGAGCTGACTCGCACTCGTTTCCTCGCGGATCATGGGGAATTGGGGAGTGACACGCAGGATTCCCGGGCGATCTGGACGTGTACGTGACGTACCGGCTCTCCAGCCCGTACGACCTGAGCATCATCATGAACGCGACGGCCACGAGCAAGGCGACGCCGGTGAACCTCGCGAACCACGCCTACTGGAACCTCGCCGGCCACGGCAGCGGCGACGTCCTCGACCACGAGCTCCAGATCCTCGCGTCGCGCTACACGCCCCTCGACGCGACCATGATCCCGACGGGCCAGATCGAGCCCGTGGCCGGCACCGTCTACGACTTCCTGACGCCGACGCCCGTGGGCGAGCACATGGACATCGTCCCCGGCGGCGGTGGCGGGTACGACATCAACTTCGCCGTGGACGGGCGGCAGGACGCGCTGCGGGTGGTGGCGCGCGTCGAGGAGCCCATGTCCGGCCGGGGGATGGAGGTGTGGGCGAACCAGCCCGGGGTGCAGCTCTACACCGCCAACTGGGTCATCAACGAGAAGGGGAAAGGCGGGGAGGTGTACGGGCAGTACGGCGCGCTGTGCCTGGAGACGCAGGCGTACCCTGACGCCGTGAACCACCCCGAGTTCCCGTCGTCGATCGTCAGGCCCGGCCAGGTGTACAAGCACGACATGATCATCAAGTTCTACTAGCTAAGATCGATGCATGCTTTGACTTCATTGATTCGTCATTTATTTCTTTTCTTTGTTTAAGCGCACGATCCGTCAGTTGTTGCGGCCTATGCTGCAACATGCATGTTGCCGCTTTTTTATTAGCAAGGCATGTTGTAGCTTTGGGAGTGACAAGGTCAACGGGCCAAAATCAAAATATGGCAATGGGCCCGGAAGTTGCTGCAATTTGACTGCGTAATAAAGCATCTTAAGATTTATGTTCCAAAAAAACTTCAGAACTGTAGTATGGTATGCTAGTGAAACTAGCTGGATTAATTGTTACCCCCTCTGATAAATATTAGTTTTGCTGAATGAGATGTATCTAGACATGTTTTAGTGCTAGATACATCCAATCCAGCGATAATAAATATGGATCGAAAGAGTTATTGGATAGTACTATAATTTATCGATATTTTAATATTTATATATCAATTATTGATTAAAAAGAAAAATCTACGTCTTGTAACACCTTTGCTCTGGGACAGAGGAACATAAACAATTTTATGACCTTTTGACTACAAATGTTTTCACACATGCACATATAGATTTTAGGTAATTAGGAAACCTAAGATCTCCCACTCCATCGATCCAGACATTGCTATTTTCATGCACAATTTCGAGTAGTTTATTTTTTTTATCACATTAACAATCATATTGCTAACTTATTACATGTAACTTCATTCTAGATCCCAATCTTGGGGTGAATTTCATATATAAATCAAGTTTCTTGTTTTATATGATTTCATGAGCTAATTAAGATATTCTACGAATTCCACATGGAGTACGAATGAAAAATATACTACCTCGATGTTTTCGCAAACTAATTAGTTTGCCAAAACGTCTTACATTAAAAAACCGAGTAAGTATTGTTAATTCTCTATCATTCCTTACTTCTTTTGTTGTTTCATTTTTCTATTTGTATCTCCAATTTTATCTTGATTTAATGCACCACTACATTAGTTTCAACATACGATCCGCATTTACATAAAATTATGCATTAAATGTATCGGTGGTATTCATACTTGTCGACGATGCCAACTTTGGTCACCGCACGTTGGAAATACACAACTGCGGTATTGGAATAAGTTTTAGAGGCCCATGGTCAATGGTCGACGGTAACACGTGGCATTTGTTGACACGTAGAAAAAGAGAAACTTCTACGAATGTCCCGCGTGCGCACTCTCATCGTTCCACTTGGCGCGTTCTTGTTCCCCATGCGCTCCTGTCTTGCCAAGTGTCACGTTTTCCTTCGCATGGTCCCCTCGCGGTTGTCTCCATGTTCGCTAGGTGTTGCAACGAGAATGAAAGTGCGGATGAGGATGAGAGAGAATGAGGTACGGGAGGTGGAAGTAGAGTTTTCCCCTTTTATTTCTGAAATTTTAAAATGAAATATGTTGAGAACCGTTCGTCAAAATTACGAACCGTTTTCACTTTTGAGTTCCTCGCGTCAAAATCTTCAATACTAGATCACATGTTGATAGGTTTTGACAAAAAAAAATTGTACTTCCTATTTTGTGTACTTTGTACTCTCTATTTTGTGTACTTTATACTCTCTGTTCTGTGTACTTTGTATTTCCTATTCTGTGTACTTTGCACTCTCTGTTTTGTATAATTTGTACACCCTATTCTATGTATTTTATACTCCAAGGTACAACGCATATGTACTTTCAGGTGCAATATGTATGTACTACCAGGTGCGGACGGAAGTACTCCCATGTGCAGCGCAGATGTACTCCCGGTTACAGGGTAGATGTACTCCCAGATGCAACACAAATGTACTCTTAGGTGTAGAATGTATGTACTTTCAGATACATGACATATGTACTCCCAGATATAGTGTGGATGTACTCCCAATCACAAGGCGGATGGTTCCAACCTCTCCCCGGAAGAGCCAGGCAGCGGCGGAAAAGCCTCCACGGATTTCCACCAGCCAGATAGCTAGTCCCCTCTCCCTCTGTTTGCCGCCCGGCGGCAGGAGGGAGAGGGGACCTCATCCCTTCGTTCTGGTCTAGTACTTAGGGTTTGGGTCTGTCTGCTGGGGTGCGCTGTTGGGATGGTGGGATTGGTGCCCGGGCAAACAAATCTACCTCAACTCTACAAGCACACCGGAGGCGACCTTCACGGCGGCGCCTCGGAGTTGATGGCAATGTGTGCTGCTCGGTCCTTCAGATCGGCAGCTTGGTTTTCTCGCCATTCAATAGATCTAGCGAGATCATTTTCTCGGTGTGTTCCTGACGTTCGTGGTTATTCGCGAAGGCACTAGCGGCCAGGGCGAGGTGGTTCTTCCAGAGCGAGGATGTTGGTCTGGAGGTGGTGATTGGTGAATATGTCGTTCTTCTCCGACTTCGCCGATGGGAGGCGACATAACTTGGTCCAAGACGTGCCAAAGCGATATGTGCCTCGCTGCATGCAATAGGTCCGTTCATCGAATCACAATGCCTCGTTGATGATGGTGCTTTCTCGGATCTTGCAATGGTGGAGTCTCGGTGTCTCTTCCAGCTTTCGTCTCGGCAATGCTGGAGTTGGGCAGCGGCTGCTCGCTACGGTGGTTGCAGGAAACACTAGAGATTGTTTTGTATTTCTCGGCCTCTTAGGTTTTTATCTGAAAATTTAGGATAATCATTTTATCATGGTGTATCTTTTAGTTTCCACATATGCTGCTTATTGTAACTTGATTTTCGATTAAAGAAATATGTGAGGTCCTCTAAAAAAATTACAAGCTGGATGCACTTCGCCTTTTTGTATTGCCATTCAAGGAGACAAGTTATATGATGGCGTAGTTTTTTTTTTTTGACTGTATGATGGCGTAGTTTTTTTTTTTTGACTGTATGATGGCGTAGTTGACGGAACTGAATGTTTCTTCAATCCCCGGCAACGACGCCACAAAACTGCTTGATTGCGCCTAGCAAAGTTGGGTGGTGCCCCAAGCGAAGGCGTGGAATGTGGCAAGTAGCAGTTTTCTCTCAGTGAAGAACCAAGGTTTAATCGAACAAGTAGGACTTTGAAATCAACAATGAGGTGAACGTCGACGGTCTCTGGCGCTTAACCGTGACGAACGTGGACCTGCACACACTCAAATAATTACTTTGCCCCCAACGGCAGGAAGGTTGTCAATCTTCCCGGCCTGCTGAAAACAAAGCGGTTAAACGTATAGTGTAATGAAATGATTTATGAAAACGGACCAGCGAGCAAGTGATGATGGAAAGCAAGTAAATGAGGTTGTAAACTATGTAAAAAGATGGACCGGGGACCATGGGTTCACTAGTGCTGTCTCTCCAATAAATAAAATACTCATATGAAGGGTAAACAAATTACAGCTGGGCAATTGACAGAATTATGACACAAACTTAATCTAGCTATATCAGAGTGTTCATGGTAATATTCATGTAGGCATCACAACAAGATACAAAGACCGCCATCCAACTGCATCTTTGTCTAAAAAGTCCACCTAGGGATCGCTATCCAGCCTGTCACCCATCGGTATTAAGTTGCAAGCAACAGACAATTGCATTAAGTAAAGTGTATGATGTAAGCAATGATACGTCTCCGACGTATCTACAATTTTTGATGTTCCATGCTTGATTATATATCAGTGCCACATGTTTTTTTAATGTTTTTATATCATTTTGGTATGATTTATAGAACTAACCTATTAACAAGATGCCCAGTGCCAGTTCCTGTTTTCTGCTGTCCTTTTGTTTCAGAAAAGTTGTTCTGGAAAGTTTCTCGGAATGCGCTAAAATTTTACGGGATTTATTTTCAAGATGAAACAAAGACGGAGCCAGAAGGACGCCCGGAGGGGGAGGCCACAGCCTCCAGAAGCCCTCCAGGCGCGGCCGCACCCTAGGCCGCTCCTGGGCCCCGTCTGGGCGGCTCCTTCGCCTCCTCGAGTTGCCCCTTCGCCTATAAATTAGTCTTCAACCCGAAAACCCTAAGTACCCAATCATATTTTCCAGAAGACGTCCGAGGTCGCCGCCATCGCCAACCCTATTTCGGGAGGGTTCTGTAGCCCTTCTCGGGACCTTGCCGGAGAGGGGAATCGACACCGGAGGCATCTACACCACCATGCCTGCCTCCGGAGTGATGCGTGAGTAGTCCACCATGAGACTACGGGTCCATAGCAGTAGCTAGATGGTTGTCTCTCCTCCTTGTACTCCATTGCTTAGATCTTGTGAGCTGCCTATCATGATCAAGATCATATTATCTTTAACTGCTACATGATTGTGTTTGCATGGATCCGATGAATTGTGGAAGTCATTACTTTTGTTCATCTATGTGTTATGTTTTATCTATGATCTTGCATGCTCTCCGATGCTAGTAGGTGCTTTGGCCAATTATTAGTGTTGTATGAGGGAGTATTTATGCTAGATA
The DNA here is from genome assembly GCA_012064385.1 of Puccinellia tenuiflora. Lineage (NCBI taxonomy): Eukaryota > Viridiplantae > Streptophyta > Magnoliopsida > Poales > Poaceae > Puccinellia > Puccinellia tenuiflora. The sequence goes on from QRDG01000340.1 coordinate 560,392, forward strand.
GTGGGTTCATGCCTCTCTTTGTCTGAGCTCGGATTGACAGAAACGATTAAGATTAGAGATGTGCTGTTACCACTAGGGAGAAAACAGCGCTGTGTTTACTTATGTTATTTACATTGCTTACATTATGCACTTTTCTTATTGCAATTATCTGTTGCTTGCAACTTAATACTTTTGGTGACATGCTGGATAACGATCCCGGGGTGGATTATTAGTCATAGATGCAGTTGGATAGCGGTCTATGTATTTTGACGTAATTCCCATATTAGATGAAACACTGAACTATATTGTTTTATGATAGCATTGCTTTGCGCCCATAATTCTGTCAATTGCCATGCTGTAATTTGTCTACCCATCATGTATATATTTTGGAGAGACACCGCTAGTGATCTGTGGACCCCGGTCCTATTTTCCTACATTGTTTACAATCATTTTAATAGCTTTTCATCATCATTTGCTCGCTGGTCATATTTCACTCTCATCATATTTTACATCTGCACAATTAATCCTTTGTGTTCGACAAGCTGGAGAGATTGACAACCTCTCTGTTTCGTTGGGGCAAAGTACTTGTTTGTGATTGTGTGCAGGTCCACGTTAATCTATAAGCGCCAGAGTAGATTGACACCTCGCTAAGCCTTCTCCAAGTCCTACTAGATTTGACAACCTTGGTTTTGTAATCAAGGGAAACTGCTGCTTTATTTTATCATACCTTCCGCTTGGGGTTCCCCAGCGAACGTGTGATCACGCCAACAAGCAAGCTTTTTCTAGAGCCGTTGCCGGGGACATGGAAGCTTCAGCTAGGGGAGTTTCACACATCTTTTCACTTTACTTTGTTATTGTCTTGCCTAGTATATTTTTTGTGAGTCTTGTTTTGCCTTTCGTTTGCTCTAAAACTGAAAAACACAAAATAAAATAAAATTCCAGCTCCTAGTTTTTTTCGGTTTTGTTCTGTTATTATGTATTGTTCTTTACCTGCTATCAATGGTTACTTTCTGTGAGACTAGATCTTATTGGCAAAGTGGGTTCACGGAGGAACAACAAAAATATTATAAGGAATACCGCTTGTCTGAAAAAGGGAAACACTTATGGGCACAAATAAATAAATTGAATAGTCTTGCTGAAAACTTTTGCTCTACTTATGATGAATCCTAGTGCCTTAATGAATCTTTTTGCTGTAGGAGGCATAAACGCCTCCCTTTCCAATGTGATTATAATGATAATGAAGTATTGGCTTCTTATGCTAAAGGAAACTATGATTTTGGTAATCTTGAACAAATTGAAGAATTTGTTGTTTTTATGGGTGCCTATGAGACTACTTCTATGCTTAAAGATATTGATGATGCTTCTTACAAATCTGAATATATTTTATACTTGGATATTGCCTTGAGTACTACAATGCTAATCCTTATATTACAGAATTTCTTCTGAGAACTTATCCTCCAAAACAAGAGACTAATGCCATGCAGGAAATCGTGGAAGAAGAATTTGCTGAAATTGGAAGCTCATTGGACGAAAAAGAGGAACAAAGCGACAAACAAAAGGAGGAAAAATGGATTAGTTACCCATGACTATCTTTTAATGAGAGTAACTCTTGAACTCTTACATTATTTGATTGCCCTTCATGCTTACCAAAGGAGGATGAATGCTATGTTCCTATGGATTCTCTTGAAATATCCCTTTTGGAGGAAATTGATGCTTGCTACACTTATGACCACGATTCCCCTATCAAACATCACCCAAAATACAACCAAACCAAAAAGAAACAAAGGTAGAAATAAAATGGGATACGGTTGTTTATGATGACTTATGCTATGAAGTCTATGATGGTCCTGTGTTACTTGATGATATTAATTATAATACTACTGAAAATTATTATGAGAGAGGCAAATATGTTACTATGATTCCTATCATTATGAAAGTTTTGAGGTTGATCTTGTTCTACTTTTATATGCTGGTTGCTTTATGCCAAGAGTTTCCTCTCTTTGCATTGAAAGTTTTGAAATTGCTCTTGTTTTATCTTCCTATGCTTATCACTATATTCTTCATGGATTTATTTGATTTCAAGATTTCTATGCATAGGAAGTGGGTTAGGCTTAAATGTGTTTGATATTTGCTTCTTAATGCTCTCTTTTGTTTCAACTCTTATTCTTAGGAGAGCATCATTAAAATAATTGCGCCTAGATAAAAGGCGTTAAAGAAAAGTGCTTATGTTGAATTTTTGGGTGATGTTACTTCTGTAACAACTCCCTTGTATCTTTTTGTTTTGGTTTTTGGTGCCAAGAATATCCTCTAAAGAGAGGAAGACTAATTAGTGAGTTTGATGTCCAGAAACAGATTTTTGTTCTTCACTGTTCGAAAATCCAAAAAATCAAAGAATGTCATCTGTGGCTGCAAATTTTTGAAAGCAAGAATCAGGATTTTGTCTAACTTTTTTTAGTTTTAAGTTTTCTTATTTTAGGTCCAGAAGTGCCCCTAAAAAAATTCATCTTTACAGTCTGTTCTGTTTTTGGCAGATTCTGTTCTTAGTTTTGCTTTGCTTCTTTCACGGGCAAAGTGAAGTTCTTTTCAAAGCTGGAGCTTTACTTAGACCTTTGTGCAGTAGCTAATGTTTTAAAAAATAAGTTCATGATATGTGCTTTGGAACTGAAGGAAGATATTGTTTTTGTGGACTAACCCCTCTAATGAAGTTGCTACAAGTTTTGCGTGAAGGAAGTTTTCAAGTATCCAAGTGCGAGGTGATGAAGGAAGATCAAGAAGGGATAAGAGCCTAAGCTTGGGGAGGCTCACCATGGACCCTCCTCTGAAATATTCAAAGAAGTCACAAGCGTCTAAGCTTGGGGATGCCCAAGGCATCCCCTTCTTCATCAACAATCATCAGTTTCTCTCATGGTACTATATTTTTATTCCTTTACACATTATGTGTTGTTCTTGGAGCGTCAGTTTGTTTTTACTTTCAGTTTGTTTGTTTTGTTCTCTGGTCTTTGCAATAATTTGGATCCATGCATGCTTGTTTGGGAGAGAGACATGCTCCGTTTTTCATTATACACCCCTGTTCTTCACTTATATGTGTTGAGTGTTTAGCCTTTGTTATTTTTGCTTCTAGCTCTTGTTTTCAAGCATCTCTTGTTCAGAGCTGTTAGCTTTTGTAGTTAGGGAGTATTTCTCTTGTTGTTTCACCCTTTTAGTTTTGTTTCAAATAAGTCGATTGGTGTTTGGTTGAATGGAAATTGTCATGTAGGAAGTGTTAAAAGTGCTGCTTAATCTTGTAGACCATTGACTTGAATCTTTGATACTTGTCAATTGTTTAGAGATATGAAGTAGATTAATGCTTAAACTTGTGGATCATCTAGTAATAATAGATTAGTAAAGAACTATCGTAAAGCTTTAAAATTGTGGTGCTTGTCCTGTTTGGTAGCTCTCAAAGTCTAGATATTCTTTTTGCAAAGAGTTGGTTTGGCTAACAAGGTAGACGGTGTGAAGTCTAGTGGTTATGCATGATGTATATCTGTAGTCATTCATTGAACCAAGTTGATGTTATGTGTTTGCTTGATATCCTGCTAAGCCCAAAAATTCTGTATTGAGAGGAAATACTTCTCGTGCATGCAACTCACTGAGCCAAATATCTTTGCCATTTGTGTCCACCATACCTACCTACATGTGGTATTTCATTGCCACTCCAAGTAAAATTTTCATGTGCTATCTTTAAAACTTTCAAAATTCTCCTTTTTGTGCCTCTGTTTTTAAGCTCACGAGGAAGCAGTAGGAAGCTAGATATAACCTGTGACAAGCAAGGTCATTTCCTCCCTTTCACCCGGTGTTGATAGTTCACGTCTTCACTTGAATTTGACCCGAGAGCGGCTTAAGCAAAATATAAATATAACTCACCATTCTCGTCCGCACAATGAAAACCAGAGAAATCAGTCAAAACATTGGTTAGTGCTGAAACAACGGAGAAAAGAGGAGCGACCTCATTCCTCTAAAACCAGCCGCTCTCAAAACTCTAAAAACCTTGCTTGAAATGGGGGACTAGCTAGCTTCTTTACTGTGAAGTTGTTGACGAAAGCATGCATATCTCAAAACTGTTTTACTTCTGTCAAAAAATAAAAAAATAATAAAAATCTCTAGCACATGACTAATCCCTGCTTCCCTCTGCGAAGGGCTTTTCTTTTACTTTTATGTTGAGTCAGTCTTCCTCTTCCTTCTTAACTCCTCAAGCAATCACTTGGTGTCAACTTTGGTTCATGTTTTACTTCATGTTATCTTTGTTTCTAACTGTGAAAACTTTGTATTGACTTTATCTTGAGATAAACAAGTTGCAAGTTGAAACTTTTTGCTGAAAACTTAAATCTTCCTTTGTGTTGGCCAAACCCCTTTGTTGAACTAATATTGCTTTGTGAGATATCAATCATTGTCAAGTGTTATACTTTTAAATCTCCAAAGTACTCTTTTCTAGTAAATTTTTGTTTAGATGTTACACCTGGTTAATCATTCAATGAACCTTTGTTTTGGATTAATGCATTCAGTTCATATGCTTTACATGATTACATGATCAAGATTGTTTTGGTAGCATGTTAGTTCAAAAATTATTTTGTTATCACTTACCTACTCGAGGACGAGCAGGAGTTAAGCTTGGGGATGCTGATACGTCTCCGACGTATCTATAATTTTTTATGTTCCATGCTTGATTATATATCAGTGCCACATGTTTTTATAATGTTTTTTTATCATTTTGGCATGATTTATGGAACTAACCTATTAACAAGATGCCCAGTGCCAGTTCATGTTTTCTGCTATGTCTTTTTGTTTCAGAAAAGTTGTTCTGGGAAGTTTCTCGGAATGCGCTGAAAAATTTACGGGATTTATTTCCAAGATGAAACAAAGACGGAGATAGAAGGACGCCCGAAGGGGGAGGCCACAGCCTCCAGACGCCCTCCAGGCGTGGCCCCACCCTAGGCCACGCCTGGGCCCCATCTGGGCGGCTCCTTTGCCTCCTCGAGAGTCGAGTCGCCCCTTCGCCTATAAATTAGTCTTCGACCCGAAAACCCTAAGTACCCGATCATATTTTCCAGAAGACGTCCGAGGTCGCCGCCATCGCCAATCCTAGTTCGGGAGGGTTCTGCAGCTCTTCCCGGCACCCTGCCGGAGAGGGGAATCAACACCGGAGGCATCTACACCACCATCCCTGCCTCCGGAGTGATGCGTGAGTAGTCCACCACGGGACTATAGGTCCATAGCAGTAGCTAGATGGTTCTCTCCTCCTTGTACTCCATTGTTTAGATCTTGTGAGCTGCCTATCATGATCAAGATCATATTATCTTTAACTACTACATGATTGTGTTTGCATGGATCCGATGAATTGTGGAAGTCATTAATTTTGTTCATCTATGTGTTATGTTTTATCTATGATCTTGCATGCTCTTCGATGCTAGTGGATGCTTTGGCCAAGTAATTATTAGTGTTGTATGAGGGAGTATTTATGCTAGATAGTGGGTTCATGCCTCTCTTTGTCTGAGCTCGGGTTGACAGAAACGATTAAGATTAGAGATGTTCTGTTGCCACTAGGGAGAAAATAGCGCTGTGATTTACTTGTGTTACTTACATTGCTTACATTATGCACTTTGCTTATTGCAATGATCTGTTGCTTGCAACTTAATACTTTTTGGTGACATGCTGGATAGCGATCCCGGGGTGGATTATTAGTCATAGATGCAGTTGGATAACGGTCTATGTATTTTGACGTAATGCCCATATTAGATGAAACGCTGAACTATATTGTTTTATGATAGCATTACTTTGTGCCCACAATTCTGTCAATTGCCATGCTGTAATTTGTCTACCCATCATGTATATATTTTGGAGAGACACCGCTAGTGATCTGTGGACCCCGGTCCTATTTTCCTACATTGTTTACAACCGTTTTAATAGCTTTTCATCATCATTTGCTCGTTGGTCATATTTCACTCTCATCATATTTTACATCTGCACAATTAATCCTTTGTGTTTGGCAAGCTGGAGAGATTGATAGCCTCTCTGTTTTCGTTGGGGCAAAGTACTTGTTTGTGATTGTGTGCTGGTCCGCGTTAATCTATAAGCGACAGAGTAGATTGACATCTCGCTAAGCCTTGTCCAAGTCCTACTGGATCTGACAACCTTGGTTTTGTAATCAAGGGACTGCTGCTTTACTGCATCATACCTTCCTCTTAGGGTTCACCAGCGAACGTGTGATCACTCCAACAAGCAAGCAACATTTATAATCATATAGACATAAACATCGTTGTTTTACCCTTAGTCGCAACAACACACCCTCGTCCTTAGATGTTTCTGTCACTCGTGCCCAGGCACAAAAGGGGGCATGAACCAACTATATATCATAAATACTCCCTCTTGTAGACACACGCAATTACTTGGCCAAAGCAACTACACACATCGGAGAGCATGCAAGAACATAAATTAACATATAAGAATCATGCACAATCTGATCATAACTTCATAATCCATCGGATACAACAAACACCTCATATAGCATTACAAATAGTCGATCTTGACCATAAACATGAAGCACAAGGGAGATAGAAAACCATCTAGCTACTGCCATGGACCCGTAGTCCAAGGTGGAACTACTCACACTTTATCCCGGTGGAAGACATGGCGATGTAGAGCCCTCCGGGATTGATCTCCCCTCCGACAGCGTGCCGGGAGCAGTTTTAGAATCTCCCAGAACTAGGGTTCGAGGTGGCGGCGGCGTCGGGATGTGTTTCTGGAAAAATAATCGTCGCCCCTGACGTTTTAGGTCAAAAGGGATTTTATAGGCGTTGAGGGAGGCCGAGGCGTCGCCCGAGGGGCAGGGGCGGGTCCCACCCGTGGGTCTCTGTGGCGCCGCGGCCAGTGGTCGCCCCTGGCCCCTGGGTGGCCCCCCAGGCTGCCCTTTGGTCCAGGTATTTATCCCGTGGAATAAAAAATCTTCAAAAAGTTTCGTCCAATTCCAAGAATATTTCCAGAAGTTAATTTTCTGAAATAGAAAAGAGCAAAAATAGGAAACTGGCACTAGGCATCTTGTCAATAGGTTAGTCCGACAAAAAGCCTAAAAATGATGTAATTAAGTAATGAAAACATGTAACAATGACATATAAGTAGCATGGAACAATAAAAAATTATAGATACGTTTGACACGTATCATTATACCATTGGCCCCCCTGCAGTCCCTGATGGTAGCATGGAGAAGGAGAAAAGTTATATCAAAGAGTTACGCACTTAGGATTGTATGAATATTACTTCCCCATCAGTAGTAAACTATGAACATCACACACTGGTAGAAAATAGCTTATAGGCAGATGCCAATTGTTGGCGGACCGAGCATGGACCACGCTGATGTCTACTACATGTTTCTATTCTTGTAGACTCTGTTGGGCTTTCAAGCGGAGAGGTTTGTAGGATAGCAACAAATTTCCCTTAAGTGAGTAACCAAACATTTATCGAACATAGGGAGGAAAGGTTGAAAGTATCCCTCTCAAGCAATCCTGCAATTAAGATATAATAAAGTCTCTTGTGTCCCCAACACACCTAATAAATTGGCTAATTTTATAGGTGCACTAGTTCGGTGAAGAGATGGTAAAAGGTAAGTAATATGGATGGTAAAAGGTGGTTTAGCAAATCCGTGATAAAAATGACTGCAAGATAACAAGTGGCAAAAGTGACTAAAAATTGTGTTTTATTTGTTGGAAATAAGGTATAGGCTTCATACTTTCACTAGTAACTACTCTCAACATCATTAACATAATTAAACACATGATACTTTCTCCAAAAGCATGTATAATAGACGTTACTCGGAGATCATTCTTTTGTGAATCAAAACGGGATGAGAATCGCGTAGGGCTACAAAAGCACACCATAAAGTTCGTATTCCATATTTTGGGATACTGCATGCTGTCACTTTCAGCATCCAAACATAGTACTAACAAACACCACAAAACATCTCTTGAATAGTCTCTTTCTAATGGCGCGTGCTAGGCGTAGGTCGCCCTAGCGCGCCCCAAATTAGGTCCCCTTTCCGGCCGTTGATTTTTTCGTATCGCTTTTCTATCACACCTGACGTTCATGCGCAGGTAGCAGCAAGCATGAGCAGCTAGCACCCTCGACCGGTATGCGCGCAGCTAGCCCACGTTGCACAACCTTGCATGCACTTCGTGAAAAAGCATAGCTAGGCTTTGCTAGTAGCTAGCTTAGCTGGTCTGTGCATGACCTAGGCTTTTGCTAGTAGCTACTGGTCTGTGTATGACGGGACAGTAAAAGGTTCTATTGCTATTATTTCACCACAAACTACACTAATATATCATGGGAGCATGCACTTAAAAATAAATAAATAAATAAATTGATAAAAATCACCAATTGAACTCGCAAAAACAAAAAAATTGTAAAATCGCAAAAACAAATTTGTACAAATTTATGTACTTTTGCAATAAATAGAAATTATGTAGCATTACAATAAAAACAATCAAACATGTTACATATTTGTACAAATCATCTAAACATTTTTGAAATAAATTATGCTAATATATAGTGGTTAAACAACAATTTTTTATTGTATATTGAATTGCAAAAAAAAAACAACAAATTCAACAAAAATCAGAAACAAATACAACAAAAAATATGTTTGCAGCAGTATTTACTGGGTAAGTAACAATCTTTTGCTGCAGATTTGTTTGCAACAAAAATCACCAACTATTGCAATAAAAATCACAAACGAAAACAACAAAAACAACATATGTTTGCAATAGTAAATAGTGGGCAAGCAACATATTTTTGCTGCAGATTCATTTGCAACAAAAATTACCAAGTATTTCAACAAAAATCAGAAACAATTACAACAAAAAAATCATAGCAATAAAAAATAGTTAAACAACAATTTTTCTACAAATTGATTTGCAACAAAAATCACCACCTATTTTAACAAAAATTAGAAACATATACAACAACAAAAAATCATAGCAATAAAAAGTGCTTAAACCAAAAAAAAAATTGCTGCAGATTGATTTGCAACAAAAATCACCAACTATTTGAACAAAAATAAGAAATAATTACAACAACAAAAAACCATAGTTATAAAAAATGGTTAAACAAAAAAATTCGCAACAGATTGATTTGCAACAAAATTCACCAATTATTTCAGCAAAAATAAGAAACATATACAACAAAAAATAGCAACAAAAAAATAGTTAAACAACTTTTGCTGTAGATTGATTTGCAATAAAATCTTCATCTATTTTAACAAAAATCATAAACTATTACAACAAAAAACTATATGCATGTGGCAATAAAAAGTGGATAAACAAAAAACTTTTTTGTTACAGATTAGAAGGAATAAAAGAGCTAACAATAGTCAGTACATCTAAGTACACATGCTGACGAGCGCGGCTATACCCGATGATACAAGCTAACAATAGTTGTTGGCTGCCAATAGCATGGGTTCCTACCTTTACGCATGGGCATGCACTGATCACTGATGCATATGCATGCCACCAGCTGTGGGGGCCACCAATGGCATGCAATGCTTCGGCAGCGTGGCCCAGAAACTAGATGACATGCACTGCACGGATGTGCATGCGACCTACCGAGTAGTAGCTCGACAACCTATCGCCGGGAAGAAAAATGAGGCGCGTCGCTCGGGGTGACCTACGTGCGGGCGCGGAAAAAAACGGGATACGCGCGCAGACAGGCACATACAACAGCTAAGCAGGTATACTTTGTACGCGCGTGGGCGAGAGGGACCTATACGCACGCGCGTTAGGTCGCCCTAAACGAAGCGTTTTCCCTTTCTAATACATCCATGACACCCGCACTGTCACCTTGGCACCATGGAGATTATACTAAACATAAGCATCAAGAAACCTCATAATTCCATTATTCAATCCAACAAGAAGAACATACTCATGATAAATATCCCTCTAATCTATTATCCATAGAGTCACACACGACACCCGCACTGTCACCGTGGCACCATGATCACAACGGTGACTCCGAAAATTATACTAGATATCATCAAGTGAGCAACATCATATCTATTATATAAAGAAGGGGAAACATCATATAATTTAACTAGATTAACAACGCTGATGATCACAATGAAGATCACACCATGGGAGAGAGAGAGAGATAACCACATAGCTATAGGTACAAGCCTCAACCCAGTGAGGGACTACTCCCGCATCATCATCAGAAGCAGCAAAGTCGATGAAGATGGCTCCGAAGGTCGATCCCCGTCTCGTCAGGGTGCCCGAACATGAACTTCTGTCCCCGAACTAGGGTTTTTTATGGCGGCAGAGCTCGGAATCGTATTTGGAAAAATCCTATAAGGGTTAGGGTTTTTTCATCATGACAAATATATAGTCCGAAGGGCGTCGGCAGGTGATGCCCGAGGGCCAGGGTGACCCGCAGGCGCGGCCTGTAGGGCGGCCAGAGCCCGCCCGCCCTCTGTGGTCCTCCCCTTGGGCTGTCCTTCTAGCACCGGGAGTTTTTTTTATTATGTTTGATTTTCTGTAATTTTTTTCAGATTGGTTTGAGCACTTCTATTTTTGGGCCCTTTCTACAATGCACAGATTAAATAAACATAAACTGGCACTGGGCACTGGGTTAATAAGTTAGTCCAGCAAATGCTATAAAACCATAGTAAAAACATATAACAACGATATAAAATAAACATGAAACAATAAAAAATTAGATATACGTTTGAAACATAACAGATGCCGCTGCTAATAATGGCGGCGTGCTACTTCGGGGCACGTTACCAATAAGTCACCATGGGTAGCGTACCATGGGAACATGCGCGCCACTAGTAAGTGGGCCCCAACGTACCCCTCGGATAGAAAATAGTAGCAGTGTGTAAAGCTGAACACACGCCACCAATATTTGAGTACCCTTCCGAAGGGCACGCCACAACTATTTTGCATACCAGTGGCGCATTACTGGTGGTGTGGGCCCCCATGCTATTAGTAAGCAAAACCAACACGCAACTAGTAGCCTTTTTCCTACTAGTGACATATCCATATACTACACATTAGTTATTACAAACTAAAAGTGTACACAGAGTTCAACATCCTCGTTGGTCCATTTAGGAGTTTGTGGTACCCCCTTCGTATAGTTTACTAGACACTCACGTAGTTTAAGAAAAAACCTGACCATAAAATTTGGTCAACAAAATATAAATTATATGTCACAAAAATTATACCATTAGATTTATATTTAAAAAAGTTTTCAATTATATAATTTTTGTGATGTATACTTTATATTTTCAATTATATAATTTTTGTGATGTATACTTTATATTTTGTTGACCAAATTAATGGTCAATTTATTTTGTTAAACTATGTGTGTGCCCTGTAAACTGTACTGGAGGGAGTAACATGGAAGCATATTGAACTAACTTCATGATAATTAGAATAGATAAACTTACTACCATCATAGATAAAAAAAACTTATTTAAGCTTATACTACGGCAGCTCGGCTTATATCCTACTTCTACATGTGTCTACAACTCCGACTAGTCGTCATTGCATTCAGTTCCATAGGTGATGACATAGTCAACACCCTCTAATCCTCACGAGAAGTCCAACTAGTAGACATCATTCTAATCTTAGCTCCTGCCTCTTTTTCTTCAACGACCTCAGAGTATAAGAAAGGATTTTGAGAATGAACGGATGAGTAGAACGGATTCAAACAATTCATACATGAGATTAGTTTAAATGTTCTAGATACTGTCATAACCGTAGGTTGTTAGCAAAATGTATCATTTGTAAACATATGTTGAAAAATCAAGTTTTGTTAAAAAAATTTATGCCCGCCAGCCTTCACAGGTTGCTAGAACCACATGGGGTCCTTTCCCTATATGATCGTAGATCCATTCTGTAACAAGGAGTGACTTGCCATGATTTTATACACTCTCTAGATGTGTGCTATTTTACCCACAAGTTCTCTTAGCCTTTGCTCTTTCCACACTTCTATTGTGTGATATGGTCTAGTCTAAAATCAGCAAGCCATGTCAAATTATTTCCCATGATCCCACATATCCGCCCAATCGTAATTACTAATTTACTAGAAGAATCCTATCCATCTAGTAATTATCTCTCCTGAGACACAAAGCAACGACAACTTATCCAAGTTGGGATGTTTAAGGCCCTCTCAAGAGATGGGGATATTCAATGCCTCAGAAATGGTGATGCTCACGTCCGAGGATATGTGAAAAGATGATTATACCTCTGACTTGCCTTGTCCATAGTAGACCTTAAAGTTAACACTATCTATACCTCACAAGAATGATTACGGACATTTGTTCTTGGTCCTATCTGAATATACCCGGTACAATGAAATTTCCACCATAGTATTACCAAACCTGTTTTAATTGCCCACCACATAATAAATTTATAATTGTAAGAAACTAGCGGTTCATTTCAATGCAGTTAATAGCACGACACATATAGATTGCAATTACTTGATAAAAATATTTCAAAAGGTCATGAGAAAGAATGAACTTGCCTTGAAACTTCGACTCGACCCTGGACCTCATGTTCTAAAAGTGGCATCATAGTCCGCTAAGGATCATGTTTAAAGACTTTGCAACAATGCTATTATGCACAAGGCATGCTATGCTTTAGGGTTCTTGGAAACCTATAATAATTACCCGAAAATTGGTTAAGGTCGTGTCTTCTAGCCTAATATTTGAGTTTAAGACTTCAAAAGATTTTACTTAAGAATTATTTGAGATTTATAAGTATAAATAAAGTATTAACATGCCTTTAATTTATCATTAAAGTAGTTTCCATGAATTTAAACATGATCCAGATTCCAGAACCATTCAACCAGCACACTCCTCTCTCCCCTAAAAAAACAACACAGAACAAAACAAAACAAAACTGAGCGCGCTCCTCTCGCTATCGCGCGATCCAGAGGCGAACAGTGGCGCCGCAACGACAGCCTTTCCGGGATTCCTCCACTCCGGCGGAGGCATTCTCGCCGGTAAGTTCCTGTAGTCCTCATCTTCCTTCCCCTCCCCGATTTGTTGTGGAGCTTGGTAAGGTTGAGCGCCTGTAGACCAGCGAGCGAGGCGAGTGCCAACGGGATCTTGGTGATTAGGGGAAAGAGAGGAGTTGTTTTAGGACCCTGATCCATTGGGGACGAAGCAGAGGTATGATCAAGGGATCTTGCCAGCGCCGTGTTGGCTCGATGAACCGCTGATCTGGGGAATCGGCTCCTCTGACGTGCACATGGCAGGCACGTCAGTCGTCAGGGAGCTGGTTTCTAGATCAAAGCGGCTAGCAAAACTAACAAAAAGCAAAGAATGTTGTAGTGTAGATCAATGCAGATTTTGCAATAAGAAATAGCAGAGATTTTTACCAGCTGTGCACTATTACTAGCATCCTTAAAAAACAAGGATTTGTAATCCGATGTTCCGAACTGAGCTGAATTCTCGCCATTTCGACATTACTGTCAGATTTATCAAATTAGTTTGCTACGAAGATAGTGGGGAGAATCCATTTTGGACTGTTACACGAGAAATAGGTTTAATCGTTTGAGATGCCGTCACCATCATCAGCTGCAATGATAGCTACTGCACGTAGCGATGAAGACAGCACACTCTGGTAGCCTGACGTAGGAACATATGTGCTGATGTCTGAATTATTTCGTTTTGATTATAGAATAATATGCACTACTAACATTCTTTAATTCTATTCGGCAATTAGTCGATTGCATGCTCCTCTCTGCTCTGCAACGTGCAAGCCAGTAGACCAGTCTGCCATTAGTAGTGCTGCGCAACGACCCTGTGCTACAAACCAATAATGGCCAGAGCTGCACTGCTCCCTGTGGCGTTGCTGCTGTGCCTTGCACTGGCCGGCAGCGCTGATGCTGCCCGGAGGCCGGTCGGTTTCTACGAGCTCAAGAACAAGAAGGGGGATTTCTCCATCAAGGTCACCAACTGGGGAGCTGCCCTGGTGTCTGCCATTGTCCCTGATGGCAAAGGTATGGCTGCTTTTCTTCTTGCTTCCAGGAGCCCATATGGATGTTTGCGTCTTGTTGCTCAAGAGGTGGAACCTTTTATGTAGGCAACTTGGCTGATGTTGTTCTTGGGTACGACACCGTTGCTGAATACGCTGTAAGATCACGATTCCCTCTGTTTTTACCGTTTCAAAGCAGTATAACATACATTGTTCTACTGTTTGTCATGGCATATCTCTTTATTGGTTGACAGTATGAAATACACAATCTGCTTCATGAGTTCATGTTATTCCTTTTTGCCTCCTAAAAATTAAAACATCGCAGAGAAAAAAAGTAGGAGAAAAGTATGCAATACAGTTTTATTTATGTCGCATGGATGATCCAAATTCAAAATCACTGCTTGTATGTCTACTTGTCTCCTCATCAGAAAGGCGCTGCTTCATTCGGAGCGATTGTTGGGCGTGTAGCCAACAGAATTGCCAACGCCCGCTTCGTGCTCGATGGGAAAACCTATCATCTTGTTCGTAACGACGGCAACAACTCGATTCACGGCATGCTCCAGACATCACTTTGATACAATTTTCTAAACCCATGCATGGACTCACGATTGATAAGTTTGCCCCCTCATCATTTTGTTGCTGCTCGTTTAGGAGGACTCAGGGGTTTCGGCAAGGTCATTTGGACGGTGAAGGAGCATGTGCGCGATGGTGACTCCCCATACATCACCTTCTACTACCACAGCTTCGACGGAGAGCAAGGTAAAAACCAAGTAAAATACTGCCAAATTGTTGCGCTTTGGTTAATATTTATGACACCATGGCATAAAATTTGGCGAATCCAAAAGGTCAAGTTTGTACATAAAGGCCCTCCCTTCACAGTATGCAGAACATAAACATCCTAAGATCATGTCATTTATGTCCATCTCTGCACTAGCTTTGAGTTACTGTAGAACGGACTTGCACTTGTTTCTACGGGTAATGACGTTTGGGGGCTTGCAGGATTCCCTGGCGACCTGGACGTGTACGTGACGTACCAGCTCTCCCGCCCGTACGACCTGAGCATCCGCATGAACGCGACGGCCACGAGCAAGGCGACGCCGGTGAACCTCGCGAACCACGCGTACTGGAACCTCGCCGGCCACGGCAGCGGGAACGTCTTCAAGCACGAGCTCCAGATGTTCGCGTCACACTACACGCCGGTCGACGGGGCCATGATACCCACCGGCCAGCTCCTGCCCGTGGCCGGCACGAAGTACGATTTCCGGACGCCGACGCCGGTCGGCGCGCACATGGACATCGTCCCGGGCGGCGGCGGCGGGTACGACATCAACTACGCCGTGGACGGGGAGCAGGACGAGATGCGGAAGGTGGCACGCGTGCAGGAGCCCAAGTCCGGGCGGGCGTTGGAGCTGTGGGCGAACCAGCCCGGGGTGCAGCTCTACACGTCCGGCTCGCTCGTCAACGAGAAGGGAAAAGACGGGGAGGTGTACGGGCAGTACGGCGCGCTGTGCCTGGAGACGCAGGCGTACCCTGACGCCGTGAACCACCCCGAGTTCCCGTCGACGATCGTGAGGCCCGGCAAGGTGTACAAGCACGACATGGTCTTCAGGTTCTCCAACCGGGCTAGCTACTACGATGCATGACCGAACTGATCCGTCGTCGCTTGTGGCCATATCGATAGCTTGTAGTAATAAGATGTGGCATTTAGGGACCGGAGGTTGCTGTTTTTGACTGCGTAATAAAATGCTGCTTGAACTGTTTTGTGCTGAATAATTTTGACAGGTTACGGTCGTGCAACGTGGGTCGCATATTCATAGTAAAATTAGCATGGTTCTTGTGCAAGTAGCTTTTCATATTCAAAGGATTTATGGCTAATCGACTGGTTAATTCTATTCAGTGCCTCCGATCTATGTCTTTAACCCAGAAACTAGATAATGTACTCCTTTTATTTTGGGAAACGCTACGGTGCCTCCGGGGGATCGAACGAATCAATCGTCCGAGTTCCTGCGCGCGCGTGGAGAGAGTACCACATGTGTGGCCCCCACCCACGTTCAGTTTCTTATTCCTCATCTCTTCCCGAGTCAACTCCCGTGCGTTCCGCTGCCGATCCCCACCTCCATGGCGACCTCGCCTCCACCCCGTTAGCTCGCCTCGCCGCCGGCATGGACCTCACGCCGGCGCAGCCCCATGGGGATTCTCCCCTCGGCCGCCACCTCCCTGAGCTCGCCACGGTCTCCACCTCTCTTAGCAAGGCCGCACTTGAGTCGCCGGCTCCACCTCTATGAGTTCCGTCGTCGGCCTCCACCTTCGTGAGCTCCGCCGTCGGCCTCCACATCCGTGGCCGGTGGTGCTGCAAGCGGCTGGCGACGGTGCTGCCTGCTATCGCCCGAGGTGCCCGGCGTTGCTAACCGTTTTGGGGTTTGCGCTGTGAGCCTGTGACAAGCGGTGGTGCTTTCAGCGACAGGCCGCGCTGCTACAAGAAGATGCCGGCGTTGCTGCTTGTGGGCACCGGCGCAGCTGCCGCCACGGGGCTATGGTGCACCGCCTCCTTCTTCCCATGCTCCGTCGAGTTCCCAATGAGCTTCCCCGCGCCGGCAAACTCGTCGACAACACACCCACATCCCTGCACCAACGGCGGTGGTGCTACAAGCGGCATCCGAGTTTGCTACGTGCAACCGATGGTGGTGCTACAAGCGGCATCAACTTTTGCGCCCGGCGGCGGTGCTACGAGAACCCTGACGGTGCTACTTGGGACGTCGGATTTTGCTACGATGCTACAATAGGATGAAATTTGTGCGACAAAAGTTCTGTAGTTCTGCTACAATAGTATCAAGATCTTGCTACAAGGTCTCCGACGAGAGTCTCCGACTATGTCTCTGGTGATCGGTTTTGCTAAAAAAGCACAATTTACATTTTGCTACAACAGTCCGGTAGTTTGTGCTACAATAGCACAAATTGTTTGCTAAGAGGTCTCATAGGAGCAATTGCGGAATTTGGATTAAATTGGAAAATTGCTACAATAGCACAAAATTCTTATTTTAAACAAACCGTTTTTTTTTGCTTCATAGGAGCAATTGCGGGATTTAAGCAAAAACTGAAAATTGCTACAATAGTACAAAATTCTTATTTTAAACGAACCGTTTTTTGCTTCATAGGAGCAAAAGCGGGATTTTGAGACAAAATTGGACACGTGTCGGCAGGAGGACCCGGGGGCTGGAAAGTTTTGAGCCCCCGGGGGACGCCTAGCACTTCCCTTTTATTTTGGGGTTCAGAGGAGGAGCTCCTATATATGGCATCAAAGCGACCCGGGAGGCTTCTGTCACCAGCGACACTAAACGGGCTGCAATAATGTGGCCTATTTAGTAGATAATTTTTTATTTTCTATTTCATTTTTAATTTTAAATTGAAAACAAATCTGAAATATTATTAAATCTGAATGTTTTTAAAATGTGAACAGTTTTAATTTTGAACATTTTTCAAAACTAAACAATTTTACTGGGCCAAACACCCTCTCCCACTCTACTGACCGGAGAGACAAGGACAACTTTCAAATGGGGAGAAACTTTTAGAACTACATAAGCCGCCGGCTAGTTACCCAAAAGAAGTTTTCCTTAATCAATGAAAGTAGTCGGATCATTCTAAACACTACACGGTAGAAAAGTCTCGCAGTTCTGTCATGTGATGTGGCTCTCAAGGCCAATACAACCGTCATCGGAGAATCTGTAGAAATTTTGGTCTTGCAATTGCAATTGACGGTTCTCAGTCTAACGAATAGTCGTATGTGCTTTCCGTCTAATTTGGTTCTCGTAGATATTGGAGAAGATTGTTAACTTGAGTCCATAAAACGGTCTCATTTTTTTTTTCTCTAACATATTTTTGTAAGCTGACGTATCCTGTCTTGGTGCTTTGCATATCCTTTCAATAAAATTGTGATTGTGAATATGCGAAGATATAGGGTCTTGTCATTCTGTCGAACAACCAAATCGCAGATACAGATGAGGATAACGGCGACGACGACCTGCAGGCTCGGTGGTACGACGTACCACTTCAGGCGCTGATCGAAGTCGAATCTTCGCCGGAAATTGGCCGCACCGAATATCACTTTCGAGCGCGGAATTCGTTCGGTCCCGAGTGGACTCTTCTTGCCTCACGCCGCTGCAACCCGCGGATGTGATCGTGCGCCTTATTATTGCCGCGATGCTTCTTCAAGTTTTGCTCTTTCCGTGTTTTTAATCGTCCTACCGTTGTAACGTGCACCGCTCCGTGGATTCTTTTTTTTAGAGTAGAAAAAACACCGCTTCCGTGGATGGATACCATGGCGAAATGATCTGGTGATCATAAGAGCATGCGAGCTCACCAGTATTCAGGTTCGCCGTTCACACATGCACCACCGGTCAGTGCCAGCGTTGGACCTGGTCGGCCGGGCAGGCACGGAGAGATGAGCACAGGACAAAGTGGTGACATCTCTAGGAGGGCCTTGGGAGCAGAAACCGAAGTAAAACAACACTTCAGATTTGTCATCGTCCGTCGCATCCATACGCTACGAGCCACTGACTATATATCCACCCATGACCCATCCAACACTTCCAACAAACTGTACGCCCCGTAGTCTCTTTCTTCGTCTTCCTCTGGCAAGCTGAGCCTAGCAGTAGCAATGGCTAGAGCACCGCTGCTTCTTCTCCTCGCGGCGCTGTGCCTCGCCGCCGGCGCCAATGCGGCGGGGAGGAAGATGGTCGGCGTGTACGAGCTCGGGAAGGGAGATTTCTCCGTCAAGGTGACCAACTGGGGCGCCACCGTCACGTCCGTCGTCTTTCCCGATTCCAAAGGTATGTGCGTGTCTTCCGTACTCCATGGAAAGAAACTCCTGTCTTGGTTCATGTTCTTGGTTGTGATTCTTTTGTGCCCGTGATTGGGAATTCTGGCTGAAAGTTCGGTGGCCTTCTTGTTTACCTGTCTCAGGGAATTTGGGTGATGTTGTCCTTGGCTACGACACCGTTGCTGAATATGTTGTAAGTTCACCGCCCCCCTGTTCCCATAATCTCAGTCTTCTTTACAGTGTATATGCATCCCTCCTCTGTTTCTGGCGAGGACTGTTTGTTTGGTCCGCTTCTGCCTGAACTTGTGAGTTCTTCAGTCTGCGCCTCGGATTGTATATTGTGAAGAACTCATAAGTTTTGTTTTTTGAAAGATCAAGAATTCATAAGTTCAGACAGAGAGGAGGTGTACTCTGCCTCATTGGAGATCTTTTAATTCCGAAAGAGATGATCAATTTACTGGCGATTGAATATCCCATAAATTATTCCGAGAAAATCCTATAAATTGTTGTCAGCTGTCAAATCATTCCGATTCTAAATATCAAGCTCATCAATTC
This sequence comes from Puccinellia tenuiflora, assembly GCA_012064385.1. Taxonomy (NCBI): domain Eukaryota; kingdom Viridiplantae; phylum Streptophyta; class Magnoliopsida; order Poales; family Poaceae; genus Puccinellia; species Puccinellia tenuiflora. The sequence goes on from QRDG01000340.1 coordinate 579,742, forward strand.
AGTCAGGACTTGTATTGTCGGCTTCAGCACCAGTTAAATTTTCCACACAAGGTGGTCCAACTTGTCCAAGACGTAGAAAAACAATCCGCACACTAAGTTGGAGTACATTGTGATCGCCACGTCTCACTTGTGTACACGACGCCGGTATGGCAGAATTGATACTAAATCATATACAAGAATACAAGATAAGAGGAAAATAAACTATGTGAAACCCATGAATCGACAAAGTGATCGATTAGCTGGATGCCGTTTTATTTATGCGGTGGCCATGTTACCCATGAATAGGATATGACCATGGGATAGACAGTGACAACCTCATCATGTGATGCCTGTCTTTCCTTGATCATTGTTAACTTATCCTCCGCTTTTAGGCAAATAAAGTTCTCCTTTATCTAGTCTCTTTTGTGAAGCCTCACTTCTGTGTGTCGTGTCAAGTATGGTTACAGTTTAGCCACACGAAGCCCAAGCAAAATCTTGTGCCAACCGAGCAAGTTGTTGACAAAGTTTATCTCCATTGTTTTCAAAAGGGGAATATCTATATGGAATCTCCCAATAGAGAAGTTTTATCTAGAAACCGGAGCATGACAGTTCACAGTGATTAACTGTATTCAAGTATCTCCCCAAAAGGTAAATGTTAACACCTTACTCAGTCTGGTTTTTGAATCTTGCCGTTCAGAATGGATCTAGTTACTTCGGAGCGCTTGTTGGACGAGTAGCCAACAGAGTTGCCGATGCGCGCTTCGTGCTCGATGGAAAAGTTTACCATCTGTATGCTAATGATGGCAAGAACGCACTTCATGGTATGCTTCAGAGTTTGAAAAATGTTCTACGAAAGAAACACATGGTGCTCTATATCTGAACACTCAAGTAATTTATGCTGTTATTATTTCAGGTGGTCACAGGGGCTTCAACAAAGTTATATGGACGGTGAAGGAATATGTTAGTGGTGGTGATTCCCCACACATCACACTGTACTACCATAGCTTTGACGGAGAACAAGGTAAAAAACGATGCAAGTTATTGTATTGTCTACATCTGTATTTTGTTTATTGTATTGAAATATTTGCCAGGAGACACTTTCATGTAGTTATTCAGCAAATGGGAATAAAATCAACTACAGCATAGCTGATAGCTGACCGCTGACTGCTGACCCCGTGTTGTTTTCACTTAGTTGGGAATTTAAGAGCTGCAACATCATACATGATTATATTGTAGTAACTGAAACAATCCCATAATTTTACAGTATATATGATACGATCTCATCATGAAACGTAGCATTGTACTCTCAATTTACCAGAAACTGCACAGCTCATGGAAGTTGAGTCAGAGAATAGGAATAGTAGTTTCTGGTACGAAGAATGGGCTTCGTCAGTAGGTGTCCGCATATAATGGGTGCAAACATCGGAAAATACTTTCTTCCACTATGACACAAAAAAAAGGCCGAGACAAATGTGCGCCCAAAAACAACAATCAGATAGCAGTGCCCACACCATTATGCATTCATGTGGTCCTGTATCATCCACTTGCAATTGATTATTTTGGTCTTTCGATTTGTTTTCTCCCTTCATCCAAAACAACAGTCCAAGATCACTGACATATCTTCAACGGCAGAATGGCATCGTGCATGCCACGAATCTAATAAACAAAAAAAGATATGTCAGTGGCAAATAAGTTTTTTGTTTATTTGTACAAACGCTGCAAAAAGTTCTTGGGTATGAGTAGAAACAGGGTTACCTACAATTTGGTTCAATGTGAAACAGGGTTCCCCGGGGATCTGGACGTGTACGTGACGTACGAGCTGTCGAGCCCGTACGTGCTGAGCGTGCGCATGAACGCGACGGCGCTGGACAAGGCGACGCCGGTGAACCTGGCGCAGCACACGTACTGGAACCTGGGCGGGCAGGGCAGCGGCGACATCCTGGGCAACACGATCCAGCTCTTCGCGTCCCGGTACACGCCCGTGGACTCCACGCTCATCCCGACGGGGCAGGTCGCGCCGGTGGCCGGCACGCCCTACGACCTCCGGAGCCCCACCCGCGTCGGCGAGCGCATCCACCAGGTCTCCGGCGGCAGCGTCAACGGCAGCACCATCTACGGCTACGACACGAACTTCGCCGTGGACGGGGACGAGCGCGCGCTGCGGAAGGTGGCGGCCGTCCGGGACGGCGCGTCCGGGCGGGGGCTCGAGCTGTGGGCGGACCAGCCCGGCGTGCAGTTCTACACCGGCAACTTCCTCAAGGACATCCAGGGGAAGGGCGGCAAGGTGTACCAGCAGTACGGCGCGCTGTGCCTGGAGACGCAGGGGTTCCCCGACGCCGTGAACCACCCTGGCTTCCCGTCGCAGATCGTGAGACCCGGACAGGCGGCGTACAAGCATGACATGGTGTTCAAGTTCTCGTTCTAGCTTGTCAAGTACGGACTGAGTAGTACAGTACTAGTTTAGGCAGTTTCGCTGATATGATCAATCTCCTGAATATTGTCACCTTTTTTGGTGTTGGTTATTACAGTAAATTGGGTTCGAGGTCAATCTGCTAAGATAAGTAATAAAATGGCAGAGAAAGTTCATACAGATCGACAGTCGGCGTGTTTTTTAAAAAAATACCCAAACGCTTCTGAGTCCGAAATCCAAATTTCGTTTGAGAATATCGTCAGGTAAGAATTTAGATTTTCAAATGACAAGATCACGGCAGGAGGGCCAGGGGGACGATGGCGCACCCGACACGTCTCTCCACTGTAGCACCGTGGAGTCCCATCCATGGCGATTCCTCCTCGGGCCCTTCCCATGGCGTCTCCACTCCCGCTACCCGTCGTCTCCACGCGGCGCGCTCTGCAGGTGGTATACCTGGCCTCGCCTCGCTCGTCCCCCATTCAGGTCTCATCGAGCTCTCCGACTCGCCTGTGCTATCGAGGAATGGGCCACAAAATCCACAAATCGAAGCGCTGGCGAGATCGGTTGATGAAGCAGAAGGGATTCCGCGCGTCGGCGCGGAAGGGAGAGGCGAGGGCGGCGAAGAGGCGCCGGGAGACGGCGGCGGTGGATCTCCTCGCGTCGATACGAGAGGGTTTCCCCGGTTGGGAGGCGACCAGGAAGCGCTCGGGGGGGCACGGGGCTCTGTCGCCGCACCGCGCGGGGAGGCGGAGAAGCTCTACTCCGCCTTTGGCTCCTCCGCCGTGGCTTGCGGAGTCGCCGCGAACGTTGGAAAAGCAGAGGAGCTCTTCATCATCATTGGCTCCTCCGCTGTTCCCTGTGGAGTCCCCGCGGGACTTCAGAGCGCTGGCCCGGGAGCAGAGGGTGGCGTCGCTGGTGGTGGATGCGGCGGCGGCGCCGACATCAGAAATTCAGGAAGTTCTTTCGCCGGCCGCGCCTGCGCTCCAGAAGAAGAAGAGGGGCAGGCCGCGGAAATATCCTCCATGATCGACGAAGAGAGATGTCAGGGCGGCCCTCACTCTGCTGGTGATGAACTAGAGTGCAATGCGCCTGATGTCCAAGATGTTGGAGGACTGGCAATCGGTCGAGTAGCTTTTGGCCAGTGTTCTGCGCAGGTCGGCAATGGCGACAAGGTCCTGGGAGGTAGGCGGGAGTTGAATTTTGGCAGTACCAGATGTGGTGTGTGGAGATGGGGACTGGTGGGGAAGAGGACAGCTTCCTCAGGGGCCAGTTGGAGAGATGGCGACAAGGAGGTGGAGTCCCTTTTCAGTCAGCTATGGGATATTCCCTCCAGATGCTGGTCTCCCCCCCCCCCCCAAAACGCCCAGAACAAGCCCCGACCCGCCCGCCCAGATCTAGGGTTCTGCGAAAAATCGCTCAGATTGGCCACGACATCCCCGAGGGCTTGAAGAATTTACGTGTTGAAGATCCAGTTGCAAGCTGTTCTGGTGCAGTGTCTAGAGCAGTGCAGATGGCTGAGCGAGGAGGTCGTGCGGGAGGTAGGGGAAGAGGAAGAGTGTCTGGAGGGAGAGGTGAGAACTGGCAGCAGCAGCAGCAGCAATTCTTCGACCCAGCTCAAGGTCAGCAACCCTTCCAGTTCATGCATCCACCTCCGCCGTATGGTTTCCCGGGGGGGATGCCTCCTTGGGGATTTGCGGGTCCTTTTCCCTCTTTCCCTCCGTAGCAGTTTGCTCCTCATCAGAATCAGTGGATAAAATTGGGTCAGGAACCTGTTCAGCAGGGACAGCAGTCTGATCAGAGCCAGGATCCTGATCGAGGCAGAGGCAGGAAGCCAAATCCAAAATTGGGGCAGAAGAAGAAGACTGTGAATGTGGTCAAAGAGGTTGCTGCTCCAAATCCCAGTTTACAGATGAGCTATGCTAACACCATCTGTATGGGTTGTGGGGAACCTGGCCATTTCATGCAGAGCTGTGAGAGGAAGGCTTTTTGCTTCCTATGCAAAGCCACTAACCATCAAGAAGAAGAATGCCCTGTTAGGAAAAGGCCACACCAAATGGTTAAGTATGTGGGGAGTGCTGCTTCTGGACTGGGTTTTTATCACATTGAGGTCCCTCCTGTGATGATAAATCCAGTATGTTCCTCCAAGAACTGTGGCTTAGTGGTGATTGAAGAAGGTGAGCTGTCTAAGGAGGATTTAGCAAAGGAATTCTCTGCTATTTACAAAACCAACTGGCCTTGGCAGATAAGAGACTTGGGGGATTGGTGTTATGTAGTAAAATTCCCACCTCATATTCCTATAGCTCAAGTCAGTGGATATCCTAGGTTTGGTGTCTCAAAACCTGGAGTCTGGGTGAGAGTGGAGGAGTGGAAAAACTCTCATGAGCCACTTGAGGTGTTGCAGGATGTGTGGATGGAGATAGAGGGCCTGCAGTCTGAGTGGTGTGAATGGAACACCATAGATCAAGTTGTTTCTGTATGTGGCCTGCTGGTGGAGGTTGATTGGTTAAGTGTCTTCAAAGATTGCTCTGAAAATGTGAGAGTCAAAATTAGATGTAGAGATGCTAGTAAAATTCTAGACAGCAGGATCTTTGAGCTGCATGGGAATTTGTATCAAGTAAATTTCCATGTGAAAAAGACTGTGGAGAGATCTGGTCAAGATATGGCTGTTACTGAAATGGATAAGGGTGATGGCAATGATAAGGGCAATGATGTTGGTTCTGGTGACACAGGGGGCATGGATAATGACAGTAGAAGGTCTGGCTCCACCAGAGGCTCTAATACATCTCTATCTGGGGGTGGTGGTAACCCCAATGGAACCCCACATGTCAATCATGACTTAGGGGGGGGCTAGGAGGTGATGGAAGCCTTTGTTAGTGGCAGTGAAGTATACAGGGTGCTAATGCAGAGGAATATGGTGGACTCTGAGGGGAATTTTATCTGGGAGGATAAAGAGGAAGGTGGTGTGTACCAGGAGCTGAGTGATTTCTGGTCCTCTGAGTCTGAAAACAGAAATGCTACGGAAGATACTGTAGACCTGGGTGAAAAAGTTGTTGGTGATGTGGTTTTGCCTGAAGATATAATGCCCTCCTTCCAGAAGATGGTGGTTGATGAGAGGGGTCAGATAAAGGACGCAAGATCGTTTAAGAAGCAGAAAGTTTGGGGGCCTGTGCAGCCAACTAGGCAGAGCTCCAGGATCAATAGATCAACCAGTGTCATGGAGAAAGCTCAGGAGATGCAGAGGAGGAAGAACCTGGAGCAGCCTGCAAGGAAGATGTCAGGTATATCTCGAACTAATCCTTTTAATGCTTTACAGTGGGATAGTTTACAGAACATTGCTAGAACTATAGGTGTGGATATTTTAGAAGAACCTGATAGAGTAGTAGTAGATGATTGGGAGGATGATTTGGGAAAAAGTGTATCTGATAGATCAATACATGATGCAGTGGTAGACAATGCTGCAGTAGTGACACCTCCTTCTAGCCCTGGGGAGAATGTTTTAGATGATTTAGCTGATGGATGGACAGAGGTGATTAGGAAATCTCGGGGCAAGCACCCCAGGAAGAAGTTGTTATGAGTTTTGCTTTCTGGAATTCAAGGGGGATTACCACCCCTGGTAGAAAACAATTCATTGAAGATAATATTGTTCCTCTTCATGTAGATTATATAGGTTTTCAGGAAACAAAGAAGGAAAAGTTCACTAGCTCCTTCTTAAAGAATGTTATAGGAAATAGGAATTTCAGCTGGAATCACTTGCCTGCAAATGGTTCTGCAGGGGGGATCCTTGTAGGTGTTAATTGTGACATTTTTGATGTTGTTGCTTGGGATATTAGAAAATTTTCTGTTAGTGTTGTAGTCAACTGGAGAAGTAAAGAAACAAATATCAGGATAACTACAGTGTATGGCTCCCCTTATGAAGAGGGAAAACAAGATTTTATCTCTGAACTGCATGACCTTTTCATTAACTGGGAAGGCCCTGCTATTATTGGAGGTGATTTCAATTTAGTGAGGTCTGTAGAGGATAAGAGTAATGGTAATATAAACTATAGATGGGTAGATAAATTCAATATTTGGGTAGAGATGTGGGCTCTGCTGGAAATTAATTTAACTGGCAGATCCTTTACTTGGTGCAACAACCAAGAGAACAGAGTTATGAGTAGAATTGATAGAATCTTTTGTAATGTATCTTTTGAAGGGCTTTTCCCTTTGGCTAGTGCTAGGGCACTGCCTAGAGTTGGTAGTGATCATACTCCTATTATCTGGGAATCTGGAATAGATAAACCACCAAGAAAAAGTAGCTTTAAATTTGAAAAATGGTGGAGTACTAGACCAGATTTTGAAAATGTTGTCATTAAAGCCTGGAATATAGAGGGAAGATATAGGAATAACATGGATAGATGGCAAGCCAAAGTTAGAGGGTTTAGGAAATCTGCTAAAGGATGGAGTGCCAATATAGATGCGGAAATTAGGAAACATAAGAAAGCTCTGATGGAGGAATATGATAGCTTAGATGTGAAAGCTGAAAATCAGATTTTAGAAGATGATGATAGGAGTAGGTTAGATAACATTCTTAGTGAATTAAATTCTTATTGGATAATTGAGGAAATTAAAGCTAAGCAAAGAGCTAGGGATAGAGATATCAAAGAGGGGGACAGAAACACTGCTTATTTTCATGCTGTAGCTAATCAGAGAAGGAGGAAAAAGTTGATTAGTGTACTAGATGGCCCAGATGGGCCAGAGACTGAAACCAAAGGGATGTTAAAAATTGCTGTAGATTTTTACAAAGATCTGTTTAAATATGAAAATAGAGCAGAGATTAGAATTAGAGATGATTTCTTCTCAGAGGAGGAAAAAGTCGCAGTAGAAGAGAATGTTTTGTTAGAACAAGCCTTCTCTATGGAGGAGATTAAGGAAGCAGTCTTTGGGTCCTACTCAGATGGGGCGCCAGGACCTGATGGTCTACCTTTCTTTTTTTACCAGAAATACTGGGTGATAATTAAGGAGGATCTGTTTGGTTTGTTTAATGATTGGTTTGCAAACAAAATGGACATATATAGAATTAATTTTGCTATGATTACTCTTATTCCTAAGGAAGATGATGCTAGGGTTATGAAAAATTTAGACCCATTAGTTTGCTTAATTGCATTTTTAAGATCTTTACCAAAGTTTTAACTAATAGAATTTCGAAGATAGTAGATAGGCTGATATCTCCCTGTCAATCAGCCTTTATTAAGGGGAGATATATCTTAGAAAGTGTAGTTACAGCTCATGAAATAGTTCATGAGGTGCATAAGAGTAACTTACCTGGTTTAGTTTTTAAGATTGATTATGAAAAAGCATATGACAAAGTCAATCTTGATTTTTTGTATGAGATTTTGGAAAAAAGGGGTTTTAGCCCCTTTTGGATTAGACTTATTAAACAGGTTACTCAATGTGGCTCTGTAGGTGTTAAAATTAATGAGGTAGAGAGTGATTTTTTCCTGACTGGAAAAGGTTTGAGGCAGGGAGATCCCCTGTCCCCAATCCTTTTCAATTTCGTAGTTGATGTTTTTGCTAAGATGTTAGTAAAGGGGACAGACGCTGGTTTAATTAGAGGTTTGTGCCCCAGATTATTAGAGGAGGTGTGGTGTGTTTACAGTATGCTGATGATACACTGCTCTTCTTAGAGGCTGATAAAGATGTAGCGATTAATATGAAATGGATCTTAACCTGTTTTGAGCAAATATCAGGCATGAGGATTAATTACCATAAGAGTGAGCTGATCCCAATTAACATATTAGAGGGGGAGCTTACCTCTTTTTTAGATATTTTCAATGTGTTAAAGGAGATTTTCCTGTCAAATATTTAGGGATTCCCCTACATTTTGATAAGCTTAGGAGAGAAGATTTGCAGCCTCTGGTAGATGCCCTCCTCAAAAGGTTAGCTGGTTGGAGAGGGAGACTGCTGTCTTCTGCTGCTAAAAGAGAATTACTTCAGTCTTGTTTAGCTAGTATCCCTGTCTATTTGCTATCTTTCTTCAAGTTTCCTAAATGGGCACTTAAATTGATTAACACTCAATTATCTAACTGTCTATGGAATGATGAAGAAGGGAATCATAAGATCCATCTAGCTAACTGGCCTTCAGTCTGTATGAGGAAAGAGTATGGTGGGCTTGGTATTCCCAATATCCAGGACCTGAACCTATGTCTTTTAGGGTCTTGGGTTAAGAGGTACATACTAGGTGAAAACAAGTTGTGGAGAAAAGTGATTGAGTCAAAATACAACAATAGGAATAGGAATATTCTCTGCTGTCAAAATGCTCATCCATCAACCTTCTGGAAAGGGGTGATGTGGGCAATGAAAGCAGTTAAATTAGGCTATAAATGGAATGTAGGAAATGGCAAAACTATTAGATTCTGGGAGGACATCTGGTTTGGTAATTCTCCTCTATCAGTTCAGTTCTGGGAGATCTATGTGATCTCTAATCAACAAACAAAAACGATATCAGAGCTGTGGGATGGGGTTGAGCTTAGATGTGACTTTAGGAGAACTTTTACTAAAGAAATGATGGCTAAATGGGGGGAGATTAGAGGGATAGCTGAATCAATTCATTTCACTGAGGAAGATGACCAGATGATCTGGAAATATGAATCTAATGGTATCTATTCCTCTAAATCCATGTATGCCATTGTTAACTTTAGAGGAGTTAAACGTGTCTTCCTTCCTAGTTTATGGGATTTGAAAATCCCTCCCAGGGTGCAGGTTTTCCTTTGGCTTTTCTCTCAAAACAAGATTATGACTAGGGATAATCTTAGGAAAAGAGGGATTCCTAAGAAATTGGAGTGTGAGATGTGCACTGAGATAGAAACTGTCTACCACTTGTTTTTTGAATGTGTTGTAGCAAAATCTCTATGGGATGATGTGTTTTCTATCTTTCAGATTAGGATTAGTGATTATATTTCCCTTGCTTCCAAGTGGTTGTGCAATAAAAAATTCCTGCATCTGAATGTGGTTACTTCTGCAGTTTTATGGTGCTTATGGAATAATAGGAATAGTCTGGTTTTTAATAGAAAAACTTTGATTAATATGAAACAGGTGTGGGGGCTGCTGCTGTCCTATCTAAGGACCTGGAAGGTTCCTTTCAAGGACCTGGAAGGAGGAAAGTTGAGAGAATTCACAGAAATGATGGTGATGAAGCTGAGAAGACCTCTCTGCCTGGACTTCCCAAGATGAGCTGTAATGGCTTCGGGCGGATCGCGGCCTGGGTCCTTGATGCTAAGAGGGACTCGGGGAGGGCGACACTGAAGTACCTGCACGCTCATCCAGAGGAAGATGCGACGATACATGTGGTTGTTTGAGCCATAGTTGCTTCCCAGGTGCTTAGTAGTAGATGTAGTAGGTTTTGGTGGCTTCTGATGGTGCTGCCTGCTGATGCAGCGCTGGGGGTGATGCCCAGGTTGTAAAGCTTTTGCTCTAGATCAGGGGAGGTTTAGTCTGGTGTTGTTGCAAAAACTTTGAGCTGTAAGATGCTTGCCGGTGTAGTGTTCCCGGTGCTTGGCCTTGGGTGCGTTTGGTTTTTGGAAAAGATTCGGTGTGAACATTTGTGGTTTCATGCTTAATGGAACCGGGGATCGTCTCCCTGTTTATCTAAAAAAATATCGTCAGGTAATCAACCACTAAATTGTGGTAACAATGGATTTGCTTCTGCCGAAAAACATGGTGCCAGCCTGCTAGGTTTGTTTTGGTGTCGATTCTCTAATTTCACCCCTTGTTTCTTTGGTGGTTTGGCAGGGAAGCATCGATCCGACGACCTGCCTTGCTAGAGGCATGCCCAGGGACGGAACCACGATTGAAACAAGAGGGGGGCAAATAGACTATCAAACAAGTTGGAGGGGGCCATATAGCTAATTTTAGACAAAGTTTGGGCTTAAATCCACAAATTAGCTAGAAAATTTAGCAAAAAAAAAAACACCCCCCGGTTCCGTCCCTGGGTCTGCCCTATGACATAGTCCATTCAAACACACGTTTGTAAAGATAAAATACAAACATGATGGCTAAATAAATTATAGCTGGACAATTGACAAAATTGTAACACAAACTTAATCTAGCTATGACATAGAGAATTCATGTGTAATATTCATGTAGGCATCACGTCAAACATATATAGGGATCGCTATCCAGCATGTCATCCATCGGTATTAAGTTGCAAGCAACAGACAATAGTATTAAGCATAGTACATGATGTAAGCAATATTCATGATCACGAAGACATAAACACCGCTGTTTTATCCTTAGTAGCAACAACACACCCTCGTCCTTAGACGTTTCTATCACTCGTGCTTAGGCATAGAGGAGGCACGAAGCTACCATCTAGTATAAATACTCCCTCTTGAAGATACAAGTAATCACTTGGCCAAAATGACCACACACATCCGAGATCAGCATGTAACACTGGTAGGAAAAAGGCTATCTGTGGCGCACCCTTTTTGGGGTTCGTGGCGCACCCCCCGTGCGCCACTGATAAGACGCCACTGATTAGGTAATATTCGTGGCACACCTCCATGTGCGCCACTGATTACCTCGCTTATCCGTGGCGCACCCCGGCCTGGTGCGCCACTGATATGTTATCCGTGGCGCACCTCATTTTGGTGCGCCACTAATACCGATTTCAAATTTCAAAAAAAAAAGGCTGGATCCAGATCTGGATCTAGATCTGGATCTCGTCGGAGCTCGGTCGTGGAGGTCATGGCCGTGGCTGTGGCCACACCTACCACCGCGGGGAGGTGCGGGAGGTCGTGGACGTGGCCAAAACCAACCACACCAGAGGTGGTGGCCGGAGGTGGTGGAGGAGGGTGTCGCCGGAGGAGGAAGGAGGAGGTGGTGATGGAGGAGAATGGAGAAGGGAGGAAAAGAGAAGGAGATGAGAGGAGGGGGAAGAAGTGGAGGAGAATGGGGAGGTGGAAGGTGGAGAGAGGATATATAAGGGGAGGAGAAGGAGAGGAGCTGGGTCCGTGGGCCCCACAACCGCCCAGCGCCCCGGGCCGGCCCCCACATTCCGTGGCGCACCAAATAGAGATGCGCCACAGATAAAGGTAGGTTATCAGTGGAGCACCCTTTTTTGATGCGCCACTGATAACCTGCCCACCCTAATCAGTGGCGCACCAAAAAAGGGTGCTCCACTGATAACCTACCTTATCTGTGGCGCATCTCTATTTGTTGCGCCACGGATTGTGGGGGCCGGTCCGGGGGCGCTGGGCAGTGGTGGGTCCGTGTAGTCCGTGGCGCACGGTTTGGGAGGTGCGCCACGGACAACATGTAGTCTGTGGCGCATACATTTGGCGTGCGCCACGCCTATTTGTTCTGTGGAGCACCCTTTTGAGGTCCGCCACAGACTACCCCCCTGTGGATAAGGGTTTTCCTACTAGTGTAAGAGCATAAATATAACATGAATAATCTGACCATAACTTCACAATTCATCGAATCCAAGCAAAACAACATGTAACATTATATAATATCGATCTTGATCATGTAGGGGAGCTCACAAGATCATAAACATTGAAGCATAAAGAGAGATCACCAACTAGCTACTGCTATGGACCCATGCATAGTCCAAGGGGAACTACTCACGCATCATCCCGATGGTGGCCATGTCGATGAAGGGGCCTCTAGGATCAATCTCCCCTCTGGCAGGGTGTCGGGAGAGCTCCAGGACCCTCTCGAATTAGGGTTGAAGATGGCGGCGGCTTCAGGAAGGTTTCTGTGGAAAATATCCGTCGTCCCGATGTTTTTAGGGTAAATAGGATTTTATTGGCATCAGAGGGGGCCAAGGGGACGCCCGAGGGGCAGGGGCGGGTCCTACCCACGGCCCCACCTTTGGCCACGGCCAGAGGCCGCCTCTAGCCTCCAGGTGGCCCCTTAGACTGCCTTCCGGACTCCGTCTTCGTTTCGTAAAAATAATTCCCGTAAATTTTTAGCCAATTCCGAGGACTTTTCCCAAAGAGGATTTTCTAAAATACGAAACAACAGAAAAACCGGAAATAGCACTGGACATCTTGTTAATAGGTTAGTATAATAAAATGTTTTAAAATGATAAATCATGATGGTAGAAACATGTAATAATGATATGAAACAAGTATAGAACAATCAAACATTATAGATACGTTTGACACGTTTCATGGTGCTTCCCAGAGTGTGATGTGTGGGACGCACTGGTTCCACGATCTACGTCTTTTACTTGGAGGAGAATTACGCTATGCTTCTTGTCAGGAAAGAAATTCATTGAGTGTTGTTGATGGCGAAATAATCAATCCTTGGTTTATTTCAACCTCTAGCGCCAATTCCCGAAGGTGCGACTATCGTTTCTTTGCTTGATGACTCTCACAGTTCATGGTACGCTGATATGGTGTGTTCTGTTTTTTAGGAGGATATGGTGAACCAAGTGCTTCAAGTCCCGATTAGAGATAGGCCGGCCTCATCTCATCTAGTCCTCTGTTCAATGAAGCCTTGGTATCTGCTTCGGCCAATTCATAATTCAGATCGACGGGACGGTTGACTTGAGTTGGTTTTGTTCCTTCGCGGGGCACTTTTCATACTCAACTAAAGAGCAGGCGCCTTCCGGGGGCGAGGAAAGATGGAGGGAGGACTTTGTGTCCTGGCCTATTCACCAGGTTTGGTATCTACTCTGGTCGTTAGCATATAACCTTGCTAGATCGGAGAAGTTTTATGCTGGCCGAAGCAAGAAAGAAGGTGGTACAAAATAAGACCTAACTAGTGATGGCCAGGTTTGGAAGAAGCTGCGGGCCACTATATATGGCTCCGGGTAAGATGAAGAAATTTGTTGCCGTTTGCTCATGATTGCTTACCGACCGGAGCCCAGCTGTGTAGACGACACACCACGTGTTGCTCTTATGCCAAATTATTAGAGAGGTATGGCGGGAGATTAAACAGATCCACCTTTCCATCTTCGAAGGAAGTTATTGTCATGTCCAAAAACATGGGTCCTTGATTTTACGTCGCGATCAATGGAGCTAACTACCTTGACAGTTTTTGTTTCACACATGGTTGGCTCCAAATGGGGTAAGGAATGGTGATCCAATGAGACACACTCACACAGTGGCTGCACAGTTCAAGACTTATGTCGATACGATCGAGTTGCATCTCTATGGGCGTGGTTGGTTCCTCGCACCGTTTTTGGGACTCCCGTCTCCGTGGCCCAACTCAGCCTGGCCCTGTAAAAACGTGGACTGAGCCATGTTGTGCAGCCCGTTTGGTTGCCAATAATGTTCTAGCCAGACCCGTTCCGCTGCATGCAAATTTTTAAGCACACGCTGCTTTGGTTGCATGTCTGTGTGCACAGAGCTAATTTCATGGTGTTTGGTTACGTGCAACTGCCATGATGTGGTTACCTTGTTGCCCGAGTGGTGAACATACCAAAGTTACGAACAATGTTCAACCATAGGCTTGAACTAAACATGCTCTTACTAGTTAGCAAAATAGCTGGTGCATCACAAATTCAGCACAACATCTGCTGGTGATGTACCACTAAGGGGTTTAGTATACCGCCTCGCAAAATATACAAATCTACCATCAGTTTAAGGAAGTTCTACATACTAGGGGACATAATAGAGGGCATGACAGCAAGCACATAAGCAGCAACAACATCATCACCCCATCGCCCGGAAGAGGGCTTGATAGTATGCGAAGCACCACTTCTTCCTATCGGCCTTAGTCCCGACACGATAGGCGACACGCTCCTCTTCATGATCCATGAGGAAGCTAAGAGCAAGCTGGAGCGTGTTGACCGCTAGAGAATTCTCCGCACCAGGTTTGCCAAATATGATCTTCATCTGCTCATAGTTCTCAATCGGCGTGTTGATGAAGCATTCGTCCTTCGGGTGAACCTGATATGATTGAACTGTTATCCCTGGACACATCAAGTAGAGAGTATGAACAACAGAATAAGCTGAATTGCGGAACCTTACAGTCACATGTTGGACGAATGCCGCATCGTCCATAAAGAAAGTGCTCGAGTCCTCACGCCATTCCACTCCTTCGGCTTGTGCCAAATTGCGGAGATGTGTCCACTTGTACCTCCACTTCGTGAGATTATTGTACAACTGGGTGTTGCTCATCTTGGCGCCGCAGAAAAAGGAGAACATCTTTGCAAATCTTGTCCAGAGTCTTGTCCTTGATTCCCCTGTCAATATCGAGCCCATCCTCGACTAACTCAGCCATCCTAGTGAGGACGAAGCTGGACAAAGCAGATGGCCATTGCATTGGTTGGTTCTTTGCCCTTCGAAGTGCGAGGAACCCGGCACGACCCTTTGCCATTTTCATTGCGACGAACACATTAGGCGCCGGTATATATCGCATCGGCTTCGCGGACAAAGGCAACAAAGACGTAGAGGAAAGATCAGGGTCCTACACAGATGAAGCGCATCAAGAGGTAGGCATGTCACTACTAGATCTAAGAACTTCCGCATCAGTATCTAAGCGTCGACTGCAAGATCAAAGAACTATCGCATGAGGAGCTAATCATCGATCTACAAGATCTACCGCATCACGTGCTATGCATGGGCTGCAAGATGAAAGATCTACCGCATCAACAACTAAGCACGAATCTAAAGATCTACTCAGATGTACCACACAGCACCAGATCTAGGGTACAAACGGAGGACTTACAGTGAAGCTACGTATAACCGGGGAAGCAACGGAGGCGGGGGAGGACGAGTAGGACATCTCGGAGACGGTATGCCGGTGACGACCAGCTCCGACCGCCGGAGGAGTAGCCGCCGCTTTACCTGCTCCTCTGTGTTAAACCTGCAAAGGGGAGAGCTCGAGGGGGGGGGGGTGGTGGCGGTAGTTCTGGCGGAGAGGCGGAGGGGGTGAAATAGGCGAGCGAAAATTGATGGGCGGTGACCGAAATTTGTCCCGCCGTTTTTTCCCCTGAGTGCGCGAGCTCGCGCCATCTCTGAGGCCGGATGAGCTCGGCTCCGCGTTCCCCACCCGTGCACCGAAACAAAGCACTAGAGGGTGGCTCAGTGGAAACGACCGATTCGGCCGTTCCTATCTGGCCTGGCCCGACGCTGCTTTAAGGTTCATGCCATGCAGGAACACTGGCCAGGTCAGTGAACCAAATGGACGAATTTTGCATCCCCAGGGCCTGGTTGGAGTGTCCGTGGGCTACCAAACACGCCCTTTGATTCTGGCCCTTCTACTAGGCTCGAGTTCTTCAGTTTCTCGATGGTCTCCGGCGCCAGAAGGAATGGTATGTGTTAATGTTGATGCAACTCTATTCCCTCTTCTCGTCAAATGGGTGCAAGCGTCGTGATCCGGAACCAGAGAGGCGAATGTTTGCTTGCTTGCAGCGAACTTCAAGCGAAGGTCACGGCGCCGGAAATAGTTGAGGCGATGGTGTTTCGTCGCGCGTTATCCCTGGCTGTCGAGGAGGGTTTCGACAAGATCATGGCAGTCTCTGACTGCTTATCACTAGCTCAGAATCTAAAGTCATCGGATTTGGATCGAAGCTTGTTCGGCGTGGTGGTGCAACACATCAAACACATACGCAGAGGGTTCTGCAAGTTTTCTGTTCATTATTCTCATCGTCAATGTAACGAAGCGGCATACGTTTTAGCTCGCTCCACGGAGCAGTTTGTTTCTTCTATTTTTGGAAATTTCACGCTGGAATGTATCCGGAAGACATTGTATTATGATCAATAAAGTACTGTATTCTTTTAAAATAAAACTTTCAGATTCATATGCCGTCGCTGCTTCGAAATTTCTGGCCTGGCGTGCTTTCGCTGCTCTGACCGTTTAGGCCTGGTTCGGAAAAAGTCGCTCAATGGATCGATCAATCGATGTTTATACGGTTTTGCTATTGCTCACTCGAGTGAGAATTAATTTAGAGCTCACTCAACTCTAACCCCGTCTGATTTGCATCGTGATTCGTGCGATATGTCATTTATGCAACTCAAATTTACTTCAGTTGCACATGTATTGTGCATAGTTACAACTGAGATTTCTAAATTGCACATGGTATATACATAAGTTGCACATGCAACTGGATGACACACAAGCGAACGCAGGCGCGTGTTGGCCGTAACTCTTGACCAGCTTCCAGCAGATTCCCCTAAAAAAGCGCCAGCAGCCGATCTTTCCAGTTCAGTTGAAAGATGCTTGCAGCCGGGCATGCAATATCCTCTAGAAAAAGTCCACCAATCGATATCGCCTCGCCGCTGTCCGTCTATATATTACTATACTATAGTCGATAACTGTAGACCCCTTCCTGTATTCTCAATTGAGTGCCTGCATCTTCTGAGCCATCTTCTTCTTCCTGCCTGGAAACCTACCTGCAGCGCTGTCCCGCCAATGGCGAGAGCTCCGGTGCTTCTCGCGCTCATGTGCCTTGCTGCCCTTGCGTTGGCCGGCGGTGCCAACGCGAGGAAGATGGTCGGTGTGTACGTGCTCAAGAAAGGGGATTTCTCCGTCAAGATAACCAACTGGGGCGCCACTATCATGTCCATCGTCGTTCCTGACTGCAAAGGTACTTATGATGATTCTCTTGCTTCAATACCAGAAAAAAAGGCCATGGTCTGATCGCCCTCATATGTGGAGAAATTGATTTTGTGTAGCCTGTGAGACTTGATATGCACTGTTATTTCACAGGGAATTTGGCTGATGTTGTTCTGGGTAAAGACACCCTCGCTGAATATGTGGTAAGAACATTGAACCTCTCACATATAATCTTTCTTGTATTAATTCAGTGTCGTGTAGGTATCTTGTTCTTAGAACATTGCGCCGGTGCTAGTCTTCCTTCTTTCTTTCTCGGTTCAGGGCTTATGTTGAATTGTTCCCCCTCTTTACCGATTCATATTACAATCACTCGGTCTCTACCTTTGCCGCTACCACCTGGTTATAGTCAGTCCAATTAGTTCAGATCTCAATGACAGGCGCGAGGATAGCAATAAGCTCCGTCTGTTCAACGCCATGTAAACTTTTCAAACACCCCATAGCTCAACTACTCACGAGTTGTCTTTTCCCTTTGAAATTTTCCTTTCAATGCACGATGTATGTATCTCATATATATGTACTTATTAACTCAAACTTCTTCATTGAGACTATGAAATTTACCGTCCCTGAATCCCATTTTAAATATCACAAGCACCGCAACTAATGGCCTGAAAAAAATCTCGAGTCAAATAATGGTTGAAATATTTTTACACCATTAATTGTGGTACAGTCATTGAAAGTACAGAGAAGAGAAAATCAAGCATACAAAAAGTAGTAGATTCAGATGCGTAAACAAATGAGCCAACAAACAATGTAGCTGGGTCCGATCCTTCTTGTGCTAGTTGACATCCACAAGTTGCTCATGATCGAATATCTATACTTATGAGTGCATCGGGAGACATGTCACGTTAATTATCCCATGTTACCCACCATGTGACACAATTTTGTCCGAGCAAACTTCCGGCACTGGGATGGCTTGTTATTTACATCATTTATATACATATCTTTCTACAAGCTGTACTAGTCCAAACTCATGGTCAGACCGGCAATAGGATTTCCAAGAACGACCCAAATATTCCACCATCCAAACCATTATTTTCAGAAAAGGCTTATCTACAAGCAGTCAAGCTTTGAGCTGGTAGACAATGAGACAACCCGGAATCCCCATCAGGATTTGGTGGTAGTCCTAGTTCTAAGCATCCTAGGCCCTACGCATTTTGTCATCAACTCTGAAAAGCAGCGCACGAGGAATGAAGAATCTTTCTGAGTAAATTCCATAAAACTAACACAATTGATTGGGGTTAGTTCACGGGTAACCATTCTTGATAAATGTTAAAAAAAACTACCGGTTTTGAGGCGCGGCATTACAAATCGAACTAATATTTATAGGATCATACTTTGACACAGTTCCTGACAGGTGGGGACCCATCTGACAGGTGAGACTTGTCAACGGAAACTGCCATGTTGATATGTTTGACTTCTCTCCCTTCTCTCACCAAATAACTTTGTAATGCACATTTGTTGAGCACCTTGCGTGCATGGACCATTCCTGGCCATCGGGATCGTCATCCTCTCCATCTCTACAGACCTCTCCATGCTCCGAAACCTTTTCCTTCCGTCACCGACTTACTCCCCAGGGCGATGTCGAGTGAGACACACACCCGGCAGGGCAAAGTTGAAAAAGAGAAGCTCGATCATGGTCATGGGCATGACGACTGAGGAGCAGTTTTTTTAGATAAAGAGTGTATATTAATATCGCGGAGATACAAATTACACCCAGCCTCTGCAACAACGCAATAGCCAGAGCCATTACGGATGCACACAGCCGAAAGACAATTAGAAGAAGAAATAAAAAGAAAAATCCCGCTACAGAGTTACAATCCTTGCAGCAGCCGCACAACCACCACCAAAACAACACCTGATGTCTAATTCTTCAAAAGCAACATCTTCAAGAAGAACAGTGCCAGGCACAACCAATTAAGGCCAGACCTTGGGTTTTCACCATGAAGATAATCCTCGCTCTAAAAACAATGTCTTCAACAAGACCATTGCCAGGCACAACCAATTAAGGCCACCACCGCCTCCTCCCACCTACATCATCGGGTACACGCTGCGACCAAAGAATCTGGACACCCTCATGCGTCCGTCCCTAGTCGCCCTGACAGCCGAGCGCGGTATTGGTCGCCGTCTCTCCCTCGACGCGGTCCCCCAGGTCGCCATCCACGAGGCCGCAGATCACCAATCCAGATCTGTGATTTGGTGGCCGCACTCTGGTTCCCGCTCATCGCGAAGCCGCTCGCCGTGGAAAGCAGTGCCAGCTCCCACGACATGTCCCTGGCGTACCGCCAGGATGGCATGGCGGCCCTCCACCCGTCGCTTGTGCTCCAGGAGTTCATCAACCACGGCAGGATGCGTCGGTGTTGAAGAGGAAAGGCGCATGTGTGCGAGAGCTGTGGCAGGACGAGGGCGCGGACCCGGATTCCCACATGTGAGGAAGAAGAAGGAGAAGAGAAAGAGGGGGTACCACTTCAGCTCCATGTCCACATGTGCTGCCAACTCAACGCTGGCAAGTCAGTTCCACATGTTAGTAAATGTTGTCAACATGGTGTCACGGTTATTGGTGCAATTTGGTGCTCCCCTCAGGACGGGTACATTTTAGAAAAAAATATCAAGAATGGTATTGACCGGTGAAACTAGCCCTAATTTTTTTCAAAAAAAAAAAAAAACCAGCCCTAATTATGCTAGTTTTTTTAATTTAGTCAATCTTTCTTGACGGAAGGGAAGATTGGCCAAATTAATGGCATTATCACATTAGCGGTATGGCTGTATGTAAACCAATCTTTCCAAGTAGTTTTCTCTGAATGTTTGCTCTTGCCCACTAATCAGAATGATACTTTTTACTTCGGCCCGCTGACCGGGCGCGTGGCCCAAAGAATGGCCAGGGGCCGGTTCGTCCTCGACGGCAAAGTATACCATACTTACCTCAACGACGGCAAGAACGCAATCCATGGTACATGTGCATTGTCTGCTTACTTCAGAGTTTTTAAGATGGGAGGACTATGTATATTTGTCTCGTATGTCAGAGATGAGATAGAACTGCCTGTACGTGATAAGATGCGTTAACTTAACTTGCTATTGTATTATGTTGGGTAGGTGGACACAGGGGGTTCAGCAAGGTCATCTGGACGGTGAAGGAGTACGTTGGAGGCGGTGACTCCCCATACATCACGCTCTACTACCGCAGCTTCGACGGAGAGCAAGGTGCGAAAATATAAAGATATGATGATACGATCGATCCATTGAGTTCTTTAATCATGTACTGTTTTTAGAGAAAAGGCTCACACGAGCCCTGCTAATCATGTACTGTAATATGATCAATCATGTTTGCAATCAATTAATAATTTAACAGGTTTCCCTGGAGATCTGGACGTGTACGCGACGTACCAGCTAACGAGCCCGTACGTGCTGAGCATTCGCACGAACGCGACGGCGCTGAACAAGGCGACGCCGGTGAACTTCCTCCAGCACGTCTACTGGAACCTGGGAGGGCAGGGCAGCGGCGACGTGCTGGGCCACACGCTCCAGCTCTTCGCGTCCCGGTACACGCCCATGGACGAGGAGCTCCTCCCTTCGTCCGGCCGCGTGGATCCCGTCGCCGGCACCAACTACGACTTCCGGACTCCGACGCCCATCGGCGCGCGCATCCGAAAGGTCATGGGCGGGCAGGTGGTCGGCTACGACATCAACTACGTGGTCGACGGGTACGGCATGCGGAAGGTGGCTGCGGTCAGGGACGGCAAGTCCGGCCGCCGGTTGGAGCTCTCGGCTAACCAGCCGGCGATGCAGCTCTACACGGGCAACTGGCTGAACAACACCAAGGGGAAGGACGGGAAGGTGTATCACCAATACGGAGGGTTTTGTCTGGAGACGCAGGCGTACCCCGACGCCGTGAACCACCCCGAGTTCCCGTCGATCACGGTGAGGCCCGGACAGGTGTACAGGCACGACATGGTCTACAAGTTCTCCTTCTAGCTAGGCTACCCTCTGTCTGGGGCTGTGGAACGGTAGCCTCCTTCTATCATTGGTTGACGAATCGTCGATTTGTAAGAGCTCGACTGGATGCAGTCATGCCGTGAACCCGTGTAGTGCTCATGGAGCTTGACGAAATAAGATCTGAGGTTAATTTGTGCATTTGGATGGGCTAGCCTTGTCCTCTTTCCAAAGTAGATTGACCCAACTGTAAGGAGGTGATGTCTGATGATGGCCAGGGGGCGGNAGCGTCCCATGATCCTTGTGGCCAGCCTTCAAGACATCGCTCGCCAGCCTCCAACCGGACGATGACGTTCCTTTTTGATGGTGCCCGTACAACGACCAGCCACTGAAGTGACTGACCCATGTTGGAGAACACGTCAGGTAGTACTCACCGAAGGCAAAGTTCGGACGGGGGATGTCCTGCAACGAAGACATGACGCTGAACCGGCGTATCCAACCGCTCTTCTCAAGAACCCACACATCCGTCGTCGTCCCTGAGGGGTTTCGGACAACGACTCCCAACCTTCCGCGCACCTCGGTCAGGTTGTAATTATCCGATAGAGCAGGCAACGGTGTGGTGGAGGAGGTGGCGTGCTCCTCATCGAGGTCGAATGAGACGATTCGGGCGGCGCCACCATCCGTGACCCAGTGTGTCACACCGTCGACACTTACGATGCCGGCATTGAGGTTGCACCTCGAGCCTCGGGGGACCGACACCTCCCACCAGGATGCCTCCTTCCCCAACGTGAGCACGTATACGGTGTGGTACTCGTAGACCCGGTCGAAGCAGCATGGCACGTGCACCAACATGTACTGTCCGGACGTCGGGTGGTACGCGAAGCTGTACGCCTTGTCCCAGCTCTGTGCTTGGTCCCCGACGAACTGTCCAGCGCAGGGCAGCGACGGGACGGCTAGAGTCTCCCCGGTTGCGGGGTTGACGACGGTGATATCACCACCCGGCCGTCCTGCTCCCGCAGCTATTGTAGCACAGGCAGAGCAGACCGTTGCACGTACCGAACAGCTGCAGGCAAGGGCGGCTACATAGCACCCTGCAGCTCCCCGTCGAAGATGGCGAGAGGTCGTCCACGACGTAGGCGACTCCGGTGCGGCCGTTCCAGAGGAGGGGTTTGGCGCGGCTCTGCATCTCTGTGGTGCGTTCGCCAACGACGTCGCGCCAGTGCTTGCAGACGAGGCGTGCACGGCGCCGGTCGCTTGGCGGGAGCCGCCGCAGGATCTCCGCCAACACGTCCGTGGAGGAAATGGAAATCGTTAGAAAAAGGGAACCCTTTGCAAAGGGAACTTTTCCTCCGCTCTCTTCGCGCCAAGTGGCGCCTTCTCTTTTATGCTATTTTTTGAATATTCGCCACGTGTCGCAACCAGAGTTAAAGTGGGGAGGAAGAGAGAGAAAAGAAGGGTACGGGTGGGAGGGAGTTTTCCCTTTTATTTTTCAAAACTGAATCTTAAAAATGAAATATCTTGATAACCGCCAAATTACGAACCGTTTTCATTTTTGGACTCTTCGCGTCGAGATCTTCAAAACTAGATCCCATGTCGATAGGTTTTGACGAAATTTTTTTTGTACATCCAAAAGTTAAATACTTGTACATTCGAGTTGAACATACTTGTACTTCCGGTTTGATTGTACTTGTACTTCCGCTGTCAACGTAGTTTGTACTCCGTTTTCTGTTTATTTGTACTCGGTTGGAGGGTAGCCTTTTCCCTTTTATTTTTTGAACCGAATTTTAAAAACGAAATATCTTTAGAACCGCTTATCCGAATTACGAACCGTTTTCACTTTTGAACTCCTCGCGTCGAGATCTTCAAAACTAGATCCCATATCGATAGGTTTTGACGAACTTTTTTTTTTGTACATTCAAAAGTTGAACATCTGTACATTCGGTTTGAACGTACCTGTACTTCGGGTTTTAACGTACTTGTACTTCCGCTGTCAACGTACTTTGTACTTCGTTTTTCTCTATACTTGTACACCCTACTCGCAGTAATCTATACATCCGAATCGCAATATTCTGTACTTTATGTTCTATATACTCTGTACTTTTATGTGGCGCGTTAGCGTAGACGTTAGGGTACGGAGGATTCGTCGCCGTCGACGCGATAGCGTCGAGACGAGCGATGAAGCCTCCGTACCCTAACGCCCCGAGGCTGAGTCCGCCCGTACGCCGCGGTAGCGGTGACGGGGGACGAAGCCGAGCCGCTAGATTACGAAAAACTTGTAACTTGTATATATAACTTAGGATTAGGGTGGGGGTGACAAGTAAGCCAATTCATATACCGGTATGCAAAAGAGATTTAGATTTAATTTGTATGTACATTTGGTTCTATACATTTGCTTATGTTTAGTTTGTACATTCGCTTTTTTTATATTTGCTTCTATATAGTCTGTACATGGCATGGTCTATTTTTTCTCGTGCATCTAAATGCGTGGATCTGTACACCGTGATGGACGCGTACGCGGGGGCTGCACTGTGCATGGACCCGGGGGCTTCATGCGCAACGCGCGCGTTATGTGGTCCCGTGCCCAGGTCGTGGACAAATTCGATTTTTCCACTCATGCAGGCTATCCACGTGGCACGCTTGCGCTCGTGAGGTTCCCTTCCGGAAGGGAATCCTTTTTCTAGTCGCACCCTGGAGATATAGGTCTCCATGTTTCTGGTTTCCTTTGGATCTTCTGGTTGCAAAGCCCACGGTGCCCTCCGAGGTTTCTGTTCCTTATAACGGGATCGGATTAGAGTTCTACACGTACTTGGCTGTCAAGTTCTTCCTATTTATTCCAAACTTTCTTGGCTGCCAAGTCTATTGTGAATTTCTGATATACTATGTGTGATTCGGCTGTCAAGTTTGGATCCGATTTCAGATCGTGCTCCGCTTTGATTCTGAATATATGTTCCAACACTAATTAATCACCCGGCCGGCACTCATCCGAAAAACTAGAATGTGCGTTTTGACATTAATACACCTGCTCCCGGGTAAGCATGAATGTTATGGTTTCTCCTAGCGCTGTATGTTTATAGGAATGTACTCTTAATTAACAACGGTCAGCGACTAGCTAGGCCATGTCCATTGGCTATCAAGAAATGACCAGCCATTGGTAAAGATAACTACTTTTAGTTTATAACTTTATGTTCCAACAACAAAAGTAGCTAGTACAAAGTACAAACATGGAAACAAAATTAATTTTTTTCTAGCTTAGCTAGCTAGTGTCACGAGTCTTTGGCTGCCACCATAATATCGTCGTCAACAGGCCATCCCAAATCCTCCCCCTTCTTGATCCTCCTCATCCTCGCCATCACCTCATCAAAGGCTACGTCGAACGCATCCCTCATGTTCCCCTTGAAATCCACCCTGGGGTCCTTGTAGAGAAACCTCGGGATCATCTTGATGACCTCCTCCCTCATGGCGGCCACCTCGTCGTCGGTGTACCTGGCTAGCACCTCCTCGATGTCCACTTTTCCGTCGAGGACTTGGTCGGGGTCGATGAGCACCCAGTACCGGCGGTCGGCGCCGTCCGGGTCCGGGTGGTGCCACCGGTACTGCTTCTTGAAGGTGGACTCCTCGTGGAAGAAGACGGGGATGCATCCGGCCATGATGGAGTCCACCGAGGAGCGGCGCATGAAGGAGTCTCCGCGCGGCTGCAGGCAGAAGCGGGACGAGGCGAAGGCGGAGACGAGCCTCCGCGGCGAGTGGCAGGTGAGGAAGCCCTGGAGGCCGTGGCTGCAGTCCACGAGCTCGCACCGGCTCGACGAAGCGCACGAATCGATGATGCGGTCACGGATGGCAAGCGTCCCCTTGGTGCGCCGCGCACCGGCGAAGGAGAAGAGCCACGGCCTGTCGGCGGCGCGGGCGCGCGCCTGCCACGCGGCCACCGCGCGCGCGGACGTGGGGTGGAAGTAGCTCGGGTACGGCACGGCGAAGTCCCGGCGCGCCCAGAGGTTGGACTCGTAGGTGAGGACCGTCATGTTGCCGGACTCCGGGTGCTCGAGGAAGTCGTTGCCGCACACCCTCCTCTCGGTGGTGCCGTCGCCGTCGTCGCCCTCGACGTGCCGGAACATCCAGGTGGTCTTGGCGGCGACCATGAAGTGGTCGCGGCCTCCGAAGGCCGCCCACTGCGGCCGCGACGACAGCCACCGGATGAAGTCGGAGGAGGGGCCGTTACGCACCGTGGCGTTGAAGCCGCAGCGGTGCTGCTCGACCTCCTGCGCCGGGTAGTACGGCACGTACACGGCCGTGGCTGCAGCCGGGTCGTCGGTGAGGCAGTCGTACCGCCGCATCCGGTTGTGGACGATCACCTCCAGAGCGTACTGGTCCGTGTTGTACCTGCCAGCAGCTTGCTCGTAAGAACCATACTACGATACATCCAATACGTGTACGAAGATCTACGAGCTTACCATCCGGTGTTGGGGATGACGCCGGTGTCCCCGTCGCTGCCGTTGCCGGTGGCGGGAGGGAACACGGGGCCCATGCCGGCATTGGCCATCAGGGAGCACGTATGGTACTCGTCCTGAAACGCGGGGGAGCCTTGGACGCAGTCCCTCAGAACATCGAACCGCGACGGCAGATCCAGCATGTACACCAACCTCCCCTCGCACGACGGCGATGCCGCCGATGAAAGTCGCCGCAGAGCGCCATCCTGATCAGCGATGGCAGAGGGAGCTGGAAGCTGGACGATGAGCGACGGGCCGGAATCGTGAGGGCGAGATGAGAAGAGGGAGGGCTGGAGGAATTGGAAGTGGAGAAGGCAGGAGATGAGCCATGAGCCGAGGATGAGGAGGCCGTAGAGGATGTACTTGGGATTGTGAGCTTCCATGTCTGTTTGCCTAGCGAGCTAGCTTGGCAATGGCAGCAGCTAGATGAGGAGGCGAGAGCACGCATCTGGCTTAGATCGATAGCTGAGGGGTTTAGTAGGGGATTGGTGAACCAAGTACTCCTATCCTACTTTATTATTAAGTGTGTTAGCGAATCCTACTTAGTAATTTACAATGTTAAGTTTTTGCTTTTTATGGTTCATATTATATCTGAACTTTGACCATGATAGTAACTAGTTTGCGGTGTGACTCACTTTGGTGTAAGTTAAGTACTACTCCGGTAGTACTGATACTCAGGTCTGACCGTGCCTCTTCAGTCTGGTGTTGTTACTATCCTATTCACTGTAAATACTATGAACTCGTTGGAACAGGAAAATACAGCTAATTTTATCTTCCTTCAGGAACACTTCAATACTTTGGGTGCTGTGCTAGTTGTCAGCTTGGACTGCACGAAACGTAGCCTCGAGAAAAACCAGGCTACTAGCTTTTGTTCGATCCAGAACTAATCAGATTAAGTCGAGCTGTCTCCAAGAAACTATTAGTACCGCTGTTCTTGTTTATGATGCACCTCCTCGAGCGATCCAGAGTACACCTTTCTCTGCAAATTGACTTGAGCTGCTCATTAAGGACCTGCTCATCGGGATTCCAAGTAGACTTGAACCGGAGTAAGATTCTAGACATGTTTCGATTAAAGAAACCAGCGTGAGTTCGAGATCGAGGATTTGACTTATGGTGGAGTGGAGCAGATTCCACGGCCTCCTTGAACTCTTGACCCCTCTAACTACCAGCTATCAGCATAAGCTCACTTGTTTCGCCTCTTGGAGCCTTGGTAAGTAAGCAGATTTGACAAAACAAACTGACTTTTGGGTGATAATCAGCCGCTGATAACGATGATTAGCGGACTTCTCCCAGCAGGGGGTTGCACGCGCACAGCAATGCTTACGCGACAAAACAACAGAAACGAACTTGGCATTAGATATACATATGTTCTGTCGACGTAAACAAACAAACAAACACTACACTGGAACTCAAGCTCAGATATTTATGGTGAAATAACGGATCTTTTGTGTTCACTTTTTCTCATCTCAGGTTCATCTGCATCTTGCGCATTCAGATGGACCTAAATACTATGTGTCATACTCACCATGCCCACAAACAGGTCCCTTGGCAACCAATTGCTGCTAGCCTGCTAGTTTGTAGCAGGTGGTTGACAATGAATTGAAGTTGGTCACTCGTCGAGCCAACCGCAGGAGCCTGGTTGAGGACGCGGGAACAGGTGCTTTGGTGCAAACGAATCGATGGCCTTCACCCGATCATGGCCACTTTCTGCCGGCCGAGGAGACTGGGATGGTTTGGAGGACGAGGGGTGGTCGAGCAGCTCGTCTTCTTCGAGCATATCATGCTGCTGAGGTGCACCTCCAGCCCATTTCGCTGCACCAGCATCCCTTGCATCAGGAAAGACAATATGGTCCCTCTTGGGAGTTTGCAGCTCCGAATCAATCTTATGAT
The DNA here is from genome assembly GCA_012064385.1 of Puccinellia tenuiflora. Taxonomy (NCBI): domain Eukaryota; kingdom Viridiplantae; phylum Streptophyta; class Magnoliopsida; order Poales; family Poaceae; genus Puccinellia; species Puccinellia tenuiflora. Next base: position 606,979 of record QRDG01000340.1, read on the forward strand.
CCCTGCAAATATTTTAAGAATTCGTCAGGTCTGGATAGGAAACATAGATGACGGCTGAGTGTACGATTGATGAAAATAGGAGTAACTAACACACTTGCAATAGATTAAAATCTTGTTGGGTAGAACCTTCTCCCATGCCCTTTGCGGAATACCCGTTTCTACAAAGTCTTCAAAGGAGATATCACTACAAAACGAAGTAGCTGTTAGGAAAGAGGATTTTGCTTACACCGACAAGGCATAACCAAAAAGAGGCAGGGTGGAGAATGGCAAGGGCGTATGCAAAGGCAAACCTTGGCAAGCACTTCCGGTGGTATGCAGTTGGGCAGCGCCTACATACTGCAAATTGCATTTCCTTATCATCCCCTTTCTCTACTTCCTTACACAGTTTGCATTTATGCATAGGACAATCAAATTCCAGTCCATCAGCAACATGTTTCTCAAAATGTACGGCCCTGGGTTTGCTATCAGGGTAGAATAGTTTAGCAACACACTTAGGGTGGTAGAAGTGCCCACACTTTTCGTACTTACACTGGAACACCTGAAAAGCCATGAACAAGTTGTCAGAGAATTAAGTATTTTTAGATGCAAGCCCATAAAACATTACACCTAGTATAAAGATGTCAATTTGTGCTGGTAGTATATCCACCTTTGACTACACCACATGTTAGATTTGAGGCAACCGCTTGAGGGGAGATGTGACATGTATATTTTGATTTGGCATGAATGTCAGGAAGTTCAAAGACATGTTGTATTTTTTTTATCCGCATGAATGCACCGGGTATTGTGCTAGTCTCTTAAATTTTACTAGAAAATGCTACAATACAGAAAGGCATCTCAAGATACTACGGAGTACCTATTACTTCTAACTTTGATTAATATACTAAATTTCATTTCTTCATCTCTTCTGAAAGAAACTAAGATGGAAACTATCAATGAAAGATAATGAAATGTATGTGTTATGCATACCTCTGGTCCTGATGTTAAGTCTGAAGACCCCAACGATCCACAAGCAAAACATTGATGCTGCTTATACTCACAGTTCTTGCAGATATACAAGTCCTTATCCTGAATTATCATCGACAAACATGAAACAAAATGTCAACTCCTATGCATAAAGAAAACAAGCGCGAAATAAAAAGAAACTCAACCAAAATATACCCCTAGTGCAACATGCTTTTGCCACTGTTCTTCAGTTAGCCCAAGGGTTGTGCACATTGAGTCTTCACCATGTTCTATGGTTGGGTGAAAGGATCTGCGACATCCACCATCGCAGCTAAAAAAACAAGGCAAGGTGGAACACTGAGATAAAGCAAGGTATATGGTTTGTTCATAGCAACAGGTAATTAAACAAACTTCATGAAACATGTTGGAAATTTAGGAGGCACTACATGTCTCATCTGTAACACTGGACACAGAACTCAAATATGTGCTAAAAACACATTTGATGACAAGCTTGACGAAGTTTCCTATATTTCATTTCAAAGATGATGCCTATCATCAAATATTTGTGGGACTGAATCAGAGAAAAACTTCTGAGCATAGTGAATGTGCTATCTATCTGGAAGAAACTATCATGTGAAGATCAACTATCAGAGTAGATAAATGCAGCGTAATCTTCTAGTACCGTTAGTTTAGTCGATAAAACATGAAATATATTGGAATACATATTAACTACAATTTTACACAATCACTATAGCTGTGTATATGCCAGGAAAATAGATTCCTGTGTAGAGTTAGTAGAATTTTCAATGGAAGAGCAAACTTAAGGAAAGAAAGTGAACTAGCAACCGCAAATGCACAGTTATGATGAAGCCACTTAAACTTGATTATGAAATGTGAATACACCTACCAGAGTAAATCACCACCATCGTCGCAAAGTACACAAATACCCCTCTGCACAAAACATAGATATGTTAGCTATGTAGAACTGAATTAACTAGACAAGGAGAAATGAACACAAGATCTTGGTTATAATTATTTTAAATGAATAAAACTAATCTGAGAACTAATTTAAGAAAAGGTAAATATGTTGTAATAATTATTTGCAAATACCAGTAGATAAATTCCAGCGAACCATTCGTAGATTTTGCATAATTAGTTAATGCGATATATGCAACTGCCAATTTCGCTTGATAAAAAAAACACCAATTCAAACACTTAAACTTTTGCATTATGGCAATGGCATTTTCATAATTAATCCATTTTCATAATTAATTCAAACACGAAGTTGCAATGCCATTTTCGAAAATTGACCCCCCCCCCCCCCCCCCCCCCACACACACACAAAAGAAGTACGATTTGTAACTGTATAATGTGACTCTAGACAGACAGAACAAGCAGCAAATTAATTAAGCTATCGGCTGAATTCCTGGTACCTTCTTCTTTTTAGCGGGTGCCTCGCTGCTAGCGCTGGCGCTGGCGCTGGCCCCCTTTGGATCGCCGTCCTGGACTCCCTTTGCCTTCCGGAGCTTGCTCACCGGCATCTTTATCACGGCCATGATCTCCTCCGAGGATCAGACGCAGATTTGTGTTGTTTTTTCTAGGGTTCCCCCAAACGAAAACCCGCCCGGCAATCTCCCTCTCCGCCGCTCGATCCGCCGAGAAGTGCGGCGACCAACGCACAGATCGGAGGGCACGGGCAGCAGCAAGAATCGCTCACCTCGAATCCTCTCCGGCCTCCTAGTCCTGGGGAGGGGAAGAGACCAGGGAGGGATCCGAGTAGTATATAGCAAGGCGGCGGAAGCGACGAGCCACCGGCACTGAATCGGAGTAAGGATGACGCGGCGCGGCCGCCTTGGGTACGGAGTGCGAATCCGTTCCCGGTTGGGGCGCAGCTAAGCGCCGCCCTACTGCCGTTACTACTTGCGACACGTGGGCACACCCCCGTGCCATACCGTCTTTTTCTTTTGACTAGTAATCGTGCACGTGTAACACACTAATCTTAGAGCAAATACAATAAGGTCCAGTCAGCCGGATGTAAGGTTTAAAATAATATATTTGTGTTTACATGGAGGATAGAGGATAGGAGAGAGAATGGAAGCGGGCTCTCATGCAAGAGCCAGCTGCAGCACGTGCTCGTAGGCACTTTGTGAGAGTGGGAGGTGGGCCATCTATCAATAAAGTAGCCATCTATCAATAAAGTAGCCCATATTTACAGCCAACTATTATACTTGTTGGCTATTAGGTTGGCTATAGATGACATGGCACTATCTTATAGTCAACACCCGGCTATATTATTGTTCTTGTTCTTAGAAGATGAAATTCATCAAGTGTTAATGCAGTATTAGTCTATTCTTGTTGGGGCGAAATAAATTTTAAGCCTTTTCTCTTCTTTTATATTTGACAACTCTCCCTGCATTGGATAAAGAGACATGGAGAACGGGTTCTCCGGAGATAAATCACATGCTACAATAAAGGGCAAACGAATGCTATTATTAGCCAGCTAACAAAAACTTGCATAATGCAAGATTGATCTAAGTCATAACCAGTAAAAAAATAGACTACATATTTCACATGCTAAGCTATAGGAATCCACCAACATAATGCACACTGCACCAAAATGTGGATCCATTCCTTGAAAATCAAGAATCCATGAATCCTTTCCCTGAAAATCATGTTAAACTAAACAAAAAGAGAAAAAGGCGCACACCATTGCCAGCTCAGAAACCGAACCAAATCTACAACACAACCAATTGTTCTGCGGACCTGCAGTTATGTCAGCCAACACCGAGTTAAGCAAAGATAGCTCCTGCATTTTCATTAGAACAAAGTGTGTCGTCATCACTTGCTATAATTGAAGTTCCACTATATTGACCATGCCCTCTCTGATATCCCTTTTAAGAGTAAAAATGAACCATTCAGTATTGTTATCGTGAGCAGATCAAGGGGATGAATCAATTCAGAAACCAGAAATTTGAATATGGATTGGATTACATCGTCGCATAAGAATATGTGTGCCGCCCAACTCTACAAAATGAACCATGTTTTACTGAGTGTTCTTGATTGATTTCCTCATCAGCTCCAACGAAACATAATGCACCTACATTACAGATTAAATAGACTCTACAAAAAGAAACATGCTAAATCAGGTTACAACCATATGAAGACTACGACACAAAAGTTGATCGTTTGAATACTTAGCACCAGCTTCTTAACTGGGATAGTTTTTTTAATCATACCTACTTGACCTTAAGTATCACCGTATTGCCATCTAGTACAGTGAGATACATCTTGATTCCATGCAGCCCCTGCAAGAATCTAATGGCGTGTTGCATGGTTTGAACAAAATGATGATTTAGGTTTGACTAATCAATTCTAAAAAGTGTGATTTGCAAAGGCTAGACAATAAGAACATTTAGGAAGCATAGTAAATTTTTCGTGTTTATGCTGTAGAATGGCGTCCCGTTACTTATTAATAAATAACTTCTTATATTCTCGGCTACAACTTAGGAAGTTCCTTGCTAACCTTCCAAAGGGATTTCCTGATAAGATTAGCAATCAGTGAATATCATGTCTTCTAAACTTCTCAAGTGTGTATTTAATTGACATACTGAACTTTGGCAACTCCTTGTTGGAGGAAAGGAACTGAACTGGAATAGCTTCCCAGTGCAATGTTGGTCTATAGCAAAGAACTCATATTGTTGGACATTCAATCGTCCGAGTCCGAAAAGGTACTTTTCAATCCTTTTCAAAAGCAAAAAAAAAGGCAAAAACCAGGTGAACACATGAGCACATTCAGTATATTAATCTTAGAGAGAAACTTAACATCAAGATGGAGGCCAAGCCTATCGGTATTGCGCTGGGCATCGGCCTTGGGACAGGGCAGTCCGCACCTAAAGCGCCTACAGGTCGTCGTGTCTGCAGCGTCCTCAACATAGTGGACCAAATTGGTAGTATATCCTAAAATGGAATGCGCCCTGAAGATGACATACGGGCTTCTGCTCTCTGTATTTGCGAGAATTAACAGGTAGTAAGCTATAAGCAATACCGCCTCCCTGCAATTGGTAGTATATGTGACCAAGAAAAGCAAAGGTGAAACGGTAAATTTGTTTTCCACATTCCATAACTTTTGATAGCTATGTTTATTCTTCATGTAAGCAATATGTCATGAACCTAATATTGTACAATGGACTGATTATTATGAATTGTTTTAAGCCTCCAAACCATTCTCTTTGTACCTGGTATAGCTGTATGGCTTGTATTTAGAGCTGTTTCCTGTACAGGTTTAAATGCAAATGTATGGTTAAACTGCAGTGAGTAGAAATGAAACAATAAAAAGATAGGACTCTATCTCGAAACTGGAAATGTAAGTTGGTATCATTCCCCTTCCTCCTACTCTGTGTATCTTCCTATTCATCTGTCTGCTGAAGCCGAAGCGAGTTTAGTTTAAGAACCGGATAACAGACCGAAGTAATTCAAGAAAGTGTGTAAAGTGACCATTCCCAATCCATAAACTGGCAATCCATACTGAAATCTACAGGGACCTAGGCATGTATTCAGAAAAAAATTGGACACTCATTGTCTTTTTATGCAAAGAGCTAAAGTATAGAATAGTATTATAGAACAAAATTACCATACAATCAACAAATTATTATTACAGCAGAAAGGAAAACAAATGATGTATATGAAGTTAGCTTGTTCAAATATAGATAGCAGTTCAGATGTGCAAGCAGAGGTATACGCAGCTGTGTAAGTAGTTGCAACTTAGACTATCATGCAAGTAAGTTTATTTTCTGCGCTACTGAAATGCAGTAGTGCTGCCAATCGCTAACGTATGTGAATTGGGAGTGACCGGGAAGTAGACATGAAGCATTAGCACACAAAAGAACCACTAAGGTACGCTTTCATGTACTCTCTAAAACAAGGCATTGAGTAACTCCACCACCAGATAATTTAACTTTGTGTTAGCCATTTGATCCAGCTACATGTCAGCTGGAGAAAAAGCCTGTAGAGATGCTCGGAGTTTAGGAATACCAAGCATGCTGATGCGAACTCAAATTAGCTTCCCAGGTGATCACTACATGCAATAATTTATCTGTTCTTAATGAATTACATTCAGGATGATATTCTGTGACCTGCACCTGGTTGTGACCTAAAACTGCAGATGGTGACCTGAACCAAGGCAGGGGCGCCGTCCCAAATTTGAACAAAGCACGTAGTGTTGCATAAAATTAAAACTGAATGTATATGCAATGTCTTTGACTACAGATGCGCTTTTAAAATTTAAGACATTGCTGTACTTAGTACAGTTTTAAAACGCCAAACCTGAAGATATTGGAGGATTGTTGCAGTGGAACTGTAGGTCGGCCTCCTCTGGCCTGCGTTTGCTTGTTGTCCATGCTCACCTATGCTGAATGGGAGGAGAGATTGCCGAGCAAGCGTCAAAGACGGAGGAATATTGTCTGTGCTCCCGGGCAGGCCGGCATTGACTTACTCAGATTTCTCCAAGCAAAACACAATTGCTCTCTGATCCAGTTATATTTCTGAATGATGTAGCTTTCTAATGCAAACTGCATATCAATATATAAAATAGATACTTATCTGTTGGGTACATCAAACAAGCAACGAAGACCCTATGCATTTGCCTCCACATTTGGCTTAGCTTGTTAATATTGAACAATACCAGAACTGAGCTGCAGGTTCATGTGACAATCTTGGCCGTTTTGTACAGCTAAAGCATTTACATTGCATGGCAACAAACAAATATGTGCAGGCATTATGCATTAGCACGTACTTCCGCATGTATAATGTAGGCAAAGGTGCAAAATAGGGTAAAGTTTGCAATTATAATATGTAGATTGATGTCTACAGCTGATGAGCAAGTATATAGAGTATCAAATGAGACAAAATATAGCATAGAGAGCTGTCAAAACTCAAAAGTACCACTCATTCCAATGCACGACTACAATCGACATAATTTAATTAACACATCTCTGCCCTATAAAGACTGTCAATGACATCTGCATGCTCAATCCAAGTTTATGAAGCTAACATCCCATATTTTATATTTTTTTTACAGGAAGTAGTAAGCAATTGAGAACGTGAGGTAGTAGCAAATTATGGCATTGATATATCCACTTAACAATTGAGAACACTTGACCTGAAGAATGTCGTGATGGTAGAGGCTTGAAAGCATTGCAGTAGGATTGAAGCTCCTGATGTTTAGGAGTGCCTATCTACTAAAAATTAATTAACGAATGAAAAATATAATTAGAAATTCTTGACTCCAACATGTAGCATAAAATCCATTTAGAAGGATGTGTGGCTAAGGTATAAGAATCTGATCCCTTTAGAAGGCAAGGGACAAGACATTAAGGTCAGATGCTTTCATGCACACAAAAAATCAGAAACATAAAGCAATTGATCTAACCGTTGTAGACGCGACATGCTTGAACATCAGAAACCAAATTTCTAATGAGTTCGTCTAAAGTTAGAGACTGGAAGATTCAGAATAGATAATATTTGGATATCAATGAAAAGATGCATTCATAAAAGACAATATGCATAACAACTGCAGAGAATATTTTAATTGCCAACGGTTCACCAACAGCCTACAAATTCACAGTGCACATCAAGTTGGACCATTAGGCAGTACCTCATGATAATTTGCAACATCGTCTTATTGGGATCCTTCATTGACCTCCACACCGACCTAACTATTCTGTTTACTGGATTCACCCTTGTTACCTCAAGCATGGCCAAAAAATGCAATCAAAAGTTTAGACCTGGACACTGAAACAGCTAGGTAATTCTGCAAGCAAGGAAACATCTGAGGCAGTCCGGTGCAGACCTTTCCGTGCAGGCTGCGATGTCTCCTGTTGCAACGCCGGCGTTCAGGGAGTTGAGGCAGTCCAGCGCAAGCAGTGCCTTTTGCAGGCGGCACCGTCGAATTCCATGTAGGCGGTGGCGCCGTCGATGCCGTGCAGGACGCGGCGAATCTGTGTAGGCGGCGGCGAGGCATCCCAGTGCGCCGGCGTTCAGGGAGTTGAGGCAGTCCGGCGCAAGCAGTGCCTTGCAGGCGGCGCCGTCGATTCCATGTAGGCGGCGGCGGCGTCATCGAATCCGCGGCGGAGCAGCAGGAGGGTGACCGGCGCGGTGCAGGGCGAGGTGGGGATCGACAGGGGGCGCAGAGAGGGGATCGGCCGATCGGGGGCGCGAGGTCGAGGAGCGGGTGTTTTTTCGGCGCAGGGGCGTGGAGCGGACGATAGGCGTAGTGGTCGGTTGGGTGGGCTCGTTTTCTTTTTTCTTTCGGGCGTGGGAGTGAATATGATGAGCACCTCATCATTGGATGGTTCTGGGTCGTTGGATCCTGATTGAAGGGCTCAGATTGTTTGGATCATACCCCCCTCTCTCTCTTTTTATATTAGTAGAGATGATGAGGGGAGGTGGGAGCAGGCCCGGGCTGGATGGGCATGCGGGCCAGGGCGCCCTAGATTAAGGGCCTAGGTACGGGCTGGGGACTCATACTACATTGACTTTGGTTTAAGGCTTAAGGCTGGTCATAGAGGCAATTAACTCACACTAATAAATTCTAAAAAAAATAAAAATTTCATACGATAGTTTTTTTTGCGAATAGGACACTAACGTTAAAAAAGTCGGACAGTACAAAACACCTAAAAAAAGAAAATTGCCTCCACATATTTGTGACTACATCCGTCTCGGAGATGAACAAAAAGGAATAACCATCGATGAAGCTCCTTGACGATCCGGAGATCCCCACCACTCATACAAGCTTCTCGACATCGCCGCCAAGATGCGATTGAAGCCGGGAAGACATTATTGCACGAGACGTCACCGCCACCATCTGAGCGCCGCCCCAACAAACCAAGACCCTAAAACGAGGGGACGGAGCCCTCCCATCGACGATGACCGAGATCCACCGCGCCTCCATGGCCCGAAGGCCACAGATGCGGGGCAGATCGGTGGAGGATACCCAAATCGCCTCTCGGGAGCTTTCAGAGGCGAAGGGGTACGCGTGTGGTTGTTCTCGAAATTTTTGACGATTCTTTAATTCACACTATAGTCAATGTAACTACATTCATCAGCAATAATATAAAAAGATTTAGAGGAGACAATCCAACGAATGGTGACTATACAATAACTGACATGTTTAGCGGCTCATCGCGTCGGCGAAAAACAATCCCTGATTATGTGGCAACGTGATGTCTACTACACACTTCTATTGTTGTAGACTTATTGGGCCTCCAAGCGCAGAGGTTTGTAGGACAGCGGCAAATTTCCCTTAAGTGAGTAACCCAAGGTTTATCGAATCCACGGGAGGTAGAGGTCAAAGATATCCCTCTCAAGCAACCCTGCAATTAAGATACAATAAGTCTCTTATATCCCCAACACACCTAATACAATTGTCAGTTGTATATGTGCACTAGTTCGGCGAAGAGATGGTAAAATGCAAGTGATAGGAATGGTAAAATGTGATTTTGTAATTCTGTAATAAAAATGGCAGCAAGCAAATAAGTGACAAAAGTGACTAAAAACGGTGTATCGATGCTTGGAAACAAGGCCTAGGCTTCATACTTTCACTAGTGACTACTCTCAATATCATTAACATAATTAAACACATAATAGTTCCACAAAAACACATGCATGGTAGACGTTAATCGGAGATCATTCATTCGTGGATCAAATAGGATGAGAATTGCATAGGGCTACGAAAAGCAGAACTTAAAGTTCGTATTCCACATCTATGGACACTTCATGCTGTCACTATCCACATCCAAAGATAGTACTAACAAACACCACAACATATTTCTTGAATAGTCTCTTTCTTCAATAACACAAGCATCAAGAAACCTCATGATCTATTCAATCCAACAAATAAAGAACAAACTCATGATGAAGATCCTTCCAATCTATTATCCATAGAGTCACACACGGCACCCATCCTGTCACCGAGGTACCATGATCACAATGGTGGCTCCGGAAATTGTACTAAATAACACCACTTGAGCAACATCATATCCATTACACATAGGGAAACATCATGTATTCAACTACACTAACAAAGCTCATGATCACAACGAAGATCACATCATGGGAGAGAGAGAGATAACCACATAGCTACTTGTATAAGCCTCAGCCCCGGTGAGGAACTACTCCCTCCTCATCGCGGGAAGCAGCGGTGTTGATGGAGATGGCTCCGGCGGTCGATCCCCGTCCCGGCAGGGTGCCGGAATAGGACCTTCTGAACCCCGGAAACTTGTTGGCGATGGCGGCGGAGCTCTGTTGCTTATTTGGGAAAATCCTTCGGGGGTTAGGGTTTTTACACCGGGTGTGATTTTATAGGCGTCGGAGGCGGCCGAGGGGTGCCCCACAGGACAGGGGCGGGTCCCACCCGCAGGTGGACCCTAGGCCGCGGCAGGGGGCCGCCCCTGGCATGTGTGGGTCCCCTAGAGTCGCCCTTCTGGCTCCCGTCCTTATTTGTCCAGTAAAAAATCGTCATAAATTTTCCTCCAATTCCGAGAATATTTCCAGAAGTAACTTTCTGCAACAATTTCAGCACAAAAACAGGAACTGGCACTAGGCATCTTGTCAATAGGTTAGTCCGACAAAATGCATAAAAATGATGTAATATGATATTAAAAACATGTGACAACATCACAAAACTAGCATAGATCACTCAAAAATTAAAGATACGTTTGAGACGTATCAGCATCCCCAAGCTTAACTCCTACTCGTCCTCGAGTAGGTAAGTGGTAACAAAATAATTTTTGATGCGACGTGCAACCAGCACAAACATGATCAAGATAGTAATGTAAAGCATAAGATGTGAATGAAATGATACAAAATCATTTTCTATAGTTGATAGCAAGAAAGCAATGAATAACCAAGTTGAATCATTCAAGCAAAACCTTTCATAAATAGTACGTCAAAGACATGAAAGCAATGTGATCCACATATTTGATTAATTCTCAAAGTTAACAATTCCATGACAAAAGTGTTTGAGAATCAAAACAAAGAAGATGCAAATTTTAGCAAAAAGTTTCAACTTTCAACGGTAAAGTCAATATAAAGATTCATGTTTAATCTGACAATGCAATATGATCAATGATACTGAAAGAACAAACAATGTCCCGATGTCGCCTAGGGGGGGGGGAATAGGCGATTAAAACTTTTTCTATTTAGGGGCTTGATAATTGCGGAATAAAACTACGTGTTTAAATTAACAAGCCAACAACCTAATTACTAGGCTCACCTATGTGCACCAACAACTTATGCTAAGCAAATTAACAACACGAGGATAGCAAGATAAATAACTTCAAGCACGAAGGCTATCACAAGGTAAATTGCATAAGTAAAAGCTCGAGTATAGTAATAACCGAGGCACGCAGAGACGAGGATTTATTCCCGAGTTCCTCCTTGTTAAGGGAGTACGTCTCGTTGGAGGGGTGTGAGCTCGCCACAAAAGGCCTACTCAAGATGCCACAAAGGCCTCACCCTATTCTCCGATGAACCACACCCAAAGGTTTGGTTCACCTTCTACAATCGGAATCCTTCGAGGCGGATTCCGGAGCCCTTTACAACTCTTCTTGGGGCACACACCCACAACTTAATTGGGGGCTCCCAAATTCGTGCCGAAGCTTCACAACTCGAAGACTTCGCGGCACCTCCAACTGTCTAGGGTACACAATGCACCCAAGAGGCACAAAGCTCTTGGGAACACAATGCACCCAAGAGTAACAAGCTTCTCAACGTCGATCTTCACGTATCACCATAGGGAGAGCAACCCAATGCAACAAATGCAAAAGGCAAGAGCACACAAAGTGGTCAAGTCCTTCACTCCGAAATCCAACCAAAGCAACTAATGCTATGGAGGGATTTGAGAGGAAGAACAAAGGGAAGAACACAAAGCAACCCTAAATCTAGATCCACTAAGTTCCCCTCACTTAGAGGAGAATTTGATTGGTGGAATGGTAGATCTAGATCTCCCCTCTTGAATCCCTAAGATTGGGCAAGAATCATTGGAGGGATTGAGAGGAATCAAACTCACAAGGATGTGCAACAATGCAGGAGAGAGAGAGCTTGATGAGATTCAAAAGATTGGAAGAAGTATGTAAAACCAAAGGGGAAGAAGGGGCCCTTAAAAAAAGGTGCCCACACACAAAAAGCCTACCAACGGCTAGAGGAGAACACCCGCAAGGCCGGTAGTACCGGAAAAAGGACCGGTAGTTCCGGTTTAGCAGTAGTACCGGTACTACTTCCGGTGCTTCTTCCGTTGAACTCCAGAACCGAACTTTCGTAAGCGGTACTGGGTTCCGGAAGTAGCTCCGGAAGTTCCGAGCGGTAGTACTGCTAGGAGGACCGGTACTTCCGGTTTAGCGGAAGTTCCGGTACTACTTCCGGTGCTACTTCCGTTTGAGTCCAGAACCGAACTTTCGTAAGCGGTATTGGGCTCCGGAAGTAGCTCCGGAAGTTCCGAGCGGTAGTACCGCTCGCGTGGCCGGTACTTCCGGTTACTGAAAAACAGCCGAAACCAGAAACTGAATAACTTTTGCTTGGAAGCTCCGAATCGAGTGAATCCAATTTTGTTGGAAAGAGGACAACAAGAGCTTACACTACAAAAAGTCAAAATATTGAAACAAGCAAGGGAGATTGTGCAAAGGGTTAGAAAGGTGAAACCTTCCAAACGGATGAACCGGCAAAATCTCCAAAACCGAAAATGCAATAGAAGACGCATATGCAAACCGTTTTCGGTGAACTTGGCTTTGTCATGACAAGCATGACAAGCACCAAGACCACACCACGATAAGAGCCAAATAAGAACCAATAAAGATGATTGCATGGATGCAAAGGTTTGTGCTCTCTACAACGATACGATCACGATATTCAGTCGAGAGCCCCTCTTGATAGTACGGCTATCTATCCTATAATCCGGTCTCTCACTAAACATCATGAGACCGGTAAAATAGAAACCCTATCAAGATCATACCTTTGCCTTGCGCATAAATCCACTTGAGGTCGATGAGGACGATCTTCATCTCCTCAAGATGCACCACCTTCCTCGATTGCGCTTCGCTTGGTGAAGGTTCACATGAGGCTCCCCCATACACCAAGATGGGAGAAGCGCCTTTTCGGCATATCTTCACTTGGCCTTTATCTTGATGATGAACACCTTGGCCTTGATCAACAAATGATCTTCTTCCCTTAACCTTGACTCCAACACATGGAGAACAAGCAAGACCTTGACTCCAACAAATGGAGACAAGCAAGCTAATGGACACCTACAAATATAGCTCAATGCAAATATTAGTCCATAGAGATTGTCATTAATTACCAAAACCATGCATGGGATCAACCATGCACTTTCAAACTCCCCCATTTTGGTAATTGATGACAATCCCATTTTAAGAGGGTTTATATAAAGAATAAAGCATCCTTGCAAGACAAACAAGAGGATGCAAAGCACATTAAGGGCAAATGCAACAAAAGCATAAAACCCAAATTCCCTTAAACCCTCTAAACTTCTCCGCCATTGGCATCGATTGCCGAAATGGGAAGAAAAAAAATTAGAGAGCCAATATAATATGAGTTCCTCTATAAAGGTGTGCATTTCTCAAGATATGAGTGAAATCAAATGCACTTATTCATTGACGAATAATTAGAGGAAATCAAACTATATTGAGGATCCAGAGATTGCAAAAAAGATGAAATCATTTTGAACATCTCCACAAAGGAGAAAAGCAATCGAAAAGATCCAAAGCAAGGGTTCCAAATAAAAATGGAGAAGCTCCCCAATATTTATGCACAAAATGAAAAGTGCACAAATATGGTATCCTCACTCCCCCAAAATCATCTAGAACACGCAATAAGTGCAATAGTGCATAATGCAAAAGCAAATCATAGCACTTGCACCAAAGATGTGGTTGAGCCATAAAAGGATACCAATTTTCAAAAATTCATCATAAGATAGGCCCAACCGAAATAAGAAGATCTTTTAAAGAAATATGTTCACAAGCTTAGGGATACCAATTGGAAACTAAAACAAATTGAAAATACCAAAAGCTAGTGAGAGCATTTAGTCAAATAAAAATCAACATGCTCACCATGGTAAGCATGAAGTAAAAGATCCTCAACGAATACATGAGTGTGCAAAGATACCAATAAACAATAAGACAAGCACTCATGAGATAAATTTCGAGCCACCAAAGAATTATAGATGAAACACAAGATGGCTCAAAAAGAAATATGATACCAACTAAAAGATGACCTCTCTCATATGTATAGGTTTCTTATTAGACAACCATTGAAGATATACATCCGCAAAGAAACATATACATACGAAATGGTTTGGAAAAAAAAGAACAAGGTATCCAAAAGGAAGTCATAAATATACAAATGAGATTGTTGCTTAAAAGCATAGCACATAGCTCAAATTTATCTCATTGTATATAAATGAACTTCAAATATATCAAATGCATCACACAAATCACTAAGGGAACAAGAGATAGTGAAGATGCTTTGAAATAAGCAACAAGTATCACAAAGGAATAATATCAATTGAAGAAGAGGTTTTTGCAAATTCATCACACATATCACAAAGATATATTAAGTGAAGGAAAAGACCAAAGCCACAACGATTGCATATAAGAGATTTCATGCCAAGAGGCAACCTACACAAGGTTAAAAACTAGAAAGGTATGCATGAGATGGATACTTGTTACCGAAATGCATTGACGATGACGATGATGAGAGTTGGTTTGCATCAAAGCTTGACTCCGACAATCACACGGTGAGAACACCTTCCTTATGAATGAGGCAAGCATCCAATGCATCTCCATTGTACCTAAAACACAATTAGAGTACAAAATGGTTCCCAAACTCATTGGGTCCCATAGTAGTTGGATCAACTACAATATATAGGACATACTCCACATAAATATGTGCATATAGATATGAAATTGAATTTCATGCACATCTTAGCCGATTTAGGATTTGGTGGAGTATCCCCTATATATTGGATCAAGAAAGATAAGAATGCTAAAGTAATATAAATTAGTAACCGAGCATGCAAAGGCTTTCTAGAACCAAAAGAGATACAATTTGGACAAAAACACCAAGTAAACCAAGAAGAGAGCACACCAAGGTGTGACACAAAAAGGTTGTCCAAATTAGATCAAAATCCAAATCAACACATGATTGAGGAAAAATCAAATCAACAAATGATTGATCCCAAAACACATCAACACATGAAGTGTGATATCAAAAGGAATCGAATCAACACAACAAATGATCGATAAGACACCAATTGAAAATAAGATACCAATTAAAACAAAAATACCAACTAGGAGAAAAGATACCAAGAAGAGGATGATACTTGACCGAAATCAAGTAAAGTAAAATAAGGCAAAAGGTATAAAGACTCCCACAATAAATATTAATTGGAACAAATATCTATGGAGGAGATATTAAATCCAATTAATACCAATTGAAGGGACCAACACAAGATAAAGAATCAAATGCCAATTGAAAGGATCAAAAATTGATAGATAGGTTAGTGTTCTAAATAAAAAGGAATGCTCCCCCAATACTCATGCATTATCTTTGATATTTGCATTTGAATACAAAATGCATGCACAAGGGATCATTACTCTCCATATTTATTTACAAGACTAAACACTACCAATTGAAAAAATAGGATCCATTCAAAAGGCAAGGAAGGCAATAGATAGGGCAATTTAAAGCAAGAGCCAATGTGAAGATGATCTACAAAATCCACCACAATTACTAGAAACACTTGTCATGGACAAGGAGTATACGGAGACATTTCTCGGTGGTATATAGGAATGATGTTCAAGATCAACTTCACAACAAACAAATATATGGCAAGAGATAAGAGTTAAAGCACCATATTTTGAAAAAGGTTTGTTGGTAGTTTCAATTATTCGAACCAACCGGCTAAGCCATGGTTAAAATAAGATGAGACAAATGGTTTCTCACCTAATATATGGAAATGCATATTAGAGAAAAACCACACCAAGCAAACTCACACAAAAAAGAACCAAAGGGTAACCACAAAGGAAAATTGGAACTTGTTTGAGCAAACATGCCACATAGGAAATAGATAATGTACAATATCAAATCTAAATGGCAAACCTCAAATGTTCACATTTTTATGGTATTGTAATATGCACATAGCTTATTACTCCCCCATAATGTGATAATTCATTTTATTTTTAAACAAGAGGCAAATAAAATCAACTAGAGAAATTAATGGACATTGTAGAATTTGAATTTCTCATGAATATGACATACCACATAGTAGCTAGATAATATTGAAATATCAATACTAGGTGGTATGCCTCATGTACACACATTTTTAGGTTTGTGAGGTGCACAAAGCACATCACCCCCCCAAAATGGGATAGTCCATTAATATCTCAAACGAGCCAAATGAAATCAACACAAGATTCAAAAAAGCTCAACACACAAATTTGTTGGGAATATGCCCTAGAGGCAATAATAAAATGGTTTATTAAGCATATTCAAGTTTATGATAATAGTTTATTATCCATGCTATAATTGTATTAAATGGAAACATAATACATGTGTGGAATATAAACACCCAGAGTCCCTAGTGAGCCTCTACAGGACTAGTTCGTTGATCAAGAGATAGTTAGAGTTTCCTAACTATGGACTTGTTATAGTCACTTGATAACGGAGTCATATCATTAGGAGTAATGGTGTGATGGACATGACCCAAATAAAGAGTTGCAATTAATCGTGTCACAAAAGTTTTGTTGTCAACACTTTTAATATGCCAAATATAGTTTCCTTAGACCATGAGATTATATCACTCCCGTTCACCGGAGGAATACTTTGTGGACATCAAACGTCACTTCGTAACTGGGTGATTATAAAGGTGGCTTTCAGGTATCTCCGATTGTGGGTTGTTGGGTGATATGAATCAAGAGTGGAATTTGTCCCTCCATGTGACGGAGAAGATATCTCCAGGCCTTCTCGGTAATATAGCATCAAGAGTCTGCAGACATGTGATTAAGTTGTAATCACCGGGATCCTATATTATGGACGAGTAAAGAGAACTTGCCGGTAACGAGATTAAACTAGACATGGGGATGTCAACGATTATATCTCGGGCAAGTAAAATATCGTGAGACAAAGGGAATCGTATATGAGATTAATTGAATCTCCGGCATCGTGGTTCAATCGAGAAAAGGTTTTCGTTGAGTGTATAGGAATTAATATGGACATCCCGGTCCCGCTATTAATTATTGATATGATCATGTCTATGCATTCTCGAACCCGTAGGGTCACACACTTAACGTTCCGATGAAATTAGGTTTTGCGACGAATTAAATGATGAAGTGAACGAATGGTGATTCGGAGTCTCGGATGGGATCCCGGACATCACGAGGAGTTCCGGAGGAGTCCGGAGAATAAGATTCATATATGGAAAGTGGTTTCCGGAGGTTTCGGAAAAGTTCCGGAAATTATTTAAAGGGTACCGGAAGGTTCCGGAGTGTTCTAGAAGGGTCTAGAAGTGGGACCATAATTTGTATGGGGCCCACATGGTGCAAAGGGGTGCAGCCACCACCACTTGGTGGGGCGCACCACCTAGGCCCATATGGGGGTGCGGCACAAGGAGGGGAGTCCCACTCCTAGTTGGACTAGGAGGTGGGCTCCCACCCCTTTAGGAAAGGGGCCCAAGGAGGAGTCCTTGTTGGACTCCAACTTGGGGGGCAAGCAAGGAGGGGCCGGCCGGCCCCCTCCCCTTGACCTAGCCGCCACCTATATAAGGAGGGGAGGGGGGGAGGCGCACTACACCTTGGAGGCTGCCCCCCATAGCCGCACCCCCCCCCTCTCTCCCATCTAGCCCTAGTGCGCCACCTCTTCTCCCCGAAGGGCTGCCGCACCTCCACCTCTCCACCATAGCCGCACCACCCCTATGCCCTAGGGCTGCTGCGCCGCCTTGTCCTCTCCCTCTCCTCTTGCTTGGCTTGGCGAAGCCCTGCTCGCGGAGATCGTCATCATCACCGGCACTACCGTCGTGCTGCTGAGATCATCAAGGCCACGTCGTCTCGCTTGCGGGATCAAGGAGTCGACGTCTTCATCGAGCTGTACGTGTGGACGCCGCGGAGGTGCTGCCCGTTGCTGCACTTCACCGGATTGGATCTCGAGGATAATACATCTCCTCGCGACTAGACGAGTCTAGTTGCGGGGATCGACTAGCCAACCCCTGCACCGACAAAACGCGTTTGTTGATCTTCGAGGGTAAGAGATTGGATCTCATCTTCTCTATCTTCATCTCGTAGATCTAGATCCTTGGGGTTTATTCCGCTTTGCCGCGTAGAAAATTTTTGTTTTCCATGCTGCGACCCCCTTCAAAATTACACATACATGATACACAACTATCATACACAACCTTGAATAACAAGACAAGTAGGAAAGGAGCACATCATATACAAGCACATGCTAGGAACAAAACTAACACATGCAAGGGAGCAAGCAACTTTTAAAGTATATATGAGTTAAATACATGTTACCGCAAGGAGGAAGCATTGTATATGAGATAGATATGTGATCCTCCAATTGACTTGGCTTGAGAAATAAAACCATGAAGATCCCTTAATTCTTCAAAAATAGCCAAGTCACCAATGTCCTCCACAAACACCTATTGATTAAGTTTGAGCTTGTTGATCCCCAACCAAGTTGGGTCCTAAGAGGTTAGTCACAATAGGCTTGGGAACCCAAATGGTGCTTTTCATGCCACCACTTTGAGCTCCCACATACTTGGCAAACACATTGCCAACCCTATCCTTCCTAAGAGAATATGCATCATCAATTATGATAGGAGAGGAAGAGGTACCGATAGTGCATGAAGAAGCAAAATGACCTTTTCCACAGCAAAGGTAGCAACACCGACTCTTCTTCTTCTTAATAGGCTCCTCCACTTGAGGAGCATTGACTTGAGTCTTCTTAGGAGGTGGCCTTTGTTCAACTCGTGGTTGAGCACGAGATTGAACAAGAGGCCGCTTCCCTAGTTGCTTCTCACTAAGAGGCTTCTTCTTCTTCATTGGGCAATCACGAACATGGTGCCCTTCTAGCTTGCACTTGAAGCAAATGATGTTGGCCGGATTCTTGATTTGAACTTGGCCCTTCTTCTTCTTCTTCTTCTCAACCTTGGACTTGTTCTTGTTGTTGGAGTTGAATCCAAGTCCACTCTTGTCATTGGGGGATTGTTGCACACTCAACATGTTGTCAAGTGCACGCTTCCCTTCATGACGCTTTTCCAAGCCTTTCTTCGTAGAAGTGGCTTGGGCCTTGAGCTCTCCGCTTTTCTCTACATGGTTAGTGATAACACAAGAACTAGAGGAGGTAGATGCATCATTGTTAGAGCAACAAGGCAAAGTAAGTAATTCATCACATGATGTAACAACATTTTTAGTGGATGAACTACTAGGACTAGCACATGGCAATATAGCATTTTTGGTTAAGGTGGTGCTATCATCCACATGAGGCTCACAAGATGTTACCTTTGAATTGATGGCCTCATGAGCTAACTTTAGACAAGAATAGGATGCTAGAAGATCATCATTAGAGCTAGATAGCTTTTTATGACTTTCTTCCAACTTCCTATACTTGCTAGTTAGCGACTCAAGTTGAGCCCTTAGCTCAACATTCTCCTTCGACATAGATGCTTCACAAGAAATTGAGTTAGTAGCACAAGCATCATTGACATTAGGGATGGAAGAAGAAATCTTAACAAGCTCTTCATTTAATCTAGCATTTTCATTTTTCGTGACCTTATATTTAGCAATGGCATGGTCATGTTCTTTAATGATTTTAGCAATTATTTCATTATGAGACTCCTCGATAGAATCTAGTTTCTCCTCAAGAGAAGCACGAGTCTCTTGCTCTTCCTCAAGAGAATCTTCTAACGATGCTTTCTCCATAGCATCATCTCTTTCGATCTTACCCTTTTCTTCAAGGCTTGCTTCCAAGGCCTCAATAGTTTCCCCACGCCCAATAAGAGTGCTCATGATTTCAAAGAGGTTAGCTTGGGCACTTTTATTGCTAGGAAGGGCTTTAAGAATCATTAGACCTTTATTTTGAAGAAGGGCATTAACTTTTTCCATATCATCTTCTTCATCATTCTAATCATTATCATTATTATCATCATTGTCATTACTAGAAGAAGATTTAGCCATAAGACAATGAGAGGTGTATGAAGAAGAATAATTAATTTTTGAACTACTCAAGTTCAAATCTTGTTCCATAATTAATTGGGTTTCCTCTACATTAATATTCATGCAAGAGTTAGAGGGAACACAAGCATTTTTATAATTGGAACAAGATAAAGCAAGCATATCATCATTAGATTTGTCTAAGCAATTTTTGGATGGTATGCGAGGACTATCAACACTAGCATGTATGACATTTATAGTGCTAGAAGAGTTTAAGTCCAAAGATGAGGTGTTGCAACAAGATAGACATAGAAGATCATCATAAAAGAGCTCACTATCAATATTGCAAAGCCTATCACTACTCACCATTACATTGGTTTGTGGCTTACCACATTTTGGTGAAGTAGACGAAGACGAGAGCTCGTCACGGCCAGAGGTGGAGGGAGAGCAATCATCCTCAATAGTGTTGGACTTGCCGTATTTGTCTTGAAGCTTTGTCCATAATTCACGAGTGTCCCAGAGAGGCATGATTGACTCAAAAACTACAACACTCACAAATTTGCAAAACTCGTTAGATGCTAGAGCATCTAGATATAAGTTTTTCTCATCCTCTAAAGTCGTACTTTCGTAATCCTTTGGAGGAGAAAAACCTATATCTAAGATACGCTCAATATTGGGGTCCAAGACCCGTAAGTGATTAAGCATATGAGTTTTCCAAACATTAAAATTTGTGACATTAAATCTAAACATGGAATTGTGCACTAAATCCCTAGACGATATCTTTTATCTCTAGGCGGTAAAGCCAAACAAGAGAGACGAGGCTCTGATACCAATTGAAAGAACAAACAATGTCCCGATGTCGCCTAGGGGGGAGGGGGGGGGGAATAGGCGATTAAAACTTTTTCTATTTAGGGGCTTGATAATTGCGGAATAAAACTACGTGTTTAAATTAACAAGCCAACAACCTAATTACTAGGCTCACCTATGTGCACCAACAATTTATGCTAAGCAAATTAACAACACGAGGATAGCAAGATAAATAACTTTAAGCACGAAGGCTATCACAAGGTAAATTGCATAAGTAAAACCTCGGGTATAGAAATAACCGAGGCACGCGGAGACGAGGATTTATTCCCGAGTTCCTCCTTGTTAAGGGAGTACGTCTCGTTGGAGGGGTGTGAGCTCGCCACAAAAGGCCTACTCAAGATGCCACAAAGGCCTCACCCTATTCTCCGATGAACCGCACCCAAAGGTTTGGTTCACCTTCCACTATCGGAATCCTTCGAGGCGGATTCCGGAGCCCTTTACAACTCTTCTTGGGGCACACACCCACAACTTAATTGGGGGCTCCCAAATTCGTGCCGAAGCTTCACAACTCGAAGACTTCGCGGCACCTCCAACTGTCTAGGGTACACAATACACCCAAGAGGCACAAAGCTCTTGGGAACACAATGCACCCAAGAGTAACAAGCTTCTCAACGTCGATCTTCATGTATCACCATAGGGAGAGCAACCCAATGCAACAAATGCAAAAGGCAAGAGCACACAAAGTGGTCAAGTCCTTCACTCCGAAATCCAACCAAAGCAACTAATGCTATGGAGGGATTTGAGAGGAAGAACAAAGGGAAGAACACAAAGCAACCCTAAATCTAGATCCACTAAGTTCCCCTCACTTAGAGGAGAATTTGATTGGTGGAATGGTAGATCTAGATCTCTTCTCTTGAATCCCTAAGATTGGGCAAGAATCATTGGAGGGATTGAGAGGAATCAAACTCACAAGGATGTGCAACAATGCAGGAGAGAGAGAGCTTGATGAGATTCAAAAGATTGGAAGAAGTATGTAAAACCAAAGGGGAAGAAGGGGCCCTTAAAAAAAGGTGCCCACACACAAAAAGCCTACCAACGGCTAGAGGAGAACACCCGCAAGGCCGGTAGTACCGAAAAAAGGACCGGTAGTTCCGGTTTAGCGGTAGTACCGGTACTACTTCCGGTGCTTCTTCCGTTGAACTCCAGAACCGAACTTTCGTAAGCGGTACTAGGTTCCGGAAGTAGCTCCGGAAGTTCCGAGTGGTAGTACTGCTAGGAGGACCGGTACTTTCGGTTTAGCGGAAGTTCTGGTACTACTTCCGGTGCTACTTCCGTTTGAGTCTAGAACCGAACTTTCGTAAGCGGTATTGGGCTCCGGAAGTAGCTCCAGAAGTTCCGAGCGGTAGTACCGCTCGCGTGGCCGGTACTTCCGGTTACTGAAAAACAGCCGAAACCAGAAACTGAATAACTTTTGCGTGGAAGCTCCGAATCGAGTGAATCCAATTTTGTTGGAAAGAGGACAACAAGAGCTTACACTACAAAAAGTCAAAATATTGAAACAAGCAAGGGAGATTGTGCAAAGGGTTGGAAAGGTGAAACCTTCCAAACGGATGAACCGGCAAAATCTCCAAAACCGAAAATGCAATAGAAGACGCATATGCAAACCGTTTTCGGTGAACTTGGCTTTGTCATGACAAGCATGACAAGCACCAAGACCACACCACGATAAGAGCCAAATAAGAACCAATAAAGATGATTGCATGGATGCAAAGGTTTGTGCTCTCTACAACGATACGATCACGATATTCAGTCGAGAGCCCCTCTTGATAGTACGGCTATCTATCCTATAATCCGGTCTCTCACTAAACATCATGAGACCGGTAAAATAGAAACCCTATCAAGATCATACCTTTGCCTTGCGCATAAATCCACTTGAGGTCGATGAGGACGATCTTCATCTCCTCAAGATGCACCACCTTCCTCGATTGCGCTTCGCTTGGTGAAGGTTCACATGAGGCTCCCCCATACACCAAGATGGGAGAAGCGCCTCTTCGGCATATCTTCATTTGGCCTTTATCTTGATGATGAACACCTTGGCCTTGATCAACAAATGATCTTCTTCCCTTAACCTTGACTCCAACACATGGAGAACAAGCAAGACCTTGACTCCAACAAATGGAGACAAGCAAGCTAATGGACACCTACAAATATAGCTCAATGCAAATATTAGTCCATAGAGATTGTCATTAATTACCAAAACCATGCATGGGATCAACCATGCACTTTCAGATACCCAAGTTCAATGCTAGATGTTTGCTTTGGTGGAGATAGAAGGAAGAGGAAAACTGACTCAACATTAAAAGTAAAAGGAAAGGCCCTTCGCAAAGGGAAGCAGGGATTAGTCATGTGCTAGAACTTTTTGTTTTTTTATGAAACAGAAGTAAAACAATTTTGAGACATGCATGCTTTCGTCAACGAATTCACAACAGAGAAGCTATCTAGTCCCTCATAACAAGCATGGCTTTTAGACTTGTGAGAGCAGCTGGTTTTTAGAGGAGTGAGTACGCTCTTCTTTCTCCTTGGTTTCATCACTGTCCAATGTTTGAGCTGATTTCTCAGATTTCATTGCGCGAAGGAGAATGGTGAGTTATATTTATATTTTGCTTAAGCTGCTCTCGGGTTGATTCAAGTGAAGACCTAATCCATCGACACCGGGTGAAAGGGGGAAATGACCTTGCTCGTCACAAGTTATATTTAACTCTCTACTGCTCCCTCACGAGCTTAAAAACATAGGCACAAAAAGGGGTATTTTGAATTTTTAAAGTTAGCACATGACAAATTTACTTGGAATGGCAGTAAATACCATGCATAGGTAGATATGGTGGACTCAGCTGGCAAGATAGTTTGGCTTTGGGATTTGGATGCACGAGTGAACCATACACTCAGTACGAATTTTTGGGCTTACCGAATAAGGTATTTGAAGCAAACATTTAAAATTAAGTGGTAACAGAGTAGTATAAGACATTTAGCAATCATAACCATAAAAGCTCCACACCGTCTCCAATGTTGACCAAACAATTCTTTTGATGGAAAGATTAGCTTAAAGAATTAACAACTACGAAACACCACATAGTTTCAAGTTTTTAACAGTATTTCTTTACTAATCAATTCCACTCAAATAACCAGCAAGTTTAAGCATTCATCCTAATATCTCAAAACAAATGAGAAGCATCAAGTATCCACACTATGATCTACAAGACTATGCAGGATTTCATTTCATTCCAATATCACATGGATAGCATTTTATCGCTCTAACAAATTAAACAAGCAACCATAGCAACTCTCTAACAAATATAAGTGAAGAACAAGAGAGTTTAGCATCAACAACTAGCAGCTCTAAACAAGATAAAAGCTAAAAGCGAGAGCTTACTAGCAAATAAACAGTAGCTAAGAATACTCAACAAGATATAAGCGAAGCAAAGGAGTATTCAAATGAAAAAGCGGAGCGTGTCTCTCTCCCACACAATCAAAGCAAGGATCCAACAAGCATATGACCAGCAAACAAACAAAACAAAACTGAAAGTAAAAAGATGCTCCAAGCATAGCACATAATATGTAAAGTGATAAAAACTTAGTTCAACGAAGACGACCTCATGATAGTCGATGAAGAAGAGGGGATGCCATGGGGGCATCCCCAAGCGTGAGCTTTGATCCATCTTCAATTTCTTTATTATCCTCTCCTTTGGAACTTAAAAACTCCCTTCACACAAAACTTCTCATAATCTGATTAGAGAGTTAGTGCTCATAAATTTAAAATACACATGTGTTCAACTCAAGACAAATTGAAAACCAACTTCATTAAACATTAGCTACTGTTTACTAAGCCTCAATGTGGCACTCTACCCCTAGAGTATCACATATGACGATGGTAAAGAGACAAATGCAAAATAAAAGCAGAATCTATCAAAATCTGAACAGTATGTAAAGATCAAATTTTTTGAGACACTTCTGCAGCTCAAATGAAAAAACTTAAAACTAACGAAAGATAGATAAAAACATCAGGCTTGCTGTCAAAAATTATCAGAAAAAGATAAAATTCTGGCGATTTTAAGATTTTCGTGCAACAGGCACTCAGAATCTGTTTTTGGACAGCAACACAATACCTCGCACTTTCAATGCATTAGAGGCTAAACTTGGCACAAAAAAACCAAAAGAAAAAGATACAATGAAATTGCAACAGAGGCAACAACTTCATGACTCAAGAAAAACAAAAACAAGCTGAAAGAAAAGAAAACATGGGTTGCCTCCCAACAAGCGCTTTTCTTTTAAGCCTTTTAGCTAGACATGATAATTTTAATGATGCTCTCATAAAAATAAGAGTTAGAACGAAAAAGAGAGCATAATGAAGCAAATATCAAACATATTTAAGTCTAACTCTCTTCCTATGCATAGGCATCTTGTAAGAAAATAAATCATTGAGCATAAAGCATTAAGCATAGGAAGGCAAAGCAGGTGCAACATTAAAACCTTCATCATAAAGAGGGGAAACTTCATAAGATGAAAATTTATATAACCACACTTCGCTCTCTCATAATAACTTTCAGTAGAATCATAAGAAAAATCAATAACATAACCATCACATAAAGCATTTTTCTCATGATTCACATGCATAAAAGTATTATTATTACTCTCCACATAAATAAAATCCTTCTCATTAGTAATAGTGGGAGTAAAACTATCATAACCATCATTGTAATCATCATAAATAGGAGGGCATATCATGATCATAAAAAACTTTTTCCTCAATAGTAGGTGGACTGAAGATATCACATTCATCATAATAATCATCATATATAGGAGGCATAGTATAATCAAAGCAAATTTCCTCCTCAAAGCTTGGGGGACTAAAAAGGTCATATTCATCAAAACCAGCTTCCCCAAGCTTAGAATTTTTCATAGCATTAGCAATAATTGTGTCCAAAGAATTCATGCTAATAACATTGCTACTATAATGATTATTATGCAAATAAAGTTCCATAGGTTTTTTAATTTTCTCTTCAAAAGCATCATGACCAATTTCAAGATAAATTTTATAAAGCTCTCTAATTTTGTTGTTGTTTTCCATTAAACCGAACTAGTGAAATAAAAACAAGAAACAAAAAGATTTAATTGCAAGATCTAAAGAAGATACCTTCAAGCACTCACCTCCCCAACAACAATGCTAGAAATTAGCTTCGTCGTCGGAGTGTGAATAGTCTCTTTATTCAATAACACAAGCAACAACAAAGATAGTACTAACAAACACCACAGCATATTTCTTGAATACTCTCTTTATTCAATAACACAAGCATCAAGAAACCTCATGATCTATTCAATCCAACAAATAAAGAACAAACTCATGATGAAGATCCTTCCAATCTATTATCCATAGAGTCACACATGGCACCCATCCTGTCACCGAGGTACCATGATCACAACGGTGGCTCCGGAAATTGTACTAAATAACACCACTTGAGTAACATCATATCCATTACACATAGGGAAACATCATGTATTCAACTACACTAACAAAGCTCATGATCACAACGAAGATCACATCATGGGAGAGAGAGAGATAACCACATAGCTACTTGTATAAGCCTCAGCCCCGGTGAGGGACTACTCCCTCCTCATCGCGGAAAGCAGCGGTGTTGGTGGAGATGGCTCCGGCGGTCGATCCCTGTCCCGGCAGGGTGCCAGAACAAGACCTTCTGAACCCCCGAAACTTGTCGGCGATGGCGGCGGAGCTCTGTTGCGTATTTGGGAAAATCCTTCGGGGGTTAGGGTTTTTGCAGCGGGTGTGATTTTATAGTCGTCGGAGGCGGCCGATGGGTGCCCCACAGGGCAGGGGCGGGTCCCACCCACGGGTGGACCCTAGGCCGCCGCAGGGGGCCGCCCCTGGCCTGTGTGGGTCCCCTGGAGTCGCCCTTCTGGCTCCCGTCCTTATTTGTCCAATAAAAAATCGTCATAAATTTTCGTCCAATTCCGAGAATATTTCCGGAAGTAACTTTCTGCAACAATTTCAGCACAAAAACAGGGAACTGGCACTGGGCATCTTATCAATAGGTTAGTCCGACAAAATGCATAAAAATGATGTAATATGATATTAAAAACATGTGACAACATCACAAAACTAGCATGGACCACTCAAAAATTATAGATACGTTTGAGACTGTAACATCCCAAGATTTTCAATTTTTTGAAAAATCAGAAAAATCAAAAACTTTTTGAAAATTATTATATTTTGTTTTGGAAATCCAAAATCATGCATGCATTCATCTTTTTCTTTGCTTGTTGCATTCAAATTTTCTAAAGTTGGAAATTCTATCTCCACTTTAAACCCTATTTGAGAAAATGATAAAAGGGGCCTATTATGCTCTCTTAAATATTTTGAATTTTATGGATGTATTTGATGGCCAAGTATAGTGCCAAAGTGTTCTATTTAGAATAAGCTTTCTAAAAAGTAGTTATTCAAATTATTTGGAAAAGATTTGATTTTCATTTTGACTTTGGAAAATATCACCAATTACCATTTAAAATGCCTTAGGGTATTTGTGGTAATTTATTTTGTGTAAAAATAAGTAAAAATGAGTGAATCATGGTTTATACTACATGATATTACTCATATTATTTTTCTGGATTTTATTCGAGTTCAAAGAAAAATTATAAAACCATATTTTATGAAATAACATAAAGGTGCCAAATAGACCTTTATGCATTATTTGAATTTTCAATATTAAAAAAAATTATGTAAAAGGTTCCAAAGTATTTAAAATGATTATTTTGATTTTACCAAATTATTCAAATTTGTTTGAATCCATTTGGATGCTTATTTCAAAAGATACAAAAGTTTCCAGAAAATAGAAAAAGGAAAATGTTTTGTCAAAAAAAAAAAGAGCAGCCGAGCCGGCCCAGCCCGAGCCAGCCGAGCCAGTCCGGCATCGTCCTAGCGCCGCGGCCCAGTAAGAAGCCCACCCGCGCCCTCTCCTCTCCCCTCCCACTAACATGCAGGTCCCGCATGTCAGCTCCGTCCCCAACGACGCGGGAGCTCGCCCGACGCCCGTCGATCTCCTCCTCTTCAATTCGCACTCCCGCGAGTGCAAACTGCCGCCCCACCGCTACCCTCTTATAGCCCTCCCTCTCCTCTCTCATTTGCCCCCGACCTCACCTCCCGAGAGCCCCTAGGCTACCCACAATCACGCTCGCGAGTCCGCCGTTGCCGCCGACGACAAGCTTCGATTCCGGTGAAGTCCGGCGTCCCCACGCCGTTTCTTTCCTCCCCCTTCCTTTATTTATTCATTGCGCACCCTATTGACAAGGTTCGGCAATTTCTCCTGCCCCAGATCGACGTGTTCGTCATCGACCGAGCCCGGCCGCCGCCGTCCTCAACTCCGGCGAGCAATTCCGGCCGTACCCGTGCACCTCGACGACGCCCCTCTCGCCACCGAGCTCGCCCCGACGTCCTGCAACCCACGGTAACGAAAGCCCCCTCCCTAACCCTCTAGATGCGTCGGAACGCACGATGCCGACCCGTCGCCGCCGCTCGGCTAGGGTTCCGGCGAGGCCGCGCCGCCCGCTTTAGGCCCTTTTGATCCTGACCGTTAGATCTCAATCCTGTGGATGTGTTTTATTTCCTTTACCGAAACGGTACCGACGAATCAGAGGAGGCCACATCAGCGTCCAGTCAGCGCATTGTCAGCAGCCAGTCAGCGCCCAGTCAGCAGAGGATTTTCTGGGATTTTCCCGAATTAGAGTTATTTAGCAGTTTTTCAGAAAAACCCCTGTAACTTAGTTTTATCATAACTTTTTATTGGCTTGGCCAAATTCAAATATTTTTATATATTTGAAATCCTTAGAACCAGTAGAATCTTTCTGGCATTTTAGTTTTCTGTTTTGACAAGTTTAAATTTATTTAATTTTCAAATGTGATATTTGAGTAAATTTGGCATAACTTTAGTTTAAAAATAGCTTTTTGAGTGAATCCAATTGGGTTAGTTTAGTTTTGAAGTCCTCTATCCAGTAATACCACTCCCATATTTTCTTTAATTATTTTGTTTAACAGTAGTTTTAAATTAGTGTTTATGCCCTTTTTGGGATTTGTTTTGTATTGTTGTTAAAGTAAAAATTGTTTTAAATGCATTTTAACTTCATGCATATTGTTACAAACCAGAAAACTTAGTGTGGTATTTTTCTTGTGATTTTAAATGCATTTCATACATTGCATATTTTATTGTATTGTTATTTTGTTTGTATGTTTATTTGGGTGTTTGCAATTTTGTTAGATTATTCGGAGAGTCACGAAGACTTTGGTGGTTGCTGCTCCTGTCACTCTTGTTGCCAAGGCAAGTGGCACACTTGCATATTTTGTCCTATTATTTTGATATATGCATGTGTAGTAATACTTGGAAAATAGCATGATAGGCTTATTAGTATTGCTATGCAAAAAAACTGTTTAGAATAGTTTCTTCCTTTACTAGATGGTCTAGATGCACCTATTATAACTTGGTAGAATTATAGAAATGCTATGCAAAATGTTGCTTTTGTTAAAAGTAAAAAATTCTACTAAGTTAAAGAACCTCCTGGGTGGATTTTGGCATTGCTTGGTGGTTTATGGTTGAGTGGCTACTCGGGACCCTGTCTATGGTGTTTTTCACCCGAGAATGGCTCACTTGTGGACGGCCACCCAGGGACAAAGAGATCGATGTTACTCCAAGTTTAGTTAGCTTACCGTGCAGCCATAAGTCATATGGGCTCTGGCTTGACTAAGTATGTAGTGTGGAACCGGCCCGGCCTGACAGGTGGTGGTAGAGGTTTGTAGGTGGAGCGCGTCAGGACGGCAGTGGTCGGGAAAACACTTCGGAAAGGTCTCGGCTTCATCTCCTCCTTTCCTTTTCACTTCAAGAAGGGTCAAGGTCAGAATGGGTTGATGAGGTCTTATGGTGAAAGTGCACAACCTCTGCAGAGTATCAAACTAAGTACTTAGCCGTGTCCCCGGTTACGGACATTTCTGAGCAAGCTGGACAAGGACGTCAACGGAGGATCTCATCATTCTAATTTCCTAAGTTAAAATATGATGGGTGAACCAGGGTAGTTGAGACAATGGTTGTCATACCATACTTGTCTCGTATAGATGAAAAGTTGTTTTGAAAAGAGATAGGGAAAAATTGGCTTTATGCAAAATAGCCTTCAAACTTGTAGCGCCCCGACCCCAGAACTATACAGTGGAACGTTGTGTAACCGGTCATGCTACACAATTGAGGGTTACTGGGTTTACCAATCCCAGGCCAATACTCCTTGGCAGGTGTGCTCGGAATGGATCATCGGCACACAACACCTCAATCATGCCATAAGCTCAGACATCGCTTCCATGTATAGTAAAGAGACCGAGACTTGTGGAACGAACTGGCACATCACAGACTCTACGACACAAAGATATCATAGTTCAACTCATATAATTGAGAAAGATAGCAAATGACACATCAGAGGTCACTGACCCATCATTACAACAAGCGGAAGCCAATTAAAGTTGTCTAAACAACAAGATCCAAATTATGGCCTAAGAGGCCTACAGATAATTATCCCGTGCCAGCCTGTTCCATGACGTCCCAAGCTGCCACCTGGGAACCCCAGACTACTCGTCGAAGTCAACGTAGAACCCACCTTCCAGTTCGGTGGCGTCCTCCTCTGAAACAAATAATAAGCAACAAAGCAAGGCTGAGTACGACGTACTCGCAAGAATTAGTAGGGCGATATAGGCCCGATGCTGACGGAGGCTTCAAAGCTATATAAGTGGTTGTTTTGCATAAAGCTGGTTTTGTTTCCTTCCGAAGACTAGGACTCATGGCATCGTCTAATCAGAAGGTTTTAATAAGGGGATAAGAGGGTAACACTTTTCTCTTTGGTTCACGGGGAACCTACTGTATTCAGAAGCACTACTTATCTCCACCAAGGCACTCCCTCGAATCACCCTCGAGGAAATGAACCTTTATCACACGTTGAGTATGCAACCTCTAGCTGCCATTTGATTAAAGATCAGGTTCAGGTTTTCTATGAGCTAATCCGCCTTTCCCAAGAGTTCGTCCATAACCGTGGACACGGCTTTTCGAAAAGATTAAACCCTGCAGGGGTGTACTGTTTTTAGCCACCGGTACCGTCCGGCCCCTTGCCTAGCTATTAGCTCTCTTCCGGGGAAAGCCGGCAGGGCGGGCGCGGTTAAACCTTTACAAAGCATGGGACTATCCAAGGGTCGTCGTGACGACAGGACAAGTTCAGCGCCTATTTCAACACCCTGCCCCATCGCCACTCCTATCACCATCATCATCGTCATCATCATCCTTTTCTTCACCAGCCACACACTCGCAAATGGAAAGCGCAAACTAGAGGACCCTTGGATACGCCCGTACTAATTATTCGGTTAGTAAGGGGCCCATACCCCCACCGATGGTAGCACGCTCGGTTCTTGGTTCTAGCTAAAAGCACTCTCAGCCTAGGCGGCAAGAATGAGACAAAACACCAACGACCTTGTTGGCAACTCATCCCAGCCTTCTTAGCAAATTATTATCAACACAAGTCTCCACCACTGTCCGAACATTCCATTCAATTCACGAGTATGGAAATAATCAACGGACAACTTAAGCATTCGACTAAGCATGGCTAAGCACATCTAGCATGACATACAACAGATATGAATTATCTCAGGCCAACACTTCAACCTATGGTTCATAGGAGGGGAAACAGATAATGGTTCAGGGAGCATGCAAGTGATAGGATGTTCTATACACTGACCAAAACTTGTCACCAGAATCGAATGCAATAATAGTATGGTGGATAAAATACTTGGGTAATATGAGATATGCCAAGAAGGTTAGGTTAGCTCTTGCCTTGCTGGTAGTACTGGTCGCGCTGGTTGTCAAGGTATTGTGGTGGAACCTCGACTCCAGAATCTACCGAAACACAAACAACACAAGAAAGGAAATAAATAACAAGAATACAAGGTGCAATGCACAATCATGATGATATGGTCATATTATGCATTGGAAAGGTATTGGGCATCTCCCACAAGTTAAATGGAACCCCTAAAATAAATATTGCAATTAACGGGTTAAAACTCCATCTTTAACTTAGTGAATTAGGTGAATATCCAAAATGTCCAGTACTGAAATATGAGGTAAATATGCATGAAAATGACATTATTTGATAGATATTAACCCACTGATCGTTTCGGTACCATGTTTGCATTTTTCCGATTAACGGTGAGGAAATAGTGATTGAAACGGTTAAGCAATTGATATTATTTTAACCAATTCGAAAATGACATCAAAGTAAAAGTTAGTTGCATGCTGTGATATTAACATAGGTAGATAGCATTTGCTTTGCTGGTCATTTTGGTATATCATTTGCAATTTTTGAAGTATTATTCATCAAGTTATGATATTCCCAATAAATGATTTAAATCTGCCATTTTAGTAATTTTTGGTAAACAGCACTAAATTTAATTCTCCAACTCTCTCAAATGACATGAGGTGATAGCTTATTGTCCACTGATCATTTTGAGCTATTGAACACAATTTTTGGACAAATAGAACTCAAGTTATGGATTTAACAAATTGGATATTATTTCTGCCATTTTAGTGTTCAGCAATTAAAGGCAATTTATTTTGACAAACTAAATTAACCAAGGGTACTAACAGATAGACATTTTAGTGCTGAGCATTTTGACATATTATTTGCAATTTTTGGACAAGTGGTTCAAAAGTTATGCCAATTCAAAGTTCAACAACATTTTCTGTTTTGATTTTATTTCCAGAAATTCGGCCGAAACGATTTGCACCGGGCCAGTGGCTAGCCAGAGCCACTGACTGGTGGGCCGACTGCCACGGTGGCAGCCACGTCGACCGGCCGGCCCAGTGCCAGGTTTGACCTGGGCAGGGATGCCAGGACCGGCGCGTCCGCGACGGTCACCGGCGGCGAGGGCGCGCACGGATCCGTCGTTTGCGAGCGCTAAGGAGACAAGGAGGGGGTGCATTCGGTTCCGTACGGTGAGGAGAGGCTAGTGGCGGAGCTAGGGACCATATGGTCGCCGGAGAGGGCGCCGGCGATGAGCTACGGCGGCGGCACGGTTCGGCCTAACTACGCGACGGCGAACCCGGGGAAGAGAGGGAGCAAGGAGGCGCCCGGCGGGACCGTGAGCTCACCCTGAGCTCGTCTAGATGCTCGTCGGTGAAGGGGGAGGTCCGGTGTGGCGGCGATTGAGCTCAGCGGCCGTCGGTGGTGGGGAAGAAGCCGGAGATGCACGCGTCGATTCCCGAGCTCCCCGGTCCGATTGCTGGGCGAGGAAGGAGAGGGAGGCGAGGCGGAGCTCCTGGCGCTCTTCGATCTGCTCCGGAAGGCCTGTGTCGTCGGCGGCGAGCGGCGGCGTCTCTGTCAGCGCACTGCCATGGCGCCTTAGGTTTAGGGTTTCTGCAGGAGGAGAAAAAGGAGGGGGAGGAGGAGCACGCGGTCGAGGACGCTCATCTTAAGCCTCCAGGGGGGCCAGGGGAGCGAGGGAGCCGCGACAGTGGCGACGAGGTCCGTCGGCAACGGCGACTGGCGAGGAGGCGGTCGCTACAGCGTGAGGACGACGGCAACTTTGCAGAAACCCCCCTGCCTGCCTTTTCCCTTTTTTTTTGTTTTATTTCCTTTAAAAGAACAGCAGCCTTTTCTATTTAATTGAGGCACCAAAACAGTTTTAAAAATTCTGCAAAAATTCACAGAGCCCACATATATTAATTAGAACCTGTGGTAAAAGTTTCAGCCCATTTGGAAAATATTTCATGTGGTAACATTTCATAATTTGTTTTCTGGAATTTGTGGCTTCATTTAATTGTTTGCATTTTCAAATGCATTTAAATTTGGCAACCAGCATGTTTGAAGTTGTTGGAACTTCCTGGACAAATATGTGTATTTGTTTTGCAACTTGGTTCACCATCTACCTCTCCCATTTGGTTTCTCAACTATTGCCCCTTTATTATTTCATGAGAAACAAATTGAATAGATATGCCATGATGAAAAATGAGATGCAAAAGTGAAAATTTTACTCATATTTTCTGGGTCCAAAAGTGGGGCTGTTACAAAACTCCACCAAGCCAAATATGCATATAGGTTACTAGAGTTGTTCCAATATGAGTCCACAAAGTGTCACTTGCCAGTTCCATTTTATATGGTTCTGACCCACCTTGTTGGATATCTTTTTATCAGGTTGTTCTGACGAAGAGTGAGGTTTCGTTAAGGGTTTCGAGTCTGCAACCAACATGTTTCGCCTGTGGCTACATGAAGATTGGGACTCCATGCAATAATATTTAGTCTTCCGCTGTTATTTCTGTTTTATGCTAGCTTCGAGCTATGCAAAGTTGTAATGGTTTATTTTGACTCTGGATTCAATCGTGTAATAAATTGATACAATGTTGTGATATTTCATCGTAAACTGTGTGTGCAAATGAATCGATCCAGGGTTTTGCACTATACACAGGGATCTTGCCTATTTTTAAGTGCAGGTCCGCTACAGAGACGTGTCACAACGCGCCTATAACCGGCATCACGACGTACCATGCATGTCGCTCTGTCCCGCATCTAATCCATTGCTTATGTATTCGTCTCCAGCCCCTCTATGGATGGCAATGACTCCAGTTTGTCGATGATCGGCGGCCGCTGGGGCGCGTGGGGGGTCCATCGATGAGGGGAGATTTAGCGTCGGAGTGTCGAGAGGTGGTGTCGTGTGGAGGGATAGCGTCGAAGTGTGTGATAGTGGAACACGCGGCATTGAGTAAGTTTTTGTAGGCCTTAACTATTGCTCCAATGATGGCAAAAATCTCGGATCCCGCTTCATCCATCCTATATGGTAACTAGGGGTAACAAAATGAAGCTATTCGTGATGATCTTAGTGCTTTTGTTTCGTCAACAGCTGCAAGACAACTAAAAAATGCAATCAAGCACTCAAGAACATGGGCTAAGGTGAAAGGATAGGATTGTTCTTTGCCAGTTTATGATTCTTCCCCTTCAGGAGTTGACGTTGTCGGTTTTGATACCAGAGTTTTCATTCTCATTCAGCGTTTCTTATTGGAAAACCTCGGTTTTTGTATTGGAAGATCTCGGTGTTTTTTTTACGGAAACCATGGTTGAACATTAATTTTCTTTTTCGTACCTGGTGTTAGACATTTCCCATAAGGCCTCGTTCGGTAGGAGGGGTTTGAAGCGTTTTTTCGAGTATTATCCCGGTCCAATAAAAAACACAAGGAAACTCGTATGGTCATTCGGCTGGCAGGTATTTGTCGTATGGAATTCAGGACACGCCTCTCCACTCGACGACTCACAACTCCGGTGGCGTGGCCGAACAGATAATCTGCGATAGGTGGTGACGAGGAAGGGGGTTTGGAGTGGAAGGGAGGGATTGGGTGGAAGAAGTGTTTCCACCAAACCCCCGTGAGATTATACTCTCTAATCCCGGATAAATATCGTTTGCCGAACGAGCCCTAAGAAGAAACATGGGCATCCAGAAAAAAACGTGGTAAACTTAGGTTTAGTAGTGGGCCGAATCGTCCAGTCCCCACCAACAATAGCAGGCCCATTGCCCGGTGGAGCGGTGGCCCCTAAACCCTATCCGCTGGACCCACCGCCCAGCGATAAACTCTGAGCCGAGGAGCTCGGCGAGGAAGCCAAGAGCCGCCGCCGCCGCCGCCAATCCGTAAACCGAAGCATCCACGCGAGGGAGCCCAAGCGAAGCACAACTCCCCCAAATCCGATCTCCCATCCATGGAGTCGCAGCTGCAGGGCAATGGCGAGCACGACACGGACGCGCACTACCACCCCGGCAATGCGGCGCTGGCCATAGCAATGGTCCCGGCGGCGGCGGCGACCGCCGCGCACGGGCCCGTCGTGCCGAAGCCGGAGCAGGCTCCGGGGGAATTCGGGCTCGCCGTCGCGGTCCCGCCGCGGAACCGCGACCGGCACACCAAGGTGGAGGGCCGCGGGCGGCGCATCCGCATGGCGGGGCCCTGCGCGGCGAGGGTCGCGCGGCTCACGACCGAGCTGGGGCACAAGTCCGACGGCGAGACCATCCGCTGGCTGCTGCAGCAGTCGGAGCCGGCCATCGTCGCCGCCACGGGCACGGGGACGGTGCCGGCGATCGCCACCACCGTCGACGGCGTGCTCCGCCTCCCCACCGAGTCGCCCTCCGCCGGCACGGACCCGGCCCCCAAGCGGCGGCGCAAGCTTCAGCCTACGCGCGCGGCGGCCGGCGCGCCGCCGCTCCTCACGTCGCCCCCCGCGGCCTCTTACCCCTTCGCAGCCGACCCCCTCCTGCAAGGCAACGGCGGCGGCCGCGCGATTTCGGCGTCCTGCGGCTTCGCCCCCGTCTCGGCCGCGCCCGCAGGAGGCGCCATCCCGTTCTACGCCATACCGGCGCCAGCCTCCGGGTCGGCCGGCGACGGCAAGCAGATGATGTGGATGATTCCGCAGCAGCACGCCACCGGGGGCGCGCCCAACCAGCCGACTCAGTACTGGGCGATCCAGAGCACCCCTGAACTCATGAATTTCCCCGGCGCACAGGCCAATAACTTCGCAAACTACCAGTCCCAGGCGTACTACAGCCCGGTGCCGTTGTTCGCCGGAGGGGAGTCACAGGACCAGGAACCCGGTGGCCAGAGTGCGAGCGCCGTCGAGCAGCACCAGGGGTTGGAGGGCGACTACGACGGCGAGGACCTGACGGACTCCAGTTCCGAAGACTAGCATTAGCGTACCACGGGAGCGCTAAGCGGCAATAGTCGTAGAACAAACTTGAATCGAAGACTAGGTTAAAACTTTATTCTTGTTCTTCTTTCTTGTGCAAAATCTCATATATGATGGCGGTGAGAAGTAAGAGGCAGTTAGTTCCTCGTGGTAATTTAGTTTTGGTGGTAAACTGGTGTAGAAAATTATTCTGAGTGTCGACAATGAGTTGCAAATTAACATGCTCAAAAGTTCTAAAGAAGCTCTCTCTGTGTTACTCCTGCATAGTACCAGTGTACCTCTATCTTTTGGTGACTGTCGACTTGTAGTAATCTTTTTCATTCGTCCTTAGCTGCTTTACAATTATAGAAGTATAATGGGTGTGTTTGGTTGCGATTCCTGAGACAGATTCACTACCGAAACGCTAGAATCTGAACCAAAGGGTTCCGTCGGTCTCCACAACTTCCGCAACGCAGGAGATTTTCGCAGTGTAAAATGAAATCACCCGTACCCCCAGATTCCACTGCGTTGCGTCCAGCCCACCTGGGAGAAATTACGCGCTATGCCACCGCTGAGTGGAAACTGCACGGTTCGCACAGATATTTTCCCATCGAGTAACCCAACTCCTACTCGTACTCGTCTCCTCTCACCATACCGCATCGCACCTTCTGCCTCTAGGGTTCCGCCCCGCCGCCAAGCTCCGGCGGCCGACCGAGTCCAGCGCCGCCTCTCTCCGGCAGCTTCGGCGCCCTGGACTCCAGCTCTCCCGCGACCCTTCTGCATCCCGGCCCGCCGCTCCCGTCGCATCGGCCAGGGACACCTCGCCCCCGACTGTGTCGCCGCCGCACAGCTCCATGCCGGCCCGCCGATTCTCCTCCGCCCGCCCCGTCCCATCCCGCCCAGCCCCGCTCCACCCCGCCCGACTCGCGACGGTGGCGCTGACCGGGTCGCCGACAAGCTGGTCGTCCGTGCCGCCCGCCGATTCGCCACCACCACGGTTCGATTGACCTCGCCGCCGCCAGGTAGTCATCTCCCCCGTATCCTCAATCATGCATTAGCGAAATTTGCAGATCAGTTTCCAGTACCTCCAACAGGTAGAAAACTGTCCCATGTCCTTCAATATGTGGCCTCTTTTATTATTTTCTTGGTTCTAACTTGTATTTTTCTAGGCAAATACTATCTTGTCGACTCTGGTTATCCAAACCGAACTGGATATCTTGCTCCTTTCAAGGGGAGTACATATCACCTACCAGAATTCCGTATCTGCCGGCAGCGTGCGCCTCAAGGGAAGTTTGAGATATTCAATTTTTTGCATTCTTCCCTTCGCAATGTTATTGAGCGTGCATTCGGGGTCTTAAAACAAAAGTGGCGCATATTGAAGGCTATGCCAAGTTTCCCACCTCGTAGACAGAAGCATATCATTATTGCTTGCATGGCTTTGCACAATTTTATCCGTGATAGCAAATTGGAGGATGAGGAATTTGATAAATGTGATGAGGATGAGGACTATATGCCTGAAGCGGCACAAGCAATGACACAAGCACAAGGAGATGATGTTCCAGAAGAGGAGAACGAGGTGACCATGAACACCATTCGTGACATGATAGCGAATGCCTTGTTTATTGCGAGAGCGACCTAGGATAGTTATGTCGATGGCGAACCATGTCTTTTGTACTTATGTCGATGGCGAACCATGTCTTTTGTACTCATGTTGATGGCGAACATCAAGTGTTGATCCATGTATTTTGTAGTTATGTCGACGGAACATCAAGTGTTAAACATGTCTTTTGTAAAATATTAGTATGTATAAAATATTAGTATATACAAAATTTGGCAAAATGATCAGTTCCAATGTTCAAATCGTTGTTCTGCAGTTAATTAGCATATATATATTTGCTCTCGGACCCTCAGGGGTGTTACAGACATTTCCTATCGAATTCACAGTTCACAGTTGTTCCAACCAAACAGCTTTCAGCTTTCCCACAGTTGTCAGCTCACAGCTGGTTTTCCACAGCAGATTCTCCACAGCTGATTTTCAGGAATCTACAGCTCAACCAAACACACCCGTAGTACTGTACTTCCTAATTTTTGGCTACGTCCTCACCACCGTAGGACGAGCTTGATTCTAGCAAAAGTCAAATTCAGTTCTGTTCACTCAGCATCGGTCCATCGGACAAAATTTATGTGTTGTGCAACTGTCCTCTGGGGAGTAAAAAATGTCAAAGTTTTCGATGACAGACTTTCAGCTGGACCATGATCAAGAAACAGATTCTTGACATTCTTCAATTATGGAGCGCCAGAGCAACGAAAGATCAGTCTCGAGAGTGTGTCCTAATAATATGGGCAAACAAGTTTTCTTAGATCCTTCTATTTGCTTGTTGTTTCTTTGCTGTTTTCCTACTTCGTTCTGACCTTGTTTTTCTCTTTTGGCTTCTTAAGCCATCCTCGTTACTGAACCATCAGACTTTAGTCTGTCTTGAATATATACAAGTTAGAGATGCATCTACCTTCTTATTCAAAAAAAAAAAGGAGAAATCATAATCACGAGAACAGAACTGCCCCTCCGCCATCTTTGTATGGGCAAGCTTTGCTCCGTCCTGGCGAAGATTTTTCGCGTGGATGTTGTTACAATCTCGAATTCAGTCCTGTGGTGCGCAGTTGCACACACATAGTTGGGTGTAGGTACTATGTGTGGCAAACTAGTTGGGTGTAGCTACTATGTGTGGCAAACTAGTTGGGTACTATGTATTATGAGTTCTTACCTTGAGTCCTGTTCAGATTGTCGACAATAGATGGAGGAATAATGTATGACATATCAACTTTTAGTCACCGTAGTCACCAAGGTCAAACTTGTTCAAAAGGGACAAAACTAGTTAGAGGCTTGAAATTCAGACATTATTCCATCCTTCTTGTACATTTTTTTAACAGGTTTTTTTTTGGGAGAACCTAGAGCTCAATCGAGTGAGAATTAAGTTAATTCTCACTCAGATGATGTCATCCAGTTGCATATGCAATTCATGTACAATCCATGTGCAACTGAGAAATCTCAGTTGCAACTATGTGCAACCCATGTGCAACTGGAAAAAAAAATAGATACATAAATAATATACCGCACGAATCACGATACAAATCTAACGGGATTAGAGTTGAGTGAGCTCTAACTTAATACTCACTCGAGTGAGAAATAGCAAAACCGTTTTTTTTGTGTAATTTGAGGTGATATATATTCTACAAACCGTAAGGATATGCCAACTAGATCTATGTAGCCTCCTTACGTAGTTACTACGTATGTTTCTTCGTCTGAATTGCCATCCTCCGTCCGCTATCTAAAGATTACATCCTTGCGTGGACACCGGCGGTTCCCAGGGCGTTTGACGTTTCGGCCGTTAGATCTTCACCGTAGGGTAATCTTAGCCGTCTGTTCCGGTGGTGACTTTTTTTTACAGTTTTTGGTCCCACCGTTCATTGACTTTGTGCGTGGCAATTTTTGGTCCGCGCAGCGCTCTCCTCACCGTTTAGGCACCCTAGACCGTCTGATCAGAGAACCAAACCCGCGTCGATCCCAGCCATACATTTTTTACAGCCTCAAACAAAATCCCCCAGGCCGAAACCCTAGCCGCCACTCCCCTTTGCGCCAGCCCCGTCCCTCTTTGTTGCAGCAGCAGAAGGATGGATGCCATGGCGGCGGTCTGAGCTCCGGCACGACCACCCCCTGAACCATCTTCGTCAAGCACGGCGGGCAGGCGAGCTCGACCTCCTGCACGACAGAAGGAGGGTTGTTATGGCGGCGGTTTGAGCTCCAGCATGGCCACCCCTGGACCGTCTTCATCAAGCACGGAGGCCAGGCAAGCTCGACCTCATTAATCCCCACATCCAAGCTCCGGTTCCTCATAGTTCGTGGCCCTGTAGGTGGAAGCGGTGGCAGTGGCTGGTAGAGAGAGCACGGGATCGACGCCGTCCGCCTCTCCTCTTCTGGTTCCTCGGATTTTGCGACCCAGCAGTTGGCAGGGACGTGGGTGGTATATATGTGCCACCTCGCCATCGACGCCTGCTACACAGGTTCTCACCTCTCCCTCTGTGTCGCTCTCTTTCTCTGAAAGTTTGCTTACAAACTCTTTTTAGATTTATCATTTGCTTGCATATCATCTCATCATTTTGTACCTATATTTAGTAGTTCTCTTTTTCTATGTGTAGAGCATTGAGTACATGATGTGTATGATCCAATTACATTGGTTGAAATAAGAACGTGTAGTTTCAACATTGATTTTTTTGGTGAGTTCCATCTTTTTAATGTGTTTTTCTTTGATTGTGTAGGCGTCTGTCTTTAGTTGTTGTATATGTATATGTAAACAACCATCTCTGAATCATATAAACAGTCATATCTCAATCGAAATACATTTTGCTTCCCGATAATCTACAATTTAGAAAGAAGCTCACCTTGGGGCTTGCTAGGTGTGTGTGACCAGAGCTATTATGTCGACACATCTGATCCCCGAGTCCCCGTAAAGAGGTAAGCCATGGTGGTGGCAAGGAGTTCGTTCGGAGGGACTTCGAAGGAAATTTTAGCTTGATGACAGATTAACAGGGCATCAAGAGGTGTTTCATTTTAGTTTTTTTTGACTTACAACTGTTTTACTGATGTTTTTAATATCAAGCATGTCTATGTTTTGGATTGAACCGATCCTTTCATACATGGACGCCAAAACTCCTGATCCTTTCATACATGAACCTCGAAACTGGATTGGGCCTTTGATAAAAAATAATTTATTATCTAATTTTGTGTTTTGTACGAACAGGATTAATGTCTTCTTTTAGTTTGTAATTATTTACTCATTTATCCTACCCTGTTATATTCCAAGATATGAGAGCATGCTCCGAAATCTTTGAGATTAATGAGATAAGGTGTTGCCTTTTATTCTGCTTCAGATTTTGGTCGAATGTACATGAACTGTATGGTTACTTTACATGGTTTTGTAAAGCAATGAATTCTACGTTGAGGTACACGTGCATGCTTCCCGTGGCAGGGCTCACAGATGTCGGCCAGTTCTTGGCAGCTTGTGCGGCTGGATGTCCTCGACGATAGGGAGAGGAAACCCAGGCTGGACACTGCAAGATTAGATCATGGTTGAGGTGAGCTCTGGACACTACAAGACTTGATCATGCTTGAGGTGAGCTTCCAATCGATTGGGCTTCTTGGTTACGGTAGTCGATTTTGTCATGTTTCGCCTTCGCCTTCCATGATTCGCATTCCATGAACGCTAAGCCGTATGCCTGGCCTCTGTTTGATGTTTGACCATTCCGTGTCCTCGCCGCAGGTGCTGATCTGCCTGCCGGTTTCTTCTACAACACGAGCTCTTGTTTTAGATGGCTTAAATCTTATTGCGTTATTCCTCCTCCGGTCAGTTCTTCGTGTTTTTCCGCGTCTCTGAAGGAATTCACTTGATATGAACCAAGTATATGCAAGTGGAAGATTCACTAACTACTGAAAAGTAAGGTCACTGCTTCTTTCCCTCTTTTTTCTTTGCATTTGTTTATTTACCTATTCTTTTCGGTGTATACTAGAAAATTGATTGAATACAATATTGATGTGTGATGACCTTGAGATTGCTTTTTTGTGTGGCTTCAAGTGCATTGATTAAGGTGTATTGTGTTCTTATGGTTGTCTGCATTTCTTATGTTGTACTGAGAATAAGGATGGAGCAGGAGGGTCAGTGGATCGCCAAGTACCCCATTCGAGTGTGAGGATAACCCTCTTTTTTAATGTTGCATGCTCATAAGAATTGTTGTATACAACATACCGCAAACTAGATTATGTTCTTTCCATTTTAGATGCTCCTGCCTATTCTCATTCAGGCTCCATTCATTAATCAAATATCAGTGTTCTTTCTAATGATTGGAACATAAAGAAGTAGTGTCTTCTTCAAGTGCTATAAAGATTTGTAATACGCGGTTCTAAATACGAGGGCATGTTAGCCTAGAGAGAGTTAGCTTGGACAGTTGTGGTCCTTGCTTCTTCGGTTGCTCGATAGTCTACTCCCAACCATGTCCGTAGAACCAATTCTGCCTTTGATGTCTGCCTGATGGCAGATATTGTATTCTTAGTTAGCTTCATTGATGTATCCTTTAGTTTAGGTTAGATTTTCCGGTTGTCTGTTGTGGTAATAGATATGGCCTTGTGTGCCCCTATAAAGGTTATCAGATGTCCTAGCATTTCATTTTGCCTCGCCATCTCGGCAGATGCTTTCGATGTTCTGAAGTTGTGTTTTTAAAACTATACCTCATCTTTCTGCTGTCTTCAAATATTCAGATGTTTGGTTATGCTTATTTTGGCAAATAAAAAGAAGACCTTCTCTTCCGAGAGAAAAATAAGGTAGTCATAAAGGGTGGAGGTTCCAAGAAACATTTGCTTATTAAAACTTATTTATGAGCCATGTAGTATAGCACGCCTTCCAGTCTTCCACCATTTTGAAAGTAGGTATTTAAGAAGTATCTATCTCTTTTCTTACATGTTATAAAAAAACTGCACCCGTGGTAAACTTGCGGTTATATGTTAAGGTTGGTGGCTAAAAATTCAGAATTGTTTCTCATTTTTGTGCTTTTCATTCAAAAGTTCGGATACTGGTGATGGCCTTGAACTTAGCTTAGGTTGAGACTCCAAGTGTAGAGTGTGTAGTATAGGAAAGACGGTTTCCCCACGAGGGGTGACTTGAGGGTTTAATATCGAACTCTCGGGGAATCAGTAGTGAAAGATTTATCTTCTTATCCTTCTCTTGAAAACCTGCAAAACAAAGT
Source organism: Puccinellia tenuiflora (assembly GCA_012064385.1). Classification (NCBI taxonomy): domain Eukaryota; kingdom Viridiplantae; phylum Streptophyta; class Magnoliopsida; order Poales; family Poaceae; genus Puccinellia; species Puccinellia tenuiflora. The sequence goes on from QRDG01000340.1 coordinate 650,517, forward strand.
AAATTGTTTTGTGCCCTCAACCTCACCAAGTGGTTGTCAAGCAAAACAAGAAATAAATATGCAATGATAATAAATAAATATGCAAGGATGGTGGAAACAATGATGGATGATATTTTTGGGTTTTGTATTGTGAATGCAAGATATAAAAGTATTTTTGTATTTTCGGATTTTTAAATGGCAGAAAATGGAAAATGCTTATAAGTTGTTGGAAAGGTGTTTCTTATGATTAAAAATGGACCGGGGTTCATGGTTTCACAAATGCACTCTCTCTTTAATAAAGTGGTAGATAATGGAACACTAGAATTGACATATGAGATTGCAACAAAAAGGTTTCATGACAAGTTACTAATTATATGGGCATCACGCCCTAACATAGAGATCTTTTGTTTATTAATCTCTCTTATACTCCACCAAGATGTGAACTAAATCTTAGCACCTCAGTAATTAAGATAAATCAGAGTATAGCTTTAAGTCTTATGACATGAAGTTAAAATAAGAACATGCTAGATCTAGTCATGGAGAAGTGGCAATGGTCACACCCACACCTCCGGTAGCATGGTATTTTTCTTTATCCCTAGTGAGGCAACAAAGTAAGGTAAAAATACCCAAGTGGATCGCGGAACTTTTCTCACTTTCACCGCACTAGCCACCCCCTCATTACTTCAACTAATGCACACGTTCCCCCACACACGCTCTCATAAATATGCTTGATCAAAACAAGTAGACAAGAACGGGGTACATAATATGCATCTACTTTCATAACTGAAACAAAACAATTGCAATATCAAACATATATTAACTCATAAAGAGATCCACCATAAAGGAATTACATAGATGACCATAATCATGTTCGGCAGCTCATACGGTGCTAATTAGTGAAGCTCGAGAGAGAGGAGAGATACATAAGTTACTTCCACAAACCCATAGTCCAGGGGTGGATTACTCCCTCTTCATCATGGAGACGGTGGAATGTCGTTGGGGGAGATGGAGACCACGCCGGCAGCGCTCTGCCGGAGTTTTCCCCCTCCAATCTACAGCTCCAGATCTCTGTTTCGGTGTTTCTGTGTTTTCGGCCGCCTCCTCTCCGAAGGGCGTCGAGGACTATGTTTATAGTCGGTTTTAGGTCAAGACGAAGGTTCTGGAGAAAAGATCGATGGCAACGGAGCCTCGAGGCCCCAGATGGTGGGTCCCACGCGGCTAAGGATTCTGGCCGCATTGGCCACCCTCTTCTGGTCCTCGGGCCTCCGTTTGTTCGCTTCCTTCGCTCCTACACTTTGTTCCTTCCAAAAACTGATGCTCGTAAATTTTCAGGTCATTTGGACGTCGTTTGGGTCCCTGAAACATCAAAATATAGAAAATAGGGTTTTCTGCCAGTGCAGGGTTAATTCCAGAAAAAATAGGAAAACTGTGAAATCTTCCCAAAATCATTATAAAACAATGATATAACCCTTATATGATGCAAATATGATTGAAATATGAGTATTATAATGCAAAGTTTATGTATGCATTTTACATGCATCAACTGGCTATAGTTTTGGTTACTTATCTGGTTTATTACAGTTTATTATGGCAATGAAAGTATATTCAACCTCTTTGAAAATGAGGTGCTGCTTCATCTATATGATACATCTCTTCCTTCTATAACCTCTACTAACTAGCATATGCTTAATCGTTCTATTTACACTTAAAGGAAGCAAAGTTTCTATGCAAGGTGACAATACCAATATTTTCCTCCTACCAGCAATGGTGTTATATATACTGGTTGTGTTTGCCGTCCTCGAAAGTCTACACGAGCCTATCATGCCTCTGAACTCTGAAGATCTACATATATAAGTCTGTAGTAATCCATGCGTTCATTCGATCTCTCCAAACATCGTGTAAGTGTTCCCATTTCATAGAGTGATTTATAGCTCCTCAAATAAATAGCATTGCCTGGCTTCTCATTTATGTTCCTTCCATCACGTTGTTCTTCCCAGGTGGTTCCAACAGGTGAGTGGATCGTCATGTGTGCGCTACTCAACTCGAAAATGTGTGTGCAGCCTTGCCTCTTAGGTTTGTGCAAGTGAAGCTGCTTTAAAAAATAGCTTTTACGGATCAATTATTTACTTATGGGAATGTTCCGCTGGTAATGAGTTTCCGTAGAATATGGTTCAGGAAAAAATCATGCAGTTGATTGCTTCTTAATGACTTTGCAAGAAAAAATGTAAAATTCCATTCCCCCCTATCATGCTTTATAATGACGAAGTTACCTAGACCATGTGTTGTGTTGCCACTTAGTAGAACCTGCTTAACTTATGTTTTCTTTTTCCATGTAAAGTAATTGTGCAGTTCCTACATCTACAATTTAGCTTACGAGTTTTTCAGTTGCATGTTTGATGTTTCTGTACTAAAAATAATTCATGAGATGGGGTGGATGATTTATTTTAGAGAGAAATATTCCAGCTGTTGCCTCATACACGCTTCGGCAAATTATTTTTGAATATGATATCGATTTAGTGACTACCTTACCTTTTTTGACACGGCTAAACTCCCCTTCATTCTCAACTGAAACACTACCTCTGGCCCATGCATACAACATGTTGGCGATCCTCTCATTATCATATTCAAATCGTATACATTCTTCCTTAGATGTAATCAAGTGTTGTTCAACACTTTCAGTGTCTTTCATTTCTCTCTGTATTGAGTTCACAAGATGAAAATGATATGGAGGTAAATTGTCTCTTTTCCAGAGCTATACACCCTCAGTCTAGTAGTTTTAGTTGGTACTTTTCTGTTTTCTCACTTATTTGTGCATTCCTATATTTTGTGCAATCTCTCTAGTCTCTCTAAATTTTTTCTTAGTACTTGTGAAACAAAATAAGAGATGCAAAAGTCAAGCTCATACATAAAGATATTGTAGGTGAAAAGAGAATCGGGTTTCCATCTCCACTTCATCCAGGTTGCTAAATTGACGAGCTCCTAGGTTTGCATTTTTACAGAATATTGTAGGTGTTGTTCACAACTTTTGTTGATGATATTGCCCCTTTCTAAGTAGAACCATCTATGACCAACTGTTTTATAAACTGCTAAAGGTAAAACCTAATTCTTGCTTATGCCTGTAATAATTTGACATTATTAAATCTGTTGTAATAATTACATTTTGCAGTATCCTGTTGCAGCCATATTTATCTTGCCTATGCTCATAATCATCTATAGTCCAGTAGATTTTCCAATTTCTCACTAAACATTTTGTTTTCTTTCATGTGCTGAACGATTTCTCACCGGCTTGAAAATAGGTCAAGTGCAATTTGCACGCAACACGCTGACCTTTCAAACAATAATGTCATTGGTGTCATATGATAGCATATTGGAGGCATATTTTGTACACTCCTATTTGCATGTTCTCCTTTTTGTACTTTAATGTGTTGGATTTTTTCAAAAATACTAGATGTGTTGCGTGTATGTCCTTGATATTGTTATACATGTTTGAGCATAAGAGTGTAGATTGAGCATGTAACTATTTTAGATACCGCCCAAGTTAAGTTTTATTTGGAGTGGATCATACACAATGTGTGTTCTTCTATGGTTGGGCCTTTTTAATTCTACATATATGAAACTACCAATCTAGCAGCCTCCAGCTTGTGTATAATACATGAGAATTATGGGCAAAATATTTTTAGAATCAACAGGTGGTCTTGGATGCCGAATGTCTTATTGTTGACGCTGTTGAGACCAGTTGCCTCTGCCTTTTGGAAGAGTTATTGCTTACATGAAACTCTCATGTCTCCCTACCCATTTTATATCAGTGAGCTTATCAGAACTTATATATTTGTGCACCTAAATGAGCCAACTTTTGTGTCATTGTGGTAGAAATTTCTGAATTGCCATCTGTGTGTACAATTGCTCTGTTTCTTAAGGTTTTGAATATGTGATGTGGCAGTTGATGATTTTATGAGACCTTATAGATATGCTTTCATACCTATAGACCAATTTTCATCTCCGTAAAAATAATAGTGTGATCTCTGTACTTGATCTAGATATGTTACTCTGCGCGTTTCTGCTTCGGTACCCCCCCCCCCCCCCCAAACTTAAACACAAACTCAAAAACAACAACGGTTGTGATTTCTCTGTACCCCTTCATAATGAAGGGTATGATGGTCTTTATTTAATTAATTAATGAATAATTAAGTCGTATTTAAAAATCCCGTCCGGCCCAATTTGGTATGTATGTATACGTACGCATACGTATCCGTCCGGACAGTAGGTCCAAGAAGACCACGGCCACAGTTACCAAGGAGCTCGTCATGGAGGCCAGCGACGTTGCGCGTGCCGACGTTCCAGATCCTGGTGGCGCAGGGGGTGGCCGGTCGGTGCCATGGTCGGCGCTCACCTTCGCCGCCATGTGAGGCTGGATTTCGTGGGGTTCACACACTGGGAGACCATCGTCATCACCAACCTGAACATGCCCCGTCCTGCTGCCCAGGCTGCCCGTCAATACCTCGGCATGGGCCGCGTACGCAGCCGCCTTCTTTGTCCTGGGATTCGTCATGCACTCATGCCTGGTGCCCCGTGGCCACCAACAAGTGAGTAGCTGTGTAGCACAACACTGCCATCGAGCATGCAAGCGACCTAGCCACACGCGAGTAGCTAGCGCAGCGCTCTGTTCTTGCCTGATTGCCTCGCGGTGATCACCGTACGGTACGAAATCCGTATGTCTTGACTCGTGATTAATGGTGGCCTTCCCATTCCTCGTCGGCGACGAGCAATGCCGAGGCGGTGTCCTACAGCAGGAGCGACGGCCGAGTCAATGCGAGGTCATCGGGGCAGGCAAGGGCGGAGATGGCCGCCTGCAACCGTGATGCGGACGTGGTGGTAAGCGTGATCGACGTTCGTGAGGGGCGACCGCAAGGTGCGATGGACGTGCATCGTGCGGCATACAGTATGTATACAGGTTTGGATATGGGCTTCGGCGGGCCAACAAATATAATTAGTTTACTTAACTAACTAATTAGGTGAAAAAAAACTTTAGTTTGGGGGAGGGGGGTGTACTGAAGCATGCCTCTACTCTACGACCAACAACATACAAGCATAGTTATGATATTATCATTTTGTTTAGCTTATACTTCTGTATATTAGCCGTCTTCTTAATAATCTGTATAAAAGGTGAAAATTACGGGCAAAATATTAAAAGAACCAACAAGTGCCGCGCGGGGAGGCCACGCAGCCAAATCTAGTAGCTATCATATACGAGGTGAAACGAAGAGTAGCTTAATTAACTTGTCTAGGACACCTCTGTGCAACAAAAATATATGCAGCCTAGCTTTTAAAACGACCTCAAATTTTGAAGTCATGTGGCTTGCATATGCATATATTCAGATTCTTTTCTTGGCAGTGCTCCGTGGGACGTGGGCCCCTATAAAAGCGGGCATCTTGTCTCGTTGAGTCAAGTCAAACGGTAGCTTGGCTGACCGTGCAGATATGAGCATGTGCACGTGGCTGGCTCTGTGGGCCCACTGGACGGAAGAACCAAACGTCAGCGTGACTGTCATTGAATTGAGATGCTGAGCCGTCATTTTTTGTGGCAGAGAAAAGAGTGAAGAATTCTTGCTTTAATTCCGTCCGTGGCGAAATCCTGGAGGCTGACAAAAAAAAGAAACGCTTGTTTCTTCCTTGCGTTTTTGGGGGCTTTGGTTGCGCTTTTTGAGGCCCAAACAAGCGGGTAGGCCCTCACGAAGTCACAAGCAACAAGAAAATCCTTGAACCACACCTCAGAGACTACAAGATTTTTGGCACGATATTTTGTTGTTCCCGGTGATGCCGTAGATAATGTTGTTGAGATATACCGTTGTACAAATTTTCTGTCCAAAATTCCTAGTATTTGAGCTTAAAAAATTTACGCAACTTTTTAACATGCTCAAAAGTTCTTAAGAAGCTCTCTCTGTTACTCCTGCATAGTACCAGTGTACCTCTATTTTTTGGTGATTGTCGACTTGTAGTAATCTTTTTCATTCGTCTTTAGCTGCTTTACAATTATAGAAGTCAATTTTTTGGCGACCGCTGAAGACTGAAACCATATGCGGCCGTCCGTAGAACGAGCTTGACTCTAGCCAAAGTCAAATTCAGTTCTGTTCACTCAGCATTGGACAAAATTATACTAACTCATTGTTTTGTGTATGCTGTTAGGAAAAAAAGATGTGTGCAGCTTGGTTGGAAAACTTAGCGTGTTGAAGCGGTTTCGATTCAAATTAAGACAAATCAGTTGCTGAAACAGCAGACCTGATTTTTTTTTTTTACTGAAACACCAATCGGAGCTGCTTTTCATTAATGAAAAGAAGAAAGGCTGATAGCTAGGTGACCCGGTTTATATGGGAAACCAGGCATGAAAACCAAACAACACCTAGCAAAGCTAGGACGGCGGTGCACGCCGGAGTACGGCAAGCAACAACAGCAACATCATAACAACGACAACAGCAACACTACAACACTACAACAGCTTAGCAAGGACACCACCAAGCCAAACCTCACAACAAACCCTCCATGCCGAGCAACCAGCCGAACAGCGAGGATGCAGAGCACCGAGCTTTGAAGGCCGCGTCTCCGGCGATGTGGCTTCCGAAACTCACCACTACCACGGAACCGCTCTGACGAGATCACACCTATGCGCCAAGGAGAAAAGGCAGGCCGAAGAGGAGCCTAGCCCCGGCAAGTGGGAGATGCCGAACCGGAGTCGAGAGTAGGGTTCGCCTCCGCGAAGCCACGAAGCAAGTACATTGCGCCCTTTGAAGCTCCAAGTCCAAGACGGAGATCGGCGTCGTACCACCGCTGCACCTCATGGACCAAGGGATCCTGAGTACCACAAACAACACCTTCAAGGAGGGGTGCGACGCCTAGGCGCCACTGCTGCTCGGACCAAAAGCTCCTAGGGTTTCCCCCGGTACACATATGTGGATTGTAGTAGGGGATGGCCTGACGCCCTCCAGCGGGGAAGGCGATGCCCTCAGGCGCCACCACATCAGTGCCAGACTCGCCGGCCAGAATTTCCTGTGACCCTACTTCGCACCACCGAATTCCGTGAACCAGAAGGTATAGCATGGTACCTAGTGCCAGGAGCAGTCCCCGTCACGGATGGAAGGCGCAGGAGGCAGAATAAGGCGAGCAGGAAGGGCGCGGCAACCTCCACACTGCCTGAGAGTCGCGCCCAGCACCACCATGCATCTCCGTCGCGGCCCGCCGGCGCCCAGAAAAGGCTCGGAAGGCCCGCGAGGGCGCCGCTAGATCTGGCCCGTACGGGCCCGGACCTAGCCCGTGCACGTGCAGCGTCGCCGCCCCATCCTCGCCGTCACCCCACGGCCCCTGCTCCGCCACCGCAACTCCGCCAATCTTCCCTGCATCCTCGCCAAACCACGGCGCGCACCACTCGACCGACCTGCCGCCACCTCCGGATCCGCGTCGAGCGCCTCCATGGCGAGCTCCCCCCCCCCCCCCAGCACCTTTTGGTGGCGAGGGCGCCTGCCGCCACCGCGGTAGTGGCTGTGACTGGGGGCAGTAGTAGGATGGCTGGGGCGGCAGGTTTCTAGTGTTCCCCCGAGTCGCTCCGTACGCAGCGACGCGGGGGTTGGGGGGAGGATGAAAAAAGAAAAAATAGTTTTCAGCACACCCATTTTGGAACATCGCATTTATGGGTTGTGCAACTGTCCTCTGGGAGTAAAAAATGCCAAAGTTTTCGATGACAGACTTTTAGTTGGACCATGATCAAGAAACAGATTCTTGACATTTTTCAATTATGGAGCACCAGAGCAACGAAAGATCAATCTCGAGAGTGTGTCATCATATGGGCAAACAAGTTTTCTTTGATCCTTCATTCCTTCTATTTGCTTGTTGTTTCTTTGCTGTTTTCCTACTTCTTCGTTCCGACCTTGTTTTTCTCTTTTGGCTTCTTAAGCCATCCTCATTACTGAACCATCAGGCTTTAGCCTGTCTTGAATATATACAAGGTACATCTCTACCTTCTTACTCAAAAAGAAAGACATCATAATCACGAGAACATAACTGCTACCTTCACCAGCTTTGTATGGGCAAGCTTTGCTCTGTCCTTGTCGGGGGAATGATCCCCCGGTCAGCAATTCACAGATTCCTCAAATTTCAAAAGAAAAAAAAAGTTATTTCAAACAGACGATTTTTTTCTACAAAATCAAAAAAAATTCAAAAATTCAAAAATAAAATTAAAAAAAATATAAAAATTCAAAAATTCAAAAAAAAGTTATAACAAAGAAGATTGTTGAATTTTTTGGTTTTTTTTTGAATTTTTTGGATTTTTTAAAAAAAATTTAAAAAATTTAATTTTTTGATTTTTTTAATTTTTTAATTTTTTTAAAGTTTTTAAAAAATTTAAGTTTTTTGAATTTTAAGGATTTTTTGAATTTTTTAAAGTTTTTTGATTTTTTTGGATTTTTTCAATTTTTTAAAGTTTTTTTAATTTAAGTTTTTTTGAATTTTTTGGATTTTTTGAAAATTTTAAAGTTTTTTTTAAAATTTTAAGTTTTTTAATTTTTTTTGGATCTTTTGAAAGTTTAGAAGTTTTTGAAAAATCTGAAATTTAAAACACACACATTTATAACACATACATAACATATACACATACAAGACTTAAGAGGATTCATATGATATATATGTCAATAAGAACTTGAACAGCACATGGGTAGGTGAAGTGGGTGGAACTTAGAAGTTAAGCGTGCTAGGGTTGGAGCAATTTAGGCATGGGTGACCTAGCGGGAAGGTATCAGTTCAAAATGTGTAAAAAATCTGAAAATAATTCAAATAATTAGGAATTTTCATATTATTTCATATTTTGATTTTTCTGAATTTTTTTGAAACTTTTTATAATTTTTTTTGCATTTTTTGAATTTTTTCAGAATTCTGTGGCGCACCCAGCAAACCTGGGGGTGCGCCACAGAATTGCAATTTTGTGCGCCACTGATAGCCATTTCTGTGGTAGTGCCAATCCGATGAAGTGCAGCAACGGGCAGCACCTCCGCGGTATCCACACGTACAGCTCGATGAAGACGTCAACTCCTTGATCCCGCAAGCGAGAGAACGTGGCCTTGATGATCTCAGCAGCACGACGGTAGTGCCGGTGATGATGACGATCTCCACGAGCAGGGCTTCGCCAAGCCAAGCAAGAGGAGAGGGAGAGGAGGAGGTGGCGCAGCACCCTAGGGTTAGGGGTGGTGCGGCAGCTATGGAGGTGGTGGTGATGGTGGTACAGCCTTCCGGGGAGAGAGGAGTGCGGCTAGGGTTAGGGTGGAGGTGGAGGAGGTGGTGCAGCTTGGGGTCTTGGGGCGGCAGCCTTATGGGTGTGCCGCACCCCTCCCCTCCTTAAATAGGTGGCCGGCTAGGGTTAGGGCAGGGGCCGGCCGTCCCCCCTTGCTTGCCCCCCAAGTTGGAGTCCAACTAGGACTCCTCCTTGGGCCCCTTTCCTAAAGGGGTGGACTGGCCCCTAGTCCAACTAGGACTCGGCCGGCCCCCTCTTACCTTGGCCTATTCGGCCCCCACATGGGCCCCATGGTGGTACGGCCAGCCCAAGTGGCGGCTGCACCCCTTTTGGTCCATGTGGGTCCCATTCTAGAACCTTCTAGAATCTTTTAGAACCTTCCGTTACCCTGCAAATAATTTCCGGAACTTTTCCGAAACCTCCGGAAACAACTTTCCATATATGAATCTTATTCTCCGGACTCCTCCGGAACTCCTCGTGACGTCCGGGATCCCATCCGAGACTCCGACTCACCATTCGTTCATTTCATTATTTAATTCATCGCAAAACCTAATTTCATCGGAGCGTTAAGTGTGTGACCCTACGGGTTCGGGAATGCATAGACATGATCATATCAATAATTTATAGCGGGACCGGGATGCCCATATTAATTCCTATGCACTCAACGAAACTCTTTTCTCGATTGAACCACGATGCCAGAGATTCAATTAATCTCATATACGATTCCCTTTGTCTCACGATATTTTACTTGCCCGAGATATAATTGTTGACATCCCCATGTCCAGTTGTATCTCGTTACCGGCAAGTTCTCTTTACTCGTCCATAATATAGGATCCCGGTGATTACAACCTAATCACATGTCTGCAGACTTTTGATGCTATATTACCGAGAAGGCCTGGAGATATCTTCTCCGTCACATGGAGGGACAAATCCCACTCTCGATTCATATCACCCAACAACCCACCATCAGAGATACCTGAAAGCCACCTTTATAATCACCCAGTTACGAAGTGACGTTTGATGTCCACAAAGTATTCCTCCGGTGAACGGGAGTGATATAATCTCATGGTCTAAGGAAACTATATTTGGCATATTAAAAGTGTTGACAACAAAACTTTTGTGACACGATTAATTGTAACTCTTTATTATTTGGGTCATGTCCATCAAGTCATTCACCCAATGACGAGACTCCGTTATCAAGTGACTATAACAAGTCCATAGTTAGGAAACTCTAACTATATCTTGATCAACGAACTAGTCCTGTAGAGGCTCACTAGGGACTCCTGGTGTTTATATTCCACACATGCATTATGTTTTCATTTAATACAATTATAGCATGGATAATAAACTATTATCATAAACATGAATATGCTTAATAAACCATTTTATTATTGCCTCTAGGGCATATTCCCAACTGTTCGAACCCTATCTATTGTCTAAGTACTATTCTACGTGCTTGTGAATTGCTACTTGTCATTGTTTTGTGGGGAGATTATATTTTCAGATTGTGTTGTATCACTTATACCATTGAATCATATCATGTCTTCGCGTTGTGAGTAGTTCTCACATGTTCCTGGGGGCATAGGATGGATTGGCAATAATTTTCACTTAACTTGTGTTGAGTATTTGGTCAAGTTTTTATCTTTTATGATTGTCTTGATGTACAATGTATGAAGTGCACCATATATTGAGTAATGCATGAAGGTGCTATCACACTAGTGTGATGGAATGGGTAGGACCTAGGAGGACACGTAAACCTTGGTCAAATACATGAAGTTACATTAGGAGGGGATTTATATCGAGGACCTTAGAGTGTAATGCTATGGTGGGACTTTATGTCTTAATAATTCTTGTGCAGTCATTTACTTGGCCACATGATCCATCATAAGGGGTTTAGTTTATTTATTTAACTACACCTAATTATGGCTCCATCCAAAGAAGATTAAAACTTGACAAAATGTTTACCTTGTTGTTCTAGAAATATTTATGCCATGAAATCCATGTAGCCCTTGGGAACGTTTTCCACCTATAAGAAACACACCACTCAAGCTTGTCCTCTTGCTGCATAGAGGATTGGGCTTTCTCTCTTTGAGAGCTTTCACTTGTCATATTTTATTTTCAGCTTTTTACTTATTGCAAACATTACACCAAAAACCCAAAAACACTTGCATCATTTAATCATTTTAGTTTGTCTAGTGCATAGATAATAAGAGAAGTGACACTCTTATTTGAGAGGATAAATACTTATACCTTCTACTCCTCGTGGGATCGATACTAATACTTACACATCGAAGATTTCAATGATCCCCTATACTTGTGGGTATCAAGACATTTTCTGGCGCCGTTGCCGGGGAGTGTAGCGCTTAAGTTTTTATTCTTGTTTGCACTAGATATTTATTTTCAGTTCTATATTTTTTTGTTTGTTTTACATCTTGCAATCATCTAAGCTTGGGGAGGTTTTCCTCTTTAACTTGTTTGGTTGTGAGTTTTTCTTATATTTACTTTCAGTTTTGCATTTAGTTTAGTTTTATTTTCAGTTTTATATATCAAAACACAAAAAAAGATGGAGAAACTTTCTGGAATGTCTATGCCTAATGGTTATGTTAAAAATATGGAAGCCTACTTTGAATATGAATCAACCGAAGAGGGAACAATAATGCGTAAATTGCTTGAAGCTCTTCACAAAATGGCTATTCAGTTTTGTGAGTTACATGGTATAACTTGTTGCAATAGAAGAGTTGTTAAACATTCCCACTATCAATGCAAGTATAATAGTGATCCTATAATTGCTTGTTATCGTGAAGATAAATTTTCATGCCCTGATATAGAACAAGTTGAGAAATATATTGCTTATGTTGGAGCCCATGAGATAGACTCTCTTATTGATAAATTTCTTACAACTAGTCATGAAGCTCGTGTAATGAAAGTACAAATTTCTATTATTCTCCAACTTTGCAAAAAAGAATTTAGTGACAATGTTTATGTTAAAGAAAGAATTCTTACTTCTATGGAAAGTACTGATGTTTTGCAGGAAGAAGATGATAAAAACATAAGCTTGGAAGAAGAAGAATGTGAAGAGGAGGATAAAAACCTAAGCTTGGGGATGCCCGTGCAACCCCAAGAAGATGATGAAAATGATGAACAACTAGAGAATGAAGAGAGGAAACTTCCACCTTCACCACCTATGGATGAGGGTAACACTCAAGACTTTATTGATGATAAACTTTGCTTTTATGATTCTGATGATGAGGAGGACTATCAACCTATACCTAACGATAACATTATTGATAATAAATTTGATGATGATGAGGAGTATGGTTTAGACATGTTTTATGATAGTACTCTAGATGATGGTCCTATTTTGCTTGATAATCCTCCATGTGTAGAACTTGTTACTAAATTATGTGAGGATAAAAATGATATATTTGCTGCTTATGAGAACACTCTCACTTATGAGAGTCCTATTATTTTTGAATTCTCCTATTCACACCATGGAGGAGAAGCTTTTATATGTTGAAAAGTACATATGCGGGCTGAAATTATCTTGCACTAATAACCATTCCACCCACAACCATCATGTTTATGATGTTTCTTGCAATTATTTTGAGAGAGGAAAACATGCTAATATCTTACATGATAGTTTTAATAATCCTTTATATGTTCCTAAGTTTGCAAAGTTGCACCAATCTAATAGTTTTTTTATCAAATTTGGTTCCACTACTTGTAACTATTATGAGAGGGGAAACATGGTTCTAAACATTTAAATATTATTACGTTTCCTCTCTTTAAGTTGAAAGTCTTGAAATTGCTCTCGTTTTATCTTCCTATGCTGCCTGCTTTGTGTTTTAATGATTTATTTTCTTACAAGATCCCAATGCATATGAAGTGGGTTAGACTTAAATGAGTTTCATATTTTTCTCTTGATGCTCTCTTTTGCATTTCAATTCTTATTCCTATGTGAGCATCATTAAAACTATCATGCCTAGCTATATGGCTATAAAGAAAGCGCTTTACGGGAGGCAACCCGGTTGTTTTTATTTTTGATTTTCTTTGTGTCCTCTTGCTGTAACAAGAGAATTAGTTTTTAGTTTTGTTTCTGGAATTTTTAATAAAGTGCCAAGTTTTACCCATTTTGGATTGAAAAAGTTGCTTATTGTATTCGGAGATTTTATTCCAGCACGAATCTGTGAACGGTATGATTTTTCACTCCTATTATGTAACTCCGAATGAGCTGATATTTTAACTGTTGTTTCAAATTTTCATCCTCTGTAGGCATGAATTGTTTCAGAATTTTTAGACATATTTAAATAGGGTAGAAAAATGTGTTTTTCTGCTGCTATTTTTCTGGACAGATTCTATCCCATTTTGTTTGATGCATTCTTTGAACTTTTAACTTGAATCTTTTTGATCCAATTGAGTTTATAAGTAGGCATACAACATTATACACTTTCTGGACATTCACATGAATTTTTTTTTAAGGATTTTATGCAGCAAGCAATTCATTTGTCTATCACTACTAATGTCACCCCACAGAAAAGAAATGGGAGAAACAGTGTTTTGATGTTTTTTCACCGGGATTAGAGGAGATGCACCAAGAGCTATCCAAGGATGGTGAAGACCATAAGCTTGGGGATGTGAAGACAACCCCACTGGACCAACACACTCTTGGTTTGCACACGTCTATCTTCTGTTTTTCGATCAATGCACTTTATCGCATAAACTTGGAGCGTCTTTTATTTGCTTTTTATTTTGGTTTGATTTTTGTTTTGAGACCACCACTATCATTTTTTTTATGAGAGAGCTACTGGAAATTTGGGTTGAATTAAGTTGGATGCTATTAAAAAGATTGGGAAAGGGATGTTTGAGCTGATTTTAAAAGATACATATAGTTGCATGATTCATGTGCTTTTTAATGAGTGTTAATTTGCAAGTGTTTTATCAAGAGCTATCTCTTATTCATGTTTTGACGATGAATGTTACTTTACTTCGTTTAACATGGATTGGTTAGTTCTATGGACACTTGTGCATGCGTTTAGATGGTCAACTCTCTCCCTTTTGCTAGCCCAAAATTCCTACAAGTAAAAACTTGTTTTCCAACACCTTCAACCAAAGTTTTTCCAGTGAGTCCACCATATCTACCTATTAGCTTTATGCTATTCCGAGTATGTTTATCATGTTATTTTGTATTATCTATACCTTTGAATTAAAATGCTTATGTTATTGATTGTCATGGGAAAAGTTGGTTAAAAAGCTCTCACACCTTACTTTTATTGCACTTAATAAACATGAACCATTGTGATTAAAATTATGAAGTTGTGAGCTTGACAAGAGTCTTGGTTGGGAGTTAGCCCATATGTGCTGTCACATGGCAAGCTTTCAACATGTTCTTAATTATATTCAGTTGATATCATGTACTTTTGTTTATGGATGCATATCATAGTGCCAAATAAATGTGGAAACTAAGTAAGTTTAAGTAGTTTGTAAAAATGGCTAGAGAGACACCTGGGCCGCTAATCTAAGCCATGCATCATTTATGGTGGAAATTTACTTACATGCTATTGTGAACCTTCAGTGATGCACCTCATAATAAAAAGCTATATCAATAGTAAATAAAAAGGGTGTTGAGATTGTTCATTATGTTTGTTTGTCTTCTCATTTTGACATGGGCTTGTTCCATGTTGTTAAACGGTGTTGGTTAGGAGCGGTACGATCCTGATACGTAGCTAACCACATGTATTTAGATAGCTCTCTAGTTAGTTAGGAAATTGTAAAATCCTAACCATCTGTAATCTTGTATGTGCCGCACATATATATATATACAGCTATTGCCGACCCTAGAGAGGTGCGGCACAATCCTATCTCAGATCCAATCTACGTACTTTTACATGGTATCAGAGCCTCCCGCTCCTTGACCACCGATGGCCCCGACGAACTCCTCTTCCTCTTCTTCTCCGATCAACATCACGCAAGCTCTTGGTGCGGCAATCACGATCAAGCTCGATCAGGACAATTACCTGCTATGGAGGGCTCAAGCTCTCCCTGCCCTCTACAGTTACGATCTGTATGGCATGGTGGACGGCAAGACTGCTGCACCGCCGAAGAAAGTTCCCGCGACGACTGGGAACTCTGCCGAAGAAGACAATCCTGAATACGCCGTGTGGTTCCGTCTAGCTCAGCAGGTTCTCAGCGCCCTACTTGCCTCCCTGACTCCACCTGTTGTTGGCCATGTGATGTCCCTCAAGACGGGGGCACAGGTGTGGGGGGCGCTCGACCGGATGTTTGCATCCCGGTCCCAGGCCAAGATCGTCCAGCTTCGCACGACGCTAGTGAAGCCGAAGAAACGAGACATCTCCATGTCTGACTACTACCACCATGTGAAGAAGATAGCCAACACGATGGCGATTGTCGGCAATCCCCTCAGTGATGGGGAGATCATCTCCTACATTCTCGCTGGCCTTGGCGATGACTATGACAACTTCACCACCTCTATCTCGGTGCTCGCGTCAAAGGGTGATGATGAATTTACCCTCAGCGACCTCTATGGTCACATGGTCGCATATGAAGCACGCAATGGCGATCGCGTGCTCAACTCCAACCAGTTCCAGCACTCAGCCAATAGGGTGGGGGTCGCGGTGGCTTCGGACGAGGCGGAGGTGGCCGCGGCGGCGGCTATGGAGGTCGCCATGACGGTGGCGGCCGTGGTTATGGAGGAGGTCGCAACAATGGAGGCGGCTACAATGGAGGCGGATACAATGGAGGCAGCTATGGAGGTGGCTATGGCGGTCGCGGCGGCGGTGACCGCGACGACAACTATGGGCGTGGAAACGCTCAACAAGGAGGAGGCCGTGGATGTGGCAAGTCCACTTGCCAAATCTGCCATGTCTATGGACATGATGCTCTCAGGTGCTACTCCCGCTTCAATCACGCCATCCAGCCAGAGTCCTCGAACCGCGCCGCCAACTACTCCAACTCACATGAGTCCGGAGAAGCACCTTGGTACCTGGACTCAGGCGCAACTGATCACATGACTAATGACATGGATCGTCTTCAGCTCCAGGACAACTACAAGGCACCGATCAAGTTCAGGTGGCGAACGGTACGCATATTCCTATCCTGCACGTTGGTGAATCTTATATCCCTGGTTCAACTCATCCCTTGCACCTCAAAAATGTTCTACACACTCCACACATTAGTAAAAATCTTGTTTCCGCAAATACTTACTCAAGATAATGATTGCTTTGTTGAACTTCATCCTTATTCTTTTTTTGTAAAGGACCGCACCACGAAGGCAACTCTGCTTCACGACAGCACCCGTGATGGTCTCTATCCTCTGCCACAACTACGACGTCGTCAAGCCCACCTCACCACACCCTCCAAGGATTTGTGGCACAAGCGCCTCGGTCACCCTGCCTCCACCGTCGTTCAAGCCATCATCACCACCAATAAGTTAGAGTCTTCTATGAAGAAAGAGTCTGTTGAGCATGTTTGTGACGCATGTCAACAAGCAAAAGTCCATCAACTACCTTATGAGTTGTCTAGTCAAGTTTCCACCTCTCCTCTTGAGTTAGTTCACACGGATGTGTGGGGTCCCGCTATCAAATATGCCGGTGGTTTTAGCTATTATGTAAGCTTTTTGGATGATTTTAGTAAATTCACGTGGGTTTATTTGTTGAAACATAAATCTGATGTCGAACATGTTTTTTATCAATTTCAAAATTGTGTTGAACGGTCTCTTAGCGCAAAGATTCTTTCGGTTCAATCTGATTGGGGTGGGGAATATCAAAAATTACGTGGTTATTTCCAAAACACAGGCATTACTCATCGCATCTCTTGTCCCCACACTCACCAACAAAACGGTGCAATTGAACGCAAACATCGCCATCTCGTTGAAACGGCCCTTGCTCTTCTAGCCCAAGCATCTTTACCTCTCCGTTTTTGGGATGATGCTGTACTCACTGCCTGTTACCTAATCAACAGGATGCCCAGTCGTGTTATTCACAATGATACGCCAGTGACGAAACTCCTCAAACTACCGGTGTGCTACGACCTCCTTCGAGTATTCGGTTGTGCCTGCTGGCCCAACCTCCGCCCATATAACGCTCGAAAGCTTGATTTTCGCTCTTGTCGTTCTGTTTTCCTAGGCTACAGCCCAGACCACCTTGGGTTTCGGTGTCTCGATCGCTCTACTGGCTGTATCTATGTATCCAGGGACGTCATTTTTGATGAACATGTTTTTCCCTTCTCCACCGATGTGCAGTCTCAACCACACCCCCCACCCACTGAAGATCATCTTCTTCTTCTTGAACCGGATATGGCTTCATCCACGTGTGGTGATAAGGACCGTGCTACTGATTTGTTCCCTGTTGTTGATGTTTCAGGCACATTGGCTGGTGCACCGCGCGACATCGATCATCCTCTGCATGATCTGCATGCGCCGCCCCAACATGACCACGCGGAGCTGGAACCTGGGGGCCATCACGCGGCCCATGATGAGGCCCATTCTGATGCGGGCGCCTCTCCACCACCCTCCCCGCCAACTCCATCTACTGGGCTGGCTCGTGACGATGACAACTCGTCTCCTGCATCGTCGTCGTCTCCTACTACCTCCCCACCTCCGGCTCCTGCCCTTGACATGCATCCCATGCGTACAAGGCTTAAGGATGCCATCGTTAAGCCTGTTCGTCTGTTCGATGGTGTCATTCGCTATGATCCTACCAAGCGGACCTTTGCAGCTGAACCAGTGTCTCACCATGATGCTCTCGATGTTCCCGCGTGAAAGCTGCCATGGACACAGAGTTTTCTGCTCTTCAGCTCAATAACACTTGGCGGTTGGTTGATCCTCCCCCTGGTCACCATGTTGTCGGCTGCAAATGGGTATATAAGCTCAAGCATAAACCAGATGGATCCATTGATCGTTACAAGGCTCGTCTCGTCGCCAAGGGATTCACACAGCGTCAGGGCATCGACTACACGGATACGTTCTCTCCTATCGTCAAACCTACTACGGTGCGTCTGATCTTGTCTATCGCCATGTCACGCGTCTAGGTCCTTCGTTTGGTCGATGTCCAAAATGCTTTCCTCCACGGCGAAATTCAGGAGGAGGTATACATGTCTCAGCCGCCTGGATATGTTGACCCTGATCGTCCTCATCATGTTTGCCGACTGCAAAAATCTCTTTATGGCCTCAAACAGGCACCGAGGGCGTGGTACTCCAAGCTTAGTGTGAAGTTTCAGTCGCTCGGTTTCACTCCTTCCCAAGCAGACACCTCATTGTTTCTCTTTGTGGACTCAAGAGTAACTATCTACATGTTGATCTACGAAGATGATATTATCATAGCCGGGTCTTGTCGTCAGGCAGTTGAGAAGCTTCTGACGCAACTGCGGGACTCCTTTGCCATCAAGGATCTCGGAAATCTGTCCTACTTTCTCGGGTTGGAGGTAACACCGCATTCAGGGGGCATTGCTCTTACACAGTCCAAATACGCAGCTGACCTGCTTCGAAAAGCCAACATGCACACGTGCAAGGAGAGTTCCACTCCCATGTCCACATCGGACAAGCTTAGCAGGACTGCTGGCACCTTGTTGTCTGATGAAGAAGCGTTCAAATATAGGAGTACAGTGGGAGGACTTCAGTATTTGTGTATGACACAGCCGGATATCTCATTTGCAGTAAATAAGGCATGTCTGTTCCTAGCTGCTCCAACCGATGTGCATTGGACAGCTGTGAAGAGGGTTTTGAGATACATAAAGGGATCACTGAATGTTGGACTCAACATACAACGCTCTACCTCGACAGAGTTAAGCGTATATACCAATGCGGATTGGGCAGGCTGCCCTGATGACCGGCGTTCCACTGGTGGCTATGCTGTGTTTTATGGACCAAACCTGATCTCATGGAGCTCCAGGAAGCAGCCTACGGTGAGCAGGTCAAGCACAGAAGCGGAGTACAAGGCTATTGCAAATGGGACAGCAGAAGTAGCCTGGTTGCAGTCAGTACTTTCCTCACTGCCAATCCAATCTTTCATGCACGAACCAAGCACATTGAAATAGATTTTCATTTTGTACGAGAGAAGGTGTCAGCTGGTGCATTGACGGTTCGATTCATCTCAACACAAGATCAGATAGCTGATATCTTTACCAAGGCACTTGGAAGAGAAGTGTTTGAACGGTTGAAATATGGATTGAATTTGGTTAGCACACGCTCGGATCGAGAGGGGCTATTAAACGGTGTTGGTTAGGAGCGGTACGATCCTGATACGTAGCTAACCACATGTATTTAGATAGCTCTCTAGTTAGTTAGGAAATTGTAAAATCCTAACCATCTGTAATCTTGTATGTGCCGCACATATATATATACAGCTATTGCCGACCCTAGAGAGGTACGGCACAATCCTATCTCAGATCCAATCTACGTACTTTTACACATGTCCTGGGACAAGAGGTACCCAGTTGACCCTCTTGATGACGCTATTTTTACAATGACTTTAACTTGAACTTGCTTGGTAGCCCAAATTGAGTAACACCATGGTGTAGGTACTCGTATTCATGGGGCATGAAGCTTTCAACCCATACTTTGTCAAGCACACTACTCATATTTGCTTTCACTTTAAACTTTAACCATTCAAGATGCTATGATAGGGGTAATGAGAGCTTCACACCAATGAATACCACATTGCAAACATTAACTTAAGTAGAAGCATTTGGAAGTTAGATGAAACTTATTCATGTTTTACCTCTACTCATTTATATATCTTTCCAAAGTGTCCATCTTTTATATTCAGATTTCATAAGAGTACTCTATGACCATTATAGGATGTTTTTACTCTTCATTATGCATACATTTGGTCCATAGTACTTTCTTCTATGTTACACTTTGTGAATTATCATTGAACATCCTTTCATTGAATATTTGATATCACTTTATAATCCATCTTGTATATTGCTACTCCTTTGAAGAATGAATCATTTGACTCTATGTAGCAATAGTAATCATCTTTGATATCCATTGATAGTATTAAAATGCAAAGTCCATGTTGGTTTTATCACCTTTATACTCGAGGACGAGTATAGGTTAAGCTTGGGGATGCCGATGCATGTAAAATGCATACATGAACATTGCATTATAATACTCATATTTCAATCATATTTGCATCATATAAGAGTTATATCATTGTTTTATAAGGATTTTGGGAAGATTTCACAGTTTTCCTATTTTTCTGGGATTAACCCTGCACTGGCAGAAAACCCTATTTTCTATATTTTGATGTTTCAGGGACCCAAACGACGTCCAAATGACCTAATATTTTGCGGGGATCATTTTTTGGAAGGAACGAAGCGTAGGAGCGAAGGAAGCGAACAAACGGAGACCCGAGGGCCGAAAGAGGTGGGACCACGCGGCCAGATTCCTTGGCCGCATGGGGCCCCCTATCCTGGGCCTCAAGCCTCCGATGCCGTCGATCTTCGTCCCAGTGCCTTCGTCTTGACCTAAAACCGACTATAAAAATAGTCCCCCAAGGAGTTTCGCGAGGAGGCGGCGGAGAAACACAAAACCAAGAAACGAGAGACAGAAGGCTGCCGCCGAAGAAGATCGGAGGGGGGAAACGCTGCCGGAATCACCTCTGGAAGGCTCCTCCATCCCCCCTCCGGAGTCTCCATCAACACCACCGTCAAGACCAGCACCATCTCCATCACCATCTTCGTGATCCACTTCATCCCCCTTATATTTTGAGATAGTTCGAGCCCTAGCTATTGTCTAAGTACTATTCTACATGCTTATGAATTGCTACATGTCATTGTTTTGTGGGGAGATTATATTTTCAGATTGTGGTGTATCACTTATACCATTGAATCATATCATGTCTTCGCGTTGTGAGTAGTTCTCTCATGTTCCTGGGGGCATAGGATGGATTGGAAATAATTTTCACTTAACTTGTGTTGAGTATTTGGTCAAGTTTTTATCTTTTATAATTGTCTTGATGTACAATGTATGAAGTGCACCATATATTGAGTAATGCATGAAGGTGCTATCACACTAGTGTGATGGAATGGGTAGGACTTAGGAGGACACGTAAACCTTGGTCAAATACATGAAGTTACATTAGGAGGGGATTTATATCGGGGACCTTAGAGTGTAATGCTATGGTGGGACTTTATGTCTTAATAATTCTTGTGCAGTAATTTACTTGGCCACATGATCCATCATAAGGGGTTTAGTTTATTTATTCAACTACACCTAATTATGGCTCCGTCCAAAGAAGATTAAAACTTTACAAAATGTTTAACTTGTTGTTCTAGAAATATTTATGCCATGAAATCCATGTAGCCCTTGGGAACGTTTTCCACCTATAAGAAACACACCACTCAAGCTTGTTCTCTTGCTGCATAGAGGATTGGGCTTTCTCTCTTTGAGAGCTTTCACTTGTCATATCTTATTTTCAGCCTTTTACTTTATTGCAAACTCTACACCAAAAACCCAAAAACACTTGCATCATTTAATCATTTTAGTTTGTCTAGTGCATAGATAATAAGAGAAGTGACACTCTTATTTGAGAGGATAAATACTTATACCTTCTACTCCTCGTAGGATCGATACTAATACTTACACATCGAAGATTTCAACAATCCCCTATACTTGTGGGTATCAGCCATTGTATTAGGTGTGTTGGGGACACAAGAGACTTCTTGTATCTTAATTGCAGGATTGCTTGAGAGAGGATACGTTCAACCTCTTTTTGCCGTGGATTCGATAAACCTTGGGTTACTCACTTATGGAAAATTTGCCGCTGTCCTACAAACCTCTACGCTTGGAGGCCCAACAAGTCTACGAGAATAGAAGCGTGTAGTAGACATCACTGTTAAAGTTACTATTGTAAACAAATAGTAACAACTGAACTCACAAAAAAAAGCAAAAATAATAAATTACTTGAAATACTTTGTTGTTAGATTCAAGAAGATGACAAGACAAGAGATGAGAAGAATCCTCATGAGTTCGACTATACCTGGAATTTAAATGCTCAGAACAATAACATGGGTAGAGATGAGGATACGTGAAATATATCTTCTGAATCACTAGCTCAGATCAAAATACAAAAGATGATGAGATAAATGAAGAAGATGTTGATAATTTTTTTAGAGAACGAAAAACAAGTTGCTGACCAAGCTAACACAGGAGTAAGCGCTGAGCTCATGCCTGAGAAGGGTATGGAAAAATCATATGGAAGGGATCAAAAAGCAGGGAAAAGTGTCCGTACTTGTTGCAAGAAGTAGAGAGGTTATAGGATTATATGGAAGCTATGGACAGAGTGACTGAGGGGACAGCTGAGACGCATGCACCTGATTAGCCTGCTTCAACAAGGACAATTTCAAACTTGTTGAATGCATCACTAAATGAGGGAGCAAGCTCAACAATTGAAATTCTTGACCCTGATGTTGCAAACACAAAAGGGAGACCAAAAATGGAAACAATCAAAGAGAAGATAAGGAAGAAAAAGTTTTACAAGTGCAGCCACTGTAGTGGTGACGACCACACAAAGAAGAACTGTGGAAGCTTGCACCTAGTCTTCGACTTGCCAAAGAAATCTAAAAGGACTAGAAAATCAAAACCAAAAGGGGCAGGTAACAGAATTATTTAATGCTTCAGATTTGAAATAAAAACCACTTAAATACCAAAAACAAAAAAGATTCACATATTTATGTGTTGTTCCCCCAGGTACAGACTCGCCAGCGAAGAAAACCACGAAGAGAAAGATGAAAACAACAGATGCAACTGAAGAGAATCAAGTGGGTAGTGAGGCAGCATCTACATCAAACATTGTGCAAAGTGCATCATGAAGCCGAGAAGAATCCAAAATAAAATAGAGTAGAATATCTTGTATTTGCTGTAGACTCAAAAACATTTTTTTAATAATGAAGTGCATCAAAGAATATGAACTTCAAGTGCTTATTGTTTTCCATGTTCATTTGCTGCCATGTGCGCTACAGAAAATTATTCTTGCCTGGGTTTTCATTGCCACAAGGGTTATCATCAAGGGTATGCTACCATCAAGGTTTTTCGTTGCCACAGCTCTCGCCTAGTCGCTCACAAAATCAAAAAAGGTTCCTCCTCCTTTTTACCCGGGCTTGGAACTGGCTACCAACTTTAAAAAGATGGTAGGCGGAGTTACCCACCCTAAAACCCAAGATAATAAGCAATGGTAGTAACACGAGTGACTGAAAAACACGAGTGACAGAAAGAATGAAAAAAATAAGATCCAATGAAATAGCAAGAGACTGAAAAACCAAACAGTAAGTGAACAAGAAACTGAGATGACAGACCAAAAAACAAACAATAAGAGGCTGAAAGAATAAGAGAGTAAGATCAAAGAATAAGTAACTGAGATCAAACACTGAGAGACTAAGTAACTGAATAATAAGTGACTAAGATCAAAGAATCACTAAGAAACTTACTAAGATGAGAGAATAAAAACCAAACAATAAGAGGCTAAAAGAATAAGAGACTAAGGCTGAAATAATAAAAAACTAAACAATAAGTAAATGAAAAATGATAGAATTATTGAGAGACTAAGTGACTGAACACTAAGTTACTAAGATTGGAGACTGAAATGATACGATAACTGATGGCAAATAAGCTCAATCACTGAAAAAACGATAGAATAAATAACTGAGGTACAGAAAAGTATGATAGAATAAATAACTGAGTTACTGAGGAACTAATAAACTGACTAACTGAGGTACAGAAAAGTAAAGACTAAAAGCAAAGACAGAATTCCCTTAGAAGCTGGGAAATGATGAATAACAAGACTGAAGAATGAGACACATGAGACTAAAGAAACTAATACGATGATCTACTGAAAGAATGAAAAGTGAAGAATGGGTGAATGAAAAACTAAGATACTTAAAAGAAATTTAAAATAAATTGCAAACTGAGGGACAAATGCACTGATATAGTGAGTTACTAGAAACTGAAGAAAGAGAAACTGAGGAACTGAAGAGAATTTTAATAGAAACTGAAAATTGAGGAAAAGGGAAGGAAGAAAGAAAATGAGAATGTCCAATAGGATTGAGAGATATGTCAGAAGAAGATACTAAAAGACTGAGGAAAAAAGATGACCAAAAAACTAAATACTGGGAAACTTAAAAGATGAAATACTTAATTAACAGAAAGATACTAAGAGACAAATGAAACTATCGACAAAAAGACAAACGAAACAAAAACAAACAATTAATGGTCGTAACTTAGTTTCTTTGCCTCAAACCTACAACCAGGTGAGAGAGTATGAAGAAGGCTTCAAGCTAATATGAACTAGCATTACACAGGGGACTATACCTCCTACAATCCAGGTCAATATGATTTTGGAATTAACTAAAACTCTAAAATTGAACAATAAACACTAAGCGTTCACTTATCAAACATTGAAACTCATCAATCAAGTTAATATCAAGAAATGCCATGCAAACCAAAGGCTCATATACAACGCCACGGATCAAAACGGATCAAAACGCCGCTGCCATCTTCTACTCACCAACACCACGGCACCAACAAAAACCAAGATCAACAAACATGCCCCTTCTATGTCCAGTTTCCGCAAACCATTTCTCAGTCCTAAAAGAAAAGCAATCTAACTATGGTAGAAAATTGCACCAGACCGGCCGGCCAGACCAGCAAGCAACCAGGAAGAAAACAAATGACACAAAATAGTGGCCGATCCATCATCTTCAAACCATTGCCAATTATCTTATCGATTGTGCCAGCAGCAGAAACTACATTGCCTACTCGTTGTGCACCAAACATCATGAATTAAATAAGAAGTGGTGGCTCCAACTGTCCAACACCATGAATTAGCAGACATATCCTCAGAGGCGCTGAGCGAATCTTCCAGGTCAACAAAGTTAGGCCTAAATATACTGAACAACAAAACCAAACCCCAACAAATTAAGCCAAAGTATAGTCAACAAACCTTGTGTAATGCTCGGGGTTTTTCCCCAAATTAGATTTTGCTTGTTTTTCTTTTTGCATCATCATGACATCAGTATCATGGCATCGCATGTTTTTGTCCGCAAAAACTATTTTTATTAAACCCTATTTTATTTTTCTAAAATTGTCGGAAAATATTTTACCGAGACGTTCGTCTCCATTTTCTAAAATTATTTGCCAAATTAATTTGCCAGAAAAATAAATGTTTTGAGATGAGAGAGAGTAGCCCAGCTTGTTAGGCCCAAAGCCCAGCAAGCAAACCCTAGCCTCCAAACCCTAATCCTGCCTTGGCAGTTTTCTGTTCCTACCCCCTCTAGCTTTGCAGCCACCCTCCTCTTGTTCCTTCTTTTTCTGCTCCGGTCCCTCCACCTCACAATCGGGTCATTTTTCTGTTGCAAACAGGTCCCTAGACCATCTCCTCTCTTCCTCTCTTATCCTCTTCTTCCTCCCTGTGTCTGCACCCTCTCTCACGTCCTCTCCTCCCGAGCACCGTGCTCCTTCCCCTGTCCTGGTCCACCTCCCGCTCGATCCCCTCTGTCCCCGTGCTCCTCTTTTCCCCCCGCTCCCTCGCCCCGCTCCTCCTCCTTCCCCGGTGGCCCCCTCCAGCTCCCCGTCGGTCGCCGCCATGGCTACGCCGCCTGCGCCCCTCTGGCCGCCCTCGGCCCGGCCTCCACCTCCAGCTCCACCCCGACGTCCCCCTGGCGTGCTCGCTCGAGCCCGAGCCCCTGCTTCCATGTTGGACCCCGCCGCCTCCTGCTCGACCGAGGCCGCTGGTCGGCCATCCTCCCTGGCGCCGTTCCCCTGCTTCTCCTCCCCGCCACCTCGTCTCCTTCCCGTGACCGACCTCGACCCCCACCGCCTTGCGTCGCTGCCAGTCACGCGTGGCTTCTGTTCGACCTTGCTGCACCCGGGCCGGCTTCGTCCCCGTCGTCTCCTTCTTCCCCGCAGCACGCCGGCCTCCCGTGCCTCCCCTTAATCTCCGCGCGTCGCCTCCGCTGTCCTCCCGCCAGCAGCCACGCCCCTGCAGCCGCCCGCTCCTCGTGCTCTTCCCGTGTCGTGGCCGTTGCATCCCGGTGGGCACATTCGTGCTCTCCGTCCCCGTGACCGTGCCGTGCTCCCCGACGCCCGTTTCCGTGCTGCCGTCGTTTCCCGATTCCGTCTCCGTGCGTTTCCCCGTGTCGTGGAGTTTCCCCGACGCTTCCGTTCCCGCCTCCGTGTCGGTTTCCCGATGGTTTCCCGATCCGGTCCCCGACGACAAGTTTCCCGATCCCGTGTTTCCATCCCCGTTTCCGATTCCCGTCGTGAAGCACCGTGAAGCCCGATCCCCGTCCCCGTCGTGAACGACTCCGTGAAGCCGACGACCCGACCGTGACGACGATACGATAAGGACTACTTCCACGACGACCGTGCGACTCGACAAGGTCTTCCCCGACCGGAACCGCCGAGTCCCCGATGCCGTGATCCCCGACCACCCTGGACCCCGTTGACCCTGAAGCCCGGAACGCCAAGGTCCGCCACGACGACGACCCGAGTACGACTACTTCCACGACGTCGACTACTACGACTACTTCGACCCCGGATGAACGACTACCTCGACTACTTCGACTACGACGACTACTTCGACTACGACCCGAAGACGGTGGCTCCTGAATTCGAAGATCCCCGAATCCGATGTGTGACCCAAACCCTAACCCTATGCCGTATATATCCGTATCTTATAAAATCATGCATAATTAATTAACATCGCACCTTTCCTCCATTTAGTCGAATTAATCCAACTCTAAATTATGGGATTTGTCCGGTGCATCTATATTGTGCATCGATCCCATTTAAAATGATTTGCCATGTGTTAGGGAATAAAATTGGACAACCTTTAATTTGTCATGCATGCATTGCATCAACATGCCGATTCTTTTGCCGTAGAGTAAAATGCATCTTTTCTGTTGTCCAGTGTTCGTTGCTTCTTCGGGAATAGGTCGTTGAGTTGATGTGAGCAACGACAGGTTCTGCTACCTCTACCGGATTGCAGGCAAGTGATACTCCCTTGCTATCTTTGCTTGTCTTCTGTCTCTTACTCGTCCTATCTTTTGTTCCTTGCTAGCCTTATATATCGATGCTTGTGTCCGATCCTATATGCATGTTTACCTTCCAGCCATGATATAGCCACACCCCCACATCCTATTAACCTGTTGTTTGTTTACCTTGTTGGCCTTGCGAGTCCTAGTGCATGCTTAGGTGCTTTGCTTGAGTCCTGTTATCTCTTTGTCTAGTCTTGTTCTTAACATGATAGCTAGGCTCAACTAAAATGGTAATCTTTATTTTCTGTTGCGATGGGAATAACTTAATAAAGATCAGGCACCGGCGGAAGGCCAATCATGGTGATTTGTTCTGCTAGTGTCGCCTAGGAACCGAGTTCTTTTCCGCTGATCCAAGACTGAGCGCACTAACCACATGTGGGAGTTCTATGGGCCTCCCCGCAATCTATTACCGGATCCTCAAACTTGTCCAGGATGCCACAAGTAGTTCGGGTGTTTCGATAGATGTTGCGGACCGTGCGTTAACCGCATGTGGAAGGAGGGGCAATCGTATGAGTGTTCCCTCCCGAAGCCGTTCACGCAACGGTTAGGCCCACCTCGAAGCTTCGGCCGGACTCTCAAGGTGGATCAGTCCTAGCTAGGTGGCTCCCTGGACTTGTTTGTATTGAAGGGAAGCATTGCGTCGAAACCTCCACCGGTACACCTCTAAGCGAGTGTTTCGATGCGTGTGGGTTCATTGGTGCATCCCTGCAGGGTGAAATCTTTTCGAAAAGCCGTGTCCGCGGTTATGGACGACTTGGTGAAATGCGCTGGCTAAAAAGATCATAGACAACTTGCACCTTATGATGATAATAACTTGACTAGTAAGATAGATTACTTGAATAATAACCTATAAAACTTGTCCACCGTGTGAGTGCCCGGACTTCTTCCTCGTGGGCTGAGGATACGAGGGAGTCGTTTTAGGGCGGGTTTGTTTGGTGTGTAGTATAGTTGGATCCTCATGCGCTCTCTTACCTTGTCTCTGTTAGACGAAAGTTGTAGTGTGTCTTTATAAGTTGTTAGTGCTGCTTGCCGCCTTAAACGCTAACCCTTTTTCTCCGGAATTCCAGCTTTGATATCTTGTGAGTATTACTTGCCAGTACTTCTACTAGTACTGACCCCTTCGGGGCTGCTATTCCAATGCAGCCGACAGGTTTGAAGTCTGACGACGTTAGCTTGGGAATCCCTCCGGCTTGGCCTAGGCAGGGATATGGTGCCTTCGTTTATCTTCAGGACTCTTAGTCCAATTTGTTTCTTGTCCGTAGCCGGACGCTACTCGCTTCTGTTGTTAAATGGATCTTTGTATTGTATCTTTTGTTCTTGACTCTGTGAGTCGTTGCTGTATATATGTTTTTTTTGGGTTCCGTCGAGAACTATTGTAATGTTACCACAATTCCACCCGCATAACGTGTGTGTTGCGACGTGCACGTTATGCCTGGTGGGCGTCATTTAGGATCGTTATTATGCGGATTTGGCTGGAACGCTAAAATCTGTATAGTACCGATCTTGGGGCGTTACACCTTGCGAACCAAAATCTGAACCTAAAACTAAGGAGATCTCACGTACAAGCATCCAGAGAGACTAACACGATTGAGGACGAACTCCCTAACGCCAAAATCCATGAACTCTCGCGCGCGACGACACACCACAGAAGCATTACCACACCCAAAACCAGCGCGCATACGAGCTGAAGAATTGAAAAAAATTAGAGAAACAATCAGCCATAAGGAGGGAGGTCGGAATAATACCACCTCAGCGGCGGCGCACATTACTTCCATGCTGGCGAATCGCAGATCTCTTCGATGTTGGACGACGAGCGATGCGAGCGCGACCATCTACATCGCCGACAACGCTTGTTGCATGGTTGCCACTCTCTCCGCCGGATGTCTCCCGGCTCGCGACGCACAACCTCCCCCGACACCTGCTGGGCTGGCTGCGGCCGTGCGGCCAATGGCGGAGCATGACCAAAAGCAGGGGGGCAAAAAAAAATTTGGCCGCCAAATGAACTCTTTACACTCATTTTGCTACAATTTCATTCATACCATCAACAGACCATTTTCAAGATTGAAAATGCACTTAATTTTTGGGAGCGCCTAGGGCTCAGTCGACTTAGATTTAGTTAAATCTAAGTCGCCTGACGTCATGACACGCCGACCTCCTTCTTTCTCAACTCCGGCGACCTACACCCGTGCTATCACCGCTGGCCTAACCGCCTAACCGCCTTCCTCCCTGAGCCGCGTCTCCGGCGGCTCCGGCTCGCTCCATTCTCGTCCCGCCCGTCGCTGACTTGGCTCCGTCGTGAGGAAGAAGGGTTGCACGATCGCGAGGCTCGATCGGATGGTGGAGGAGGTGACTGAGATTTAACTAGATTTCAGGCGACTGAGATCTAGCAAATCCATTAAAAAAATTACTTTACACAAGAATTTACATAGCAAGTAAGATAAGGAACATATTTTTTTGGCCAATATCCACCGTTGGCCAGCAGCAAATTTTTTATTTACATAGGAATTGGCATTACTAAGCGACTAGTAATTCTATATATTGTAACAAAGAGAGGAGCTAACCCCAAAATCCACCGATGACTAGCAAGGAAAAACATCAATAATCAGTCAATGGCCCAAGCCCCGGTGTAAAAGAAAAACTAACCTGACACCACTATTTGATTTGGGTACTGCCTAGCAGGCCCCATCCCGTACGCAGCTAATAAACAATCTAGAGTAGTATCGCCGAGGCCTCTTTCTCCTCGCTCCCCTGTGCTTGACTCACAAAGTACTCAAATAGTACAAGCAAACAAAAGACAATGATGCAAACTATACCTAAAAAATTATTTGCGCTTTTGGAAGGGGGGTTGCAGCCCACTTTCGCCCCAAGGCGCTCCGCCCATGCGTGCGGCGTCGCCGCATCAAGCTCCGCCATGGCTTCTGCCCCTCTCTCTCCCGAGCAAAACGACACGAAGCGGTGGCTTCACCACAGAAATGAAATAAAAAAGTGACTAAACCTAGGATAACGATTTGACCTAGCCGCATGAGAGAAAAAATATAGGGAAAATCTAATTAGCACACGTATGTAAATTAGTGCTTCGGTGCGGGGATGTTGCATGCGAATTCCCCCTATAGAGAGAGCACATGCATGCATGCCACCTCACGCTGACATCATCGCATTAATTGCTAAATCCAAAAGTTCAAAATGATTTATCTCCTAAATCGTTAATCCGATTAGCGATCTGTTTA
Organism: Puccinellia tenuiflora; assembly: GCA_012064385.1. NCBI lineage: Eukaryota > Viridiplantae > Streptophyta > Magnoliopsida > Poales > Poaceae > Puccinellia > Puccinellia tenuiflora. The sequence continues at coordinate 681,045 of QRDG01000340.1, forward strand.
CACCGTTGAGTTCGTCTCGACTAGGGCTTCAAAACTAGATCACATGTTGCTATGTTTTGACGATTTTTTTTCGACGCACCACTTGCCAGCATATGATACCGTGGTTGCCAGACTAGCATCAAACACTTGCCACGATAATTATGCATAGTTGCCCGACAATTTTTTACATGTATTTGGATATCTTAATGATATGCAAAGTTGTAGAGCATGTCATAAAGTGTTTTCCAACATCTAAAACATGCTATTATATCACAAAACGTAGTATAATGCAACATTAAATCGATGTATACAAGAGTCTCGGGCAACTAAGTTATTTTAGTCTGGCAACTAAGCATTGCATAACTGGTAAGTATGTGATAACCGTCTGGCAACTAACCGACGAAAAAAAAAGTTGTCAAAATATGTTAACATGGGATCTAGTTTTGAAGATCTCGTCACGACTAAGCCAACGGTGAAAACGAAATGTTATTTGGATTAACGGTTTAAAAGATAAAAGTTTTTAAAGGTTAAGAATTTGAGAGAATCTTAGGTGATGTCATCATTTGAGTGCATCGTTGGGATTCCGGGGGTGGCAACTTATTTGAACTAAATAAGTTACATGCATGGTGCTTGATTAATTAGTATTACATGCATACATGCATGTGGGTAGTGGAAGAAGCCGCCGCATCCGAATACAATGGTGTGGCGCTGCACCCTAGTTCTGTCCTTTGAAAATGAGGGAGGCATCGCTGAGATTCGAAAAGAGACCGCACGGTCCAAAAAAGTGTTTGTTTGCCAATTACAAAACAGATAGATGTTTAATAGGAAAACTGTAAGTTTTCGGGGTTGCCAAAATAGACATGTTGGTCTATATCAGGCCACCAGAGCTCTCTCGCTCTCGCTTTTTCAGGCGTGTGTCCACACGGGTGACGGCGTGATGGCTAGCTTCATGCAAAGCAAAATATTAGACCATCTCCACGGGGCCGTAAAAGGGGTTGTAAAGGTTTTTTAGGGCTCCGGACAGAAAAAACAGCCACACCGGGGATCGTAAAGTCTTTGTCTCCCTTCGCGGTGCCGGACACTGTCCAACCACGAAATTATATGGCCTGGCCCACGTGCCAGTGAATCATCTTTTCTCTTCTGTCTTTCAGCTAGCGAAAAGGCAAGTAGGCAAGCAGCTGAATCGATCAGAAAGCAAGTAGACAAGCAGCTGAGTAGAATACGGAGGATAGCTAGCTCACGGGAGGAGAGCCGCGGCGACGAGGAGCTTCACGAGCGTGGCCATGGGAAGCTTCGCGAGCGCGGCGACAGCCGGGGAGCTTCACGAGCGCGGCGATGGGAAGCTTCGTGAGCGTGTGGCGACAGACGGGGAGCTTGCGAGCACGGCCATGAGAAACTTAGCGAGCGCGGCCATGGGAAGCTTCGCGAGCGCGGCGACAGCCGGGGAGCTTCACGAGCGCGGCGATCGGAAGCTTTGTGAGCGCGGCGACAGCCGGGGAGCTTGCGAGCGCGGCCATGAGAAACTTAGCGAGCGCGACGACGACCATGCGGAGCTTCGCGAGCGCGGCAACGGGGAGCTTCGCGAGCGCGTGCGTATGTATCCAGCGATCTGGTGTGTACGTAAGTTCAAGCTAGCTAGTAGCAGAACCGATCCAGGTGTCTGCTTGTATGGTTAGCTGATTGTACAGTTCAAGCTAGCTAGTAGCAGAATCGATCCAGGTGCCTACTTGTCTGGTTAGCTGATTGTACGTGCGTGTGTTGCCGAATAAACCGAGGAGGAGCTTCGCGGCGGCCATGGGATGCGCCCGGCGACGCCTCTCCGTTTCCCTCCTCCGAGCATCTTCCGGTTTCCCTCCTTCAGCAGCACGAAGACGAGGTTTTTGTGTTAATGCTTGGAAGAAAATAAAGAAGTTGTCCGTTTTGTTTAGACAGTGTCGGTGTGGGCACGACATTTTTTTTGACCCGACAACTGTCCGGGCAGCCCCTAAAGGAATCCCTGCCGGACACATTTTAGGCAGTGCCCGTGGAGATGCTCTTACTCCCTCACGCAGTGGCGGAGCTAGCAATGTGGCAAGCTTTGGCTTGTGCCACACCTAGATTACTATATCTTACATAGTGTGTATGTGTAATTGTACATAGATTAGTTCATTTTGTGTGGTACTTGGGCTCATTCTGCCACACCTAAAGTTTAATTCTACCACCATGCGTGAGGGCCTATTTTGTTTTTCTGTAATTCGTTTTTCAAGGATTTCCAGTTAAAGTTGTGCATCTCATGGAGGAACCCGATCCAGCTCTACTTGGACAGGCTTACCCCTATGTAGCAGCCACTCTAGTAGGTGATACACTTGAAGAAAAGTAAGTTCATGATATATTTTTTCGTGAAATGGTCCGCCAATCTTCTAATAATCATCGGTATAATGAATGTAAATAAAATAAAATTATAAATAATTGTAAAATAAAATTATTTATTAGCTTGTAAACTTACACTGTCTTGGATATCTGATGCTACAGTAACTAGTTATGTTAGAGAGAGGCATTTTGGCTCCCGAGCTCACCTGCTCCTGGTCTAATAAAAAATTCGGGAAAAATAGTAAAACATTTCAAAAATTTCAGAAATTTTTTGTTGATGAACATATATATGGTTTTTACATACATGCAAATTTTCGTGATGAAATGACATTTCTTCTGCTCTGTGCAAAAAAGACAAATCCAGTGACAAAAATGAGATTTAAAAAATATGTTTTCAGAGTAGTGATTTTGTCTTTTTTTGCATAGAGCAGAGGACATGTCATTTCATGACGAAATTTTGCAAGTATATAGAAAACATGTATATGTTCATCACCAAAAAAATTCGATTTTTTTTGAATTGTTTTACTATTTTTTATGATTTGTTTATTGGACCAGGAGCAGATGAGCTCGGGTTCCAAAGTGAATTTCCGGTTATGTTATTGATTGGTACTGATGAAGAGTTGGGTGGTGCCCCAAGTGAAGGCGGAGATGTAGCAAGCACCAGTTAACGCTCGATAACGAACCGAGGTTTATCGAACCAGTAGGACCTTGAAATCAACAACAAACTGAATGTTGAAGATCTCTGGCGCTTAATCTTCAACAGACGTGGACCTGCACACACTCAACCAAAATACTTTGCCCCAATGGCGGAAAGGTTGTCAATCTTTCCGGTCTCGCAGAAAACAAAGCGGTTAATTGTATAGTGAAATAGATGAAATATGAAAATGGACCAGTAGAGTAATGATGATGAAAAGTGGTGAATAAAGATGGACCGGCGGCCATGGGTTCACTAGTGGAGTCTCTCAAGTAAATAGAACAATCATATGATGGGTAAACAAATTACAGCTGGGCAATTTACAAGATTATAACACAAACTTAATCTAGCTATGACAAAGAGAACATGATAATATTTAAGTAGGCATCACGACAATGAACAAAGACCGTTGAGTCCAACTGCATCTTTGCCTAAAAAGTCCACCGTGGGATCGCTATCCAGCCTGTCACCCATCGGTATTAAGTTGCAAGCAACAGACATTTGCATTATGTAAAGCGCATGAATTAAGCTATACTAATATCAAAAGAGACATTAACACCGTTTTTTACCCTTAGTAGCAACAGCACACCCTCGCCCTTAGACGTTTCTGTCACTCATGCCCAGGAACAAAAGGGGGCATGAACCCACTATCTAGCATAAATACCCTCTCTTGGAGATAAACACAATCACTTGGCCAAAGTAACTACGCACATCGGAGAGCATGCAAGAACATAAATCAACATATAATCATGCACAATCTGATCATAACTTCATAATTCATCGGATCCCAGCAAACATATCACATAGCATTACAATAATCGATCTTGATCATGTTAGGCAGCTTACAAGATCATAAGACATGAAGCACAAGAGAGAGAGACTACCATCTAGCTACTGCCATGGACCCATGGTCCAAGGTGGGACTACTGACAAATCATCCCGGGGGAAGGCATGGCGATGAAGAGCCCTCCAGGATCGATCTCCCCTCCGGCAGAGTGTGGGGATCTGCTTCAGAATCACCCCCGAACTAGAGTTTGAGATGACGGCGCGTCGGGATGACTTCTCTGGAAAATAATGGCCGCCCCGATATTTTTAGGTTTAATGTGAATTTATAGGCGTCGGAGGGGGATGAGGGGGTGCCCCACGGGCAGGGGTGGGTCCCACCAACGGGTGGACCCCAGGCTGCGGCAGCAGGCCACCCCTGGCCTATGGGTGGCCCCCAGGGCTGCCCTTTGGTGTCCTGGTGCCTTCCGTCGAGTAAAAATTCCCCGTAAATTTTCATCTAATTCTGAGAATATTTCCAGAAGTAAATTTTCTGAAATAAAAAACAGCAAAAACAGGAAACTAGCACTAGGCATCTTGTCAATAGGTTAGTCCGACAAAATGCATAAAATGATTAAAATGATAATAAAAACATGTAACAACATCACAAAACTAGTACGGATCAATGAAAAATTATAGATACATTTGACACGTATCAGCATCCCAAGCTTAACTCCTACTCGTCCTCGAGTAGGTAAGTGATAACAAAATAATTTTTGATGAGACATGCAACCAACACAATCGTGATCAAGATAGTAATGTAAAGCATAGGATGTGAATGAAGTGATACAAAACAATTGTCTATAGTTGATAGCAAGAAAGCAATGAATAACCAAGTTGAATCATTCAAGCAAAACCTTTCATAAATAGTACGCTAAAGACATGAAAGCAATGTGATCCACATATTTGATTAATTCACAAAGGTAATAGTTCCATAACAAAAGTGTTTGAGAATCAAAACAAAGAAGATGTAAGTTTTAGCAAAAAGCTTCGACTTTCAACGGTAAATTCAATATAAAGATTCATGTTTAATCTGACGATGCAATATGATCAATGATACCCAGGGTCAATGCTAGATGTTTGCTTTGGTGGAGATAGAAGGAAGAGGAAAAAACTGACTCAACATTAAAAGTAAAAGAAAGGCCTTCGCAGAGGGAAGCATGGATTAGTCATGTGCTAGAGCTTTTTATTTTTATGAAACAGAAGTAAAACAATTTTGAAACATGCATGCTTTCGTTAACGACTTCACAACAGAGAAGCTATCTAGTCCAACATAATAACCAAGGCTTTTAGACTTGTGAGAGCAGCTGGTTTTTAGAGGAGCGAGTACGCTCCTCTTTCTCCTTGGTTTCACCACTGTCCAATGTTTAGAGCTGATTTCTCAGATTTTCATTGCACGGAGGAGAATGGTGAGTTATATTTATATTTTTGCTTAAGCTTCTCTCGGGTTGATTCAAGTGAAGACATAATCCATCGACACCGGGTGAAAGGGGGGAAATGAGCTTGCTCGTCACGAGTTATATCTAGCTCTCCACTGCTCCCTCATGAGCTTAAAAACAGAGGCACAAAAGAGAGTATTTTGAATTTTTAAAAATAGCACATGACAAATTTACTTGTAATGACAAGAAATACCATGCATAGGTAGATATGGTGGACTCAGCTGGCAAGATAGCTTGGCTTTGGGATTTGGATGCACGAGTGAACCATACACTCAGTATGAATTTTTGGGATTAGCAAAGAAGGTATTTGAAGCAAACATCTAGCATTAACCGGTAACAGAGTAACATAAGACATTAGTCAATCATAACCATAAAAAGCTCCACACCGTCTCCCTTGTTGACCAAACAATTCTTTTGATGAAAAGATTAACTTAATGAATTAACAACTACGAAACACCACACAATTTCAAGCTCTTAATAGTATTTATTTACTAATCAATTCCACTCAAATAACCAGCAAGATTAAGCATTCATCTTAATATCTCAAAACAAATAAGAAGTATCAAGTATCCGAACAATGATCTACAATACTATGCAGGCCTTCGTTTCATTCCACTGTCATGTGAATAGCATTTTGTCACTTTGACAATTCAAGGAATTTATCAATAACAACTCTCCAACAAATATAAGTGAAGAACAAGAGAGTTTAACAACAACTACTAGCAGCTCTAAATAAGATAAAAGCTAAAAGCGAGAGCTTACTAGCAAACAAACAGTAGCTAAGAATACTCAACAAAATATAAGCGAAGCACAGGAGTATTCAAACGAAAAAGCGGAGCGTGTCTCTCTCCCACACAAACAAAGCAAGGATCCAACAAGCATATGACCAGCAAACAAACAAACAAAACTGAAAGTAAAAAGACGCTCCAAGCATAGCACATAATATGTAAAGTGATAAAAACATAGTTCAACGAAGACGACCTCATGATAGTCGATGAAGAAGGGGGAATGCCTTGGGCATTCCCAAGCTTTGACGCTTGATGGTTCTTGATATTCAGAGGGGGTGTCATGGGGGCATCCCCAAGCATGAGATCTTATCCATCTTCAATTTCTTCATTATCCTCCTCTTTGGAACTTAAAAACTCGCTTCACACAAAACTTCTCATAAACTGATTAGAGGGTTAGTGCTCATAAATTAAAAATGCACATGTGTTCAACTCAAGACAAATTGCAAACAACTTTATTAGGCATTAGCTACTGTTCACTAATCCTCAATGTGGCACTCCACCCCAAGAGTATCACATTTGACGATAGTAAAGAGACGAATACAAAATAAAAGCAGAATCTGTCAAAATCTAAACAGTTTGTAAAGATCGAATTTTCCGAGGCACTTCTGTAGCTCAAATCAGAAAACTCAAAACTAATGAAAGATAGATAAAAATATCAGGCTTGCTGTCTTAATATTTCAGAAAAATATAAAATTCCGAGATTTTTTGGATTTTCGAACAGTGAACGACAGAAATCTGTTTCTAGATAGCAAAACAACACCTCGCACTTTCAATGCATTAGAGGCTAAACTTGGCACAAAAAATCAAAAGAAAAAAGGTACAATGAAGTTGCTACAGAGGCAACAACTTCAAGACTCAAGAAAAGTAAAAAGCAAACTGAAAGTAAAAGATGGGTTGCCTCCCAACAAGCGATTTTATTTAACACCTTTTAGCTAGGCGCAATACCAAATATCAAGTTTTTTCAAAATCGAGTGCATCATCATTCTTATCAAGTTCATGAATTGTGGAACTTGGAAAAGGACCTCCAAAAATACTATTGGTAGCAACAATTGGTGGGGTAAAAGTAGTTTTACCCACGGGGGCTCCTCCCCTTGAATCCTTGAAAATTGGAGCTTCCTTTACCATCCTCAACTCCTCTTTTCCTGCAGACGATATATTGACTTTAGTAGTATTCCTTGGCACAAATATGAATTTAGGCACTTTAGAAGCCGGAACCGCTTTCTTTTTAGGTTTGAGTGAAGAAAAGGTGGTTCCCAAGGTATCAATTACTTCCTCCAATTTATCAATTCTTATAGCTTGATCACTAGCTTTTGTAAGTTCAAGGGACTTAATACTTTTAGCAATATATTTTAGGCACCCATCAAGCTTATTAATACCATCAATAATTCCCTTATCTATTTCCCTTATCATGTCCACACTTGGTACATTATCTTCTACAACTTCTAACCTTTGCATAACATGTTCCAAAGTGATTTCAGTTTTACCATCATTAGTTGGTGGAATACCCACAAGACCCTCTATAACATTAAAAGCTTCCAAAGCATTAATCCCTAGGAAGTTTCCACCTGTGATAGTGTCTAGGACATACCTATACCAACTTGTAATGCCAACATAAAAATTTCTAAGGAGAACAGTGGCCAAAGGATTTTTGGTGGATCTATGACGAGCATTATTAATCCTATACCAAGCATCTTTCAAACTCTACCCACATCTTTGTTTGAAGGTGAGGACTTCGGACTCGGGTGTCTCAACAGGAGGACAAGAACTAGAAATAAAACAAGAAAAATAAGCTAACGAGAAATAAAACAAGCAAGACAAAAACAAAGTAAAGTGATTGAGAGTATGAGACTCCCCTTGTGCTGTAGCTCCAAGATCCCCGGCAACGGCGCCAGAAAAGAGCTTGATTGCGACTGATGAAGAGTTGGGTGGTGCCCCAAGCGAAGGCGGAGATGTAGCAAGCAGCAGTTTTCCCTCGATAACGAACCAAGGTTTATCAAACCAGTAGGACCTTGAAATCAACCACAAAGTGAATGTTGAAGATCTCGGGCGCTTAGTCTTCAACAGACGTGGACCTGCACACTCAAGCAAAATACTTTGCCCCCAACGGCGGAAAGGTTGTCAATCTTTCCGGTCTCGCAGAAAACAAAGCGGTTAATTATATAGTGAAATATATGAAATATGAAAATGGACCAGTAGAGTAATGATGATGAAAAGTGATGAATAAAGGTTGCAATCAATGTAAAAAGATGGACCGGCGGCCATGGGTTCACTAGTGGAGTCTCTCAAGTAAATAGAACAATCATATGATGGGTAAACAAATTACACCTGGGCAATTGACAAGATTATAATACAAACTTAATCTAGCTATGACAAAGAGAACATGATAATATTTAAGTAGGCATCACGACAATGAACAAAGACCGTTGAGTCCAACTGCATCTTTGTCTAAAAAGTCCACCGTGGGATCGCTATCCAGCCTGCCACCCATCGGTATTAAGTTGCAAGCAACATACATTTGCATTAAGTAAAGCGCATGTAGTAAGCAATACTAATATCAAAAGAGACATTAACACCGATGTTTTACCCTTAGTAGCAACAGCACACCCTCGCCCTTAGACGTTTCTATCACTCGTGCCCAGGAACAAAAGGGGGCATGAACCCACTATCTAGCATAAATACCCTCTCTTGGAGATAAACACAATCACTTGGCCAAAGTAACCACGCACATCGGAGAGCATGCAAGAACATAAATCAACATATAAGAATCATGCACAATCTGATCATAACTTTATAATCCATCGGATCCCAGCAAACACATCACATAGCATTACAATAATCGATCTTGATCATGTTAGGCAGCTTACAAGATCATAAGACATGAAGCACAAGAGAGAGAGACTACCATCTAGCTACTTCCATGGACCCATGGTCCAAGGTGGGACTACTCACAAATCATCCCGGAGGAAGGCATGGCGATGAAGAGCCCTCCGGGATCGATCTCCCCTACGGCAGAGTGCCGGGATCTGCTTCAGAATCACCCCCGAACTAGGGTTTGAGATGACGGCGCGTCGGGATGAATTCTTTGGAAAATAATGGACGTCCTAACGTTTTTAGGTTTAATGTGAATTTATAGGCGTCAGAGGGGGCCGAGGGGGTGCCCCACGGGCAGGGGCGGGTCCCACCCGTGGGTGGACCCTAGGCCGCGCAGCAGGACGCCCCTGGCCTGTGGGTGGCCCCCAGGGCTGCCCTTTAGTGTCCTGGTGCCTTCCGTCGAGTAAAAATTCCCCGTAAATTTTTAGCCAATTCCGAGAATATTTCCAGAAGTAAATTTTCTGAAATACAAAAACAGCAAAAACAGGAAACTGGCACTAGGCATCTTGTCAATAGGTTAGTCCGACAAAATGCATAAAAATGATTAATATGATAATAAAAACATGTGTCAACATCACAAAACTAGCATGGATCAATCAAAAATTATAGATACGTTTGACAGGTATCAGTTATCACAACCATCTCTCCTCATTAAATAATTATCATGTTAGATTTTTTTTATCTACATGACATGCATGTTACTGATAGTTATGTCACTGTGCATAGTCTTTGTTATGTCATGCATTGTCGCTAGCTCCATGTCAACGACAAGAAGATGTAAGTGGAGCCGTTGTCACGACCGGCTTTAATAAGCTCGCTGACTAGCACACAACGCTGCGACTTTGTGGTCAGTATGTATCCTTTGATTTATCAGTGCGCTTCGAAGTAGTATGTCCATACGTAGGTGCGGATGTTGTCACTCCCTCGCATACCGGTGCCGAACCAATCCACTCACATTGTCCCTATGTCACAACGTCATCGTCACTGCCCAAACTGACATGCACTGATGGCATGTTACCTCCTACTCCTAGACCCCCCATGAAATATCGAAAGAGGAGCAAGGGTGACCATCAGACACATCACGTGGCCAACTACAAAGCCTTTGCCACCACCCGAACGTCGCACACAACCATTGTCTCATCACGTAAACAACCTACTCCCTCCACTCACAATATAAGATGTTTTCCACATTCACATTTGTACCACATGTATCTAGACATGTTTTAGTATATATGTCCACTCTTTTTAGTCAGAATCTAGATAATATGTGAAACATCTTATATTGTGGAACGGAGGAAGTACAACGCACACCAACTCATGCCGTGTACGTCTAGACCACAAGGAGTGTGCAGTGGTATGGAGGTCATCCAGGAAGACGCCCCCAAGAGGTAGCAATGTGGGACATGTTGCCGTTGTCCGATTCGGCGAGCCAGAGCTTAGAAATTCTTTTGAAGACCAAACATTTCGTTCAAGAGACTCCTCCTCAGAACTCGACAACAAAGCCTACAAAAAGGAAACATCGTCTTTACGCGTCAACATTGCATAAAAAACGTCAACGCTTTCGCCCATAACCATCCATGGAACCAACCGCTAGACCATGGTAGTAGTCCAGGGATCAGGACCAACACACCTCAGCCTCGCAGCATCACCGACTCGAACTCTTGCTGGCTTGCACACCTCCCTTGTAGATCCGGTGGGTCAACCACGAGGAAGTACACAAGAACGTCACCATGCTTCAAGCCTTCCTACTGCAGCCACTTAGCAGTCAGCACAGGGGGCTGTAAATCCGGCCGAGCCTGGCCAGATCCGGCCATCCTAGTCCCTGCCACTACAACTCAAGCAACACCGCGTGAACTAGTTGCCTCCAATGCCCATGTTTTGTGGAAACCCCTTCACTACCACTACTCAAAACTAAATGCCACATTTTGCCATTTAAATGAACTTTGGCCAATGTACCTAAACTAATTCAATTTGAACTTCAAGTATGTTCAAGTGTGTGATATGTTCTTCCTAAAAATTACCCAAACCTTCTGTTCGTGCCCCCTTGTAGCGCCCCGACCCCAGAACTATATAGTGAAGCTTTGTGCAACCGGTCATGCTACACAATCGAAGGTTACTGGGTTTACCAATCCCAGGCCAAAACCTTTGGCAGGTGTGCACGGAATGGATCATCGGCACACAACACCTCGATCATGCCATAAGCTCAGACATATCTATCATGTATAATTAAGAGATCAAGACTTGCGGAACAACTGGCACATTGCAGACTCTACGACACTAAGAACTCATATATGAGAAAGATACAAATTACACACAAAAGGGATCACAGATCCATCAGTACATCAAGCGGAAGCGAAGTAGCGTTGTCTAATACAACAAGATCCAAAATATGGCCTAAGAGGCCTACAAATAAACATAAACCCAAGCCAGCTTGTTCCACAGTCCCAAGCTGCCACCTGGGAACCCCGAACTACTCGTCGACGTCCAGGAAAAATACACCTAGCTGCTCGGTGTCGTCCTCCTCTGAAACAAATTCATAAAGGCAGCCAGAGAGACTGAGTACGACGTACTCGCAAGTTTAGTAGGGCGATATAGGCCCAATGGTGACGGAGGCTCTAAAGCTGTATATGTAGCTAATTTGCATAAAGCTAGTGAAAGTGCATGGTTGCCCCCATGCATGGTTTTGGTAATTAATGACAATCTCTATGGACTAATATTTGCATTGAGCTATATTTGTAGGTGTCCATTAGCTTGCTTGTCTCCATGTGTTGGAGTCAAAGTCTTGCTTGTCCTCCATGTGTTGGAGTCAAGGTTAAGGGAAGAAGATCTTTTGTTGATCAAGGCCAAGGTGTTCGTCATCAAGATAAAGGCCAAGTGAAGATATGCCGAAGTGGTGCTTTCCCCATCTTGGTGTATGGGGGAGCCACATGTGAATCTTCACCAAGCAAAGCGCAATCAAGAAAGATGGTGCATCTTGAGGAGATGAAGATCGTCTTCATCGACCTCGAGTGGTTTAATGCGCAAGGCAAAGGTATGATCTTGATAGGGTTTCTATTTTACCGGTCTCATGATGTTTAGTGAGAGACCGGGCTATAGGATAGATAGCCGTACTATCAAGAGGGGCTCTCGACCGAGTATCGTGATCGTATCGTTCGTGGAGAGCTCAATCCTTTGCATCCATGCAATCATCTTTATCGGTTCTTATTTGGCTTTTATCCATGTGAGAATTTAGAGCTTGTGTTCATCTCCATACCAAGCTCTAGTTCACCAAAAACGGATTTAATGAATATCTTCTTGCGTTTTTGGTATTGGAGGTTTTACCGGTTTGTCCCTTCTACGAGAGGTCAAACTCTCTCCTTATATTTTCCTCCTCACATGATAGACTATGATGTGTATATGCATAATCTTGTAGGGCTTGTGATTATCTTCGAAACAAGCCCAAGATCATAGAAAACGGAGTCTTGATGAAAAGCTTGTGCATTTTCGGTTTTGGAGATTTTGCCGGTTCATCTGTTTGGAAGGTTTCACCTTTCTAACCCTTTGCACAATCTCCCTTGCTTGTTTCAATATTTTGACTTTTTGTAGTGTAAGCTCTCGTCGTCCTCTTTCCAACAAAATTGGATTCACTCGATTCGGAGTTTCCTCGCAAAAGTTATTCAGTTTCAGGGTTCTGCTGTTTTTCAGTTACCGGAAGTACCGGCCAATCGGGCGGTACTACCGCTCGGAACTTCCGGAGGAACTTCCGGAGCCCAGTACTGCTTACGAAAGTTGGGTACTGGACTCAAACGGATGTACCACCGGAAGTAGCACCGGAACTACTGCTAAACCGGAAGTACCGGTGCTCCCAGCGGTACTACCGCCCGGAACTTCCGGAGTCACTTCCGGAGCCCAGTGCCGCTTACGAAAGTTGGGTACTGGACTCTTAACGGAAGTAGCACCGGAAGTGGTACCGGTACTACCGCTAAACCGACCTCGCGGGCTTTCTCTTCTAGCCGTTGGCAGGCTGGTTTTGGGTGGGCCGGAAGTACCGCCCTTTGGGCCGGTACTACCGGTCCTGCGGGTTTTCTTCTCTGAAGAGAGCCGTTGGGGCTGTTTTTACATGGGGCGGTAGTACCGCCCCTTGGGCCGGTACTTCCGCTCCTGCGGGATTCTGTGCCCAACGGCCAGTTTTCCCAGGGCACCTATTTAAATGGCCTTTCTTCCCCAACGGTTCTAAGTATCTTGGTGAACCTTTTGCTCTCTCTCTCCTCCATTGTTGCACATCTTTGAGAGCTTGATTCCTCCACTTCCCTCCAATGATTCTTGCCCATCTTTAGGGAAACAAGAGAGGAGATCTAGATCTACCCTTCCACTAATCAAATTCTCCTCTAAGTGAGGGGAACCTAGTGGATCTAGATTTAGGGTTGCTTTGTGTTCTTCCCTTTGTTCTTCCTCTCAAATCCCTCCATAGCATTAGTTGCTTTGGTTGGATTTTGGGGTGAAGGACTTGACCACTTAGTGTGTTCTTGCCTTTTGCATTTGGTGCATAGGTTTGAGTTCCCCACGGTGATTCGTGGGATTGAAGGTTGAGAAGCTTGTTACTCTTGGGTGCATTGTGTTCCCAAGAGCTTGTTGCCTCTTGGGTGCATTGTGTACCCTAGACGGTTGGAGGTGCCGCGAAGACTTCGCTTGTGGAGCTTCGGCACGAGTTTGGGAGCCCCCAATTGAGTTGTGGGTGTGTGCCCCAAGAGAAGTTGTAAAGGGCTCCGGAATCCGCCCCGAAGGATTCTGATAGTGGAAGGTGAACCAATCCCTTGGGTGAGGTTCATCGGAGAATAGGGTGAGGCCTTTGTGGCATCTTGAGTAGGCCTCTTGTGGCGAGCTCACACCCCTCCAACGAGACGTACTCCCTTAACAAGGAGGAACTCGGGAATACATCCTCGTCTCCGCGTGCCTCGGTTATTTCTATACCCGAGCTTTACTTATGCAATTTACATTGTGATAGCCTTCGTGCTTGAAGTTCATATCTTGCTATCTCCTTGTTGCTTGAATTGCTTAGCATAAGTTGTTGGTGCACATAGGTAACCCTAGCATATTAGGTTGTTGGCTTGTTAATTTAAACACATAGTTTTATTCCGCAATTATCAAGCCCCTAATTAGAAAAAGTTTTAATCGCCTATTCACCCCCCCTCTAGGCGACATCTCGGGCACGTTTGTTCTTTCAGCTAGTTTTCCTTTTTAAAAGACATAAAGACCCATGGCATCGTTTACTCAGAATGTTTCCAAAAAGGGGTAAGAGAGTAACTTTTATCTTCGGTTCTCGGCGAACCAACTTGTAGCCAAAGAAAATCATCTCTCATCTCCACCAAAGGCACTCCCTCGAATCACCCTCGAGGAAATGAACCTTTTAAACACACGTTGAGTTGCAACCTTTAGCTGCCAAATTTTAATTAGGTTAAAGTTCTTTATGATCCCGTAAATCCATTCCCGAGGCGTCCATAACCGCGGACACAGCTTTTCGAAAAGATTTACCCTACAGGGTTGTACTAATTTACCCACCGGTACCGTCCGGCTCACCTGATTGGCCCTCTTCCGGGGAAGGCCGGCGAGTGGGCGCGGTTAAACCTTTACCTCGCGTGAGACTATCCAAGAGTCATCTGTGGCGACAGGGCAAGTTTACCCAGCCTATTTCAGCCCCTGCCCCCATCGCCACATCCTAAACACAAATCCTCCGCAACATTTTCTTTTCCACTCACACGCAAATGGAAAATCGAACTAGAGGACCCTTGGATACGCCCGCACAAGTTATTCAGTTAAAGGGGATTCCATATGTCCCCACCAATGGCAGCACGCTCAGACCTTGGTTCCGAAGACAGGAACTCGCACCTAGGGGCAAGAGTGAGGCAAAACACCATCCCCGATGGCAACTCACCCAAGCCTTTTAAGCAAATTAATTAAGTACCAACAACAACCACCATGTCCGAACATTCCATCATCATTCCTCAATATGGAATTTAATCAACATACATAAATAGCATTTAACTAAGCATGGCTAAGCACAGCTAAGCATATAAATACAACAATTAAAATCTTGTCTCCGGCCAACACATCAAACCTAGGGTTCATAGGTAGGGATACATGTGATGGTTTAGGGGATAAACATGCATTCATAGGATACTCTACATCTTGATCAAAAGGGACATTTAAATCGCATGCAATATTATGGTGGATAAAATAAGTTTATAAGCAAATGGATGCTAGAATGCCAAGAAGGTTAGGTTATCTCTTGCCTTGTTGCCTGGGCGTGTAGTACGGCTCGTCGGGGTAGGTAGAGGATCCCTCGACTCCGGAATCTATCGATACCCAAAAATAACACAAAAGAACAAATAAATCACACGAAGCCAAGGTGCAATGCACAATCACATGATGGCATGACAGGTTTATGCACAGATGTCATCATTTAATTTGGATAGCAATATTAAATGGAGTGCCAAATAATTAGTGCAATTATTTGGAAACAACCCCATATTTAACTTAATGGCCACATTGTTTATAAATTATTACATTATTGAGAAGTGGGTCAAATATGCATGAACATGACATAATTAAATAGGTTTCGTTCTTCTGATCATTTTGGTACCTTATTTGTAAAATTCCAAAAATCGATGATTAAATAGCAAATTAAACAATTAATTGAATTTAATTCATTTAATCAAATTAAGAAACATCAAATAAATATTTGTGATCATGGGTTGATATTACCATGATTTGATAGCATTTGAAGCACTCATCATTCTGATATTTTATTCATAATTTTTGGTTAAATAATTATCAAATTATGATTTTTCCAAACTAGGTATTATTTATACCATTTTATGAATTCTTAAATAAACAAACAGAATATAAATCCAAAAGAAAGTTACAATGATTCCAAACTGTAGAGTTTGTTTTCCTGAGCAAATTGATATTTGGTTTGCCAAGTTTGAATCATTATTTGAAAAGATATGAAATGTTTAATTTCATTTTATTTCTTAAAAAGAAAAACCCTTTTCCAGACAGGCCGGCCTCATGCCGGCCAGGCCGGGATGCAGGCCGGGGGGTGGCCCGAAGCCACCGGCCTTTGGCCGGCCCAGGCTGGGCGCGCGAGGCCGGGTGGGTGGCCGAGGCTGCCGGCCCGTGGCCGGCCCAAGCCGAGCGCGAGGCCGGGCACCTGCCCGAGCCGTCCGGCCTCAGGTCGGACAGGCCAGGTCCAGGCCGGGTGCACGGTGCCGGCGGGGAATCGGCGGTGACGGATGGCACCGGCGGCGGGCGAGGAAGTGGGGGCGCGGGAAGAAACTAAAACGGAACACAAGCTTACCAGGAACCTAGGGGAGCGGTCGGCGATAGCGGGGACCGACGGGGACACCGGAATCGATCCGGGCGGGCGGGCGGCCGTGGTTGACGATGACAAGGATGCACACGTCGGCGTCGGGCCTCCCGGCTCGATTCCGCCGGTGGGGAGGAAGCAGAGGACACGGCGGAGCTAGCAATGCTCTTCAATTCATGCGGGGAGGACCTGAGACGACAAAATGCGAGCTCGACGACCACGGCAGCAGTGCGGAAGCTCGGGAGGAAGAACCGTATCACGATCCGGGATTCACGGGAGGAATGGAGAGAGGAGGGTGAGGGGAGCAGGTAGCGACGGTGGGGGGGCTCCTAGTCCTCCAGGGCCACGGCAGCAAGCGACATGGGCACGGGGAGGAGCTGGCGGCATGGCGCCAGTGCCCCTTCCCGGCACAGTGAGGAAGAAGAAAATATTTTCACAAAAACCCCCCTGTCTCAAGTTTCTGTAATTACAAACTAGCCCAATAGAAGTTTTAATGATTTAATTGAGGCACCAGGATATTTTTATAAAATCAGTAAAAATTCATATAGGCTCCCTTTAACCTTTAGTACCTACACAAAATTTGGTGTTCCAAAATAAAATGCTTAGCACCATATTCGTTCATAGGGTTTTACTAAGGGCATTTTTGATAAGTTCCAAATTAGATTTAATTGGAGCACTTAAACAATTTCAAAAATAGTGAAAATATTCATGGAGCCTCCCAATATATTTATGAAGCTCCCCATGATTTTATTTTGAATTTTTGTAATGTTTAACTTGGGTTCAAAAATAGAATTTGAATTAACCAGATTTTGAATTCTCAAGTTTATTTCTTCTTTGGCAAAACTTGGATTTTTGAGAATTGGTTACATCATGTCAAAACAATTTGGAAGTCCAAGAACAAATTGGTTGACAAGTTAAGCATTTGGATTTGGTGTGAAATCTTGAGAAGGTTTGCTTCCACATTTTAATTGGTTTCAAAGTGAAATGGTTAGACATAGCAATTTCTTATGGATGCCATGATGCAAACAAGAATGCAAAAATTGGAAAAATTCTTCGTATTTTTCATTACCAAGCTAGGGCTGTTACAATTCTACCCCCTTACAGGAATCTCGTCCCGAGATTCTAGGCTTGAGTGAAAAAGGCGGGATATTCCTGATGAAGACTAGTTTTTCGCTCCCAAGTCGCTTCTTCTTCGGAATGGTTAGACCATTGGATTTTTAAGAACTTGATGGTCTTGTTGCGGGTTTTCCTCTCCGCTTCATCCAAGATGCGGATAGGATGCTCGCGATAGGTCAAATCCTCCTGGATGTCCAACGCCTCATGATCAACCCCACGGATTGGATCCTTGAAGCAACGACGGAGTTGGGAGACATGGAATTCATCATGCACATCCGGGAAATTGGAGGGTAGCTCGAGTCGATAGGAGAGATCTCCTTGTTTGGCTAGGACGGTGAAAGGGCCAACATAGCGAGGTGCCAATTTAACCTTGATCCCGAAGCGACGAACGCCTCGGAGAGGTGAGACTCGAAGATAGGCCTTGTCACCAATTTCATAGTGGACCTCTTGATGGTGCTTGTCATAGTAGCTTTTCTGCCGGGATTGAGCAGCCTTGAGATTATCCCGTATGACACGGACTTTCTCTTCAACCTCATTGATCACATCAGGACCGAAGAGTGGCCTCTCTCCGGTTTCAGACCAATTTAGAGGAGTCCGGCATTTTCTCCCATAGAGAACCTCAAAGGGAGCCATTTGCAAACTGGCTTGGTAGCTGTTGTTGTAGGAGAACTCGGTGAGAGGGAGGTATTTTTCCCAACCTTTGCCGAAGGAGATGAGACATGCCCAAAGCATGTCCTCAAGAACTTGGTTCACCCTCTCAGTTTGACCGTCAGTTTGAGGATGATAGGCTGTGCTGAAGTTGAGGCGGGTTCCGAGAGTCGTTTGGAAGCTTTGCCAGAATTTGGAGACAAACAGACTACCACGGTCTGAGATGATCCGCAAAGGAACCCCGTGCAAAGGAACAATCCGGGCCATATACAAATCAGCAAGTTGGCTTGCTCGAATGTCGTCACAGACCGGAAGGAAGTGAGCGACCTTGGACAAACGGTCGATGATGACCCAGATAGCATTGTTGCCCTTTTGTGACTTTGGGAAACCCGTGATGAAATCCATACCAAAATCTTCCCATTTCCACTCGGGGATGGCTATGGGGCAAAGGGTACCAGCGGGCCGTTGGTGTTCAGCTTTCACTCGGCGACAGACGTCGCATTCAGCAACATATTTGGCAATTTCCCGCTTCATGCGAGTCCACCATAATTTTGGGTGGAGGTCTTGGTACATTATGGTGCTACCGGGGTGGATGGATATGGGAGATTCATGAGCTTCTTGTAGTATCAACTACTTGGTATTTCCCCTTTTGGGCACCACAAGATGGTTCCCAAAATAGACAACCCCGGAATCATCAACGGAGAAACACTTGGCCTTCCCACTTGCAATGTTCTTTTTGATCTTGCGGATGCCAGCATCATGTTGCTGGGCGGCCTTGATTTCATCCTCAAGAGTGGATTTGATCTCCAAGTTGGCTAGAAAACCGGAAGGAACAATTTCCAGGTTCAAACGGGCAAACTCCTCATGGAGGGCAGGTTGGGACTTTTCAACCATCAACGTGTTTCAATAGGCCTTGCGACTCAGAGCATCCGCCACGACATTTGCCTTGCCGGGCTGGTAATTGAGGGTCACATCATAGTCTTTAATCAATTCCAGCCATCTTCTCTGTCTCAAGTTCAGATCCGGCTGGGTGAAGAGATACTTCAGACTTTGATGATCAGAATAGATCTCGCAATGGTTGCCCAATAGGTAGGGCCTCCATTGCTTCAGAGCATGTACCACAGAAGCAAGCTCTAGATCATGAGTTGGATAATTTTGCTCATGTGGTTTGAGTTGACGAGAAGCATAAGCGACAACGTGGCCTTCTTGCATCAAAACACAGCCAAAGCCTTGAAGTGATGCATCACAATAGACGACAAAGTCCTTGTCGGTGTCAGGAAGGACAAGCACCGGGGTGGTAGTGAGCTTGACCTTGAGAGTTTGGAAGCTCTCTTCAGCTTTGTCTGACCACACAAACTGTTTGTTTTTCTTGAGGAGGTCAGTCAGTTCCTTGGCTATTTTGGAAAATCCCTCGATGAATCGGCGGTAATAACCCGCCAATCCAAGGAAGCTTCGGATATCTTTGACGGACTTGGGAGTTGGCCAATCTAGGATTGCCTGAATCTTGTCAGGTATCACTGCTACTCCAGCAGCTGAAACCACATGACCAAGAAAACTGAGCTCCTTTAGCCAAAACTCACACTTGGAGAACTTGGCATAGAGGTGGTGATCTCAAAGCTTGGTTAGAACTAGCCGAAGATGCGCAGCATGTTCTTCTTCGGTTTTGCAGTAGACATGGATGTCATCAATGTAAATTATGACAAACTTGTCGAGGTACTCGTGGAAGATGGAGTTCATCAGCCTTATGAATGTAGCCGGAGCATTTGTGAGGCCGAAGGACATGACGGTGTACTCATATAACCCATAACGGGTAGTGAAAGCCGTCTTAGGAATATCCTCCTTTCGGATTTTGATTTGGTGGTAACCTGACCTCAGATACATCTTGGAGAATACCGTTGCACCAGCTAGCTGATCGAATAGGTCAGTTATTCGATGAATGGGATACTTGTTCTTGATGGTCACCGCATTAAAGGGGCGGTAATCAACAACCAGCTGAGGAACATTGGTATCCCTCTTCTTGACAAAGATGACCGGGCAGCCCCAAGGTGAGCTACTCGGCCGGATGAATTCCTTTTCCAACAGCTCATCGAGTTGCTTCTTTAGTTCAGTTAGCTCTTCAGCTGGCATGCGGTAGGGCCTTTTGGAAATTGGGGCGGTTCCCGGAACCAAATCAATCACAAACTCCACATTGCGATCAGGTGGCATGCCAGGCAATTCCTCCGGAAAAACATCGGCGAAATCACACACCACTGCCACTTCATGCATTTCAGGTGGGGTGGTCCCTTCCATAAAATATAAGCTGAGCTCCGGAGAGAGAGGGGTGGCTGCGAATGGAGTTGCAGATGTTGGGGACCAGTAACGCACTAGCCCGTAAATGGGGTGCATTAGGGTGACAGTCTTGGCAGCACAATCCAGGTTGGCCTGATATTTTACTAGCCAATCCATACCCAGAATAACATCGATCCCATATGACTTCAGGGCTATCAAGGAGGACGGAAAGGGTATAGACCCTACGGAAATTTGAACCTCAGGAGCTATCCAATTTGTATGCCAACTAGAGCTTGGGGTCTTGACCACTAACGGGGAGTCCATATTTGCAAACGGTATTTGATGGTTGTGTGCATATGATATGGACATGAAAGAATGCGAGGCTCCAGAATCAAATAATACTGAAACTGGATATGCATTGATTCGGAGCGTACCCATAAGAACTCTAGGGTCCTCCTCAACTCCTTCAGCCGAGATGTGGTTCAGGCGGCCACGGCTGACGGTCATGGCCTTGGCGGTTGGGGTAGAGGGAGCCGGTGTAGGTGCTGTGGTAGCCGGTGCCTTCTGGGGACACTCCCTGGAGTAGTGCCCCGGTTGGCCACAAGCGAAGCAAGTGGGCCTCGGTGGTGGTGGAGACAGCTGAGGGCGGAAACCACTCCCAGCCGCACCCAAGGTCGAAGTAGCTGGGCGAGGCGGAGGTGGCCTGAACCCTGAAGGCCTTGGCGTGAAGGGTGCTCGAGGCACAACGCTGAAGGGCACAAAGACCCGGCGCTTCTTGCCCTCAGAAGAAGAGGAGCCTTGGTTGTCCACTGGAGCTGGCCTCTTGGAAGCCTCCAGCTCCTTCCTACCCTGCTCCATAGTAAGAGCCTGGTTGTAGAGCTCCTGATAGGACTAGAACTTGAAGGGTAGGAGCTCTTATTGGAGGCGAGGTGCGAGCCCCTTGCGGAAGAGGTATTGCTTGTCCTTGTCATTTGTCACGTCCCGAGGGGCGTAACGAGAGAGGTGGTTGAACTCACACCCATAGGACTGGACGTCCATGCGTCACTGGGTCAAGTCCAGGAACTCCCTCCTCTTGAGGTCCATGATGGGCATGGGGATATACGCTGCACGGAAAGCGGCGCGGAAATCCGCCCAAGTGAAGACATGGCCCACGTCAAACATTGACACGTGGCTCTCCCACCAGGAGCCGGCGGCTCCATTCAGAAGGTAGGTGGCAAAATTGACTTGTTCCGCCACCGGAACATGCAGAGTGGCAAACTTGCGCTCAAGAGCCCGGAGCCAATCATCCGCATCAAGCGGCTCCTTCGCTTCGGTGAAGGTAGGAGGTTGGGACCGCAAGAACTCGGTGAGAGTGGTACAGTCGTTGTTCCTCCTTGCCCCTTGCTGCACTAACTGCTCGAGCAGATGCTCGTTGCGCAGGCGGTTTTGCTCAATGGCCATCAGAACCTCCGCCATTGAGGGTGGCGGCGGTGCATCAGGATTGCCTTGTTCCCCACGACGGGTAGGAGCCATTCTGAAGATTTGGAACAAGGACATAGTTAGTAATCAAAATTCTGACAGATAGGATAGATCATTAGAGTCCTTGCAGATGTAGAGATTTAAGATGCATTAACACAAAGACAGATTTAGGCAACCACGGTGACATCACGTCATCGCGGTGATAGCAATCGGATACAACGGACTCGAGACATAACTGGACGGTAAGAACCCAAACCCCGAGAACCTAAACTTGACACCAAGCTTAAAACAAATAGAGGTAAGAATCGGAGTAGAGCGAGTTGGATGAGGAGTAAAAAGAATCCTAAGAAGGTTTTCACAACTCATTTTTAGGTTATAAATAATTTTCAAACTAGACTCGACATCGACCAATAGAAAGGGTTTTCTACAGGCAGTCCTGCTCTGATACCAACTTGTAGTGCCCCGACCCCAGAACTATACAGTGAAGCTTTATGCAACCGGTCATGCTACACAATCGAAGGTTACTGGGTTTACCAATCCCAGGCCAAAACCTTTGGCAGGTGTGCTCGGAATGGATCATCGGCACACAACATCTCGATCATGCCATAAGCTCAGACATAGCTATCATGTATAATTAAGAGATCAAGACTTGTGGAACAACTGGAACATTGCAGACTCTACGACACCAAGAACTCATATAGCAACTCATATATGAGAAAGATACAAATTACACACAAAAGGGATCACAGATCCATCAGTACATCAAGCGGAAGCGAAGTAGCGTTGTCTAATACAACAAGATCCAAAATATGGCCTAAGAGGCCTACAAATAAACATAAACCCAAGCCAGCTTGTCTAATGCACAATCACATGATGACATGACAGGTTTATGCACAGATGTCATCATTTAATTTAGATAGCAATATTAAATGGAATGCCAAATAATTAGTGCAATTATTTGGAAACAACCCCATATTTAACTTAATGGCCACATTGTTTATAAATTATTACATTATTGAGAAGTGGGTCAAATATGCATTAACATGACATAATTAAATAGGTTTCGTTCTTCTGATCGTTTTGGTACCTTATTTGTAAAATTCCAAAAATCGATGATTAAATAGCGAATTAAACGATTAATTGAATTTAATTCATTTAATCAAATTAAGAAAACATCAAATAAATATTTGTGATCATGGGTTGATATTACCATGATTTGATAGCATTTGAAGCACTGATCATTTTGATATTTTATTCACAATTTTTGGTTAAATAATTATCAAATTATGATTTTTCCAAATTAGGTATTATTTATACCATTTTATGAATTCTTAAATAAACAAACAGAATATAAATCCAAAAGAAAGTTACAATGATTCCAAACTGTAGAGTTTGTTTTCCTGAGCAAATTGATATTTGGTTTGCCAAGTTTGAATCATTATTTAAAAAGATATGAAATGTTTAATTTCATTTTATTTCTTAAAAAGAAAAACCCTTTTCCAGACAGGCCGGCCTCATGCCGGCCAGGCCGGGATGCAGGCCGGGGGGTGGCCCGAAGCCACCGGCCTTTGGCCGACCCAGGCTGGGCGCGCGAGGCCGGGTGGGTGGCCGAGGCTACCGGCCCGTGGCCGGCCCAAGACGAGCGCGAGGTCGGGCACCTGCCCGAGCCGTCCGGCCTCAGTTCGGACAGGCCGGGTGCACGGTGCCGGCGGGGAATCGGCGGCGACGGACGGCACCGGCGGCGGGAGAGGAAGTGGGGGCGCGGGAAGAAACTAAAATGGAACGCGGGCTTACCAGGAACCTAGGGGAGGGGTCGGCGATAGCGGGGAGCGACGGGGACGCCGGAATCGATCCGGGCGGGCGGCGGCCGCGGTTGACGATGACGAGGATGCACAGGTCGGCGTCGGGCCTCCCGGCCCGATTCCGCCGGTGGGGAGGAAGCAGAGGACGCGGCGGAGCTAGCAATGCTGTTCAATTCATGCGGGGAGGACCTGAGATGACGAAATGCGAGCTCGACGACCACGGCAGTAGTGCGGAAGCTCGGGAGGAAGAACCCTATCTCGATCCGGGATTCACGGGAGGAATGGAGAGAGGAGGGTGAGGGGAGCAGGTAGCGACGGTGGGGGGCTCCTAGTCCTCCAGGGCCACGGCAGCAAGCGGCATGGGCACGGGGAGGAGCTGGCGGCATGGCGCCAGTGCCCCTTCCCGGCACAGTGAGGAAGAAGAAAATATTTTCACAAAAACCCCCCTGTCCCAAGTTTCCGTAATTACAAACTGGTCCAACAGTAGTTTTATCGATTTAATTGAGGCACCAGGACATTTTTATAAAATCAGCAAAAATTCATATACGCTCCCTTTAACCTTTAGTACCTCCACAAAATTTGGTGTTCCAAAATAAAATGTTTAGCACCATATTCGTTCATAGGGTTTTACTAAGGGCATTTTTTATAAGTTCCAAATTTGATTTAATTGGAGCACTTTAGCAATTCCAAAAAATAGTGAAAATATTCATGGAGGCTCCCAATATATTTATGAAGCTCCCCATGATTTTAGTTTGAAATTTTGGAATGTTTAACTTGGGTTCAAAAATAGAATTTGAATTAACCAGATTTTGAATTCTCAAGTTTATTTCTTATTTGGCAAAACTTGGATTTTTGAGAATTGGTTACATCATGTCAATTAGAACTTCCTAACAATTTGGAAGTCCAAGAACAAATTGGTTGACAAGTTAAGCATTTGGATTTGGTGTGAAATCTTGAGAAGGTTTGCTTCCACATTGTAATTGGTTTCAAAGTGAAATGGTTAGACATAGCAATTTCATATGGATGCCATGATGCAAACAAGAATGCAAAAAGTGGAAAAATTCTTCGTATTTTTCATTACCAAGCTAGGGCTGTTACACCCCTCCCTGTATATATAGTCCAAGCGATTGGCTGACTAGCTTGCTCCTTGTTGGAGTCCAACTCTTCCTAGTCGAGGTGGTTTCCAATTAGGAGTGTGACTCACTATGGCCCCCTCCCCACCTGCACTCGGGCACCTTGCCCCAAGCAAGAGGTTGCGACTGGAAGGAGCACTTCCAGAATGTTCATTCACTTTTTAGAACCTTCCGGAACCTTTGCAAACTTTTAGAACCTTCTGGTACCTTTTGGAATACTTTTGGACATCGTTGAAACCATCTGAGGTCTTCTGGAACACTTTCGAGACAATCCAAAACACTCTCGAAACCCTTCCCTCTCATTCTTCATATCGAAGTTGTGTTCATATATGTCGCTAAACCGTAAATTGTGTGATCCTACAGGTTTGAGAATATGTGTACATGACCAGCATACTTCTGACAATAATTGATAGCGGAATATGGATAGCATAATGATTCCCACACGTCATTGAAGATTTTTTATCGTGCGAACCTTTAGTATTGTCATTTACACTTCAGCTTTGCTTCCCGATACTTTAGTGGTACCATGTGATCAACACCTTGATCACTATGCATAGTTACCTGGCGTGTACTCTTTTTTGGTTTTCATATACCAATGTCTTCGTTACTAACTCATAGTCACATACCTGGCTAGACGATGATGGACATCGTATTATCTAGAGGGTCCAGATACACAAGCAATACCATTTTTAACATATCTAGAACCACATCATACTTTTCGGTACACCTGAAAGATCACTTTATATTTACCCAGTTATGGAGTAATGTTTGTCCTCCAAAGTTACCATGATGCTCTCATGGTCTAGTGATGATTAGTAAGCATGAATACAAACGATGATAATTACTGACAACAAATTTACGATGCATCTCACAATGTATCAGTGGGGTATATCCATCCTTATATTACAATCACAATGTGCTCTCTTTGTTATCTGCATCCCCACAACTCTTTACTTATGCCCATGGTGTGTGAAACAACACCATCCATAATTCATGAGTTAGTCTAGAGACCGGACTTGGGATATTGTTGGTGTATATTATTCCGCACATTTAACTAGGTTTTCCAAAAACTATTACAATTACAACATAGAACATAACTTAGTCATGAACATGAATATAGCATAATAACGACTCTATTATTGGCTCTAGGCATATTTCCAACAGTATGACCTCAAACGGCCATATTCATGGCACTGCACCCAACTCCAGGTCAGATATGGATTCCCACACACCCTCATAGGAGCAAGCTCATCGGAAGCGCAAGTACCTAGTCTGCTGGTGAAGTTGGGACCGAAGCAGGGGAGAGGAAGGGCAACAATGGAAACAAATCAAGGTGCGACGAGGTCGCGGCCAACAATAACTCGACGGAAGACGTGCGGGCGCAAGAGAGAGGAACTCTAGCAAGGACGATGCCCCGCCGCCGTTACGGGCCGGTTGGAGGCCACAACGACAATGGCTAGAGTTGGAGGAAGTCTGGAAGGGGCTCTAGAAGCAGCGGCTAGGTCACCCTGGTGTCACCGGCACAAGAGGCTTGCGACAACACGGGAAGAGAAAATCTTCTTATAATGTCCTTCGTTCCGAATTAGAAGATGTTTTGAATATATAAATTTGGACTGCATGCACACAGACTCTGAAATGAGTAAATAAACGTCCTAAACACGTCTACATTTGTTCAAATCAGAAAAAATAGAACAAATTATAATTTGGAACGTAGCGGGTAGATATTGCTTCAAATGAAAGCTAAGCCCCAGCCTCACTGCTGTAATTCAATGGCGACGACAGAGCCCATGTAAATACGACACAGACCACACTGTGATATATATATAGGCCACTGACTTTAGGACGTGCATTGTCCCTCCTCGTCAGCGACCATGAATGCCGTCGTACCACCCAGCATATGCATCTGTGTGTGTATGCCGTCGTACAAGCTCATTTACTGGCTGCCGCAGAAGCGTTCCTGAGGCACACTTATTCGCAACCTAACGCCCAGCAGCTTGATTACTCAGGTCCATTTCTCGTCAGGTCACGCCCCCCACAAACACAAATGTGCATACTCCACGTACGTAGTACCACCGGCCATGCATCATATGCACGTCTTGCTTGCTAGCAAGGTCATGTCTCATATATAAGAGCATCTCTAACACCTATGTATATTTGGTTAGGATTGCTAAAAACTGAAAATATACAAATTTGGTTTAAAAACGTTGCTCCAACACCCTTAGTATAAGTGGTGTCCCATAATAATTTTTTTACAAAGTTTGCTATATTTGCACCCCAACTTGATATATTTGTAAAGTGGAGAGCCACTTTGTATATAGAGCGGGAGAGGCCAACCGCCCGCGCGTGGAAACTTCACCACGGGGGACTCCCGGCCGTCCACCACCCCGCCGCCTCCCCCGTGTGCCCGAGCTATCCGACTATCCCGCCGGCGCGAGCTTCCCTGGCGCCGAATCGAGCTCAGCCCCACCCAGCGTCCTTCGCCTCCCGCCACGCGCGTCGGAGTACGGCGGCGGCCCACGCCCGCAGCTGCGCTCCACCGCCTCCGCCGGCGCGCGCTAGCCATGGAGAAGATAAGATTTGGCAATTGTGTGGCTGACGAGAGGACCCCACATGTCATTGTGATATACACATGATTTTAGCAATCCAATATACAAAGACTACCAAAGCAGAAAAATGTTGACTTTGTAAACCTTTTCTCTCCTCTTTCTATAGCAAGTTTTTAGCAATCCACTATACAAAGTCGGTTGGAGATGCTCTAACCCAATCATTTTGTTAAGAATTATATATAAAAAGTATGACAAATATGTTGAATATATTAATAGTTGAAATCGCAGGTGTTTGATTATCTACACTTTCTAGTATGATATTAGCTATTTGAAACGCAGATAATATTCATACTTCATAGGACGACTTGGATTAAAAAAAGAGTAGCATTAGCATTGCTACATCTCCTCCAGCATTTGGTACCCAAAACGAGTATGGCTAGCTGGAAGAAAAATGGAACGACGGCATACAGGTACTTGGCACACGATGGCAGCGGCCGCAGGCACGCATCTCCTACGTTTCCCAGACGGGGTACTGGTGGATGCACTCCATCCACGGCCCCAGCGCGTTTCTTCCGTCGCGCCCGCGGGCGACGTTGTCGGCGACGGCGACGCGCTCCCACACCAGGCTGTTAGCCTTGAGCCCGCTCCCGATGCCGAGCTGCCACACCGTGTCGCCCTTCCGGACCCGCCCTTTGGCCTCGAGGTACGCGAGCTGGTACCACAGCGACGCCGCCGACTGGTTCCCGAACCGGTGGAACGTCATGAGCGCCGCCTCCATCTCCCTCTCGCCCAGCCCGAGCCCCTTCCCCAGCCGCAGTATCATCGGCTTCCCCGACGACGGCAGGCAGAAGTGGTCCGCCGCCTCGCGGAAGTCGGGCGTCGGCGCCGCGCCGGAGCCGCTGCTGCCGGAGAGCTTGTCCTGCCCTCGCTGCCGCATCGACACGAGCAGCGCGGCCGTGTACCGCACCTTCTGGCGCCATGGCAGGATGGATAGACTAAGCGTGACCAGGTGCGCGCGGAGCAGCTCGCTGACCATGCGGCCGACGCCCTGGCCGAGCGTGAAGCCGGTGATGCCCTCGTCGTCCTCCTCCCTGTACCCCGCGCGGTAGCTCCGGTCGTTGGCCGTCGTGTTCGTGCGCGTCATGTTGACGAGCCGGTACCTCACCGGCGCCGCCATGTCGTTCGTCACGAGCGCCGCGGAGCAGCCCGTGCGGAAGTTGCAGTTGAGGAGGAGCTTGCCGCGGTCCTTGCCGCAGTACCACCCCACCGTGAGGATCTCGGCGCTGACGACGACGGCGTAGGACACGGCGTGCGCGCGCAGGACGCCGGCCGCGACGTCCACGCCGATGGAGCCGGCGCTGCAGCCCATGCCGGAGAGGTTGAAGCTCTTCAGGTCGGCGCGCATGCCGTAGCGGTTGGCGATGATGGAGGTGAGCGACGGCGCCGGGCAGAACCCGCTGCAGCTGACGACGAGAGCGTCGACGGCGGACGGCGGCACGCGCGTCTTGGCGAAGAGGTCGTCGAGGGCGGGGAAGAAGAGCATGTGCGCCTCCTCGATGGCGTGGGCGTGCGTGGACGCCGGCGGGAGGTAGTGCAGCGCGGGCGGGAAGTACGTCTCGTTGCCCATGCCGCTCGACTGGATGGCATTTGCCATGAAGTCGATGCTGTCGCCGTCGAAGCACCCGATGAGCTCGAAGTGTTCCCGGAGGGCCGCCACGGGGAGCCGAAGCCGGCGTGGCGGCTTGAGGCAGGAGAAGTCGACCAGGCCGATGCTGCCGCCGGCGACACGACGGCGACAGTAGCGGCTGAGGAGCAGCATCGCGGAGACCGGGACGAGGTAGAGCGTCGCGCTCTGCCGCAGTGCGAAGACGAGCAGCTCGGCGAGGACGCAGAGGAGGAGTGTCGTGGCGCGGAGGAGGCCGTGGAAGGCCGCGAGCAGGTGGTCTTCGTGAGCTATGTCCATGGCCATGCCGCCGCGGGTGTGTCGAAGCTAAACTGGCTTTGTGTGTGTGTGTGTCGCTGCTGATGCTAGCAAAGGGAGGTTTTATAGGGGTTTAGTTTAGAGCGATGGCGTCGACCAGCGATTTCGAACTCGACTTGGTTGCTGTCGACGGCGTGAAACATAAATTTTGATACGCCCGGCTAGCGACCTGGGGTGACTGGCAACTTGGCGAGCAACAGTACATACATGGATGGTACGTGCGTAGGGCTCAGGTGGGTTAATGGCGCGTCCTTTCGGACCAGATGATGATTCAGATCGTAGGCCGGCATCCATCGAGAATTGAAGCATTTGTGGCCACCACCACGCAGTGGCGCGCAGAGGTGTAACTTGTAAGACTATTCACAGTAGGAATAACATAGATTATTAACATAAATATCACATAGAGATGTGACGTGCATTTAATAAGAAGAAAGGTACTTGTGGTAACATAATATGTTATTGCAACATCACAAATTTCAATACAAAATAGTCTATGTCCTACTAAATATAACACTACGGATATGTTATTACTCGTTATGAAGGAATTAACATGGATTAGCCTTAGAGAAGATATCTAGTGCTCCCATTTCCGAGGGCTTAATGTGCTACCTGCTAAAAAAAATTAAACTAGCAAAAATGCCCGTACGTTGCAACGGGAGAGAAAACTTCCTGTTGACTTTTTTAAACGCATTTAAACTACCTGTTGACTTTTTTTATTTCTAGATTTTTTTAATTCAGCTGACATGTGGGGCCATGTACACGTCAGGAAAATGGCCGGATTTCTTGTTCTTTTCTCTTTTTGGATATTGACTAGTGCCACGTCAGCCTGACGGGTGGACCCTCCTGTCATAATCTGTGTCAATTCGAGTTTAGACGAGTTTTAGTGCGAATTGCAAAAAACTTCCCATATAGTGGTGGATTTTTGTCCCGCAAACGAAAAGTGATTGTTTTTGGTAATCTCAGCCACAAAAGTGGTGATTTTATGCTAATTACTCTACTTTTTAGGTACAGGGAGCATATGCACCTGGGAGCCGAATTGAATTTCCGATGGTGTACTCCATACTTTATTTTATATGCCCGTAATTTTTTAATATGAAATATCATGTATTCTAGGCTCAACAAAAATGATACATTTGCAGATCTCAGGCATGAACCGTGCACATCTCGCACCACCTAAAATTTGTTGGATTGTTTTTCTTTACAGAGCAGAAAATACGAGGTTATTTCACATTGAAAATTTGCGTGCTCGTAGTGTATAGAGTTTGCTACATCCAGATATTTGTTTTCCGTTTTTTGAAACATTTCAAAACAAATCAAAACGGGTAACCTATAGCCTATGCTCCATTATTACGACTATTCATGCTTACTATCGGTTATATAAAACTGTCATGTCATTAATAGTAGAGGACGCCTAAAGGCTGGCTTTTGAATTAGAACTCACTCTTCTCTTTTTCTATCTTCTCTTACTTTCACATAGACAAAAGTGTCATGTAAGCAGGCTTACAGCCTACTATTGTACTTCCTCTAGTGCATCAGTTTCCGTGTTCAGCTGGTCGCGCACGAAATTTATACCATTAAATTAGTATTTAAATTAAGTTTCTAATGCTATAACTTTTAAGAATGTACACATGTATGTGTAATCACATGCGTGCATAGAATATGTGAATGTATGTGCATGTCAAGTTTGAAAGTAAAATACAAAAATATGGAACTTGTACGAAAAAACAAAGTATCCAATGAACGAGTAAGTATCAAGGTAATAGGTACCTACGTGATTTAGTTCAAAGAAAATTGGAAGTGATTTTTTAAAATTGGGGTTAATGTGGACCATGTTTCACTAGATATTTTTGTATAGAGTATTCCCTTTTCAAGTGAAATGGTTGGAGAGAAGAACTCCTCGCCGAGCACTTCGTAGCGGCCCACAAAGATCCTAATAAAAGTAGAACTTTCATCAAAATTATTGTTACCATTTTGTGTGTTTATCTCTATCACCTGTAGTACGACTCTGTGCATGTGACCCTAATTTTCACCGTGTATACAAGGGGGAATACACAACCTACACAATATTTTCATCATACTACCACATGCCAGATCGAGATATAGTCTAGATAGTTCCAAGCACCAGGAGATAGTAGACCCTAAACAGTAGCAGGGTTGTTACCAGACATTGATTTTTGGTCCTGAAGATGTATAAAACCGTCTCCCAAGAGCTATCAGCATACACTAGTAGAAAAAAGGGTTTTTGTCCAGGCCGCATCGGAGCATTGGTCCCGGTCGCGACACGAACCGGGACTAACGTTGGCATTAGTCCCGGTTCGAGCGGCTCGCACGCCGCATGGGATCGGGAGGCTTTTGTCCCGGTTCGTACTGAAACTGTAGTCCCGGTTCGTAATACGAACCGGGACTAAAGGGTTCCGGCAGGCAGTGCCAGAGGTGGGGGGCAGTGCGAGACCCTTTCGTCCCGATTCGTATTACGAACCGGGACTAAAGATGGACCTTTAGTCCCGGTTTGTAATACGAACCGGGACAAAAGGTTTCCACCACCTTTATCTTCTTTTTCCACCCCGAGCCATCCTCACTCTTCTCCATTTTCTTTCGGTTTAGTCTCTCCCAAGCTCAAGTTTATCATATTTTTCTCCACCATTTGACAAATTTGGCAGCACCCATCTATTCAAGGGTTAGCAACTTCATCCTTTCTTCCGGCGTTGCGGATTTAGCTCATTTCATTATTAGTTTAGCTCTTTTCATTTTTCTAGTGCAAGCAAGGTGTTTGATAAAATGTCTAAGTTAGGAAATTTATTTGTTTTATATGCAATTTGAGCTCAAGTTAAAGTATGATTTGTTGGTTTAGTGCCATCGCAACAACGCCGTCGATCGCCCCCGCCGCCCCGTTGCCGGTACCACCTTGGTGAGCCTCTTGTTCTTATTAAAAAATAACAAAATTGTTATTTATATGATTTATATAGTTAATTGTATAATTTTCTTACTTTTATGATTGTTTGATAAATGTATAGTGCCATGGTTTTGATATCCGTCCCCGTCGGCCCTCGTCCGGTTTATGATTCGAATGTGGTATATTATCTGTTATAACTATTTTTTTATTTTTATTTTTATTATAATTATGCCAACCAACACTTGACATAGATATTTTTATCTAGGACATATATGAACAGAAATTCCAACCGACCCTCTTGTTGAGAAGTTAAATTTAGTTGAAAAAGAAAACGATGATTTGAAAGAAAAATTGAAACAAATTGAAGAAGAGAAGATGAAATTGGAGTTGTATCTTGCCGATGTCGTCGATGATCACAAGATCAAGATGGATGCAATGCACTTGAAGATTAGAAAGATTAGAAATTATGCCATTAATAAAGAGGCTTGGTATCATTATGGTGTTGGATCAATTGTTACCTTAGTTGCGACTTCGGGTTAGTGTTACTGTGTTATACACATTCTATTTGCTTACTCGATGTTAAGTGTAATTGACGAGTTATGCATGCGCAGGTTCCACTATGTTTTGCTAATCATTATTCCTGACAAAGAACTAGTACAAGTCATGGACCCGCTACGTAATGAATCTGAAAAGTGGGCAGACATGGCTGAAATGCTCCAGAGGTAATTTCAATCATTATGGCACTATATCGGCAACTTTCGTTCATTTTCTGGTATCTAGTAATTAATAAGTCTTTTATTCATTTTCTTTCCCTGCTAGGGCTTGGAAACGGTTCACCGGTAGGGCTCGGGGTGAGTGGAAAGAGCAGCTTGAATTTGAAGAACTAAGTGTAAGTAGTACTAGCTAGACTCGTGCATCTGTTTGATTCTACTTTGAATAACATTTTCATGCTTGATTATTATTTTGATTGAACTCTGTTCTCGTAAAGTGCCCGAGGCAGGGATCCGGGAATAATTTATTTGGATTTTACGTCTGCGAGTTCATTCGCGAGACGACCTGTGAGAGGGGCAGAATCTTAGAACAACTTCTAGTACGTTCACAATATTTTTTTATTATCATCAATTGTGTTGAGATTCATTCATATATTTATTGACCCCCTTCTTTAAATTAGATCGAACGGATGCGGGACAGGCTCCTACCAAAGGAACGCCTGCGAGCAATTGAAGAGGAGTTGGCCACATTCTTCTTAGATCATGTCATATCTAAAGACGGAGAATATTATCCGTACTAGTAGTAATCGTAAGAGATATTGTATATATATGGTACTATATATGTAATAGGTTCGACTGCAAGGACGAAGAAATAGGTCACACTTTGATCTTATATTTATGACGATGTTGTGTAATGGTTCCTTCTTTGTTGTATATGTGTAGTACCGTCGAATTGAATGCAAAACCTTAACCATAAAAAGAAAAACTATAAATGAAAAATAAATTAAAATGAAAAATAGTAAAAGAACCCCTAAACCCTAAAACCCAGCGTGCAAACCTTTAGTCCCGGTTGGTGTTACCAACCGGGACTAAAGGGTCTCCGACCCCGGGCGCTCGACAGCGGCCACGTGGGGACCCTTTCGTCCCGGTTTGTAACGCAACCGGGACTAAAGGGGTGGGCCTTTAGTCCCGATTGCGCAGTCCCGGTTGCGCAACCGGGACTAAAGGCCCTTGCGGACCGGGGCTAAAAGCCATTTTTCCACTAGTGATAATCTGCCGGACGCGAGGCTACCTGAACAAATATATCCTAAAAATACCACGACACTTAGAATGGCTAATTGTCTAGGTTTTATTTGGTTTGTGTTGCTTCCTCTGGGTTGTATTAACACATAAAAAACATAGTCCATTGTCCTCTACCCCCTCAAATGCATAGCCCAACACCTCTCTGCTGAGCCACACAACCGTAAAATCCTATTTGACGCTCGTAGCCTCGCCCATAGGAGCAACACGTACCGTGGTGGACGACCTCGTCGGAGAAGGGAAGATGCGGCTTGCCGCAACGTCGATGGCGTAGGAAACGAAAGGACCTTACCATAGCTAACGACGTCGCATGTGGAGGTGAGGAATAGGCTTTGGGTGGTGGGGTCGGGTGTGGAGAGCTCACCCGCGACAAGGTCTTAGGATTTGAAGTGCAGGGCGGGTTCTCCGTCATCAATGACGAGGATACTTACATGAAACCCGGGGGTGGCAGTGGGAGCCGCATCAATAATAATGGAGCAGTGCCGGCCATGGGTGGCGGGGAACGGGATCCTTTGACTTTGAGTACCCTGACTTTGAGTCGCTGACATGTGGGTCCTGCATATTGTGGGACCCGCACGTCAGTGACCCAAAGTCAAGGAAAGTCAGGATACTCAAAGTCAGAGGATCCGGCTCCGGGTGGTAGAGGTGTGAGATTGGATGTGTCTGCTGTGATGATGGTGGGAGTCGCGGCCAACATACCAATACCGAGCGTGTGAGCAAAGATGCGACCAGGCCACGCATTTCCCGTCAAATAGGACCTTTCCGCATAGCCTCACCCTCTCTGCTCTCTGCTGGGCCGCATAGCCCAAGTCTCTTCCCTCTGTCGCATTGCCTAGACACCATGCCTCTCTTGGCCCGTATGCCTCTTCTTATTTCCTTGTAACAGCACGCTCCTCTAAATAATCCGCCTAGCGCGGTAGCGCCTAATTTCCAGGTATTGTAACAAGTTACAAATCACCTGTTCGACATCACCTTTACCAACAATTTGCTCCAAAAGAACTTTGTGACATACTCCGTACATCTCTCTACGCTGCACAGGGATCCCGATTTGTATGGTAGTCTCGCAAGCCCTCTATTTGATTCTTTTTGTACGTCAGTTGATGAACATCCATTTCTGTTTTGACTGAAGCTAAGCATGGGCAGCATCCCCTGCAGTTTATCAAACATTATTTGGCGATCTAGCGGAAAGTCTTAGTAGCAAAATGCCTATGAAGGGTTTTTTACGCGAATGGCAGAAGCTCTGCCTTTGCATTGTAGAGAATGAACAATTTGGAGTTGGGCTTCTTGGTCCGATGTGACCTTTGTACGTGATTCGTATCTCCCACGCCGGTTGCCTCTGCCTGTTGTTGCTGACCACCCTTGTGTCGTTATTTGTGTGCCGTCTCGGGGATAATACCAAGGCGAAAATACGGCATTTGTATGCGGTTTGAAAAAATATATTTTCAAATGTTAAATAAATATGAAAATATATACGAGCATACATTTTACAGGTTCTATGTATGCGTCGAAATTTTCACGGAGAAATAAGTTTTTACTTGATATGTGTAGGAAGAGAAAAGTATGCACTATATATGTCCGTGTATGTAAAAAAAGAATATTTTTTGTGACGGAAAAATAAAAGGAAAATATTTCACGAAACTTTATACGCTCATAAGTTTATGCGAGATGTAGTTCGTAAAATTTCGTTTCAGAATTGCTTGACATTTTTTAAAGATATTTTAAATGCTTTTTTCAAAAACAGATGCAAATTCCCCATGTTTTTCTTATTCACACTCACGTCCTGGGTAGAGGGTAGGTACCCTAAAAAAGAACAAGCATAATCACTAAGGTGCGAATTTAACATCAGAAGAACACATAGTTAAGTACTACATCCGTTTCTGCATATAAGATGTTTTAGATTTTTACACGCTTAGATATATCTTCACGTGTTTTTGTCTGTTGGTTTACTCATTTCGAACCGTATATAGTTTACATTAAAATATTAAAAGAACTTATAATTTGAAACGGAGGGGAGTACATACACTGGCAGCATTGTCTTCACTACATCAAAACACCAGTGCAGGTCCAGACGACGAGTCGACGACATCAAGAACAATTAAGCAAATCAAGAAATAACGGAAGCAAGTTAACGTACATACGCGCGGAACAAACTAACAATGACATCGTACTTGCAGACATTCTCCTCAAAACCCCCCAAACAGACGACGAGTACGCACCATTTGCTCAATCGAACTCAGCGCGCGGCTGCACCCTCGCCGGGAAGCGGTGGATGCAGTCGCCCCATGGGCCCTCGTCGGCGGCGGGCGCCGCCTCACCGCCGCCGTCCGCGGCGACGCGCTCCCACACCGCGCTGTTCGCCTTGGGCCCGCTCCCCATGCCGAGCTGCCACACGCGGTCGCCCCTCCGGACCCGCCCCTTGGCCTCGTGGAACGCGAGCTGGTACCACAGCGACGCCGCCGACTGGTTCCCGAACCGCTGGAACGTCGCGACCGCCGCCTCCGCCTCCCTCTCCCCCACCCCCAGCCCCTCCGCCAGCCTCCTTATCATCGGCATCCCCGACGACGGCAGGCAGAGGTGCTTCGCCGCGGCGAGGAAGTTCGGCTTCGGCGGGTCGACGCGTTCGCCTTCGTCGTCGTCGGGGAGCTTCTTGCGGCCGCTCTGCCTGTGATCAAAGTGGAACCGCGCGAGCGCCACGGCGTAGCGGAGCTTCTCGTGCCACGGGAGGATGGCGGCGCCTAGGTCGGGGAGGTGCGTGCGGAGGAGGTCCCGCGCCACGCCGCCGAGGCCGCGGCCGATGCTGAACCCGGTAATGCCCTCGTCGTCCTCCTCCCTCAACGCCGACGCGTAGGCGCGATCGTCGGCCGCGAGGTTCGTGCGCGTCAGCGCGACGAGACGGTACTTGGCCGGCTCGACGGTGTTCGAGTTCGACAGCAGCGCGGCGGAGCAGCCGGTGCGGAAGAAGCAGTTGAGCAGCAGCTTGCTGGGATCCTTTCCGGCGTACCACCCCACCGTGACGATCTCGGCGCTCACGACGACGGCGTACCGGACGGCACCGCCGGCGTGCGCCCTCAGGACGCCGCTCGCGACGTCCACGCCGACGACGCCCGCGGCGCAGCCCATGCCGGACAGGCTGAACGCCCTCACGTCGCCGCGCATGCGGTAGCGGTTCACGATCACCGCGGCGAGCGACGGCGCGGGGCAGAACCCGCTGCAGCTGACGACGAGCGCGTCCACGGCGGACGGCGGCACGCCGGTCTTGGCGAACAGCTCGTCGAGCGTGGGGAAGAAGAGCGCCCCGGCCTCCTGGACGGCGTCGGCGTGCGTACCAGACGGCGGGATGCGGTGCAGCGAGGGCGGGAAGTAGGTCTCGTCGCACATGCCACTGGCCTGGACCACCCGGGACATGAATTCCACGCTGCCGTTGTCGAAGCAGCCGATGAGGCGGAAGTGCTCGAGGAGGGCCGGGGTCGTGATCCGCAGCCGCCGCGGCGGCCTCAGGTACGCGAAATCCACCAGGTTGATGTCCGCGCGCCGGCAGGAGCGGCGCAGGAGCAGGAGCATCGCGCTGGCCGGGAGGAGGTAGAGCGCCGCGTGGCGGTGAAGGACGAAGACGAGGAGCTCGGCGAGGAGGCAGAGGAGGAGGGTGAACACGCCGAGGAGACCGTGGACGGCGGCGACGAGGTGGTCTCCGTGCGCCATCTCCATGATCGTTTGGTCGCTGGGGTTGTAGCGGTGCCGGTGTACTCGTGTGTTCTCAGAGCGCGCGTACGGGACCGTGACAACTTTGCACTATATAAAGCGGGCTACATGCATACTTGGATTGACGCAGATCCAGTGTGCTCGGTTGAAAAATACAATAAAAATGTTAAATTTGTGTTTGAAAAAATTCCAATTTTTTCTTGTTGGGTATGTACACATGTTATGTACTCCCTCCATATTTGATATTAACAAAATATATGGACTAAAATTAGTGAACTTACACACTAAAACGTATTTAGAATCTAGATACATACAAATCAAATATCAATTATTGTGAGATGGAGGGAATACTTGTGTGCAAATTTTCGATAAAAGAAAAACACGCGTTCCGACCTATAAGAACAGAAAATTGTGGTGGTGAATAGGGTAAAATAGCTCAATTTTTCCATATTTTCTCCCTTTTTATGTAGCCTAATATACGAAGTAATTTTAACGCAATTTCCGAATATATATACATATGTAGTTGTATGCTTTATTTATTTATTTTAGACCTAGAAATGTCGTTTACGAATCTCTGAAGAGAAAAAACGTGTTTTAGTGAGTTGTGGAGCTACTACCACTTTCAATTCGAAGTTCTTACTCTGTTTTCGCAAAAAGGTCGAAGTGTGATTTCCTTTAGGCCTCGTTCGGTAGAGGCGGTTTGACCAGGTTTGTCGTGTTTAATCCATCGTGGCCTACTGTAAATCCACCTGAAATCACGATCGATACGTTCGGTAGACGGGTTTTGGGCTGAGTAATTCTCAATTATCCCCGAGAAACACGCCGTTTGGGCGTGTAATTAAAACGCTGGTACCCCCTCGCGTTTCTCGTCGTGCACAACGTAGTCATCTTCAGCCCGATTTCCCCTCGCTGGCACTACGTGCATGCCCCAATATGCGGATCAGTGGGATAGCAGTTTGGATACGCTTCTTTTTTTCTGTCGGTTAGTCGCATCCATCAGCTATCCCAGCTTTCTCTATGTACGTAAAAACACCTTAAACACGCTAATCCACGCGGACTCACCCAAAACACTTCTAAAATCACTCCGTGACACACGCCTGCCGAACAAGGCCTTACTGCGATCCGACCGTGCAAGTGTGCAACACAATACACAATAGCAGTAGGCCGCCCTCTACTCCTGACGCACTTAACATCGGCCTGCCGGAGCTTGCACCGATCGAGCGGAGCATGCACACAAGGATGATGATGAATGTGAAATTGTGATGCGACGGTATGGCCCGGCACGTACTTACGCAAGGCAACACAGGAGTGCCCAAACAGCGGTCGGTGGAGGGGAGTTAAATCGGTCGAGGTTTTCTTCTTCTGCGCCATCCGCCCATTAATTGTCAGTGGCGCCGCCGCCGGCGACGACGACGACGTACGTGTCACTTGCATGTGGTGAAAAGCCACTCTCTTGTATCATTTTTAGAAGAACACATCTTAGCATCGGCTAGACATGTTCAGCGCCTACTGCAGTGTAATGTTGAGCTAGACGATGTGGCTTATACGTGAGGTGGTGTACAAATATACGTGGAGTCGACGAGTCGTACTGAAGTGTAATGTTGAGCTAGACGATGTGGCTTATACGTGAGGGTGGTGCCTACTGCAATTTTTAGACACAGTATTTGCATTTAGGAACAATTTTGTTTGCTGATGGATCGGGCGTTTGTGCGCTAGGTCGTCAGTTTGGTTGTACGTGATGGTGGATTAGGCCAGGCAGGCACCCCAGGTCGAAGTTAAGACAACAAATTGGTCAGTCCTTGCGTGATGATATGGATCCATTACCGACAATTAAATTATGAATTGTTGGCCCAACCATTTATTTGTTTGTTTTTTCGTAGTGTAGAAACCATATACAGTATTAACCAAATCTCAGGCTTGGAGAAACACCCTAACGGAAATAAAATAAGAAATATGTGTGCCTAAGACAGTATGGTGTCATCTTTACCGATCTAAAGAAATTGATTTGAAACTAGGAGAAAATGCCCGTTGTGCATGATGATAGCTACGCATGCGCCTAGGAATTGACGCGTGTCTAACGTGTATGGTTGGACGATAAGTTGGGGGCGCAGCATGCTGTCAACCTGTGCAAGCAGGCTGCAACTTCCAGTATCCCACGTCTTTTTTTTTTTTACTCAATTCCTCTCTCTCCCCTCCATGTTGTTGTGGCTCCATATCCCCTTATCAACCTGATGTAGCAGTCGACATGTCACATGTCCTCTCCCTCCTGCCAAATCAATGGTGATCCACCTCCGCCTGGCTCTATAACATCGATTCCGGTCTCGCCTCACGGAGCCTCCGGCAACCACGCCGCCCTCCATGCTGCTAGAGCTGTGGTGAGGGAGAACCAGAGGTTGTGGCGGGCACGTGTCCCGTGGTCCGGAGGACTTCGTGGACGGTGTAGGATCTTGAGAGACAGCTAGAGTTGGAGAAGATGACTTCTTCATGGCAGAGCTCGGGAGAGGGCCAGAATTTCCAAGTCCATTGTTGACGAGAGGAGCAAGGCCGCTCAGGTGGAGTACTGCCATGGCCAAAGCCTCCGGGATCTTGGCATCGCTGTTTCGTAATGCTCTGCCGCTTGAGGGGAAGTCCGCGCCATGGAGATCGAGGCCTCGTTGGGCCAGAGTGCTCCATGGCCAAGAGAATAGGAAGCTTTCACGCGATTAGATGAACAGAGATATATGCATGCGAGTTGTGATTGTCTCAGCCAAACAGAAAACGTCAGTCAACCAGCAACAGAGTAAGAAATGACAACTGGTAGAAAAAGCAGAATATAGGAGCATGTCATTGCGCTTCCCCCGTTAGGACCGTGTAGTCCTCTTCAGTCGACAAACTGTGATGGGACGAATCGAACAATGTTGAGCGCATACGTAGCTAGCACCATGCACAACAAAATATCGCTTTTGATACTAATATGCATGTTTAATCTGTGGATTGTTTTTTCAGGAATGTGCGAGAATGCACTTTTTTTATGGAAGATGAGAAATCATATACAAAGTTCACAACAAAGCGACAAGAGGGCACACATGCCACAAAATAAAGAAAGAAAATTGTCACGAAACCGTACAATCTTCCACTTTTTCGTTTCAAGAATGATCACATCCAAGACCAAATCCGTCGGCCTACACTTAGACTGGATGACTATGTTATTTCTGTCAAGACAAATAGAGCGAAGAACAATGAGGATGATCGAGCAGATCTTGGGAGCCAACTTGGCCGGCCAACACTCAGTCACCTTGATCCACCATGCCTGAAGAGAGTTAGAGGACGAGGGAGACAGGCCGGACGACCTAGAATGGAGAAGACTTCAAACCATATGACACGAGCAAAGGAACAACTGAAGCAGATGTTCAATCGATTCCGATTCCTCTAGCACATAGGGAAACATCTTCATTAGTGATGACCATGGGCTGACGCTTCTCCTTCGTTCAACAACGGTCCCGAGCCACTTTCCAGGCAACGTATTTAATTTTTAGAGGCGTATTACAAGCCCAGATGGGATCATTGTAGCGCCCCGACCCCAGAGCTATACAGTGAAACGTTGTGCAACCGGTCATGCTACACAATCGAGGGTTACTGGGTTTACCAATCCCAGGCCAAAACTCATTGGCAGGCGTGCTCGGAATACATCATCGGCACACAACACCCCGATCATGCCATAAGCTCAGACATCGCTTTCACGTATAACAAAGAGACCAAGACTGCGGAACAACTGGCGCATCACAGACTCTACGACACAAGAGATCATAGTTCAACTCATATATGAGAAAGATAGCAAATACCACAATCAGAGGTCGCAGACCCATCATTACATCAAGCGGAAAGCAAATATAGTTGTCTAACAACAAGATCCAAATTATGGCCTAAGAGGCCTACAATAACATATCCCAGCCAGCCTGTTCCGATACGTCCCAAGCTGCCACCTGGGAACCCCAGACTACTCGTCGATGTCAATAAAGAACCCACCTTCCAGTTCAGTGACGTCCTCCTCTGAAACAAATAATAATCAACAAAGCAAGGCTGAGTACGACGTACTCGCAAGAATTAGTAGGGCGATATAGGCCCGATGCTGACGGAGGCTCTAATGCTGTATAAAGTAGCTAATTTGCATAAAGCTAGTTTTCCTTTTCAAAAGAGATAAAGACCCATGGCATCGTCTACTCAGAATGTTTTCCGAAAAGGGGTAAGAGAATAACTTTCATTTGTGGTTATCAACGAACCCTTTTGTAACCAGAAGCACCTCATCGCCACCAAGGCACTCCCTCGAATCACCCTCGAGGAAATGAACCTTTTATCACACGTTGGATTGCAACCTCTAGCTGCCAATTTATTAATTAGGTTCAGGTTCTCTATGAGCTAATCCGTCTTTCCCAAGAGTTTGTCCATAACCGCGGACA
The DNA here is from genome assembly GCA_012064385.1 of Puccinellia tenuiflora. Lineage (NCBI taxonomy): Eukaryota > Viridiplantae > Streptophyta > Magnoliopsida > Poales > Poaceae > Puccinellia > Puccinellia tenuiflora. Next base: position 723,102 of record QRDG01000340.1, read on the forward strand.
CGGCTTTTCGAAAAGATTAAACCCTGCAGGGGTGTACTAATTTACCCATTGGTACCGTCCGGCTCACCTGATTGGCCCTCTTCCGGGGAAGGCCGACGAGTGGGCGCGGTTAAACCTTTACCTCGCATGAGACTATCCAAGAGTCATCTGTGGCGACAGGACAAGTTTACCAAGCCTATTTCAGCCCCTGCCCCATCGCCACGTCCTAAACACCACCATCCTCATCATTCCTTTTTCCGCTCACATACACACGCGCAAATAGAAATAGCAAACTAGAGGACCCTTGGATACGCCCGCACAAGTTATTCAGTTAGTAAGGAGCCCATACCCCCACCAATGGCAGCACGCTCGGTTCTTGGTTCTAGCTAAAAGCACTCTCAGCCTAGGCGACAAGAATGAGGCAAAGCACCATCCCCGATGGCAACTCATCCAAGCCTTTTAGCAAATTAATTATCCACCACAAGTAACCATCATATCCGACCATTCCACCACCATTCATAATAATGGATTTAAATCACCGGACAACATATATCATTTGAATAAGCATGGCTAAGCTTAGCTAAGCATATATAATCAACAATTATATCTTTGTCTCCGGCCAACACATCAAACCTAGGGTTCATAGGAGGGGAGGCATGTGATGGTTCAGGGGATAAACATGCATTCATAGGATACTCTACATCTTGATCGAAAGAGACATTTGAATCGCATGCAATATTATGGTGGACAAAATAAGTTTGTAAAAACAATTGGATGCTAGATGCCAAGAAGGTTAGGTTAGTTCTTGCCTTGCTGATAGTACTGGGCGCGTTGATCGTCGAGGTATTGTGGTGGAACCTCGACTCCTGAATCTAACGAAACACAACAATAACAGGAAAACGAAATAAATAACACGAATACAAGGTGCAATGCACAATCATGATGAGATGGTCAATTTATGCACTGAAATCATATTGGGCATGTCCCACAAGTTAAATGGAACCCCTAAAATAAATATTGCAATTAACGGGTTAAAACTCCATATTTAACTTAGTGAATTAAGCATTTATCCAAAATGTCCAGTACTGAATTATGGGTCCTAAATGCATGAAAAATACATTATTAGATAGATATTGACCTACTGATCATTTTGGTACTTCGTTTGCAATTTTCTGATTAACGATGAAGAAATTGTGATTTAAACGGTTATGCAATTTAAATCATTTTAGCCAATTCGAAAATGACATCAAAGGAAAAGTTATTTTCATACTGTGAAATTAACATGGCTAGATAGCATTTGAGTGGCTGATCAATTTGATATATCATTTGCAATTTTTGGATCATTATTCAACAAGTTATGATATTTTTAATAATTGATTTAATTCTGCCATTTTATTTATTTTTAATAAACAGCACCAATATTAAATATAAAATTCCCTCAAATGACATAAACTTGTAGATCATGGTTCACTGAACATTTTGAGAGCTGATTCATAATTTTTGGATAATTAAAACTCAAGTTATGCAATTTCCAAAATTTGAATTAAATCTGCCATCTCTGTTTTTATTAAATAAAGGCATTTTATTTTGGTCAACTAATTCTACCAATGGCAATAACAGATGGACATTTTCTCCCTGAGCATTTTGGTATATTATTTGCATTTTTTGGACTTATGGTTCAAAAGATATGCAATTTCCAAAATTTTGAATAATTCACATATGTTTTGGATTTCACATTTAAATTCATGTTTTTAAATTTCATTAGCATGTGTGAGTGACATATTTGAATAGGTTGTGAAAATGTGAACAATCTGGTATGTCATTTGTATTTTTATGATTTACCATTTAACAGATATTGCATAAACACAACCTTCTGTTAATTCTGAAATTCACAAAAATGAAGAACACGTGACATAAGCATGACGTCAGCAGGGGGACAGCGGCTTGTTGATCATCAATCCGTCGATTCCGTGCGAAATTGGACGCGGGCGCTTGCTCTACTAACTAGAGGGGGTGGAGAGGAGCACAGGGAGCGGCGGAAGAGGACCATATGGTCATCGGAGCACGGCCGGCGTCCATGGCCGCGGCGGCGGGAGGCGGCACACGTAGGCAGCGGCGGTGAGAGGGAGAGGGGGAGCAGGAGGGTGTCCACGAGGACGGCGCGCTCACCAGGAGCACGAAGAGCAGGTCGGCGAGGGACGAGGAGGCCGGACGGCGAGGCGATGGTGCTCGGACGGCGGCGGCCCGGGTGTAGAAGAATCGGTCGATTCCGTGGGTCCCGTGCCTCCCGACCCGCAGCGCCTGGTCAAGCAGAAGGAGGAGGTCGAGGAGGAGCTTCCGGTGCCTTCTTCTTGCTTCGGGGTGGCCGGGATCGACGGCACGGTGCGAGATGGCGGCGGCGTGAGCGGCGGACGGGGAGCTCGAGCTAGGTTAGGGTTTGGAGAGGAGGGAGAGCGAGGGGAGGAGAGAGGGGGCGTCGCCGGGTTCACTTATCCAGCAGGGGGGGCCGCAGCGAGGCCCAGGGGAGGAGGACACGGCGGCACGGCGGCACTGCCATGGCGCACAGTAGAACCACTGTGGCGGCAGGGACGATGGCATTTTCTGGAAAACCCCTGCCTCTTTTTCTTCTTTTTTTCTGTTTTTATTTTTAAATGAAAACAGCAGCCCTTTCTATTTAATTAAGGCATCAAAACATTTCCAAAAATTATGAGAAAAATCAGGGAGGCTCACAATAATATAAGGAAGCTCACCATATTTTTGTTTTGAATTTTTGAAAGGTTTAACTTGGTTTCAAAATTCAAAGTTGATTTGCAACTATTTGAAGTTCTCATTTTTAATTGAGGCATTTAAACCTTTTTATAAACTCTGCAAAAATTCATGTAGCCTCCCCATGACATGTAGAAGCTTGACAAAATTTGGTGTTGCAAAATAAAGAGTTTTTGCATAACACTTGTTCATAGGGTTTACTTAAGGCAAGTTTAATCAATTCCAACTATCAATTGTATAGCCTTATAAAAGCACAAGGCAAGAATATTGTTTTTCACTCTTGGAACTTCCTGGACAAATATGGAAACTCCAGAATATTTGGTTTTTCCAATTTGAGCAATTGCACTTGGGTTGGAAATTTGAGGAGGGTTTTGCTTCCCTTTAAGTATTTTTCAATCTTGCTTTATTTTTATTTATCAATTTGAATATGTATACCATGATGCAATGCAAAGCAAAAGTGAAAATTTGGCCCATATTTTCGGGTACCAAATCTGGGCTGTTACAATCATGTAAGGACCAAAGAAGGGACCTTAAAAGTAAGCCAAGTAGGCAGACTTAAATCTTGGACGACGAAGGAGGTCTTTAATGGAGCAATGTAGTGATGTCAATGACCTCAACACTTTCCTTGTTTCATGTATAAATCTGCATTCCTAAGAATTAAATCGGCACAACAAGGGGGTGGTTCCTAAACAGATACTAAATTATTGATTCATTAGTAATTACTAGATTTAGCAGTTGGCTAATGAGACTCTTGGTAAATTGATTCCTTAATTAACTAGTCTTTCGTTACCATCTGAGGTGAGTTGATATAGTTCACTTTGGTAGACTTTCTGGAGCATTATTTGTTGAATTTTGAGACAATAGACTTGCAACAAGCAAATAGTAACTGATTTGGTTTTTCTGAATTTTAACTGCATATTTGTTGTAGCTTATTGATTTTCCACATGGGTTTACTACAAGATCTCAAATCCAGAGAAGATCTTTCAAAATTCTCCTCTGGACCAACAAAAATATTGTAGGGTGATCAAATTGCGGTTTAGATGGGTTAATATATGTTTAGCGCATCTGCTCTTAGGAAATTCTGAAACATGTTATCTAGAATTTAGTAAAATAAATTCTATTTAAATGACTGTTACCCTTGATGATTTTAGCATGAAGTGAAAATTCTTATGGTTAAATAAAAATGCTCCTCTCCTAAGGACACTATGAAGCCTTAATGTTTGTGTATATTATGACTACTGGCCCACTCCTTATTCAGATACAATGTTAATAAGTAACTGCTTGTGCACACACATGTTTGTTGAAATGGTTGTGTGAATCTTTTGTTTGAGGCCTTCTTTATTCTATTGTAGATTAATCATGGATCACTAAGATAAGACCAAGTGACCAGACTATGATTGTAGAGTTATTCTTTACTGAGTTCAGCTATCATTGTAGTTCTTTTCCATTCCTAGATGTCGTTGCACACCGTAGAGTTATTCTTTACCGAGTTCAGCTATGCTTTGGAAATAATTTTGGCCGACCTGTGGGTGGTTGATACGTGTCAAACGTATCTATAATTTTTTATTGTTCCATGCTACTTTTGTGATGTTGTTACATGTTTTTAATATCATATTACATCATTTTTATGCATTTTGTCGGACTAACCTATTGACAAGATGCCCAGTGCCAGTTTCATGTTTCTGCTGTTTTTGTATTTCACAAAATCTACCACGGGAAATATTCACGGAATGCGCTGAAAATTTACGGGGAATTTTTATTCACCAGAAGACACCTAAGGACCAGAGTGCGACCTGGGCGGCCACCCACAGGGCAGAGACGGCCACCTGTCGCGGCCTGGGCCCACCCCACGGGTGGGGCCTGCCCCTGCTCCTGGGGTGCCTCCTTGGCCTCCCTCGACGCCTATAAATTGCCTCATGATCTAAAAACATCGGGGCAGCCATTATTTTCCAGAGAAGTCACCCCGAGCAGCTGCCACCATAAATCATAGTTCGGGGGTGATTTTGAAGCTGATCCCGGCACCCTGCTAGAGGGCAGATCGATCCCGGAGGGCTCTTCATCGCCATGCCTTCCTCCGGGATGATTTGTGAGTAGTTCCACCTTGGACGATGGGTTCATGGCAGTAGCTAGATGGTAGTCTCTCACCCTTGTGCTTCATGTATTATGATTTTGTGAGCTGTCTAACATGATCAAAATCGACTATTGTAATGCTATGTGATGTGTTTGCTGGGATCCGATGGATTATGAAATTATGATCAGATTGTGCATGCTTCTTATATGTTCATTTATGTTCTTAATGCTCTTCGATGTGTTTAGTTGCTTTGTCCAAGTAATTATGTGTGTCTCCAAGAGGGAGTATTTATGCTAGATAGTGGGTTCATGCCCCCTTTTGTTCCTGGACACGAGTGACAGAAACGTCTAAGGCCGAGGGTGTGCTGTTTCTACTAAGGGTAAAATAGTGGTGTTGAAGTCTATTTTGATGTTTAATATTGCTTACTTCATGGGCTTTACTTAATGCAAATGTCTGTTGCTTGCAACTTAATACCGATTGGTGACAGGCTGGATAGCGATCCAACGTTGGACTTTTTAGACAAAGATGCAGTTGGATTCAACGGTCTTTGTTCTTTGTCGTGATACCTACATAAATATTACCATGTACTCTTTGTCATAGCTAGATTAAGTTTGTGTCATAATCTTGTCAATTGCCTAAATGTAATTTGTTTACCCATCATATGAGTGTTTTATCTATTTGAGAGACTCCCATGGCCCCCGGTCCATCTTTTAACATTGTTTACAACCTTATTTACTTGTTTTTCATCATCATTACTCCTCTGGTCTGTTTCCATAATTTCATCCACTACACTATACGTTTAACTGCTTTGTTTTCAGCAGACCGGAAAGATTGACAACCTTTCCGCCGTTGGGGGCAAAGTAATTGTTTGAGTGTGTGCAGGTCCACGTTCATTGACGATTAAGCACAAGAGAACGTGAACGTTCACCTTGTTGTTGATTTCAAAGTCCTACTGGTTCGATAAACCTCGGTTCGTTAACGAGGAAAAACTGCTACTTACTACATCCACACCTTCACTTGGGGCACTACCCAACGCTATCATCATCCACAATCAGTGGTGCACCATATGCATATGGTTTTGCCAACAAAGACCACGATATGATGCATTTTTCAGGAGTAATATGTCTAATCTTTCTAGAAGATAATAATTCTTTTTGGTCCTTTTTAATGGTTGTTACCTATTTTATTTATTTTTTAGATAGAGAGAATCCATATGTAACTATGATGTCACTGGTGTCACAACTTTCATTGCTTTCATAGATAGAGATAGAGATAGAGATAGAGATAATCATTGTGTGTCACTAATGTCATTGTAATTCATTTGTGCGAGGAAGTATATGTAATGTTAATTATTGTGAAATATCATTATATTTGAACTTGAATTAATATTGGAAGCATTCTTTGCATTAGAGACAGTATGAAGAGTGCCTCACAATGTTCACATTTGAGGCACTATCAAAAGTTTTTGAAACAAATTACACCATAGCCACTTCTTAGAATCTACTAAAAATTAATTTTGGAGCATTATCAAAAATTTCCTAGTTGATATATTCTTTAGATGCATTCTAAAAATTGACTAAGACTGCATTTAAGGCAATTTTCAAAAGTGTCTCAATTTCTAAGGTACCATAAAAGTTTCTCAAAACTTTATAGGCACTTTTAATATGTACGTATAATTACTTTTCCCTACACGGGTAAATCCGACATTTTACTTTGTTCTCCGAAAAACATTTAAAGATACTTATTCGACTATTTTAAGACACTTTTGAGAGAATATTACGTATTTATACTAAACATTTTTACTTTATATAAGGCATTCCATCAGCACACTATTTTATTTAAAAAATCACCACATAGCTTTTCCTTAAATATTAATATATTATATTATTAGTCATGTCATTTTAAACTATGCCAAAGCCAATATTTATTTCCACTAGATTTAAACTATTTTTCTTTTTAAAAAATATGGGTGTAACTTATTTTATACACCGCCTCAATATTTCATTATTTGAGTCTCTCTAGATTTGAGAAAAGTAAAATTAAGGCCAAAAACTTCATGCCACCCAAGATAAATGTTTCACATTCATATGGAGAAATAGTGTATATGTAAATGTTCTAGTACCACTAAAATTTTGGAAAAAAATCTCTATGGCATGTTCTATCATAAATATCTCAATAGAGGTTTGTAGACTGCATGGTTGCCTATCTGGAGTGCAAGTAGATACAAAAATATAGATGTTGTCGAAAAAAGAGAAATAGAGGTATCTTAGTACTAGTAAGGGAAATCACAATAAAGGGTTAGTATAGAGGTACATACAGTGATATATAGAGAAAATCTACATACACTAAGAAATCAGAAGTCGGTGTTTTTTAATAGTTTAGAAAACTCATTGGGGGTGTGACTTGATCCTCAAGGTCAAATCCAAATGTATCTTATTCAACAACGATCCGAGTCATTCGATACTCCTCTGACTCGACCATAGAATTCATGAGTGAATCTTGGAACTCTAATGACATCCCGTCGTAAAATCTACATACACTAAAAAATCAAAATTTGACTTGATCCATGGTGGACTAGCGCTCGTGACCTAGAAAAACTTAGCCACTACTAAGTATCATTTTTGGGAATTCATTTTTTAACAAAAGAATTAGGAATCCCTAAGCTAATTAAGAACAAACTCAATACACACATACATTTAACCATTCAATTGGAGATCAACATCACTTACAAAAAATACGCCTTTTGTAGGGTTCAACAAATTTGAGAAGAAAAGAAATGTAGTCTCATATTAAATTGGTTGAAACAAAGGGATTTGAGAGGGATTATCTCGGAGAAGACTTTGTATGGTCTAAATGTAGGAGTTTTGAGTGAGTTTGAAGTTTCGGGGTTAAAAAAAGGAGAGAGAGCTTGGGGCGGAATAGAGGTAGTGGGATGAGAAACCAAACGCTAGGGTTATACCTACGAGTTTGCCGCCGAACTTGTCAATCGAGATTCGAAGTGTTGCCTAGATCAACGTCAAGGAGGCTCGCACTAACATTGCCATGTTTTATTTTAGGGTTTCCCAGCCAGACTTTCGGCGTCAGAAGACGCTAGCGCCGACATGCACATGTTCATCAGCGATGAGGCTAACACGAACCGGGGTAGAAATAGTGTTTTTGAGTGGTCATACATGGCATTACTTAGCCAAAAAACGTCGGATTTTACATTTTAAAAAAACTGCTGTTCGTAATGGGCATGTCATTGCTCGACAATCAGGTACCATCATGCCAACAAGTGCAGAGATCTCAAGTGACAGGGCCTGAACTGAGCCCAATCAGGAGTTTAGTACGTTGTTCAGTTGGCTTGGAACGCTTGTACGCGACTCCCACTGAGATTTGTTCGAGTAGAGATTTCTTGCACCCGAGCTCTAGTGCTCCCGTTATTTTAATTTTTTTGAAAAATACATTTCAAAGTTTCAAAAAATCTAGAACAAATTATGCATGTTCTTGATGATGTATCCTATAGACATGCAAAATCACAATTCGAAATACTTTGTATCTTGATGATGCATCCAAATTTTTGTTTGAAATTTTTGACATTCCAAATTGTTTTTTTTTAGTGACGGAATCATATGCTCTCATGTTGTAAAATGAATTTCCGGAAAGCTGTTCGGCGACCAGCCGCCGTTTCACCATCATAGTACAATCAACATTTTCCTGTTTTCCAGTTTAAAAATAAACACTTTCCTGCTTTCCTCTCCAAGAAAAAAAAATACATTTTCCTTTTTTGGGGTCCGGTTGATCTGCTTGTATTCATCCTGGATGAGAAGACAAGGCACGCAAGCGCAACCAGCTGCTGCAGATTCGTGTCGAGCGCGACCGGATACCCGACACGCGTCCCTCCAAAGCTCGCGTGCGTCCGCTCGCTGCCCACGACGTTCGTCGCGTCCCCCGTCAACGTCGCTCAACTCGCTGCAGTATAAGTGCTTGATTTCCGCTGCACTTTTAATACGTCCACATAACTAACTTAAATATATAGTAAATGAAATGATTTTACAAGACAAAATGCAGCGATACCACTTATTACGTTCTCAATTCATATATTTGGTACATAAAAATGGCCTAAGTCGTGCACTAAAAAAAGGTTCAAATAAAGTACCTCTTACATTTTGGGACAGATGTAGTAGTATGTCATTTCACTACACTCACAATACTCGTAGGCAGGAGAAAATAACATCGGAGGGGTGTCGGCGTCGATGTCGCCCATGCGCCTACTTGCTGCCTCCATCTCACCTTTAACATAGTGACATTGTGGCGGTAACAGGCGTGGCACCACTGTTGTCGGTTCTGTTGATCCCTTCGGTTCCCCAGTTGGCGTGACGGCACGTGATCATGATCTTCCACCTCGAAATGAACATGTTCACGGACATCAAGTGGGGTATGGTGGCCGAGGACCAAGGAGTGAATTGACGAAGTGGAGGTGGTGGCTAGATAGGTAGATATCACATCTAATTGTGTATGGCAAGAATAAAAACGAACAACAACTGAGTTTACAAGAAATGTTTCATCTTGAACATTTATTCTACTTCCCTTGCTCGAATTTTAGTATAAGATGACCTTAACATGTAGTATAGCTTGCTCCGACTCGACTCGTTGTACATAGGGGTGGAATCCGGTAGTGGATAATCCGAATTTGAAAATCTATGTGGTCATATCCATATCCGGACAAAAATAAAAATGGTCCCGATTAATATTTCAAAATTGTTTTACGAATACAAATACATATGTGGTATGGAATTTAAAGCAAATATGAAAATAGAAATGGATATATCTGTATCCGAATAATTAAAATTATGTAACCCAATTTTAGTAGGAGTAATACTGATCTGGTATGCCAATTACCCTAAGAAGCTAACAGTGTGGTCAAATATATTATTTACTGACTGAACTTGCACTATTGTGTATTGTATCACTATATTTATCTTTGACCCGTTTTAGTTGATTCATTACACAACACAGGTCTATTATTTCGTTATATTTTTTTGTTCTGAAATGAGAAAAAGATCCGATATGCATCCGTATTCGAGTAACATATGTTTCGCTTTCGTATTCGCGAACACCGTATTTTTGTTTGTATTTATTTGGAAAATACGAAATGGATGTGTGGAAAGCACTATCTAATCTGCGTCCGATCTAGTTTTACTGCCCCACTCATAGCTAGCTAAGCTTCCTCCAGTTAGTTAATTACGAGCAACTTGTTCCGAATTGAAAAACGATGATCGTTGCCTTTTCTCTAAAAAACGATGATCTTCGGCGCTCCATCCGGTTTAATTTTCGGAGCAACGTGTTCCAAGCGCGGAATTGAATTAACTATGACGGATCGATCGCCTCGGAGACCGCCAGATTCCGCATCACGCCCCGTCCGCAACAGACAGCTAATCCTGCGCGTGACATGCGCTCGCCTCCCTGTAAAATCCATGGCCGCAGGGATCAGATGCGCCCCGTGCCCGGCCACGTTCGTCGTGTCCTCCCGTCACGTCGCTGTTCGCCGGGGATCCCGCGTCCGTTGCAGTCCGTGGCGTTGGCGTCCATGGCAGTATATATATATCAGCTTCACTTGACTCGATCACTCGACGTGGAGAAAAGACATCATGGGAGGGGCCTCCCTGCTGCGCCTGGTTGCGGCCGTCGTGCTCCTAGCGGCGGCGGAGGCGGCCCACGTGCCGCCGCCGCTGCCGGTGCTGCCGATCCCGAACGCGGCGCAGCTGGCGTGGCAGCGGCGGGAGGTGATCATGTTCTTCCACTTCGGGATGAACACCTTCACGGACTCGGAGTGGGGCACGGGGGCCGAGGACCCGTCCCTGTTCGCCCCGGCCGCGCTCAACGCCACCCAGTGGATGGACGCCGCCGAGGCCGCCGGCGCCTCGCTCGCCATCCTCGTCGCCAAGCACCACGACGGGTTCTGCCTCTGGCCCTCCGCGTACACGGCCCACTCCGTGCGCGCCAGCCCCTGGCACGGCGGCGCCAGCGACCTCGTGCGCGAGTTCACCGACGCGGCGCGCTCCCGGGGGATCGACCACGGCCTCTACCTCTCGCCGTGGGACCGCCACGACGAGCGGTACGGCCGCGAGGTCGAGTACAACGAGTACTACCTCGCCCAGCTCCGCGAGCTCCTCACCGGGTCAGCTTCCCCTGTCTGAAAGTGTTCGGGCATCTCATTCCTTGGAAAGACTCATGCCGTTGCCGTCGTTGATCGATGTAGGTACGGGAGGGTGTCGGAGATCTGGTTCGACGGCGCCAAGGGCAAGAACGCGACGAGCATGACGTACCATTTCCAGGAGTGGTTCCAGACGGTGCGGCAGCTGCAGGGCTCCATCAACATCTTCTCCGACGCCGGCCCCGACGTGCGATGGGTCGGCGACGAGAAGGGCTTCGCCGGAACCACCTGCTGGTCCACCGTCAACCGCTCGTCCATAACGATCGGCGCCGAAGGCATCGAGAAGTACGCTCCTATACATACGCATCATACATACGCGATGCGTGACCGGGAATTCCTCTGTTCTGTTGATTGACTGACCGGTTCCGCGCCGCTGTGCCGTGCGTGTCAGGTACATCAACACCGGCGATCCGCGGGGCACGGACTGGGTGCCGGCGGAGTGCGACGTGTCGATCCGGCCGGGGTGGTTCTGGCACCGGAACGAGACGGCCAAGCCGCTGAGCCAGCTGCTGGACATATACTACAACTCGGTGGGCCGGAACTGCGTGCTGCTGCTGAACGCGCCGCCCAACACGACGGGCCTGGTGGAGGACGCCGACGTCGCGAGGCTCCGCGAGTTCCGCTCCGCCGTCACGCGCATCTTCCGCACGGACCTCGCCGAGGGCAGCACGGCGAGGGGCAGCAGCGAGCGCGGCGTCGGCTTCGCGGCGCGCAACGTGCTCGACGGCCGCGTTGACACGTACTGGGCGCCGACGGCGGAGGACGGGCGCAGGAACGGGTACTGGATCGAGCTGCGGCGGCCGGCGGCGGCGGCGCGGGCGTTCAACGTGGTGAGGATACAGGAGCACGTGGCGCTGGGGCAGCGCGTGGAGCGGCACGAGGTGTACGTGGACGGCGTGGCGGTGGCGAGCGGCACGACGGTGGGGCACAAGCGGCTGCACCGGCTGGCCCGCCCCGTCGCCGGGCGGACGGTGAAGGTGTGGTTCGCGGCGCGGCGTGGGGTGCCGCTGGTGTCGGCGGTGGGCCTCCACCTCGACCCCTACGCAACCGACGTGATGTGACGGCCGGTGCCAATAATTGTTGTTACGTCGTCGCATACAAGCTGTTGGGCGCGCTAGCGGATAGTGATACTGGTACGAATCAGCATTTTCGTCGCATTCTTTTCAGATGGATCAAAATTGAAAAGTCAAGACGTTCTGGTCTTGGCCGAAGAATTTGGGAATGATGGAAACAAAACGCCTTGATTTTGCTGTCAAATTTTATTTTTTTTTTTGTCCTCCGTCACTCCCCAGATTACAAAGCCACTACGGGACCGAACATCATTTGGTTCTGCAACTGCAGCATTGAGCTGAAAAGGTCACAACAACCATTCAAAGAGACATGGAAATGACAAAAGAGGGTTTTGGTTACATGTATACATCAGAATTCCAGAAACATTGGTACGAAGTCATCTTGTGCCCCACCTCCTCAAATGCATTCAACAAGTGTCTGGTCACAAACAGAACAGACAGTGACAGCAATCGCCCATAGAATCTGCGGAAGCACTACTATAGTTGCTTCACAAGGAAGAAAGAGCAAAACGGAATTGCGACCCAAGGTAGATTTGCAAATATAAAGAGGGGTAGATTTGCAAGTATAGAGAGGAGCAGATTACCTCATTTGTTTCAAAACAACACATATAGATTCATTCATAACAGTGTCTAGGTATCAGATCAATATTGTTACAATCTTCTGATGGCAAACTTGATCGTCATAATCTCAGGGACAAACACTAGCAAACAAAATTAAAAAGACCCGATACACGGGAGCAGATTACTTCATTTGTTTCAAAACAACACATATAGATTCATTCATAACAGTGTCTAGGTATCAGATCAATATTGTTACACTCTTCTGATGGCAAACTTGATCGTCATAATCTCAGGGACAAACACTAGCAAATAAAATTAAAAAGACCCGATACACGGCGCAGTCAAAACTTTGACGATTCCCTGTGCCTATCTCTCTCCCTCCCATCAAAAATAGATTATACCACTCTCAGGTGTTCACCTCCTGCCAAACCTACCGCCACCGCCTCCCCTGCCTCTCCCGCCGAACCACCTCGGCCACCACCGCCAATCTCCTGCACCACCTCCGCGGCCACCACCACCAAACCTCGAGCCACCACCCCTTGATTGCTGCTCCCTCTCTTGCAAGGCTGGCAGCTCCTTCACTTCATCAAGTGTCACACCAGCTGCGTTCTCTGCGCCTGCAGGGAATCATCAAGCAGTTTTGAGTCAAATATAAAAAAGAGATGAACCTCCACTTCATAAATATATAAAGCTTTACTATCTATACTAGTGAAACGTTATAAAAAAGGGTTTACTGTAAGATAATCTTGAACCTCTGCTGAAGGAACATCAAATACAGCGCCTCTCCCATCAGAGGTAAGGGCAACACCCTGTACGTTTGAAAGTCTGTCTTCTGGCATAAACCTCTTCAGAGTAGAAAGAACATACCTACACACATAATACATTTTTTTAATCAATCATCGAAATAGATACAGCTCCACATAAAACCTAGAAATTAGCAACTGGGGAAAGTTGGATACTCACGATGGTGTATACATCGTACTGCCAGTTGAAAGATGCAATGTAGTACAGTTCTCCATAGAAGTGAGCAAAGATCTCTTCTTTATGTCCGTGTAGCCCTAAGAAATAAAATTTCTGTTAGTACCTGATTAACAGAAAGAATGACAGTATATACAAATATAAAACTAGAAACAAACTTACAACTGCCTTTGCCAGGGCTTTGGCTAGTAAATCGACTGGGGACATGCTGGAAGAGCTTAACAGCTCCTCTGCTTGTTGCCGGAAAATAGGAATAACACTGCATTGCATCCATCCACACAGTTAGCAGCACAATCCAATCAAACACACAATCTGTTAAGCACCAGGCATTAATTAATCAGAATATGTTACCTATCAGAAAACACTTGCAATGGCTTCGGCTGCTTCATTGCCAGCAGATTGTGCCACATCGCTAGGCTGTGGCGCAGATACATGTTCAAACTTCACCCCAGACTCCCTCTCTATTCTGGTCAAACCAAATTTATATCTGGGTTCAAAAAGCATGACCGCAATGCCAGTATTCCCTGCTCTCCCCGTCCGACCTGACCGGTGAATGTAAGCTTCAACATCCTTTGGAGGCTCACACTATTGGTTCGAATATTATATCAGTGAGGTGCTTGCATAGTTCTTAGAGAAGTTAATCAACTGCAGAAAAATGGCATACCTGAATGATAAGCTGCACATCATTAATATCAAGGCCTCGCGCTGCCACATTTGTAGCAACCAAAACCATAAACTTGCCACTTCTGAATCCAGCAATAACAACCTACAACAGCATCCGGTAATCAGTACACACTAGAATAGCTGTGCTTGACAGACATAAGCACGTTACAAATTAATGAACAAGCTTCTAAATCAAGACTCTGAAATAGAATCCAAGTCAACAGGGCATACGAGAACAAGTTTCCAAATTGATCAGTAAATTATACAAGTATACATGCCTTCAACAACTATCATGGAAATAAATCCAAATTAAGTGTTCGAAAGTTTGCTTGCAAAGAGAACATGACAATGTTGTACTTCAAGTACGAGGGGCACAAAGACAGTAATAAGAACATAATGGTCAAAACAGTATCACTTACTTCACGCTGAGCTTGCGCGATATCTCATGCAAGGCACGGGATCCAGGAATCAAGCCAGACAGCTCTGATGCAGAATCTTTTGTCTCGGTGAAAATAATGGTTCGCCCCTCCACTGAAACAAAATATAAAAATTATAGTAAGAACAGGAGAGAATTGTGTTTTAAGTGTGTACTAGCACGCAGAAAGAATGCTTGATCAAAGTACATACTGGCTATAGCATCGAATGATGTCTGGGATAACCCGTGATCTTGCAGCACGGTTACAAGGAAGAGCAATATGCCTGACAGATGCACTAGCTTTCATTTTCTCATTGCCAACAAGATCAACAGTCTTCTTGTCAGCTTTCAGGAACCTCATTGAGAGCTGTGATCATTCGAGAGTATGGTCAGTCCATGTGTTCATTGAAAAAGATTAACAGGAGTAACATTTTTTTGTCAAAGTGGTTCATACCTTCTTCACCCACTCTGGTAGAGTAGCACTGAACAGAAGTGTCTGTACTTTTGTAACATCGTCAACCTTGCCTGTTTAAAACAATAAAGGTATTTAGATAAAACAGGCAAGCAAGTGACATCATAAGTAATGCTGTAAAGTATTCTAGTTGTCACTCCATAAAGAGAATTGGCTCAACAAAAACAAGTATATAACCATGACAGCTCAAGAGACAGGACTGAACAAAAGTCTAGTACTATGGATGTGGACGTACCAAGAATAAGCTCGACATCGTCAACAAATCCCATGTTAAGCATTTCATCAGCCTCATCAAGGACACGGAATTTCAAGGACTTGCAATTGAGTGTTCCCTTAACAATCAAATCCTGAGAAAGCGAGTGATACCACGAAAAATGAGAACAAAGTAAGAGAGCTATAGATCTAGTGAACTAGGGACCAATAGAGAAAAAGAATACCTTGACACGGCCAGGAGTCCCAACAACAATGTCAACCCCCCTCTTCATTGCCATCTCTTGAGGACGGTACGGAGAGCCTCCGTAAGCACAGCACGTAGAAAGCCCAAATGCTCCACCATAATACTCGAAGTCTGCGTGCACCTGAAATTTATTTGGAATGTCAGACCACAAAGAATTTAGAGTGCTTAAGGATTTATCTTTCACGAGAATCAGACAGTAGAACTATACCTGATTGGCAAGCTCTCTGGTAGGTAGCAGAACCAAAACACTCGGAGGCCTGCCGGAACCGTTGCTTCGGCTTGCCTTGTGTGGCCCATTAACCAATGACTCCAATATGGGGAGAACAAAAGCCAGCGTTTTGCCCTACAATCAACATATCTTAGTAGGCTATACAAGGTTTTCAGGAAACATGAACATGAACAAAAAGATAAAACTAATATTCCTCATGTCTACGGCCCTACTAATGATGATACTATCAAACTGTGCAAGCAATGGCATTTAGTTGATTCCTATCTCGAATTTGCTGAGTGTCGTAAATTACTGTGATGATCATATCAAATTTCTTCAGCAAGCTCGCAGCTAGATCTAAACGCAGAGGATAACAACAATATCCCTAGCTAGTAAATGTACCGAATGAGCCACACAAAACGGAAGGATCATCTCACCTGCCCAGTGCGCGCGCGTCCGACGAGGTCGTTGCCGTCGAGGAGGAGGCCGAAGGTGGTGGCCTGGATGGGGAAGAGCGCGTTGATGCCCTTGGCCCTGAGCTTCTGCTTGAGCGGCTCGGAAATCCGGAAGTTGTCGAGCGCGTTGGGGTCGGCGGCGGGCTCGTCCTCGCCGCTGGCGGTGAGCTCCCCGTCGTCGTTCCCCTCCTCCTCGGCCTCCTCCTCGACCTTCTTGGCCTTCTTCTCCTTCTTGGCCTTCTTGGCCTTCTTGGGCGTGGGCTCGGACTCGGAGCTGGTGCTGCTCTTCCCCGCCTCCTCGTCGGAGGAGGAGGGCGCCTTGGCCTTGCGCTTCTTCTCCTTCTTCTCCTTCTTGCCCGAGGAGGCCGGCGCCTCAGCCTCGCCGCCGGCGGCGGCGGCGGCCTTGAGCTGCTTGCGCTTGGCCTTCTTGGAGGCGGAGTCGTCGACGGCCATGGGCTCGGGGATGGCGGCGATGGAAGGCATCGACGGGAGAGAACGGGTGGCGGCGGCGGGAGGGTGGGAGGCTGGCGAGGATGCGCAGCCGGGGAAAGAGGGGGAAAAGAAGTTCGGCGTCTGAGAGGTTTATGTAGGTCTGAAGCGGTTGAAGAAACCCTAGCGCGGCGGGTGGCTGACAGGTGGGGACATCGCTTCTTTTGTGGAGGTGGTGACAGGTGGGGCGCCGCCGGCCGAGCGATGGGAGATATTTTTTGTTGCGGGAGGGAAGCGTGGCCGTTGCGGTTCGTTCGTCCCACCGGGGAAGCGTGGACGTGTCTTGGTTTGGCATGAGCGGTTACTGGGCCGGGCGAGAAGGTACTTGGGGAGCTGAAAATCTTGGTTTCGGCCTATAAGCCCATTGGAGGTGTCGGCCTATGAACCGCATTGTTCGTCCTCCTCGTTGTACCCCATGCTCAAACATACCGCGGAGTCTGGGCGAACCCCATGCTCCACGTACCGCGGAGCATGCAAGCTCCCGTACCGCCTATGGACTGTCATATGGGACGGCCCAACAGTACAGGACGGTATTTTTTTTCTGTTTCGCTTTATTTTTCTGTTTCTGTTTTTTTTTTTCGTTTTTGTTTTTCTGGTTATGTTTCTTTTTCTTTCTTCGTTTTTCTGTTTCTTTTTTTTTCTGTTTTTCGTTTTTTTTTTTGTTTTCATCTTTACATTTTTCTTTTTATTTTTTTTCTGTTTTCTTTTTGCTTTTGTCTTTTTATTATATATTAAAAAAATGTTGTGGAACATTTGCGTAGTTTTTTGTTTTCGATAAAATAAAGTTCTAAAAAAATTCAATAACATAAAACTGGTTATATTTGAAAAATCATTTAAATAAGGTAAATGTTTTATTGAAACATTTGTTCAAATAAAACATACTTGTTCATATTTTAAAAATCGTTCAAATAACATAATTATTCATGTTTTGAAAGTCGTTCCAATAAGATAAATGTTTTTATGAAAATTCGTTCAAATTAACATAATTGTTCATGTATTGAAATTCGTTCAATAAGATAAATGTTTTATTGAAAATCCGTTCAAATAACATAATTGTTCATGTTTGGAAAATTGTTTCAAATAAGATAAATGTTTTATTGAAAATTCGTTCAAATAATATAATTTTCATGTTTTAAAAATCGTTCAATTAAATTAACATTTTATTAAAAAAATATTTCAAATAACATAAAAGTTTATATTTAAAATTTCGTTCAAATACAATAATTTTCATGTATGAAAATCATTCAAATAAAATAATTATATTTTATTAGTTTTCTACAATATATAAATATAATTTTATTATAATGTTTTTTCTTTTTTTCCACAAATGTAAACACATTTTCTTATTAGTATAAAAACAGAAAAGAAAAATCAAAACAGAAAATAAAAATAAAAATAAAAAAGGAAAAATCATAGTTACCTGCGAAGTTGGGCCGGCCCATTTCGGTGCGGAGGGGTGCGCGGAGCTACCCTCCGTCCGCGTTACGCGGGATATAGGAGCTTCCATGGACCTGAGGAGCTCCTATGTATCGCTTAGAAGCGAATGCGCGCGTCGCCTGAAGGACGTCGCTAATGGGCCGGCCCCATTTGTCGAATGCTTCTTTTCCCCGTTTTTTCTTTCTTTCTTTTGTGTTTTCTTTTTTCAGTTTTCTTTTCTTTTATTTTCTTTTATGTTTTTTGTTTGTTTAATTTATTTTCACTTTATTTATGATTTTGAAAAAAATTTCAGTTGTGAAAATTTGTACAAATTTAAATATGTTCAAATTTGAAAAAAATTTTAGTTTTGTAAAAAATGTTCAAAATGATTTTTTTCAAATTTAAACATTTCTTAAATTGAATAAACTTTAATTTTGAAAAAAACACGTGCTAAAACAATTTTTCAAATTTGAAAAGAAAATATCTCTGAACAATAACTATTTGGAACAATTTAAAAGTGGACAGTAACAATATCGGTGAACAAAAACTATTTTTGAACGAATTTTAAAGTGAACAGAAAAATGTCGGTGAACGAAAATTATTTTTGAACGATTTTAAAAATGAACAGAAAAATATCGGTGAACGGAAAATGTCGGTGATATTTTTTGAAAATTAATTTAAACAATTTTTGAATCTAAACATTTTCCAATCTGAACAAATTTCTAATTTTAATTTTTTTAATCTGACACATTTTTGATATGAACATTTTTCTAATCTAAACATTTGTTGAATCTAACCATTTTTTTAATCCGAACAAAATTTCATATTTGAACAATTTTTGAATATGAACATTTTTGAATTTGAACATTTTGTGAATCCGAATAAAAAATTAAGAAAAAGAAAACAGAAAAAGAACAAAAAAGAAAGAAAAAAGGAAAATAGAAAAGAAAACTAGAAATAAAATAAAAGAGAAAATGAAAAGAAATTGAAAATCTGAAAAAAATCAGAAATAAAAATAAGTGAAAGAAACGGGAAAACAGAAAAAAGAACTAAGAAAAAAAAGGTAAAGTAAAAAGCCGCCGAAACGGGCCGGCCCATTAGTGCCACCCCGCAGGCGACGCGAGCCTGAAGCGTCGCCTGCGGGCGATATATAGGATTTGGCGTGGACCTGCGAAGCTAGAACGGCCACTCATGAAGCACTGGCCGAGGGGTCCCACTGGTGTAGGCTAAGCCCTCTAGGGTGGCCCGATCTTTAAGGATGACGAACAAGGGGACGAACGCACGTAAGAACACGAAGAACACAAGAACAAAACCCGATATAATTGACGCGTTGCCCTCACCGGTCGGTCCAACCGGCCCAATAGAATCACACAAGGGAGAGACCGCGAGGTAGAATCCCTATGTGAAAGATTGGTGAGCGCGAGGTAGAATATCGTGAGTGAGAGACGGTGAAGTAGAATCACACATGAGAGAGACTCCGCGCAAAGAGGGGCCTTGATTCACTCCAATAGATACATCTAAGGAGGAGACTTGAATCCAAAAGGGGATCTTCTCCACAAAGGGGGGATGAGCACAAGCCCAAGTCTCAATGTCTATTCCTACTCTTACATGCGTACACCTTGGATGGTTTCGACTCTTGGGCATCATTGGCATCTCCCCTCAGCTCAGTATCAATCGTGTCAAACCTGTGAATGCAAGAGGATCGATGGTCAAGTAGTATACCATCCAAAGGCAACGTATCTATGCTTACATAGAGGAAGGAGTTCACCTTTGACGTCCATGATGACATGACATATGTTGGAAAGCTTGACATTGTGATGGTGTGGGTTGGGCTGCACCCACTGTAGGTTGTTTAGTGTGTATGTTTGGTTGAGAGGATATGGTTTGGGATGAGGGCATTCTAACCATCTGATTAGAAATAACCAGATTCTATTTGGTTGAGTGTGTGGGACAAGTCAGTTTTGTGTTTTGTTGGAAAAATAATACTCACTCCGATCTATAAAAAGCGTCGCTCATTTTGCACTAAGTTATTACAAACTTTGTACTAACTGGGCGACACTTTTTATGAATCGGAAGGAGTATGTGATTGGGGTGCTCTGCCCAGTCACCGCCTGCTACTGTGTAAAAAAAAGATATCGACAAATTCAGTATATAGATGGGATAACATCTAGCAACCATTGGTGGCATCTTGGTGTTGTGCGGACATCAGACTCATCGACCATGACTGGTTATGCTTCGGGCAATGCGGAGCTTCGTCCTGGTTGCTACGCCGGGGCGGCGGCCCCGGAACAGGTGGTGTGTGTTGTGGCATTTGGTCGGCTTGCGTCATGTGGGCGGCTGGTCGTCCCGTCTGTTCGGTTTTTTGGCCATGTTTTCCTCATAAACAGGGCATTGTATAGATTGTATGGTTTTTAGACCCGGTTTCCCTTATAAACTGGGTCAACTATATTCTATCTATTCGAGCGGTGGATATCGACCACCTTAAGTTAAAAAAAAATCTAACAACCACATGGGTATCGTCAATACCAATACAATTATGTGATGACATGAACATTGTTACGTTTCACAGCAATACAAAAATGTTATGTCACTAACTAACAAATCTGATTTTCACACCTTGAAATATGGGTGCCATTTATAGTTGTTTTGTATTGTCGGTGAAGTTTGACTAGTTGGTGCATTGATCATCTCTTATGTAATATAATCTCTCCAGTCACATATAAGACTTGCTTAAAATACCAGGATATTTATCACTGGATCTTCTGAATATTGTGAATAACCTATGGCTATGATCTAGAACTTCCTCTGTCTACTGTCTACGTGCAAAAGGGGCTCTTCTCATTCTTTGTTCACATACTTTACATCATTACAGTTGTAGATGTAGTTCAGATTCGCCCATCCACTCCTTAGCTTGGGGAAAAAGCAATAGAACATATCTTATCACACCCTTATAATTGTGATGAACCACTCTCTTATCAACCAACATGAGCCAAGCCAGCATCACAACTATGAGTGTTGTTGCCTAAATGATAACTCCCTACATCTGTGTGTCCTAGTGAATCAAGGTTGCATGAGAGTGAAATCAACCATAGACCTTACATAACTACCTAATTAACACTACACGGATGGGAGGGTGATTTGTATGGTGCTTACCGCCATGAGAAATGAGAGCGGTGACCGACTAGTGCCGGATACGAGTCGGACAAGACAGAGATGAATGGGGGCGAGCAACTAGCGGAGGAGAGGAGTTGGTTCCGGTGCCGGATATCTTGGACCGCGCCACTGCCGGAGATCTTGGTCCGTTCCGCTGCCTCAGATCTAAGTAGTCGTCGCCGCCGTTGGTGTTGAAAACGCAAGTGCAATTTTTCTTCCCGTTGGAGGTGAACGACTAAAGGGAGGTGAGACTAGCTAGAATTTGTACCATATCGCACAACCAGTTTTTTGTCTCCCATCATCTCCATTCCTACGTATGCTCCCTCTGCATTTGTCTTGACACAAAGGGTGCATGTGTTAGATACAAGGTGGGCTAGAGAAAGATCATGTGATGTTTTAATAATAATAATAATAATAATAATAATAATAATAATAATAATAATAATAATAATAATAATAATATATGGCGTTGAATTTTAAAACAAAATTTCTGGTGTCGGAGCAAGAAATTAAGACAATCCTATAACAAGATCGATCATCGCCGTCTGAATAAAAGACGATCCGGGTTCGCCTGCCTTTCCATATTGCATGAGCCCATTCCATCATCGTGCAACTACACATGTTAGTTGTAAGTTAGGTTGCAACTCGGTTTTTTAAGTTGCAAGTGGGGTTGTAATTGGAAAAAATTATCTAAACCATTAGGTTTGCTTCGTGATTCATAATAAATTATGAGTTGCAACATGGATATATGTGTCCAAGCGGCATATACGATTGGTATAGGAGCATATTCTAGCCTGTTTAATGGACGATGCTACACTGTGGTCGACCATGATCTAGCTTAGAGCGTGATCAGTCCGACAACCCATATATGGAAATTTTAAACTTTCCCGAAACGGAAATACATCTCTTCGCGCGCGGGTGTGAAACTCCTTGGGCATAGAAAAGGAAAAGGGAATCTCATCCGCACAGTCCAAACTAGGAAAGGGTAGCCCAGCTGCATGCACTCCATTCACGCATTTAATTACGAAAACTGAAAATTCAAAATGTTTTGTAGTTTATATCCGTTTATATATCCGATTCAAGATCCGTTTTTAATGTTGGGCTAGTCGCGACGTGATCTTCGAAACTAGATCCCATGTCGATATGTTTTGACGACTTTTTTTGAGGATGTAAATTTCAAACTTACATCCAATCAAAGTTACATCCAGTTTACAGAAAAAGTTACGTCCCAGTTCACAGTGAAAGTTACATATAGCAAAAAAAGTTACATCCTAGTAAGCGGAGAAAGTTACATCCAGCAAAAAGTTACATCCCAGATAGTAGAGAAAAATTACATCCAGCAAAGTTACATTCTCTAAAGTTATATCCTAAAAAAAAATCGTCAAAACATATTGATATGGCATCTAGTTTTGAAGATCTCATCGCGATTAGTCTAACGGTGAAAACGAAATCTAATTTAGAAAAACAGTTTGAGTTAGAAAACATTTTAAAGTTTTAAAACCGTAATTAAATGCGCAAGTGGAGGCTCTGCAGTGGCACGCCATGTGAACTCGTGTTTGACCAGAACCACGTGACCTCGTGTTCCGTGTGCGGGCTGTCAGATCCTGATCACGCAGAGGCGAGGAGTGAGCTCACAATTGTCACAGAACGTGGTCAGCCACAAAGTAGAATCTGCGATGTTTAATTTGTTTGTCCGGTTCAGGTGTAGAGGCAGGGTCCGTTCAGCTCCGTTCCGTGTGGCAGACAGTATGTGCGGAAAGCGATACAAACCACATGAAAGCGTCATGGATGTATACAAACCACATGCGTAATGATAAAACCGTACCGATCGATTATTCCCTCTGATAGATCAAACCCTACCGTCCTTACGCCGCTCGATCAGAGCTCCTCTCTACCGCCGAGAGGGCAACCATGGACCTGGAGAGCGCGGACGTGTTGGTGGACATCCTCCGTCTCATCCCTCCCGGCAACCTCGCCGTCAGCCGTTCTGTGTGCACCGGGTGGCGCGCCATCATCGACGACCACCGTCTATTGCGTGTGGCCATGCTTGTGAACTTCTTCCGCCTCCTCCCTCCCTGCAGCCTCGCTCTCTGCCGGTCCGTGGTGGCGCACCGTCATCGATGAGTACCACCTGCTGCGCGCCGACCTGCTCCCGCTCTCACTCCATGGCGTCATCTACCAGAAGAAGTACTCGGATGACCTGATGCTCTTCTCCCGCCTCTCGACGTCACACACCGTCACCACCAGACTCGACTACCTAGACGACCATGGGCCGAGAAAGAGCATACTAGGTGGAAGCTAATGGATTGCTGCAACAGCCTCCTGTTTGACAACTACTACGTGGTTAATCCTGCCTTAGAGTGGGAATGGGTCGGCCTGACCTGGCCTTGGACCTGGCCCTATGGCCTCGAGGCCATTTGTGAGCCCACGGGTCAGCCCATCTTTTGAAAACTCAATGGCCTCGCCGGCCCAACGGGTATCCCGGGTCGACCCAAAAATTAGCTTTTCTTTTAAAAAATGTCCATGCGCAAGACATTTTCGGTGCAAACTACAGCTGACTCTACACGAAAACTTATATGAGAGTGCTGGCTATTAATCGGCGGGTCTGCACCGAAAAACCATTATAAAATGTGCATGGCAAGCTGAAGTGCTGAGCCCAATGCGTGCATGCAAAAAAAAAAAAATGCAACGAGCGATCTGTGCGTCCGCTGCTACTAGTAGTATTTGATGTACAAGAGTAGCAGTACGTACAGTTACGGTAGGAAACAATACATAAAGGTACAAGCTATAAACATTTCAAGTGCTTCACAAATATTGAAAATTGTGGGTCGACCCCGCTGACCCATTGGGTCACACGGTGCCGGCTCCATTGACCCAAAAACTTTTCAAAGCCGGCCAAAGTGCCCCATTGGCCCCTAAATTTTGGGTCGGGTCGGTGACCCGGCCCGTTCCCATCCCGAATCCTGCCACGCGGCAATGGGTGTCGTTGCCCCCTCCGCCGCTCTCATGCTCGGTGACAAGCTGCGAAAGCTGTTGTGGCATTCAGCACCTCGCCTTCGACCCTACATTTTCGCCGCATTACCAGGTGTTCTCGATCCCTCTTATTCCCGATGATCTTCCATCGTCGCACGTTTCTAAACATACATATTGTCGTGAATCGGTCTCTACAATGGAATGGCCGCCGTCGCCCTACATTATGCATGTCTTCTTGTCGAAGACTATGTGCTAGGAGGAGAGATCATTTATGCGAGTCAGAGACGCCATAGGAACGGTCGCGGATGTCAAATCCCCGAATCGGCGGAATGTCTTGCACCAAGCTGCGTACTGGCGGGAGGCGCTCTATGTTCTATGTGAACACTATTTTGTTTTGAGGTATGTACTCACACCCAACATATCATGTGTACATATATATAATCGATTTTTTCTTACTAAGATAATTTCGGTTATTAATTAATGTTGATCTTTGTAGAATAAACTCGGCAGATAATAAGTACAGAGTAATTAAGTTGCCAAGAAGAAGCAAGGAATATGATAAGGTTCGTCTAGGGAAATCCAAGAAAGGAGTGTATTGTGCATTGCATTGTGAAGGATACGCGTTCCAAGTTTGGTTTCTTAATGAAGCGTATGGTTATATGACTTGGAGGTTGAAGGATACAATCAATCTTGTTCACAATATGACGTGAGAAATTATCGGGCGTATCATGCTGATGAAGAACCATGATACAGCCGCGTGGTCAAACAGAGTGTTTGTTGCAAAATGGCATCAACCTTACACCCGTAGATGGCACCGAAGCACTAGCAGGAGATGATTCCGAGTGGGACCAGTGACGATGAAAATCTTGTTGGCGTCACATACCCGGATAGGTTAGAGCAGAACATTCCTTATTTTGAGTGTCTTGGATTTCATCCCTACAAAGAAATAGCTCTATTTCATGGGTCCAACACAATTTTGGCTTACTATTTTAATACCTCGAAGGTTCAATACTTGGGGAAAATGAAGAACCGGTGCAATGACATAGATGCATTTTTTGCATACTCTCCATATTGGAAAAGGAAGTTACCCAGAAGCAATTAACACTAACATTTGTGAGTATTTGGTTTGGAAGTTATCAAAGCAGCACTTTGTCTTTCTATTGTACTAGGGCGTGTAATTTACGCTACTCTCTGCTAAAAATAGAAAATTTGTTTGTTGCATTGACAAAAATGTACTATTAGATATGTTTACATCACACATAAGAACGTCATTTGATGTTTCTAAAAAACGTCATTTGATGAGACCCAAATATGGTATTTACTCGTCAATTAACTCATTTTAATGAATTGCGCCATCTCCCCCTCCCTATATATACTATATAGAGCCCAACCCCTTTTCTTCCGCAAATTTTCCCTACCCAGCGCCACTGTTCCTCCACGCAGCCCCCTCTCTGCCTCTCCTTTTCGCTTTATTTCTTCCCACCCTCTACTATAGAGCCCAATCCTTTTCCTTATGTCCTACCCAACTGCACTCTTCATCCCAACAATGCCCCATCTGGAATGTCGTCTTTGGGTCCTCCTCGTGCATGAGTCCCTTCTCATGTCCACACTGTCACTCCTCCTCCTAGCAATGTCACCTTTGGGTCCTCTTCCTGCATCGGTCCTTTCGTATGTCTCTCTTCAAGAGATCTTCTCTTCCATCGTGGCAGACAATGATTGGGGGCTTCGTACCCCACACATACCCAGGGTATGGAGCTTGAGTTGGAGACCTGTTGCTTTATAGATAATCGGTGGTGGAGCTCGGGGATGCAACACCGAACACCTACCTATTTACGTCAGGACGTCATAAGGGTGGGGGCGGCCATCCTGAGCCGGATTTGCGTCGAGCATGCCCAGACCATTGAAGGATGGTGCCTGCATTATGTTTGGTGATAGGTCAGTGATATTAAGATTTTTATGTGTTGCATTCAATGTTTCTACACGATGAAAGTGTGTGCGGTGGTTGTTGTGTACCCATGAGTTACATGTTGCAACGACCTGGTCAGTTATTGGGAAGAGTCGCACTTATATTGTTGTGTTGCATGTTAATAAATGTCGTTATCTGTGTTGGTTTTGTATGTTGTGTGTGTTTGACTTTATGTTGCCTCAGTTGATCGTTTTTTGTTGAAAATAGTAGCAACCACCATACACGTGTTTTATGGCATAGGTGCACTCGACTCGAGCTTCTTTCAATGCTTTTCCGATTAGTGTGTGCTCAAGGTCAATGTGGTTGGTTGGGTATCAATTTTCATAGCGTATTTCTCCATCCTTCCATGCTTCGGTTCTCTACGCTATAATTTGTCTGAATGATGGAAATCTTAAGTGATAAATCCTATCAAAACTTTGTTGTGTTGGCTTGAGACTCAAAATTTGTGTGACTCCATTATTTTTTAACATAGCAAGGATATGGAGTGGCCAGCTGAGGGCGTGTCTGGGAGAATTTGAGTGGTTTGTTCGAGCAATATCGCACTAGGGAGGAAGAAGTATCACCTTCTCCTCATGTGCCCTTCTGATGCATTCATCTACGTCTTAGCTAGTAATATTTTTGCATAGAGTAGGTTTTCACTTTAGTGGCTAACCGCTTTTCGTTCGACTAGTGTTTTGGAGGGTGTGGATGAGACCAAAGTTGATGGTGAAGGTTCTAAGGAGGATCAACTCTGTTATTCCCCGTGTAGCGCTAGGGAACATGATTTTTTTGCCCCAAAGGTTCTACAAGTTAACGTGCCAAGATAATCAAGTGATATGTGGCATACACGGATAACTAATGACGAGTTGTTACACATCTAAGATGCACCACAAAAGTACAACGTCAGTTGATCTGACCAGACCCTATTGGGCTCGTTTGTATTAAGATGAATAGAACCAGGTTAGAGTCAAAGTACGAATTATATTCTTATGGTTAAGTCCCCCCTCCTCCTATATATACACAAGGGTGCGCCCAAAATTAAAATTAACCATGTTTAGACTATTGTAAAACTGGTGAATTGTGTATGCATTCATCTTGAATTCTCTCTACTAGATTCGTTTCGATAGGGTATTTATTGTTGCTAAATTTAAGCATCATTTGTCGCTCCGTTGGAAATTGGAAGTTGGTGAAACCGCTCGTGGTCGGCGGATCACGGCACAAGTGTGTGGTGTTTCTAGTTTCTATTCAGTTGCAAGTTCGTCATTGGCGACAGGTGATCAGCCGGAGGATTTACCGAATAACGCAAATTATCATACTGAGAAGATCAGGTCATTCCTTATCACGTGGTCATTGTGCCCCGCTAGTACATGGTGGGTACATGGTGTAGTCACCTATTCCCTCCCACTAATGGAATTCTTTGTCTCGGTCTATCTTCTTTTGAAATTTTGTTTTAGCTTCCTCCTTTCTTGTTTTATTGATCACGCTAGTTAGCTGGACTTTTGTTGAATTGACTTTGACTATTTTCCACGTAGATTCCATGTAGGACTATCTAGAACCCATATAGGATTAGCTATTTCCACAACAGGGGTTCCTTGAGACCTATTCACACAAATTCATTGACTCTCAAAAGATAAAATAATTTATATCCACAAAGCCAAAAAAAATCAAGGCAAGCAGGAAAAAATCCATAAAGAAGTGTTGATTGTCAAGACTCAACAGATTTGACCCACAACCACAAAGTAAATGGGGATACCAAGAAAAAATTTGCAAGAAAAAGGAGACGAGTAGTTCCCAAAGTACCGATGGCACCCGTCCCCATTAGGTATGGGTATAGCTTAACCAAACCCGCACCTGCGTCCTACGTAATTTATCCGCACCCACACCCGTACCCGCACCTGGGTATAGATGTTGTACCATACCCGCACCCGCTAGGGTATTAAAAACCCATGGGTAAACCCACCCGACGACTCAACAAGGTATATTAAGAACATAACATATAAGAAAAACAATGACATGCAAGATCATTTATTCACTAATTCGTCCCTACGTGATGAGATCGATCGTGCAGGCATCGAGACCTCTATGTTGCAGGAGATGAAACGACAAGAGACTAGAGAACTCACATTTCATATGCAAAATAAACCTGGTACGTGGTTATGTGGGTATGGGTTCTGTTATACCACACCCGCACCCACTATACCCACTGGGTACATATTTTCTACCATCTGCATACCCATGGGTAAAATTCTTTTACCAAATCCTCACTCTACAAGGTAAAAACCCGCATGGTAGGTGGGTAATGGGTACCCATTGCCATCGGTATCCCAAAGGGTCTCTTTACCTCCTCTTATTATAGATTTAGGTATTCCTCTCAACCTCTCTAGAAAATTTAGCGATTCTCCATCCTCAACTTGTAGGCAATTTTATTTTATATTTCTAAGCTTGCCCTATTTTCCTGTTAAAAAAAACTTGCCCTATTTTTATCGCAAAATCTATTCGGTGCGTGGGCACTCTCTCGTCTCTTCCCAGTGCTCACCCGCGCGCGCCGTCCGATCGTGATCCTGCGGTCCGCGCTAAAAGCTTGCGTGACTCGCGTCCCGACAAAACACACCGCCCGTTGGGAATCGAGCCGTTTCCCTTTCACGCCGCGAGGCTGAGCTCCTCCGTCGCTCCCTTCCCCCCTCTCACCCCTCGCGAATCTCCCTCGTCGTCGGCGATTCCGGTCGGCGGCGACCTCCAAATACCCGCGGGATTCACGCGGGCGAGCTGCTCCATCGTTTGGTCGCGGTCGATTTGGTTTTCTCGTACCAGCAGAGTGGATCCCCTGCCTCGTCTCGTGGTCTTCGCTGGCCGCGGAATCGAGCTTCTTCGACAACGATTTCCGCCGTCGGTGACCATCAGCTACCCGAGGTGTGTGCTCTTCGAGCTTCTCCACAGACTCTGCGCGCTCGATTTTGATGGTGTGAGAAGAGCGGAGTAGTTCTGTTACTCGTCTACTTCTCGGGGTTCGTCGTGAATTGGCTGACCGGTCTCTTCATTTCGACCACATCTACTTCGATATCTTCTGTTCTCGTCCTGGTGAGTCAAGCTAGCACTCTGTCTGTTCATTGTCTCTGGTATTTTTGGGGTGATTTGTTGTGGATTTTTTGCGTTTGTTCCTGGCTTCTAATCATCATGTACATCCCTTTATTTTGTAGTTGTAGAACCCTCGTTACAGCCTGATAGATGTAATTTTTGCTGTGTACATCTGCAACTTAGTTAGATATTTTTCTCCATCTGCAACTTAGTTAGATATTTGTGGTCAGATTAGACAGTAGTTTTGGTCAGATTAGACAGTTGTTTATAGCAACCGGTACTAAAGGTCCATCTTTAGTACCGGTTGGTTTAAACAACCGGTACTAAAGGTGCTCGACGAAAAGCACCTGCTGAAACACAAACGCAACCGGTGCTAATGCCCCCTTTAGTACCGGTTTTTGTCCAACCGGTACTAAAGGGGGCGCACCGTTGCCCCCTTTTCTACTAGTGACATCTGCAAGTTAGTTAGATATTTTTACTGCATGTAGTATACATTCGCCCCCATTTTTGTTGGTGTTTTTCTGTACTAATGTAGGTTTTATGTGTGGGCATGATTGTTTTTGTTGAGCAAGATCAATTTTATGTAGTCCTAGAAGTAGTTCCGATCGTCAAATATGATTACTAGTCTGGAGGTGAATTACATTTTATTTTCCTACATATTTTTGTTCTTATGCGTCCCATTATACTTATTGTTTTTAGCTTTTCCCTCTTTAACACAGATGTATTTTTTGTGTTAAAAAATACAAAGCATTATCAAACAAGCACTATAAAAATAACTTGAAGTTTTTTATGAGTGTTTGTGATGTAGTTTCCTCACCCTAAGTGCATAATTTATTCTGTAGAATGTCAGGTTTTACATGTAGTTTTTATCTGTTGCAAGTATCTTTTTAAATTCTTGCACTTCACATTTGGAAAATGTAGTCTCAGTAACATGTTTTTTCTTTTCAGTCTCAGCAGGGATTTATACGGACGTCTATGATGTTTCCAGTCTGTCTTCTTTGTGATGCTCCGGTTCCGCTGCCTTACAGGTGGTACTTCCTGCTCGTTAATGTCTTCTGGTTTGCCACTTTTGTTTCACACAAACAGGCACTTGTCCCTCTGCTTGTCCATAGCTGACTGTCTACTGGTACTTGCCTTGATTGAGAAACCAACGTTCTTGGCATATCTGTTGTAGTGTAGTTTTGCTTCTTGCCAACTATCAAACATCATGTCAGGGTTTGTTTTTTGTAGTTGCGTTTCTGATCTCTGTGTCGATTGGTTGTTCTAGGTATTCAGAGGATCGTGTGGAAGGTCTACCTCACGCTCTCTAGGTCAATCGGTTAGCACCAAATCATCACCCTACCTCGAAATTTGCTTATGAACTCTGGACAGATAATACTTTGCTTTTTTGTTTGAGTAGCTACTGAACTGATTCGACTATGGCACCTGTGTTTTGTGGTAGCATGTAAGTTTGTCACAATGTTTGTGCATGCAATTATCACTATGTGCCTGATTTTGGAGAGTTAACACAGATATTTTGTTCATGTTATCACTCTTATTTTTTGTTTTTGTAGCATGTAAGTTTCTATTTTGTTTCTCATCCATAATTGATGTAGCTCCTGGAATACTGGATGTTAGGTATCTTTGCTGTATAAAGCACATGTATATGTTTACAGACTACATGTAGTTATCAGTGTCAGTAGATGTTTTAACTTGGGCATGTAGGTGTATTTTTTTAATTAAAATACATACCACTATCAAAACAAGCACTAAAAAACTAGCTGATAGGTCCATTTGATCTGCCTGGACCATCAACCATATCGAATTTGTGGATTAGGTAAATCAACCAATGGACAAGGTGATAAGCGTTTATACAAACTCAAAAGATACTTGTGTGTGCAATGTCCTACCAATAGGTTTGAGCTCTTAATTATGGTTTTCGTACAGCCATCGTTGGAGTTTGTAACCACCATTGCCGAATCCACATACTCTTGTGCTGGTAGTACTTGGCAGCAGATTGGCAAGGCGTCGTGTACATAAAAATAGGACACAAAATGAGTAGTTTAATGGCGAATACTTGTTAGCTATATAGGTACAAACATATAGGTACAGCCATGTAGGCATGCAATTCTATAGCTTGTTAGGTGATTCACAAAGCGAGTAGTTTAATGGCGAATACTTGTTAGCTCTATAAGATGTAGTTTAATAGCTTTCACAAAGGGCCAGGGATGTAGTTTCTGTAGTTACTCTATTGGTAAAAAAAGTTTACTCACCATACATCATGTAATCTTTTGATCCTACGATGTAGTTCTATAGCTTTTCACCAAGGGGCAGGGATGTAGTTTATGCTGTTACTCTATTGGTTGAACATTTTTACTCACTATCAACATGTAATTTATTGCTTCCTTGGATGTAGTTTTTATGCATGCCCCTAGTGTGGCACGGATGTAGTTCCTTTGTTGATTGAACATTTTTCACAGTTTACCCAATAGTAGCATGTAATTTTCTTGCACCCAGGATATAGTTTTCATAATTTCTTCCTATCCAAGATGTATTTTCATACATTTTTATTGGGGGCAAGGGTCATTTGTTATTCTATGGTCGAAACTTCCATGGTCTTTTTGACAGCACTGCCATGCAATTTCTAGCTTACCATGATGTAATTTTATACATTTATTACGGTGCAGGGATGTAGTTCTCATTGCTATTCATGGTTAAACATTTTTTTTCATGGCCTCTGAGTAGCAGTTGGATACATCAGCTCGACCTTATTCCACATGCATGTATTTTCCATATATATTCATGAGGATGTAACTTTTGTAAATCTGATAAAAGTACAGTCCATTCGTTATGTAGTTAATTGCAACAAACTTGTATTTTTTTTTTTTTTGCTAATATGTTCTCCCCAACACAGGCAGCATGAGGGTAGTTGGAGATCATGTGATGTTCCCATGATTCAAGCAATACCACAGCGACAACCCAAATTGATTCAAAGGAGCTTGCGGCCAAATATTAACAATGTCGTACTGAAATACTGGACATGCTGCTGGTGTAAGTATATGTTGGGAGATAATATGAAGTATGGATGTAGTTCAAAACTGTAGTAAAACTAGTAGTTCATCAGAGTTTTTGTGTTTCCAGTCATGCATGTAATTTTGACTATGATTGATACAAAACTTGTAAAATCATACCTCTTATGCAACTTTTGCTAGTAGATGTAATTTTCGCCACTTAAGTTCTTCCTTCCAGATCGATATAACATGTAAGGCTGTAACTTTAGTACGGAATAATTTGTTTTCTCTTTATCTGGATGTAACTGTAGTATGTTTCGTTCGAACCGGGATGGAATTTTCTAGTCTGTAGACCAATAGTAACACTACACAATTATTACTTCTAACCACTTTTTTTTACATACCTGGGCCAAATTTAAGCTATGTGGAAGCAAGGCAGGCGATGTAGTTTTTTATACGATCAAGATGGAGGCGGGCAGATTCATTTGTTTTTTTTCCTGGGATTTGCCGACTACATATGTGCATAGTTTAAAAAACCGGACCGGTGATCGAACCGGTGAGGCTGTCGGTTCAGGTTTTTACTGGTCGGATCACTGGTTCATCGGTTCACTATCCGGTTTTTTAAGATATACAATAATATATTTTTACTTATAATAATGCAATAAATAAAAAATTATGTATATAAAAATATTTCAAACTTGAAATTTGGAATGATAATAGTAGTCACCAAATGAGCAACAACTTTCCAAACTTGCTAATCTAAAGGCTCCAAGCTGCAACAAGTGTGTTCAAGAGAAGAGGAAAAAAAGTAAGAAGCCGGCAACAGCCAAATAGGTAACACGGACGTACACAAAGCTGCAAGTCGCAGCATGGTTCTACTAGGAATTTACTGTTGTCTATTTTTAGTGCTACGTGCGGAGAATGTATAAAACGAACGTGTATCTGTATTTGACATCTAGCAATCTCAGACCGAGTGCGTCTCCTCCGTGCTTGAGCACTCGGTGCGTGGTTCGACCCCCACTCTCTCCTCAATTCTCTATTTAATTTTACAACAGACAAGTGAACCGGCGGGCCGGAATGGCCCGGTTTAATGCGAAAACCGGCGGTCTGACCGCGGTTTCCCTGGTTTAATCCGGCTCACTGGCGCGTCCGGTCCGGTGCGCTTAATGAACCGGACAGGGCTCCGGTTCCAGTTTTTTCCGGTTGAACCGGCGGTCCGGTCCGGTTTTTTAAACTATGCATATGTGGATGTATTTTTTGATCTCATTTTATTTTATTTATTCTGGCATTAACTTGCAGTGGAGCAGTAGGAGGGAAGGAGAAGGTGTGTGGTCCGCCTGTGTGTCATTTCACGTGAACGTTCCGGCCAGAGACCACTTGCGGAAGGAGGAAACATGGGGGACCAGTACTTTTCCACTTGCGATGTAGTTTTATATGTTTTTTCTGGCGTTGGTCCTGGGCGGGAGGCGGCCCGTGGCGTTGGTCCAACCCAGCGCGCGGCAGGCGGGAGGTGGTCCTTTCCTCTTTTGACAGGGTGGGACCACACTTTCCTTTTTTGGCAGGGGCACCCTGTAGCGCAAACTGGTGCCCGGGCACTGTGTAGTCGCGTCCCGCAAAATCTATTTCGTAACCGGGCACGCGCTCGTCCTTACACGGTGCTCCACCGCGCGTCGTCCGATCGAGATCGTGCGGTGGGGAGTGACTCGTGCGTGCGTGTCCGCTTCCGGACAAAAGCCACCGACCGTTCAAACTCGGTAGATGTGCCGTTCCCCTTTCCTCTCACCTCTCGCTCGCGAGGCGGAGCTCCTCTCTCCCGCACCTCGCGCTCCCAGATTTCTCCCGTCGCCGGCGATTCCCGGCGCCGCTGGCCACCGAATACTGGAGGGATTCCCCTGACGAGCTCTTCCATCTAGTGGTGGTGCTCGATTTGGTGGTTTGGGAGCAGGGTAGTGGATCCCGACCCCGTGTTCTCCTCCGCGCCCGCCGTGAAATCGAGCTCCGTCGGCGACGATTTTCCGCGCGGAGCTGACTTCTACATACCGGATCGACGAGCGCTTGGAGCTTCTTCATCGACTGTTCGCGGTCGATTTGGTTGTGTGGGAGCAGCGGAGTTTATTCGTTGGCGTCTTCTACTCGCGCTCGCCTCGGAGTCGCGCACTGGTGGATTTCGTTCGATTCAACCACGTCGAGTTGAATCCCCTTAGTTCTCGTACAGGTGATTCAAGCTAGAACCCTAAGTACTGCTAGTTTGTCTCTGGTGTTGAGGTTTTTGGGGGATTTTTTTGCGATTTCATTTTCGGCTTCTAATCCGTGATTGAGACTAGAAGCGCTGTTGAGATTTTGTGACTGGTGAGTCCGGATCTACATGTACGTCTTCATTTAAGCAGTTGCAAACCCTGTGGATTTTTAGTATCATATATGTAGTTTTGCCCTACAAAATACATGTCTAGTGACCTAGTTACATGTTGTTTATGGAGTTTATGGAGTTTTTGCGTCCTAGACTATCTGTCCCGATTTGTAATTCATGCGTCCTTTTTGCGGTGATGGTGCTTATGGAGTTTGTAGTTGCGATTCTGATCTATGTGTGATTATTTGGTTGTGGATCGTGTGGAAGATCTACTTTACGTCTCTAGGTTCAATCGGTTAGCACCAAATCGTCCAAACCCCCTTGGAAACTTGCTTATGAACACTGGACAGATAATACGTAGTGGATGGTGCTTTTTGTTGTGAGTACTTACTGAACCGATTCAACTATCACACCTGTGTTTTCTGTTAGAATGTATTTTGTCACAGTTTTTTGTGTGCATGTAATTATCATCATGTGCCTGTAGATGTATTTTTGTAACTTGACCTGTAGATGTATTTTTGTAAATAAAAACATATTTTATAGTTCTCTGAAGTTCCTCACCCATAATGTATAAATTAGATCAAAACTCCTTTTGTGCAGGTTGCTGACATGTATTTTTTTATCTCCTGCATGTATTTTTGCTGATGAATACATTACTGTCTACTTTTTCTGCACTTATAGGATGAAAACTCCTATGTGTAGGTTCATGACATGTACTTTTTATCTCCTGCATGTATTTTTGCCGATGAATCCATTACTGTATAATTTTTTCTGCACTTATAGTTGAAAACTCCTATGTGTAGGTTCCATACGTTTTTATAGATGTATCTTTAATAATTTGCATTTCGAAATTGTATTCTCAGCTTTATCTTTTCATTTTCAGCAGGAAATCCTATAGAAGTATATGATGATTCCACTCGTATCTAAGACACGTTCCCGGACACCTAAGAGTTTGCCCAAGCCTGGGTCCAGGTTCAAAAGAATGAAGCGAAGACTGCAATTGAAAGTTAGAGACCCAGATGTACCTATAGACCCACAGATTGAAGACTGATATAGAGGTTGCTGATCCTCTCGAAGCTACACCAAAACAACTGGATGATGCCCCACCTCCTCAACCTGATGATCAAGCCCTAAATGAGGAACACGTTGGACAGAAGAATAAAAATAAGGTACTGCAAGCCTTTTTCATGTTTATAACTTTTGTTTTCAGTTTTTATTACATGTAGAAATTTTCTGGGACATGCAACTGTAAACTCATATATGTATGTTTTTGTTTGTCAGAGTAACCTTTTCAACCGGTCTTCTCCAATGAAAATAATCAGGGTATGCAAAGGGTTTACTCCGGAACAGTGTGAGGTTATAATTGGTGCAGATTTTGGAGACACACTTGGCTGGAAGTGTTCCAGGTTGATTCCTGAGTTATGCAAATACTTAATGGGGTGCTTCAACCCAGATTCATGTGAGCTGGACTTTGGTGCCAGGGGAAAGGTTCCTATTAGCTTGCAGTCAGTTGTCAACGTTCTGGGAGTGCCTATGGGCAGCAACCCTATCTCTTACCACATGGACACTGGGGCAACAAGAACAATGTTGGATATGTTTGGGATCAAGGATTGGAAGCAGCCATCTCTTGCATTTCTTGAGAAACAACTAGGACCAAAACATCCTGCTGACCGCATCTTCCTGAGGAAGTTCTGCATATATCTGACATGCTCTGTGTTTGCTCCAACTACTGCTGTTGGAATCAGCCCAAGATGCTACCCTTCTCTGATCAACACAGATGGTATCCGCAGACTAAACTGGCCGAAGTTCATCATTGATATAATGATCCAGACCGCAAGAGCAAAGGGTAAAAAAAGTTGGTTCAAGGCTTGCATGCCATATCTCATGGTCAGTTCCTGTTTCTTCATTTTTGTTGTTTTTCAATATTCGTTCTGTGTGCTTCTTGTAGCAATTGGCCCTCTTTTATAAATGCTGTGGCAAACCATTAAGATGTTTCTTTTCCTTTTTTTGCAGGTTTTATATGTTGATTCTTTGGAAACTGACGCAGTAGATGTGCCTGAAGACGGTACACGAATATGTGTATGGACCAACAAGTTGGTTAGGCTTGTGGTTGAATTGGATACAAACAGCGACGGCTCATTTGGAAAGCTACCCGTAAGTTATTTTGTAGTCCTGATACCTATGCTACTTTTCTATCATCTAAACTACATTTTTTACTTACTATGTTTTAGTTGTTGTTCAAGCTAAACCAGTTAATATCTGACTTTTTTCTCTCTTTTCTTCTTTGTTACAGTTGAAGCCATGTTTCAGGGTAAAGATGACCTTATTCTCTGCAGGACCATCAGTTCTTGACATGTTTATTAGAACCCATGTCCCGGGTGATCACACCGAAGACGTAAGTGACCATCTCTTTTATTTATATTGTTCTGTAGTTTCCTCACCCATAATGTTTAAATAAGATGAAAACTTAATGTCAGGTTCCATATGTATTTTTTTATCTGCAGCATGTACTGTCTTTGAATCAGTCCATCTCTGTTTTATAATTTGAACTTAGATTTTTTTAATGTCAACAGTACTGAAACATGTGTAGGTTACATACAATTGTTTTATCTGTGCACACTAATGATTTTTTTTATGTGAATAGATGTAGATTTTTCAGTGCAAATTTGACATGTAATTTTTTTTTGTAATTAGTAGTGCGTTAACTGTAGTTATATAATTATGAAACAGGAATTGGCAAAATACAGAGGTGCTGTCACAGAGATGTGCACTGTTTTTGAGGATGGGCTGGCAAAGTTCCTGAATAACCTGTCAACCAAAGATACAAATGCATGGGCACTCAAGGAGGAGCAACATGAAGTGCAGCAACGCAGCAATAGAACAAGACGCATGAAGAACAGACACATTAGAAAAACGGCAGCGCAAGGAGTGATTGGAGAGGGGAATGATGATGCTGTGATGGTAATCAGCACTGCCAAACCTGAAGGTTATCTTCCAATAATTCTGCCAAAGGACAACAGGAAGAGGAAACCAAATGACGAGAGTTTTCCTGCTGAGGATGTAAACTCTAAGAAGTCAAAATCAGATCATATTCATCAAACTGAACCACTGGAAACAAATGAAAAAAACTTGCAGCAGAAAGCAGAGGAACTTCATGGTTCTGGTGATGGGGATACTTTTGAGCTGGATATGGAGATTGCAACTGGCCATGCAGCAGCAAATCTTACAAGTTTCGATAACCTTTCAGACAGGAATGGTAGTACGAGGGAGTCTACTGCTGTGCTTGCAAATCCAGGAGTTGAGGTGTTGAAGCAACTACATATATATGGGACAGGTTCACAGTCAAGTGAAGACAGTGCTTGCGATGTCGCAATGATGTCCAATCTCTCACATGATGAGACCGTTACTCCCTTCATGAAGCCTACCGGAGATGGAAGCGTACTGGAGATGGAAGTAACAAAAGAGCCTGCATTGGAAAATGTCACTAGTGTGGCTTTGATGGAAAAACAAAAAAATTCCACCCTTCAGACTTCAAAAACAAGTGTAGAAGCTACCATCAAACCTGTTTACCCAAACTGCAGCCCGAGGACTTCTAAACGCATCACATGTCTACCACCTCAAGACAGTCCAACTCGCAGGAGACCAGTTACAAGATCCATGTCCCCACTTAAACCCCCATCACCCAGTAGTCAAAAGGTGAGTCCTAAGCCCAAGTGGGATGTAGGTTCCAGCGGCCCCAAATGGGATGTAGGTTCCAGTGGCCCCAAGTTGGATGTACGTACCAGTGGCCCCAAGTGGGATGTAGGTTCCAGTGGTGCACAGAGGCAAACTCGTTTTGCTACTGCACAAGCAAGGGGATGCAGAGATATAGATGCTCAACAGGGACAATCAGCACCATCTTTATTGAAGGATAGCATGAGCAGGAAGCTGGATCTTGAGTTTGGGAGCACAAATTCACTAGAAGAAACAGAGCTTCAGAGAAGACGACGAGAACTGATAGAAGACTGCCCCTCTTTCGACCTCGGTATCACATTTGATGAACCAGTTGAAGCTGTTGTAGCTGAACAACAAACAACTGCTTGTGAGGAAGAGCCTGTTGTTATTTCAAGCAATGACAGTGGAGATTCATTGGACAAAATCTACGCTACTATTGAGATGCCTGCTAGGACACCAGTGATTGATAAGGCCCAGAAGTTAGAACAATCTACATCCTCACCCTCTGCGCCGAATAGTTACACTCCAGTTCCACAAGCACATCAAAAGAGGGTCCTGAAGAGAGTCCAGGCTCAACAGTCACCATACATGCAGAATGGGAAAAAACCAGTTGCATCAAAAAATACATTGGAGGTGTACAACAAGATATGTTCATATGGTGGCAGAACTCAACATGCAATCGACACAGAAAAGATCATTGACTATGGTGAGTGGTACATTTACCTGAAAGATTTGGCAGACTCCGTCAAGCCCACTGGTTGGCTCAGTAACTCAACATGTGAAATCGCCTTGCATGTTCTTTCTAAGGAATTGGCTAAACAGAAGAAATGCGTGATGCCACTTAGAATTGGGGTGAGTTCAGTAACCATTAGTTATTCATCCCTCTTTTGTCTTTTTTACTTTTTTTCCTTTTTGTGATGCTTAACTTCTCCCATTGCTGTCCCCCCATTGGTTGTGTATGCAGACAAAGCTCAGGAGTCCAACATGCATTCATGATCGTTCAATCCAGAAAGCATTTGAGTTTTCCCCTACAAATCGACTAGATCATAAGGAATTGGTCAGTTTTGAATCTATTCATGTCTTGCTTTTATACATTTTCAGACCTACTCATCCGTTCTATTGCCCACAGAGATATTAACAACAGGGCATTCTTTTTTTTTCCAAAATGGTGCAGGTAATGTTTGGCGTTCTCCAAGATCTATCGCCACCAAAATCCAAAAGCACTTGTGGCCACTACTATCTTATAGTGCTGAATCTGAAGGCTGAAAGGTTTGAAGTTATGGATTCATTGAGGCCAGAAGGTACCCCTAGTCTGATGTCAGATGCTGCATCCATTATTGGATCGATCAAGCACTTGTGGGCGGAAAACTACAGCGAATCGAAAATCAACATTTCTAGATACAAAACTCAGTACATTGCTACTCCTATGCAGAAAACAGGGTAAGTTACATCCGAGCAGCATAACTATTCTAGAAGTTTTGTGCGAACATCATTAGTATATAAACTACTAGTGCTACACCTCGGATGTAGAAATGAGACATAAATTACATCCAAAGGATAAAAAGTTACATCAATAGTATAAAAACTACTAGTGCTACACCTTGGAAAGAACCCACATTCCATTTATTTCTTATGTACCTTCTTTATTCCTCCCTACATGTTTTTCCTTTCTGCAATCCAAGGCTAGAACTATATTCATTCGACTGATTAATCACCTTTTTCTTCTTTTTGCAAGTCATGACTGCGGCTACTTCATGCTCAAGTTCATCGAATACTGTGATGGGAGGAGATTGGTACAACTGTTCAGTCAAGGGGATATCCCAACTATGAGGAAACTAATGATGCAAAAATGGTTAGATCACAATGAGAATTTGATTGCGTGGCACGATCTTTTGTTCCCCGAATGAGGAGGCATGAGGTGCATATTTTTCTGCCTACACTCTTACTATGTTTTTCCTATATGTAATTCCATGTGTAATATAGCATGCTGCAAACTTGTGAATTCTGCAATTACATTTCTCCTGAATGCAACTGAGGACTACAACATAGATTTTTTGGCAAATTGAGATGAACTAGTTCTCGTAACTACTTCTATTTTACCAGGAACATACATAAGCACTATAAGAGATCCTTGGGGTTCACAACAAAACTAGGCAACAAAATACATCCAGAACCTGAAAGTTCACCACAAAACTAATTTGCTAAAACTCAAATCATATTTCGCAATAAATCCTGCTCCATGGGTTCAGGCCCAGGAGTGATCTTGGCGGGGCAATTGGATGAATTATGATCGGTTGAGCCACACACAGAACACTTCACAGGTTTGCTAGCCTTCAAATGGAGACCTGACTTCTTCCTCTTCTCCCCTGGTCGCCCTCTAGATGTAGTGGCTGTAGGATCCCTGATACCTTCACCATCACTGTCAGGAATCTCAACTTGTGATGTTCCACCCTCAGTTGGTTCATTTTTCTTGTTTTTCCGCTTAGCTGATGCCGTAACTTTCAAAGAATTCAGTTCTTTGACTAAGTCACACATGTATTTATCAGCAAGTGCCGTCCCTTTGTCGGATGTAGATGCAAGTTTTGCAACTTTATCTGCGAAATTATTGCATAAGGTTCCATAGCGTACAAGCCTTCTTTCTTTGTTGGTCAACTTTCTGTCAGTTGGCAGTGCAGGCAACTCAATTCTTTGTGCTGGAAGATCATCCTCAGGTGCTTTCCACCTAGGGAGAATATATTGTGCTGGAATAGAGTCTATAGCACCTAGCTGTACCATGATCCTCATTATATGGCAGCACAAAAGGCCGTCCCTGCTGAATTTAGAACACTCGCACTGGTATGTTGCCTCATCTGGGTTAGCACTAACTCTGTAACTCCTCTTTCCATACCCAAACACAGACCCTCTGATTGGAACTACATCAAATAACTGCCCACCAACATGGTTGGCATTATATGATGTAACTTTTCTTAGCTCAGAGCGGAAACGCAAGTATATGTCACGTGTATAAACCTCCAAGGCTTGCTTTTCCAGAGGATAATCTGACCAGACTCTAAGTACTTTATCTTCCAATTCAAACTCAGCTGCATCTTCCGCAACATCTATCTTCTCCTGTAGTTTTAGGTACTGTTGGAAGAAATGGGTGATGCTATTGTGCGGGCTAACATACCTTTTCAGGACCGCATTGAATCCCTCACTGCGGGCAGTTGTCTGTAGGAATGGGAAAAAGCGGTCCTTGAAGAATGCTGGAACAAAAGTTGCACGCAGATCATATAGATCGCGTAAATGGGTATTGTCCCCAACATTGTGCCTTAGAATCATCTCAGCCCACCTCATCTCAAACTCCTCAACTGTCATGCTGTGATCAATAGTTTCGTTTAGCTCTCGACGTAATTCCTCGTGCTTTGACAGGAAGTTACCCAAGACACTCTGTGCATTCTGCATGATATGCCACCGACAGTTCCTGTGGCATGCATCTGGGAATGCTACCAATATCGCACTCCTCATGGCAACATCTTGATCAGTGATAAAATTTAGGGGCTGAACACCATCCATAGCTTCAAGAAACGCCTCATAAAGCCAAACAAAATCTGCAATAGTCTCATGCCGGAGGAAACCACACCCTAGCTGAATGGACTGACCGTATCGGTTTATTCCTATGAATGGTGCAAAGGGCATTTTATACATGTTAGTCATATAAGTGCTATCAAATGACAAACAGTCATTGTAATCCTTGTATGCTCTCCTTGCTGCCCCATCAACCCAGAAAATTCGGTCCGCACTGTTAAGGGGATTGGGAACGGGTCGGGGCGGGTGGGTGGAGTTTTTTTTTCCAGTTCGGTACGGTATAAGAAAGTGATTATGAGGGGTCGGTTCGGGATAAGAAGCTGATTAGATGGAAAATTGTACTAAATAGCTATTCAGCAAACACTTAAGGGGTTGTGCAGAATAGTCCTTCCCTATATATATATATATATAGGGAACTAGGGTGCATGCTATCGGCACCGTTAAATTCTTTGAGATTGGTGCTGAATATTACATCCGGTTTCTTTTTAAAGTGACTTGATCAGACTAATTTATGAAAGAGGAATGGCCAGACAGAACCTTTCATACCTAGCCCCATCTAAAAAGGAAACCGGACCAGCATGCACCGAATGCTGCCATCTGCATGCCTCCAAAATTCTATGACCCGTGAGCCTATTTTGAGTAAACTGAGAGCATCAGTCCGCGAGCCGAACGGGGATATTACCGTGTATGCCCGCATCTCCGCGATCCTGGACCAGCGATTCCGTTTTGATCGACCTGGTCTATTCGATTCCCACACGTGCTTCGGCCCTTCACCTTAGGCAACGCTGCTATACACGGCAAAAGTTGCGTACCGTGAACTGAGTCCGGCCGGAATACGTGCGTTATGTTGACTGTTGACCTAGGGCCATGGGAGCCACGCCTGTGGTCATTTGCGCCTCTCCTGCAAGCTGAAGCATAGAAGGTGCCGATCTGCCGGACCTGGTCAATGCTCTATGCTGGTGACGGATCGTTAGCTACATACACCGAGCCCAATGCTCTACGCTCCAGCGTTCAGAGTGCCACGCATGGAATTTGCTACCACAGTAGGGAAGAGATGGCCACGCATCACGCATGGAGCATAGGCCCATAAAAAATCGAATAGATCTTTTGCATATTCGGTACTCTAAAACAAGAGAATAAAAGTGGGGAAAATAAAGAAACTGATTAAATATTCTAGGTCTATGGGTACGGAGGTCTCTCGAATTTGTTCTACGGTTGAAGCTTTGAACGTAGACCTGGATACAAATGTTTTACTCACTGAAAAGTGAAAACCTGTAATTATATCGTCCTGAAGACGGATGCGACGGGAAGAAGTGGCATTTAGAAGTGTTGCTGACTTTACATTTAGGTTTCGTCATAACAAAGCTTGCACTGTTTTTTTGCTCTTAGGTACACAGCATGTCGTTGGTAATGATTCTACTACAGTGCTGCAAATTCGCAAGCTGATCCTAAATAATCTTTGTTGTTCATTGGATTTCACCGGAATTACTTCGTTAGGATTGAAGAATTGCTTTGAAAGTCTTACCTAAACTTTGAAAGTCTTACCCAAACTCTTCCACCGGAATTACTTCGTTAGACTCGATTCTCACGCCGAGAGTTTCTTTAAAAGTCTTACCTAAACTCTTCCGACTAAATATGACAAAGCCTACAAAACAACGAGCTACTATCATTTATCCATTATAGATTGAGATCGTCTTCGGGCTTGATGCACATAAATCAAAAAAGCATTGTGAAATAGTGGCATTTCGTTAATGGCAAAAATAGACAAAAAAAATAAAACCCGTTGATAGTAAAAACATGCAGAATATTAAAAAGTGCCGCTTCAAATAATAAACGGTGCATATGTCA
The DNA here is from genome assembly GCA_012064385.1 of Puccinellia tenuiflora. NCBI lineage: Eukaryota > Viridiplantae > Streptophyta > Magnoliopsida > Poales > Poaceae > Puccinellia > Puccinellia tenuiflora. Next base: position 766,907 of record QRDG01000340.1, read on the forward strand.
CTTGCATAAGGTTCTAGTCATACATTCAAACGGTGCATGTACAACATAATAGTCTTGCGTAAAAAAATTAAAAAAACTCTCTCAAAGGTCTCATTAGCCGCTCATTTTTTTAATCTCGAGCTCATGTCAAGAGCCATATTTCTAAGCGATGGAAAATCATGAACCTCCAATATTTATGTTACCTAGAATTTATGTTACCAAGTCGAGGCGATAGAGAACTTGGGATATGGCGTCGAGGCGCCAAAACGCACACCATGCTCAAAATCAATGAAAAAAAACTCACTGTGTTTTTTTTAACTAACAAATTATACTAGAAATTTATTCTCTGTTCACGCCGCAAAAATCCCCACCCCTCTTCTCTATCATGATGATTGCCACCCTCTTCCTCATCCCCAGCGGAACGCTCCGTCCGTCGCTCCTGCGGGCATCCTACTCATCCTGCTCCTCGTCCTCATGATTTTTGTTGCACGTCATCCTCGCGCTCTTCTACTCGTACATGTCGTCGATACATAACCGGCAACGCCTCCTCAACGACCGTTCCATGGATGCAGCGCCCCAAGGCACATCGCCCTCATGCCGGCTCATCGTCGACAACATCGATCGTGACATCAAGGAAATGAAGTTCATAAAAAAACCACGCCGAATCATCTTTGACAACATCGATCGGGACAAGTAGTGCTCAGTGAGAGATTCACTTCGAGATATTGGGGAGAGAAGATTAAAAGATGTAACATTCTAGGGTGTTTTCTATAAAATGTTGCAACATGGCACGAGTCAACACGCCACGTGGGCAGGTCAGATCCGGTTAGGACTTCATGTGACACTCTTAACAAACTATTTAGGACCGAGAGATGCATTTAGGACTAACTTGGCACTCCCGAATACTTTTAGGACCTCTAATTTACTACCATTTTTTTTATATTAAGTTTTTTCTTTATCACTTTTATTTCCTAGGCCGATAAGATGATGGAAATATAAAAATATTAACACTCGACGATAGAACAAACAGTGAGACAATTAAAGAGTGCCGCTTCATATAATAAAAGGTGCATGTGTCTCTCGCATAAGGTTCTACTCCTAGCCGCACACCATGGACAGAGCAAGCGCGGACAGCCAAGCTAGGCTGAGGAATCGGCGATCATCTAAACGGAGTCCAAACTAAGTGACAAAAAATCATCAAGCTGAAAACTTAGAAGAAAACCACCCAATGGTTCAAATTAAACAACAATATGATTCTTTTTTTCTTTGAAACAAAGGCAAAAGATTTGCCTTTTATATTGATATAGAAGAAGCAAACATTGGAGGCCTAGGCCAAAAAAAAAGATACAAGAATGGTCGGAGCAAAGCTCAACCGGTCAACACTTATAAATTCTCGACCCTCGCCAAGGTCATGCTGGAGAGGGCAAAAGAGCAAGGTGCAAGGCTCCTACTCTCCCAAAGGCGTGATCTCCACACCCCCTGGACCAGCAAGGTCCAGGAGGGCGTCGTTGACGGCGGCAATGCCCGGCATGTTGAGCTTGAACAGATTCCTTACGAGCCCGCTGCAGAGGGACATCCGCTGCAATTTGGATTCCCATCTTTTTGTTCAACACGTAGATAGCTTTATGGACGGCATCTTCATTTTGGCTCTCAGCCGCGCACTGTGACGGGTTTCCGACGTCGACAACTCGACGCTGGCCAAAGCCGGTGTCCAAGGAGCAGGGCAAGGTAGTAGCGGCACCTTCCTCCTGACGAAGAGGTCATGAACCGAGCCCAGCAACAGGACCAAGACGTCACCATCCGCGCTCACCCCCATCTCATAGGCATCAACGATGGAGCACCCTCCTCCCCTGCCATTGTCTTCGTCAGGATCAGCATCTCGCAACGGCTCTGAACCATCCCTGGTGTAAGCTCGCTCCATTGACAGGCACGAAGGCGAGAGGACCAAAACGCAACGCCGGCGAGCTTGTGTAGCTAGGTGAGCTCCCATTGGGGACGTTGGATTCGGCGCTGAAGACAGAAAGACCACGTGGAGGAAGGCAGTGTGGAAAGGCGATGTTGGGGTTGAATCCGCCATGTGGGTCGTCGTCAGCATAATTTGGCGAGGACGAGTGTTTCTAGTAGGGTGTGTCCGGTGATGACGGTGGGCCAGCCGTGTCATCGACACAGGATGCCGAGCTACCTGACTCGATGCGGATCGGCGCCGCCGCCTGGAGCTGGTGAGGCTCCATAGCGAGCGCCGTGTCGACCAGCTTTCGAGCGACATGCGGGAGGAGGAGAGGCGTGAAGGGGTGGCGAGGAAATTGTAATTTCTATTATTCTGAGAGCTCATGAAATATCATTCTGGAAACATTAACTAGATCAGGACATGGAGCTACCTTCATCGTGTCATACACAACCATTCAAATACAGGGCAATTAAATCACCAGGAGGTGCCCACAAGCTGATTTTTTCTGTCAGAGGATTCGCGCGCTCAGTTTCTCTTCGCCCAGCGCGCTGGAGCGGGTGCGCAAAATACACCGCGCACCAGGCCAAGTGCGTAAATTATTTTCTTTGGTTGGGTAATTTTTGAGTTGCTATTTTTGTCTTTTCTTTGGTTGGATAATTTTGGCTTTTTTTTTGAAACCGAATGCAAAATCTTATGGTGTTGCTGAAAAAAGACCAACGGTTCTACTAATGTAATCTAACGGTGCCCTCTTGTTCCACAAATAGTACTAAGAATACATTTTAATGGTGCCCAAAATTTTCGCAGAAGACGTTGGAGAAATAAAAAAGAAGTGGGCCTAAGATGTTTATATCACGGTCATCCACTTTTTTTTTTAGAATTGAGAGCTTTGACTCATTTTTTTTAACAGTGAAATGTACAAACTTACAACAAGGACCTAGGTTTTATTCATCTAGGCGGTGGGTACAAAATTACAACAAGGACCTCACGTAAAGTAAAAAATGCACATAGGTCCTTAACTTTTACACACAACATTCCAAAATGGATCATTGCAAGTCTCCGCCGATGAACAGCCTCCATGCACGGTGGTTCATGTCGACGTCACTTTGGCATTGAGACTGGAGAAGATCCTAACCCGGAGAAGAAGGAGATCGATACAAGACGCTCGAGCGTGGCAAAAAAATCATCAAGCTGAAAACTCTGACAAATAAAAAACCACTCGATGGTTCAAATCATACTACAACATGATTCAGCGGTTAAGCCTTGGACATACAACAGTGCGGTTTATCTAAAATACAACAGTGCGTTTAAAGCTTGTCCTAACTATAGCTCTCAGGAAAAAAGAACACATCTAAAACGAGGGCTCACTTCATAACTGAATAAGTTCAGAACCATTGAAGCAGACGATGCTCTCCAACGACAAGTACATGAAACGGTTCCCGTGTGAAATTAATCGGTGCCTAACTAAATCACGAAAATAGTGCCTAGTGCAAAACCAACCGGTGCCTGAACAAAAATTGAAGAAAGAGGTGGAGTCCGGTGAGCCGCTCTTAGCCACCCCTGCTCGCCGACGAGAGGACAGCCACCTCGCCTGCTCACATGACCCCACCGCCAGCCGTCACGGTGCAGTCCAAGCGACGGCCTCACCAGCTCGCCGGTGCGCGGCCTGTCCTGCCCAGCGCGGACCACTCCTCCCGGCGGTGGACTGCCCAACACAGTCACGGACTGCATGCTTGATGTTTCTTCTAAAAAGTTCAGTTCAGTCCACAGACTGCAGCCATGTACTCATGAATCCAGTGCCCCCGCCCCTCACCTGCATCCGCGCGCTCAAGCTCTGCCCTCCAACGAGCCCCTCTCCAACTTTCTGATGGAGCTTGCCATGTTTAACATCCATTTGGCGTAATTTGGTAACAGGAGACAAGAAAGCGTTTCTGTTTTCTTTTCTGGCGGTAAAGTGCGTACCGTTTCCGTTTCGAACCATTTGACCTCGCTGCGAACTGTTCCATTCATGCTCATCCTTGCTTGGCTCCGTTCTACGTTTTCTGTTGTAGCATCCTGCTTTTTTGGAGATGCGAACGGTTCCATGTTTTAGTTTGGTGCCTTCACCCTTTTACACTAGTATCGTACTAGTCCACGCTTTCTTGTTCCCACTTGGCCATGGGATTCCTTGCCTCCGCGTCGGCTCAGCACCCACTCGGGGCTGCTGGACAGAAATCGGGTCGGACTGGACCTGGGGGAGCCGGTGCCGATGCAGACCCTCCAAGAAGGTAGCGACGTGTCCATCGCCCGGGACCCGGAGCTAGGAATTTCTCCCGAAGAAACGTTTGCTAGTATAAAATGGATAACTAAGAAGCTCAAATGAGTTAAAAATGTGTTTTTGAATGAACGGAGCCCGTTCAATAACATACGGTTCCTACTCAAACCATAAACGGTGCTCACTATATTACCAAACGGGGCATTATATTGTTCAAGGTATATATATGATTATGAAAAGAATGGCATTTTTTTTAGCTTAAGGTGCTCGATATTCACCGCTCGATGAGATAGAATAGAGTTGACCCAATTTATAAGGGAAAACGACACCAAAAAACAGCACAAGACTACACAAACACACAACACCATTTCCAGGGCCGCCGCCACGAGTTACACCACTCGGTACCAATACCGCACATGATCCACAACGCCGCACGATTCAGCACCAAATTCGGACCCCGGAAGTCGCACCAAATTCAGGGCCGCTAACCCTATGTAGCAACCTTTGCATTCAAACCATGAACGGTGCTCATTCAAATACATACGGTCCTACTTTGGAAAGAATAACATTTGTCACTATATATTATTTCTCAATATTTCCACTCGTTGAAAGAAAAATTGGAAATCATTCCTTGTACACATGCTTACATTGCATGATTCTGAACGTTGAAGATGGCGTATGAGATTATGGGCCTCGTAAAGCAGAAGCTTAACCTATGCAAGCTGAGACCAGGAGCCAGCATCGCATGTGTCAAAGAATATGCGTGAAGAAATACTACACGGTGCATGCCTCATTTGACAAAGGTACCTGTACAAACAGTACACGGGCCTAACGATGAGTTATACAGTCCCTTCCCAATTTGCGAGGTGGAGCGATTCCATCAGAAAACTTGGTTGTATTCAGGCAAAGCACTGCAAAAAGCAAGTCCACCACGACAAGAGGTGTCATGCGCTAATACGGAAAAAGCAAGTCCACCTGAAAAACTCTATTCTAGACTCAAAATCACAAACGGTGCCTATTCGAATTTATTCAGTGCCTACTATAAAACACAATCGGTGCTCAACGCAGTAACAGACGGTGCTGAGAATAAAAAGTACAGAGAATGCAGCTTGTTGACACAAACAGATCTTCAGCACCAAATGTCAGCCAAGGATTTTAACACAAGACGACACTTCATTGCCTCGACATATTGCAGAAAGCGTGAACCATCCCCGTTCCCCTGCTACAGTGTCCGAGAGGCGGAAAAGAGGCGAGCGCCAGATCCAGAGTCTTGCCGGCGGACCTGCTGCTCCCCTCTGCCTCCGGCCGCCGTCTCGGCGCCGTGAGGTGGGGGGAGCCTTGGATCCATGCGTGCGTGTAGATAGGTCCTAGGGTTATCTAGGTGTGCGTGCCCAGATGGCGTCGCCGAAGACGGTGGCGGAGGCGTCGGTGTATAGGGCTTCTTCCTCCCCCTCCTTTCCCCGTTCCAGCGGCGACGCTGGGGAGGCTGTGGAGCTGCGGTGGTGCTCCGTGCGTGCTCGTCGTTGCGGAGAAGGCGATCTACGCGAGGAGCTTTTGTCCTCTGTTCTTCTCTTCGTCATGGCTTGGTGTGCTCTGGCCCTGCCGTGGAAGATCTGGAGGTGGTGCGGCCTGGTCCCGGCGGTGTTCGTCGGCGGCTGGGGTCGTGTGTACAGGAGCTTCTTTGCCTGTGCGCTGGGTGCGAGTTGCTGCTCGGCTACTCCGTGGTCTCCGGTCGGCCGTGGTGGCGAGGGGAGATGCGGTGTGGTGGAGCTGCTGGTTGCTGCTGCTGGGTTGCGTGGTTTGCAGGTGAGGGTTCTGGCCACTTCCTCGGAGGTGGGTTGCCGCTGGGCCCAAATCCGGTGCAGAAGGTGCTCGGGGTGCGTCCCCGGCCGATGTCCTCTCTTCGTCTTTAGATCTAGTTCTTCGGAGCTGGTGGTTGTTGCGGCTCGTCAACGCCTTTGGGCTAGGAGCTCTTCTTGCTCCGTGGTGCGACTCTGCAGGCGTCGGCTTCGTCGGGAGGTTTGCCTGCTCTTCAGTCGTGAGGAAGACGAAGGATCTTTCTGGTTTTCTGTTTTCCTGGGAGTTCTTCGTGTTGGGTTGAGGCAGCAGTGCCTTGTTTCGTTTCCTTTGCGTTTCTTTCAGCTTGTATCTGCTTCTGTAATGTGTTCCTTTTCGCTTTAATACAAGTATGGTAATTCAAAAAAAAAGATTTTAACACAAGAATTAGCATGGATTAGCAGTGGGTCCCATGCATGCATGGATCCACTTGGATATAAACAACCAATTATTGTGTACCCAACCTGCCAAAAAGTGGATTTTTAGGGCTGTTTGATCCGTGTGGAGTTGAGCATGGTTTCTTTTTAAAATGTGACCACAAAATGTTGAGTTGAGCATGTTTTTTTCAATGTGAGCTCGACTCGGCTTTTTATTCTTCGTTACTCGGAAAATGACAAACAAGGTACCAAAATTATCAGGAGAACAATACCTATTTATTCATGTCATGTTCATGCATATTTAAACCACATTTTAGTACTGTAATAATTCATAAGCAATGTGGTCATTAAGTTAAATATGGGGTTGCTTCCAAATAATTACACCAATTATTTGGCACTCCATTTAAATTGTTAGCTAAATTAAATAATGATGTCTATGCATAAACTTGACATGTCATCATGATTGTGCATTGCACCTCCTATATGCCTGTTATTTATTTGTTCTCCTGTTATTGTTTGTGTATCAGTAGATTCAGGAGTCGAGGTTCCACCACCGTACCTTGACGATCCATGCTATACGCCCCGTCAGCAAGGCAAGAGATAACCTAACCTTGTTGGCATATCTCATCCTATTTTTTTATACAAGTATTTTTTCCACCATAATATTGCATTCGATTCCAATGTCAACTTTTGGTCAATGTGTAGAGTATCCTATAAATTGCATATTCCCTAAACCATTACATGTCTTCCCTCCTATGATCCATAGGTTTGATTTGTTGGCCTGAGTAAATTCATATCTGCAGAATATATGCTTAGCTATGCTTAGCCATGATTAGTCAAATGCTTAGTCGCCCGATGATTATTTCCATGATTATGAAATTGATGGAATGTTCGGACAAGGTGGAAACTTGTGGTAATTAATAAAAATGATTAAAGGCTTGGATGAGTTGCCATCGGGGTTGGTGGTGTTTTGTCTCATTCTTGCCACCTAGGTGCGAGTTCTTTACCTCTTGAACCAAGACCGAGCATGCTTCCAATGGTGGGACATATTGAATCCTTACTAACCGAATAAATTGTGCGGGCGTATCCAAGGGTACTCTAGTTTGCGATTTCCATTTGCGTGTGAGTTGCAGGTTGGATGAAGGTGCGATGAAGATGGGGGTGTGTAGGTTGTGGCGATGGGGGCAGGGTGTTGAAATAGGCACTGAACTTATCCTATCGTCACGATGACCCTTGGATAGTCTCATGCAAGGTAAAGGTTTAACCACGCCCGCCCTGCCGGCTTTCCTCGGAAGAGAGCTAATTGTACAGGCAAGGGGTCGGACGGTACCGGTGGTAAAAACAGTACACCCCTGTAGGGTTTAATCTTTTCGAAAAGCCGTGTCTACGGTTATGGACGACTTGGGAATAGATGATAAGATCATAGAAAACCTGAACTTAATTAAAATTTGGCAACTTGTGATAAAAGGTTCATTTCCTCGAGGGTGATTCGAGGGAGTGCCTTGGTGGAGATGAGTGGTGGATTCTGGATACTGTTGGTTCAATGTGAACTAACGAATGAAAGCTTACTATCTTATCCCCTTGTGAAAAACCTTCTGAGTAGTCGATGCCATGAGTCATTGTCTTTAAAAAAGGAAAACTAGCTTTATGCAAAAAAAACTACTATACAGCTTTGAAGCCAATCATCATTGGGCCTATATCGGCCTAGTAACCTTGTGAGTACGTTGTACTCAGCCTTGCTTTGTTGATTATTATTTGTTTCAGAGGAGGACATCACCGAACAAGAAGGTGAGTTTTTGTTGACATCGACGAGTAGTCTGGGGTTCTTAGGTGGCAGCTTGGGACGTCACGGAACAGGCTGGCTGGGATTTGTTATTGTATGCCTCTTAGGCCATAATTTGGATCTTGTTGTTTAGACAACTAAATTTGCTTCCACTTGATGTAATGTTGGGTCTGTGACCTCTGATGTGTAATTCGCTATCTTTCTCATTATATGAGTTGAACTATGATCTCTTTGTGTCGTAGATTTTGTGATGTGCCAGATGTTCCACAGTCTTGATCTCTCTATTATGCATTGATAGCTATGCCAGTGTTCATGGCATGATAGAGGTGTTGCGTTGCCGATGATCCATTCCGAGCACGCCTGCCAAAGGTTTTGGCCTGGGAGTGGTAACCCCAGTAACCTTCGATTGTGTAGCATGGCCTGTGGGTTACATAGCATCTCTGTATAATTCCAGGGTCGAGGCGCTACAGCCTTCTGGGCGAACTCCTCCTCCATGGCGTCTCGTTTCTTGACGAGGCGCGTCCGCCTCGGCACGGAGGTTGCTCTCCCTCTGGTCAAGAGCCTCCTGATAGGAGACCAGGACTTTCTCGAGTTGCTCCAGACGAGCCCTCTCCGTCTGATGCTCCGCAGCGGTGCATGTAAGCTCGCACTCGCACAGCGCAAGCTCACTCTCTGCGTCCGCAGCAGCTTGCAGGCGCGCCTCCGCCTCCACCTCCTTCGCCGCCGCGGTCAGCAGGGCGGCCTCCATCGCCGCGTGCTGCCACCCCTCCTCACCTGCCATGCGCGCCTCTTGGACCTCGCGTCGTGACGCCGCAAGGCGCCGACACTCAGCCTCATGCGCGGCACGCTCCGCTGCGAAATGCCGGCGCTCGGCCTTAAGCTCGGCAAGCCCCGCTGCAAGACTCACTCCGAGCCTGTCGATGGCATGGTGGGCACGTGCCAGCAAGCTAATATTCGGATGGCTTGCCGCCGGTGCGGTCCCAGAAACTACGATGTCCCAGCCCATCACCACGGGCTGGTCAGGAAGGTCCTTTGTTGCTGGGAGCTCCCTCCGTACCAGGGCGAGGCGTTCTCTCCCCCGACGCCTCCCCCAGGCGCTGTCCCTGACGCACCTTGAGGCGCTGCCCCAGAAGGGACGATGACCTGGGCCTGAGCAGACAGCCCTAGCTCTATCCCCTCCGCGGTCGCGCCTGTCGTGCCCGCCACGGGGGTCTCTCCCGCGGCTGTCTCCGCTACCGTCGCTGCCACAGTTGTGGCTCCTGCCAACTCCGTCATAGCACCCCCGTCCGCGGCCGCCCGGGCCTCCGGCACTGTCCTCCTGGCAGTGGACGGCGCGGTGGCGACCGCATCGCTCCGCGGCACCTTCGCTGGCGTATCCCTACAAGCGACTTTGGGTGTCAAGACAAGTGTCGATGCGAAGAAAATAAAGGAAAGTCGCGGGTTTTCTCGTGCGGAGCTTACGAGCTGACGAATAGCCACGGCCTCTTCATCACCCCAATCCGTGGGGTTGAACCGCCTGGGATGGAGGACCCTGCCTCCACTGCCTCCTCCGAGCGGTGCCTTCGCAAGGATGTCTCCTCACCGTCGTCGCCACTGTCGGCCCCTCCGTGTACCTCGTCAGAGTACACCACTACCACAGAAAGGGTTATAGGGAGGTTGGCACTCTGTGGCGCACCATTAATTGGTGCGCCACCGAAATTTTTTTTGTGGCGCACCAAGCCCGGTGCGCCACAAAAATTCACATTTCTGTGGCGCACGTTTTTTGGTGCGCCACAGAATTTTGCAGCGCATCATCCCCCGTGCGCTACAGAAAGTCAGATTTCTGTGGCGCACCAGCGCCGTGCGCCACAGAAACCTGACTTCGTGTGGCGCACCATGCCCCGTGTGCCACAGAATTGTGCTCATTCTATGGCGCATATTATTTGCGTGCGCCACAGATACCAGTTATTAGATCTGAGATATTGATTTGGTCAAACCCACGTACGCCCAGGCCCCACACGCACCACACTGCTGCTCTCCACGCACGGACCCACACAGCTGCACACCAGCCAAACGCCAGCCACACACACACCACGCACGCGCACGTTCTCTTCTCTCTCTCCCACACCACCACGCACGCACCCACCTGCCCATTGTAACAGCCCGAGCTTGGTAACGAAAAATACGAAGAATTTTTCCACTTTTGCATTCTTGTTTGCATCATGGCATATCTTTAATTTGCTAATGTGAACAAACCACAAATGGGAAAACAATGATATGAGGGAAGCCAAAACTTCCCAAAACCCTTACTTCTTGAAATGCAAACTATGATGTAACCCTTGTCATGGCAAGTGACCTTATGGTCTAGCATTTTCACCTAAAGTCCAACCATTGCTCAAGAAAACAAATGGCTTGTCCTCTAATTTTGTTCCAAGTCTCAAAGCTTCTTTTGTGTTGCAAGGCACTTCCTTTTTGTGAACCATGTTATGCTACCATAAAAATCTCAGGGAAAATATGGGGAGCTTCCTTTTCTGGTTGGGAGCATCCCTAAAAATTTCTGTAATTTTTGGAGTTGTTCTTATGCCTTTTCAAAATCTGGCCTTTCTGCCAAATCTGTGGTCATTCGGAATGACCCGGAAATTTCCAGATCTATTCCGGGCCAGTCGGAATTTTCCGGACCCCTCCGGAAAATTCCGGACGAAGCACAGTGGCGACAGGGCGCACTGGCGCCATGCCGCCACCTCCTCCGCGCCCATGCCGCACGCCGCCGTGGCAAATGGAGGGCTAGCAAGCCCGTGAACGGCCTCACCTGCCCCGTATTCCTCTCTCCTCCTCGTCCCTCCCCTTTTCCCGGATCGAGGGAGAGCTCTCGTTCCTCTCACCGCACGCCGTAGCACCGCCGCCGTCCTCCGTGCATCGCCGTCGACTCCGGTCACCTTGGAGCAAGCCGAAGCCACCACTCGCTCCGCCTGCTCCTCCTCCACCTTTCCCACCGAAGGACGCTTGCTGGGAGGCCTCGGGTCGAGCTAATCGAGCTCGGCTTCCCGAGTTGGTCCGCCGTTCGCCGTGCCCGTCCGCTGCGAAATCCGGCCACCGCGGTCGACCCCGTCCTCTCCGACCACACGGGAGTGCTCCTGGTGAGCACACACGCCTCTCAGGCCTCCTCCCGTTTCCCCTCTCCCCCTCTTGCGTTTTCTTCGTGCGAAATCGCCGCCGCCGTTGTTTTTCTGCCCACATTCGAGCCGTCCGGAATCGCCCGGATTATTCCGGATCGATTCCGAGTCGCCCGGAAAATTCCGGACATTTCCGGACGAATTCCGAAACTCTAACAGAAGGATTTTGAGGTCACCTCGGATTTGGCTCGGAATGAGCCCGGATTATTCCGGACCATCCGGAATATTCCGGCCCAATCCGGATAAATTCCGAACCATCTGTAAAACTTGAAAACCAGATTCCTTCAACTTCTTTTCTTTGAATCTTGCAAATGTTATACCATTTTGTTCAGTGTTTCAAATGCTATCTAAATATGCTAGTATCACCTCATGACAACAACTTGCCCTTTTATATAAATCCTTACTTGGTTAAAGGATATAAATCCACATAATCTTTTAAACTGCTAATTATCCATCGGCACTCCGAAAACTACCAATAAGGCACCGAAGTGAACATAAGAACCAAACCTCTTTAATCATGTCATGTTCATGCATTTTGAGCCACTTCTATAATGATTTGATAATTTATGAAGAATGTGGTCACTAAGATAAATATGGAGTGGTGTCCAAATAATTGCACTAACCATTTGGAACTCCATTTAATTTGTTAAATAAATTAAATGATATTATCTTTGCATCAATTGGACATGTCATCATGTGTTTGCGCATTGCACCTTGTGATCGTGTGATTTATGTGTTCTTTGTATTTCTCTTTTGGGTATCGATAGATTCCGGAGTCGAGGGTCTCTCTAACTACCCCGACGAGCAGTACTTCACGCCCGGGCAGCAAGGCAAGAGATAACCTAACCTTCTTGGCATCTAGCATCCTATGTTTTTATCAAATTATTTTATCCACCATAATATTGCATGCGGTTCAAATGTCTCTTTTAGTAAATTTTAGAATATCCTATGAATGCATGTTATTCCCCGAGCCAATCACATGTACCCCTACCTATGAACCCTAGGGTTGAAGTGTTGGCCGAGATAAAGATAGAATTGTTGTATTCATATGCTTAGCTATGCTTAGCCAGGCTTAGTTAAATATTTTAGTTATGTCCGTTGTTTATTTCCATGATTGTTGTTGAAGATGGAATGATGCGGACTTGGTGGATATGTGGGTTGCTTAATTAAAATGCTAAGAAGGCTTGGATGAGTTGCCCTCGGGGAGGGTGGTTTGCCTCATTCTTGCCGCCTAGGATGAGAGTGCTTTTAGCTAGAACCAAGAACCGAGCGTGCTTCCACTGGTGGGTGTATGGGCGCCTCGCTGACCGAATAATTTGTGAGGGGCTTGTCAAGGGTCCTCTAGTTTGCTATTTCCATTTGCGCGTGTGTGGTGTGAGTGGAAAAGGAACGAGGATGATGGCGTGTAGGATGTGACGGTGGGGCAGGGCGCTGGGAGCGCTGAACCTGTCCTTCCGCCACTGATGGTCCTTGAGTAAGCCTCATGCATTGTAAAGGTCTAACCGCGCCCGCTTGCCGGTCTTCCCCGGAAGAGGACCAACTAGGTGAGCCGGACGGTACCAATGGGTAAAATAGTACACCCCTGCAGGGATAATCTTTTCGAAAAACCGTGTCCACGGTTATGGACAAACTCTTGGGAAAGGCGGATTAGCTCATAGATAACATTAACCTAATTGATATGGCAGCTAAAGGTTGCATTAATCAACTTGTGATAAAGGTTCATTTCCTCGAGGGGGAGTCGAGGGAGTGCCTTTGTGTGAGATGAGTGGTGATGGTTGCAAGTAGGTTCGCCGAGAACCGAAGATGATAATGTTACTCTCTTACCCCTTTTATGGAAAATATTCTGAATAGACGATGCCTTGTGTCTTTTACATCTTTTATTGAAAACTGGCTTTATGCAAAAATAGCTACATATACAGCTTTAGAGCCTCCGTCAGTCATTGGGCTTATATCGCCCTACTAAACTTGCGAGTACATCGTACTCAGTCTCTCTTTGCTGCCTCTATGATTTTGTTTTTCAGAGGAGGAAGACACCGAGCAACTAGGTGGTTTCTTCGTTGACGTCGACTACTAGTCTGGGGTTCCCAGGTGGCAGCTTGGGACCGTGGAACAAGCTGGCTTGGGTGATGTTTATTTGTAGGCCTCTTAGGCCATATTTTGCTTCTTGTTGTTAGACAACGCTACCCGCTTCCGTTTGTTGAATTGTTGGATCTGTGATCCTTTTGCTTGTAATATTTGTATTCTTCTCGTTATATGAGTTGCTATACTTTTGTGTCGTAGAGTCGTGCTTTGTGCCAGTTCTGTTCCACAAGTCTCGATCTTTGTCTTATACATTGATGGTTGTGTCGGATTCATGGCCTCTCTGTATAATTCCGGGGTCGGGGTGCTACAAGTTGGTATCAGAGCCGGACTGCCTGTAGGAAACCCTTTCTTTTGGTCGATGTCGAGTCTAGTGAAAATTATTTTAACCTAAAAATGAGTTGTGAAAACCTTCTTAGGATTCTTTTTACTCCTCATCCAACTCGCTCCACTCTGATTCTTACCTCTATTTGTTTTATGCTTGGTGTCGATGTTTAGGTTCTCGGGGTTTGGGTTCTTACCGTCCAGTTGTACCTCGAGTCCGTTATATCTGTTTGATATCGCCACGAGGACGTGATGTCACCGTGGTTGCCGAAATCTGTCTTTGGTGGTTGTTGCTTCTTAAATATCTATATCTGGGAGCAACCAATGATCTTTCTTATCTGTCAGGTTTGGTTATTAACTTGCCGTTGTTCCAATTCTTCAGGATGGCTCCTACCCGTCGTGGGGAGCATAGCAACCCTGACCCACCGCCTCCACCCTCAATGGCGGAGGTTATGATGGCTATCGAGCAAAACCGTCTGCGCAATGAGCTGTTGCTCGAGCAGCTGGTCCAGCAAGGGGCCAGGAGGAACACGGACTGCACCACTCTCAACCAGTTCTTGCGGTCCCAGCCTCCCACTTTCTCCGAAGCTAAGGAGCCGCTTGATGCGGATGATTGGCTTCGGGCGATCGAGCGCAAGTTTGCCGCTCTTCATGTCCCGGCGGCGGAGCACGTCAACTTCGCCACCTACCTTCTGGAAGGAGCCACCGGCTCCTGGTGGGAGAGCCACGTGGCCATGGTTGCCGCGGGCCATGTTATCACTTGGGAGGAGTTCCGCACCGCCTTCCGTGCGGCGTACATCCCCAAGCCCATCCTCGAGCTCAAGAGGCGGGAGTTCCTGGACCTAACCCAGGGACGCATGGACGTCCAGTCTTATGGACGGGAGTTCAACCACCTCTCCCGTTACGCCCCTCGGGACGTGACGAATGATGAGGACAAGCAATACCTCTTCCGCAAGGGGCTCGCACCTCGTCTTCGATACGAGCTCCTACCCTTGAAGTTCACCTCCTATCAAGAGCTCTACAACAAGGCTCTCACCATGGAGCAAGGGAGGAAGGAGCTAGAGGCTTCTAAGAGGCCAGCTTCCACCGACCACCAGAGCTCCTCCTCCTCGGAGGGCAAGAAGCGCAAGGTCTTCGTGCCTTTCAGCGCTGTGCCAAAGGCGCCCTTCGCGCCGAAGCCCACCGGGTACCTGCCACCTCCGCCTCGCCCAGCTACTTCGACCTTGGGTGCGGCTGGAGGCGGTTTTCGACCTCGACTACCTGCACCACCGGGGCTCACTTGCTTCTCTTGTGGCCAGCCGGGGCACTACTCCAGGGAGTGTCCTCAGAAGGCACCGACTACCTCAGCACCGGCACCAGCACCCTCTACCCCAGCCACCAAGGCTACCACCATCAGCCGTGGCCGCCTGAACCACGTCTCGGCTGAAGGCGTTGAGGAGGACCCCGGAGTTCTCATGGGTACGCTTCGAATCAATACATATCCAGCTTCAGTATTATTTGATTCTGGAGCTTCGCATTCGTTCATATCCATATCGTATGCACACAACCATCAAATACCGTTTGTGATGATGGATCCCCCGTTAGTGGTCAAGACCCCGGGCTCTAGTTGGCGTACCAATTGGATAACTTCTGAGGTGCAGATTTCCGTAGGATCCACCCCTTTTCCATTCCAGTTGATAGCTCTGAGGTCAGAGGGTATCGATGTTATTCTGGGTATGGACTGGTTAGTCAAGTATCAGGCCAACCTGGACTGTGCTGCCAAGACTGTCTCAGTGATCCATCCACACTATGGGGAAGTGCGCTATTGGTCCCCTTCATCCGCAGCTCCATCTGCTGTTACCCCTTTTTCCCCGGAGATCAGTCTGTATTTCATGGAAGGTGTCACCCCGCCTGAAATACATGAAGTGGGGGTGGTGTGCGATTTCCCCGATGTTTTTCCGGAGGAATTGCCCGGCATGCCACCTGATCGCAGCGTGGAGTTTGTGATTGAGTTGGTTCCGAGAACCGCCCCGGTTTCCAAGACGCCCTACCGTATGCCAACGGAAGAGCTAGCTGAATTGAAGAAGCAACTTGATGAGCTACTGGAAAAAGAATTCATCCGGCCGAGTAGCTCACCTTGGGGCTGCCCGGTCATCTTTGTCAAGAAGAGGGATACAAATGTTCCTCGACTGGTCGTTGACTACCGCCCTCTTAATGCGGTGACCATCAAGAACAAGTATCCAATTCCTCGAATAACCGACTTGTTCGATCAATTAGCTGGAGCCACTGTGTTCTCCAAGATGGATCTGAGGTCAGGTTACCATCAGATAAAGATCCGGAAGGAGGATATTCTGAAGACGGCTTTCACTACCCGCTATGGGTTATATGAGTACACCGTCATGTCTTTCGGCCTCACAAATGCTCCGGCTACATTCATGAGGCTAATGAACTCCATCTTCCACGAGTACCTCGACAAGTTCGTCATCATTTACATCGATGACATCCTTGTGTACTCCAAGATCGAAGACGAACATGCTGAGCATCTCCGACTTGTTTTGACCAAGCTCCGTGATCACCGTCTATATGCCAAGTTCTCTAAATGTGAGTTTTGGCTGAAGGAGCTCATCTTTCTCGGTCATGTGGTGTCCGCTGCCGGAGTAGCGGTGATACCCGACAAAATTCAGGCAATCCTGGATTGGCCAACTCCCAAATCCGTCAAAGATATTCGAAGCTTCCTTGGATTGGCGGGTTATTACCGTCGATTTATTGAGGGCTTCTCCAAAATAGCAAAGGCACTGACTGACCTCCTCAAGAAAGGCAAACAATTTGTGTGGTCAGAAAAGGCTGAAGAGAGTTTCCAAACCCTCAAGGTCAAGCTCACCACCACTCCGGTGCTTGTCCTTCCTGACACCGACAAGGACTTTGTCGTATATTGTGATGCATCTCTCCAAGGCTTGGGCTGTGTTTTGATGCAAGAAGGCCATGTGGTCGCCTATGCCTCCCGTCAACTCAAGCCACACGAGGAAAATTATCCAACTCATGATTTGGAGCTTGCCGCCGTGGTACATGCTCTGAAGCAATGGAGGCCCTACCTCTTGGGCAACCGTTGCGAGATCTACTCCGACCATCAAAGTCTGAAGTACCTATTCACCCAGCCGGATCTGCACTTGAGGCAGAGAAGATGGCTGAAATTGATAAAAGACTATGATGTGACTCTCAACTATCAACCCGACAAGGCCAATGTCGTGGCCGATGCTCTAAGCCGCAAAGCCTATTGCAATACCGTGATGGTTGAAAAGGCGCAACCGGCTCTCCACGAGGAATTTGCTAAATTGAATTTGGAAATTGTTCCTTCGGGTTTTCTAGCTAACCTTGAGATCAAATCCACTCTCGAGGATGATATCAAGGCCGCCCAACAAAATGATCCTGAAATCCTTGAGATCAAAGAGAAGATCGCTAATGGAAAGGCCAATTGTTTCTTGGTTGATGACCATGGTGTGGTCTACTTTGGTGACCGTCTAGTGGTGCCCAAGAGTGGAAACATGAGGGAATTGATCCTTTCTGAAGCTCATGAGTCACCCATCTCTATTCACCCAGGTAGCACAAAAATGTATCAAGATCTTCGCCCTCAATTCTGGTGGTCTTGCATGAAGCGTGAGATCGCCGAGTATGTTGCGGAATGCGACGTCTGTCGCCGAGTGAAGGCGGAACATCAAAGGCCAGCCGGCACCCTTCGCCCCATAGCCATTCCCGAGTGGAAATGGGATGAAGTGGGTATGGATTTCATCACCGGCTTCCCGAGATCACAAAAGGGTAACAATGCCATTTGGGTTGTCATTGACCGTCTATCCAAAGTCGCCCATTTCCTCCCGGTTCGAGAGGATATCAATTCCGCTCAATTGGCCGAGCTCTATATGGCCCGGATTGTTCCCTTGCACGGGGTTCCTTTGAGGATCATCTCCGACCGTGGAAGCTTATTTACGTCCAAGTTTTGGCAAAGTTTCCAAAAGGCCCTTGGAACCCGTCTCAATTTCAGCACCGCCTATCACCCTCAAACCGATGGTCAAACTGAAATGGTGAATCAAGTTCTTGAGGACATGCTTCGGGCTTGTGTCATCTCTTTCGGCAAGAGTTGGGAAAAATACCTCCCTCTCGCCGAGTTCTCCTACAACAATAGCTATCAAGCCAGCTTGCAAATGGCTCCCTTCGAGGTCCTTTATGGGAGAAAATGCCGGACTCCTCTCAATTGGTCTGAAACCGGGGAGAGGTCACTCTTCGGTCCTGATGTGATCAATGAAGCCGAAGAGAAAGTCCGTGTCATTCGAGAAAACCTCAAAGCCGCTCAATCCCGTCAGAAAAGCTACTATGACAAGCACCATCAAGAGGTCCACTATGAAATCGGTGATAAAGCCTATCTTCGAGTCTCTCCTCTCCGAGGCGTTCGTCGTTTCGGAATCAAGGGCAAATTGGCACCTCGCTATGTTGGCCCTTTCACCATCCTAGCCAAGCGAGGAGATCTCTCCTATCAACTTGAGTTGCCCTCCAATTTCCCGGATGTCCATGATGTTTTCCATGTCTCCCAACTCCGCCGGTGTTTCAAGGATCCCATCCGTGGGGTTGATCATGAGGCCTTGGACATTCAAGAGGATTTGACCTATCGCGAGCATCCTATCCGCATCTTGGATGAAGCGGAGAGGAAAACCCGCAACAAGTCCATCAAGTTTCTCAAGGTGCAATGGTCTAACCATTCCGAAGAAGAAGCCACATGGGAGCGAGAAACTAGTCTTCGTCAGGAATACCCCGCCTTCTTAACTCAAGCCTAGAATCTCGGGGCGAGATTCTTGTAAGGGGGGTAGATTTGTAACAGCCGAGCTTGGTAACGAAAAATACGAAGAATTTTTCCACTTTTGCATTCTTGTTCGCATCATGGCATATCTTTAATTTGCTAATGTGAACAAACCACAAATGGGAAAACAATGATATGAGGGAAGCCAAAACTTCCCAAAACCCTTACTTCTTGAAATGCAAACTATGATGTAACCCTTGTCATGGCAAGTGACCTTATGGTCTAGCATTTTCACCTAAAGTCCAACCATTGCTCAAGAAAACAAATGGCTTGTCCTCTAATTTTGTTCCAAGTCTCAAAGCTTCTTTTGTGTTGCAAGGCACTTCCTTTTTGTGAACCATGTTATGCTACCATAAAAATCTCAGGGAAAATATGGGGAGCTTCCTTTTCTGGTTGGGAGCATCCCTAAAAATTTCTGTAATTTTTGGAGTTGTTCTTATGCCTTTTCAAAATCTGGCCTTTCTGCCAAATCTGTGGTCATTCGGAATGACCCGGAAATTTCCGGATCTATTCCGGGCCAGTCGGAATTTTCCGGACCCCTCCGGAAAATTCCGGACGAAGCACAGTGGCGACAGGGCGCACTGGCGCCATGCCGCCACCTCCTTCGCGCCCATGCCGCACGCCGCCGTGGCAAATGGAGGGCTAGCAAGCCCGTGAACGGCCTCACCTGCCCCGTATTCCTCTCTCCTCCTCGTCCCTCCCCTTTTCCCGGATCGAGGGAGAGCTCTCGTTCCTCTCACCGCACGCCGTAGCACCGCCGCCGTCCTCCGTGCATCGCCGTCGACTCCGGTCACCTTGGAGCAAGCCGAAGCCACCACTCGCTCCGCCTGCTCCTCCTCCACCTTTCCCACCGAAGGACGCTTGCTGGGAGGCCTCGGGTCGAGCTAATCGAGCTCGGCTTCCCGAGTTGGTCCGCCGTTCGCCGTGCCCGTCCGCTGCGAAATCCGGCCACCGCGGTCGACCCCGTCCTCTCCGACCACACGGGAGTGCTCCTGGTGAGCACACACGCCTCTCAGGCCTCCTCCCGTTTCCCCTCTCCCCCTCTTGCGTTTTCTTCGTGCGAAATCGCCGCCGCCGTTGTTTTTCTGCCCACATTCGAGCCGTCCGGAATTGCCCGGATTATTCCGGATCGATTCCGAGTCGCCCGGGAAATTCCGGACATTTCCGGACGAATTCCGAAACTCTAACAGAAGGATTTTGAGGTCACCTCGGATTTGGCTCGGAATGAGCCCGGATTATTCCGGACCATCCGGAATATTCCGGCCCAATCCGGATAAATTCCGAACCATCTGTAAAACTTGAAAACCAGATTCCTTCAACTTCTTTTCTTTGAATCTTGCAAATGTTATACCATTTTGTTCAGTGTTTCAAATGCTATCTAAATATGCTAGTATCACCTCATGACAACAACTTGCCCTTTTATATAAATCCTTACTTGGTTAAAGGATATAAATCCACATAATCTTTTAAACTGCTAATTATCCATCGGCACTCCGAAAACTACCAATAAGGCACCGAAGTGAACATAAGAACCAAACCTCTTTAATCATGTCATGTTCATGCATTTTGAGCCACTTCTATAATGATTTGATAATTTATGAAGAATGTGGTCACTAAGATAAATATGGAGTGGTGTCCAAATAATTGCACTAACCATTTGGAACTCCATTTAATTTGTTAAATAAATTAAATGATATTATCTTTGCATCAATTGGACATGTCATCATGTGTTTGCGCATTGCACCTTGTGATCGTGTGATTTATGTGTTCTTTGTATTTCTCTTTTGGGTATCGATAGATTCCGGAGTCGAGGGTCTCTCTAACTACCCCGACGAGCAGTACTTCACGCCCGGGCAGCAAGGCAAGAGATAACCTAACCTTCTTGGCATCTAGCATCCTATGTTTTTATCAAATTATTTTATCCACCATAATATTGCATGCGGTTCAAATGTCTCTTTTGGTAAATTTTAGAATATCCTATGAATGCATGTTATTCCCCGAGCCAATCACATGTACCCCTACCTATGAACCCTAGGGTTGAAGTGTTGGCCGAGATAAAGATAGAATTGTTGTATTCATATGCTTAGCTATGCTTAGCCAGGCTTAGTTAAATATTTTAGTTATGTCCGTTGTTTATTTCCATGATTGTTGTTGAAGATGGAATGATGCGGACTTGGTGGATATGTGGGTTGCTTAATTAAAATGCTAAGAAGGCTTGGATGAGTTGCCCTCGGGGAGGGTGGTTTGCCTCATTCTTGCCGCCTAGGATGAGAGTGCTTTTAGCTAGAACCAAGAACCGAGCGTGCTTCCATTGGTGGGTGTATGGGCGCCTCGCTGACCGAATAATTTGTGAGGGGCTTGTCAAGGGTCCTCTAGCTTGCTATTTCCATTTGCGCGTGTGTGGTGTGAGTGGAAAAGGAACGAGGATGATGGCGTGTAGGACGTGACGGTGGGGCAGGGCGCTGGGAGCGCTGAACCTGTCCTTCCGCCACTGATGGTCCTTGAGTAAGCCTCATGCATTGTAAAGGTCTAACCGCGCCCGCTCGCCGGTCTTCCCCGGAAGAGGACCAACTAGGTGAGCCGGACGGTACCAATGGGTAAAATAGTACACCCCTGCAGGGATAATCTTTTCGAAAAGCCGTGTCCACGGTTATGGACAAACTCTTGGGAAAGGCGGATTAGCTCATAGATAACATTAACCTAATTGATATGGCAGCTAAAGGTTGCATTAATCAACTTGTCATAAAGGTTCATTTCCTCGAGGGGGAGTCGAGGGAGTGCCTTTGTGTGAGATGAGTGGTAATGGTTGCAAGTAGGTTCGCCGAGAACCGAAGATGATAATGTTACTCTCTTACCCCTTTTATGGAAAATATTCTGAATAGACGATGCCTTGTGTCTTTTACATCTTTTATTGAAAACTGGCTTTATGCAAAAATAGCTACATATACAGCTTTATAGTCTCCGTCAGTCATTGGGCCTATATCGCCCTACTAAACTTGCGAGTACATCGTACTCAGTCTCTCTTTGATGCCTCTATGATTTTGTTTTTTAGAGGAGGAAGACACCGAGCAACTAGGTGGTTTCTTCGTTGACGTCGACTACTAGTCTGGGGTTCCCAGGTGGCAGCTTGGGACCGTGGAACAAGCTGGCTTGGGTGATGTTTATTTGTAGGCCTCTTAGGCCATATTTTGCTTCTTGTTGTTAGACAACGCTACCCGCTTCCGTTTGTTGAATTGTTGGATCTGTGATCCTTTTGCTTGTAATATTTGTATTCTTCTCGTTATATGAGTTGCTATACTTTTGTGTCGTAGGGTCGTGCTTTGTGCCAGTTCTGTTCCACAAGTCTCGATCTTTGTCTTATACATTGATGGTTGTGTCGGATTCATAGCCTCTCTGTATAATTCCGGGGTCGGGGCGCTACACCCATCTCTCTCATTTTTCTCATCTTCTCCCTCTAATCCAGATGCGCCGCCGCCGCGTGGCCGTGGACGAACTGCTGGCGTACGTGCACACGCATCGCAGGTCGACTCGCCGCACCGACGCATCGCGCGTGTCTTCCCAGTTGAACGCGGGACCCGAGCGGAACCTCCCCGGCTGACGCGTCGCCACTCTCTCCCTCCCCGGCAGCCGCGCTGCCCTTCTCTCCCTCCCCGGCCGCTGCCGTGCTCTGCCATATCCGCGACCTGGAGCTCACCGTCCTCACCTCCACATCGTCTGTGAGGCGGCCGTCGCGAGTGATTCGTCTCCGCCGCGTCGCACATCGGAGCACGGAGGCGAGAAGCAGAAGGGTCGCGTCGATGGGCGGCGGCCTCCTCGCCGAGATCGGCGGCTCCTTCCGGGACGGCTTCACCGGCCGCTACCTCCCCGACCGCCAGCCGCCACCGACCCGGTCCCTTCCCTGCCCAAAGTCCCCGCCGCACGCCGCCGCTGCTGCTGGCGTCACTGATGGCGTCCTGGGAGCGGCTCGCACCCTCGTGGCTAGGCTCGAGGCCTGGATCGACTTTCCGTCACCGTTTGCTTGGAGTTTGTGGAGGCCCTCACCGACGATGACTGCTACCACCAGCAACCACTCCTTCTACAGCCGAGGTCGACTTGCCCACCCGGAGGACCACCAGGAGGGACGGCGGGCGGGGATGCGGATGCGGGCGAAAGAATCTTCGGCCGCCATCGGTGGCTGCCAGCATTATTTTTTAAATGAAAAACGCTTTCTGTGGCGCACCTAGGTGGGGTGCGCCACAGAATCTGTTCGTATTTCTATGGCGCATATGCTAGGTGCGCCACAGAAATTGTTTTTGTGGCGAGAATTCTGTGGCGCACCCAGCAATTTGGAGGGTGCGCCACAGAATTGCAATTTGGTGCGCCACTGATAGCCATTTCTGTGGTAGTGCACGGCGCACCTCCTCAGCCGCACATCCAGAGGCACCATCTCCTCCTCAGCGTCAGAATCCTCGAGCGGGCCGTAGGCGATAAGAGGCCCGGGGGAAGGTGCCCTCCCATCATCGTCACCATCAAGAACGACCACCTCGCGGGCAACCCCCGCCTGTGACGTCTCGTCCTCAGCACCTTCGTCCCCGGCTGTCGCGTCCGCCTCGACCTCCTCCTGAGGCAGCACGACGCCCACTAGGCCCCACGCATCGAAGGTCGGCATCTCTTGCCGGATCTGGTCCCGCAAGCCCTGCTTCCTCATGTATAGCGGACGGACTTCCCCGGCGGGCTTCCCAACGCCCCACACTCCGAAGAGCGCGCGAGTAGCGGCGTCGACCGCCGCAGTGTTAAGCCCGCAATTCGACAGCCGGATATCGTCCGACGAGTTGGTGAGCGTCCACATCGGCCTCTAGTGCTCCTGCAGTGGCGCAACGCTCTGCCGCAGGAACTCTGCCACCACCATCTGCCCCGTAAGGCCCTTCTGCTTCAGGAGGGCGATTCGCTTTATGAGGGGCCGCGTCGCCTCGCCCCCGCGCAGGCGGGAGCTGCACCACGCCGCCTGGATTTTCTTCAGCCGCTCGGTGGGGAGCTCAAGTAGTGCCTCGTCACCTCGATCGACATCCACGTACACCCAGTCGTGGCGGAAGTCCTCCAGCTTCCTGGTCCCTGCCATGGAGACTAGGTCTCCCGACATCTTGGGCTCTAGGCGGAAGGAGATGCAGCCGGTGATGTCTGGCATGTGTAGCACCCCGACCCCGGAATTATACAAAGAGGCTATGTAACCCACAGGCTATGCTACACAATCGAAGGGCATGGGGTTACCGCTCCCATGCAACACCTCGATTATGCCATAAACACTGGCATAACTATCAATGTATAATAAAGATATCAAGACTTGTGTAACAACTGGCACATCACAGACTCTATGACACAAAAGATCATATAGCAACTCATATAGCGAGAAAGATACAAATTACACAACAGGGGTCACAGACCCATCAGTACAACAAGCGGAAGCCAAATATGTTGTCTAAACAACAAGATCCAAAATAGGGCCTAAGAGGCCTACAGATAAACATCCCAGCCAGCTTGTTCCACGACGTCCCAAGCTACCACCTGGGAACCCCAGACTACTCATCGATGTCAACAAAGAACCCACCTTCCTGCTCGGTGACGTCCTCCTCTGAAACAATTAATATTCAACAAAGAGAGACTGAGTACGACGTACTCGCAAGTTTAGTAGGGCGATATAGGCCCAATGATGACAATGGCTCTAAAGCTGTATAGTAGTTATTTTGCATAAAGCTAGTTTTCCTTTTTAAAAGACATAAATGACTCATGGCATCGACTACTCAGAAGGTTTTTCACAAAAGGATAAGATTGCAAATTTTCTTTCTTCGGTTCACCTGGAACCAATAGTAGCCAGAAACACCACTCGTCTTCGCCAAGGCACTCCCTCGAATCACCCTCGAGGAAATGAACCTTTTAGTCACACGTTGAGTTGCAACCTCTAGTTGCCAAATTTTAATTAAGATTCATGTTTTCTATGAGCTAATCCGCCTTTTCCAAGAATTGTCCATAACCGTGGACACGGCTTTTCGAAAAGATTAAACCCTGCAGGGGTGTACTAATTTACCCACCGGTACTGTTCGACCCATTGCCTGTACAATTAGCTCTCTTCCGGGGAATGCCGGCAGGGCGGGCGCGGTTAAACCTTTACAATGCGTGAGACTATCCAAGGGTCATCGTGACGACAGGACAAGTTTATCCCGCCTATTTCAGTCCCTACTCCCATCGTCACATCCTAAACACAACCACCCTCTTCATCGCACCTTCATCACCTGCAACTCACACGCAACTGGAAAGCGCAAACTAGGGGACCCTTGGATACGCCCGCACAAATTATTCGGTTAGAGAGGATTCCATATGTCCCCACCGTTGGAAGCACGCTCGGTTCTTGGTTCTAGCTAAAAGCACTCTCAGCCTAGGCGACAAGAATGAGGCAAAACACCATCCCCCGATGGCAACTCATCCAAGTCTTTAAGCATTTTAATTATTTACGACAAGTATCCACCTTGTCCGAACATTCCTCATAAACATGGAATTAATTACCGGATAGCTAAGCATTCGACTAAGCATGGCTAAGCATAGCTAACCATATATATACAACATTTATAACTTTACCCAGGCCATCACATCAACCTATGGTTCTTAGGAGGGGAAACATGTAATGGTTTAGGGAACATGCAAATCATAGGATACTCTATGTCTGGACCAAAAGTTGACATTAGAATCGAATGCAATATTATCGTGGTCAAAATAATTGTATAAAAAAATAGGATGCTATATGCCAATAAGGTTAGGTTATCTCTTGCCTTGCTGACGGGGCGTGTAGTACGGATCGTCGGGGTAGGTAGGGGAAACCTCGACTCCTGAATCTATCGATACCCAAACAATCATAGAAGAACAAATAAATAACATGACGACAAGGTGCAATGCACAATCATGATGACATGTCAAGTTTATGCAATGATATCATCATATAATTTAGCTAACAATTTAAATTGAGTGCCAAATAATTAGTGCTATTATTTGGAAGCAACCCTATATTTAACTTAGTGACCACATTGTTTATAAATTATTATATTACTAAAAAGTAGCTTAAATATGCATGAACATGACAAGAATAGATAGGTATTCTTCTTCTGATCATTTTGGTACCTCGTTTGTGATTTTTCAATTATCGGTGAATAAATAGTGAATTAAATGATTATTTGAATTTAAATCTTTTAACCAATTAAAGAATCACACCAATATAAAAGTTGTTTTCATGATGTGATATTAGCATGATTAGATAGCATTTGAATTGTTGATCAATTTTTCTGATTAACGAAGAATAAACAGCGAATTAAACGATTATTCAAATTTAAATCTTTATCCATTTTGAAATAACCTCAAAGGAAAAATTTGTTGTCAAGATGTGAAAATAGCATAGCTAGCTAGCCTTTTAGTTGCTGACCATTTTGGTATATCATTTGCAAATTTTGGAACAACATTTATCTAACTATTATTCTTATTTATTATTATTATTATTTTTTTAAATCGGGCCGGCCTCCAGATCGGCCTGGGCCGGTTTCCAGGCCGGGCATATGTCTGAGCCCGCCGGCCTCCTGGCCGGCCCAGACCGACACCCAGGCCGGGCACGTTCCTGAGCCTGCCGGCCTCCTGGCCGGCCGAGCCGGTTCCCAAGCCGGTGGTGAACGCCGGCGGTGACCACGGCGGTGGCGAGCACCGATCCGTCGGTTGAGGGTGTGCGGGGGCAAGTAGAGGGATGCGTTCGTGTGCCTGTCTACGGCGACCTAACGGGGGCGGTCCCGCTGCATTGTGGTCGCCGGAGCGACATGTATGACGGCAGAGTGCAGCGGTTATGCCGAGCTTACGGCGATGGAGGAAACTAGGGGAGGAGGGGAAGGGCAACGATGTCGAGGAGATTCGCCAACTCACCCTCGACGTGTGCGGTGGCTCGGAGCGGACGGGGAAGCTCGGGATCAACAGCGGTGGTGCGGTGATGCTTCGGCCGTAGTCGGGGAAGACGAGGATGGCACAGCCGATTTGGGCGACCCCGCCTCGATTCCGGGCACATGGAGGTAGAGGAGGAGCCGGTGGAGCTGGTGCCCCTCTTCAATCTGTTCTGCAGCCTTCGTAGCGGCGGTGGTTCGTCGGCGAGCACGAGCTAGGGCGTAGACACGAACGGAGAGAGAGGGAGGGAGAGATGGAGCAGGTGGGCGAGTGAGAGGAGAGCGATGGGAGAGAGCATGGTCTCGGGGTTCTTATCCACGGCCAGGGCGGGGAGCACCGCGGCATGGCACCAGTGCGGGTGCGGTGGCGACGGCATCGGGCTGGGCTCGGTCGCTATAGCGATGGAGCTACAGGGGGAGGACGATGGAGATTTTGCAGAAAACCCCCTGGCTTCTTTTTTCTTGCTTTTATTTGACTTTAAACCAGTAGGATTTCAGGGATTTAATTGAGGCATTTTCGTAATCCCAAAAATTATAGAAAAATGCAGGGAGGTTCACAATAGGATA
Source organism: Puccinellia tenuiflora (assembly GCA_012064385.1). Classification (NCBI taxonomy): domain Eukaryota; kingdom Viridiplantae; phylum Streptophyta; class Magnoliopsida; order Poales; family Poaceae; genus Puccinellia; species Puccinellia tenuiflora. The sequence continues at coordinate 793,971 of QRDG01000340.1, forward strand.
AGGAAGCTCCCCATATTTTTATTTTGAATTTTTGTCAAGCTGAACTTCGTTTCAAAATTAGGAAATGATTTGTACCCATTTTGAATTCTCAGTTTTACTTCTTTGCTTGGCAAGAAATTGCTTTTGCCAAATGTGTATGAAATGTTTCCTTGGATCTTCCTGGACAATTTGGAAGTTCAATTTAGTTTGGTTGCCAATTTTAAGCAATGCATTTGGTTTGGAGGTTTGGGAAGGTTTTGCTTCCCCCTTTAAATGTTTTCAAGTGTTGCTTGTTAGAATTAGAAATTTCAAATGCATGCCATGATGCAAACATGAGATGAAAAAGGGGAAAAATAATTCATATTTTCAGTACCAAACTGGGGCTGTTACAAATCTACCCCCTTTACAGGAATCTCGTCCCAAGATTCTAGGCTTGAGTGAAGAAGGCGGGATATTCCTGACGAAGACTAGTTTCACGTTCCCAAGTTTCTTCTTCTTAGGAATGGTTAGACCATTGGATTTTGAGAAACTTGATGGCCTTGTTACGGGTCTTCCTTTCCGCTTCATCCAAGATGCGGACAGGATGCTCCCGGTAAGTTAGATCATCCTGGATATCCAACACTTCATGATCAACCCCACCAATAGGATCTTTGAAGCAACGATGGAGTTGAGAGACATGAAACACATCATGCACATCCGGGAAGTTTGATGGTAGCTCGAGCTGGTAGGAGAGATATCCTCGCTTGGCTAGGATGGTGAAAGGACCAACAAAGCAAGGTGCCAATTTTCCCTTGATCCCGAAACAACGAACGCTTCGGAGGGGAGAGACTCAAAGATAGGCTATATCCCCAATGGCATAGTGAACCTCCTGATGATGTTTATCATAGTAGCTCTTTTTCCTGGACTGGGCAATCTTCAGATTCTCCTGAATGATTCGAACCTTTTCTTCAGCCTCATTGATCACATCAGGACCGAAGAATGGCCTCTCTCCAGTTTCAGACCAATTCAGAGGAGTTCGACATTTTCTCCCATAGAGAACCTCAAATGCAGCCATTTGCAGACTAGCTTGATAACTGTTTTTCTAGGAGAACTCGGCGAGGGGGAGATACTTTTCCCAACCCTTACCGAAGGAGATAACACATGCCCGAAGCATGTCCTCAAGAACTTGGTTTACCCTTTTAGTCTGACCATCAGTCTGAGGATGATAAGTTGTGCTGAAGTTGAGACGGGTTCCCAGAGCCTTTTGGAAGCTTTGCCAGAATTTGGACACAAATAGACTCCCATGGTCGGAGATGATCCTCAATGGAACCCCATGCAAAGGAACAATCCGAGCCATATACAGCTCAGCCAGTTTAACGGAGTTGATATCCTCGCGAACAGGGAGGAAATGGGCGACCTTGGATAGACGATCAATGACTACACAAATGGCATTGTTACCCTTGGGTGACCTCGGAAAACCGGTGATGAAATCCATACCCACTTCATCCCACTTCCACTCGGGGATAGCTATGGGGCGAAGAGTACCAGCAGGCCTTTGATGTTCAGCCTTCACACGGCGACAGACGTCGCATTCAGCAACATACTTGGCAATTTCTCGCTTCATGCGAGTCCACCAGAATCTGCTGCGGAGATCTTGGTACATCTTGGTACTACCAGGGTGGATGGATATGGGAGACACATGTGCTTCTTGGAGTATCCACCCTTTAGTATTCCCCCTCTTGGGCACCACAAGACGGTCCCCAAAATAGACAACACCAGAGTCATCAATGGAGAAACATTTACCTTTCCCACTTGCGATATTCTTTTTGATCTTTCGAATGCCAGCATCATGTTGCTGGGCTTCCTTGATTTCGTCCTCAAGAGTGGATTTGATCTCCAGGTTAGCTAGATATCTGGAGGGAACAATCTCCAGATTAAACCGAGCAAATTCCTCATGGAGAGCAGGTTGGGCCTTTTCAACCATTAAGGTGTTGCAACAAACCTTGCGACTCAGAGCATCTGCCACGACGTTGGCCTTGCCGGGCTGATAGTTGAGGGTCACATCATAGTCCTTGATTAATTCCAACCATCTTCTCTGTCAGAGATTCAGATCCGGCTGCGTGAAGAGATACTTCAGACTTTGATGATCCGAGAAGATTTCGCAACGGTTGCCCAACAGGTAGGGCCTCCATTGATTCAGAGCATGAACCACGGCAGCAAGTTCTAGATCATGAGTTGGATAGTTGTGCTCATGCGGTTTGAGTTGACGAGAAGCATAGGCTACTACATGGCCTTCTTGCATTAGCACACAGCCCAAGCCTTGTAGTGATGCGTCACTGTAGACGACAAAATCTTTGTCTGTGTCAGGAAGGACCAGCACAGGAGTGGTCATGAGTTTGACTTTGAGAGTTTGGAAGCTCTCTTCGGCTTTGTCTATCCACACAAACTTTTTATCTTTCTTGAGAAGATCAGTCAAAGCCTTGGCTATCTTGGAAAAGCCCTCGATGAATCGGCGGTAGTAACCCGCCAACCCAAGGAAGCTACAGATGTCTTTGACGGACTTTGGAGTTGGCCAATCCAAGATTGCCTGAATCTTGTCGGGTATCACAGCTACTCCAGCAACTAACACCACATGACCTAGGATGATGAGCTCCTTTAACCAAAACTCACACTTGGAGAACTTTGCATAGAGACGACGATCACAAAGCTTTGTCAGAACTAGCCGAAGATGCTCAGCATGCTCTTCTTCGGTTTTGGAGTACACGAGGATGTCATCAATGTATATTATAACAAACTTGTCGAGGTACTCATGGAAGATGGAGTTCATAAGCCTCATGAATGTAGCAGGGGCATTGGTGAGGCCGAAGGACATGAGGGTATATTCATATAACCGATAACGGGTGGTGAAAGCCGTCTTCGGAATATCCTCCTTTCTGATTTTAATCTGTTGGTAGCCTGACCTCAGATCTATCTTGGAGAATACCGTTGCACAAGCTAGCTGATCGAATAGGTCATTTATTCAAGGAATAGGATACTTGTTCTTGATGGTTACCGAATTCAGAGGCCGGTAATCAACAACTAGACGAGGAACATTTGAATCCCTCTTCTTGACAAAGATGACCGGGCAGCCCCAGGGTGAGCTACTAGGCCGAAGGAATTCCTTCTCCACCAACTCAACAATTTGTTTTCTTCACCTCAGTCAGCTCTTCCGCTGGCATGCCGTAGAGCCTTTTGGAAATTGGAGCAGTTCCCGGAACCAATTCAATGACAAAATCCACACTTCGATCAGGTGGCATGCCAGGCAATTCCTCAGGAAAGACATAGGGGAAATCAGACACCACCGCTACCTCATGCATTTCAGGCGGGGTGATACCTTCCATAAAACATAGGATGGTCTCCGAAGAGAGGGGAGTGGCTGCGTATGGAGTGGCAGATGTAGGAGACCTGTAACGCACCAGCCCGTAGGTTGGGTGGATCACTGTGACAGTCTTGGCAGCACAATTCAAGTTGGCTTGATATTTGACTAGCCAGTCCATGCCCAGAATGACATCTAGACCATCTGACTTCAGAGCTATCAACGAGAACGGAAAGGGTATTGACCCTATGGAAACCTGAACCTCAGGAGCGATCTAGTTGGTGTGCCAACTAGAGCCTGATGTTTTGACCACTAGAGGGGAGTCCATGTTCACAAACGGTATTTGATGGTTGTGTGCATATGCTATGGATATGAATGAATGCGATGCTCCAGAATCAAACAAGACTGAAGCTCGATATGCATTAATTCGAAGCGTACCCATGAGAACACCGGGGTCCTCTTCAACTCCTTCAGCTGAGACGTGGTTCAGACGACCACGGCTGACAGTCATAGCCTTGGCCGCTGGGGTAGATGGAGCTGGTGCAGGGGTTGAGGTAGCAGGTGCCTTCCCAGGACACTCCCTTGAGTAGTGACCCGGCTGGCCACAGCTGTAGCAAGTCGGCCTCGGTGGTGGTGGTGGCAGCTAAGGACGAAACCCACTTCCAGCCGCACCCAAGGTCGAAGTAGGTGGGCGAGACGGAGGTCGCCTGTACCCTGAAGGCTTTGGCACGAAAGGAGCACGTGGCACAGCACTGAAGGGCACAAAGACCCTACGCTTCTTGCCCTCAGGAGAAGAGGAGCTATGATTGTCCATTGGAGCTGGCCTCTTGGAAGACTCTAGCTCCTTCCTACCTTGCTCCATAGTGAGAGCCTGGTTGTACAGCTCCTTGTAGGACTGGAACTTGAAAGGCAACAGCTCATATCGGAGGCGCGGTGCAAGCCCCTTGAGGAACAGATACTGCTTGTCCTCATCATTGGTCATGTCCCGAGGGGTGTAACGGGAGAGGTGGTTGAACTCACGCCCATAAGCTTGGACGTCCATGTGTCCCTGGGTCAGATCCAGGAACTCCCTCCTCTTGAGTTCCATGATGTGCTTGGGGATGTAAGCCGCACGGAAGGTGGTGCGGAACTCAGCCCAGGTGAAGACATGGCCAGCACCAAACATTGACACATGGCTCTCCCACCAAGAGCCAGCGGCTCCATTCATAAGGTAGGTGGCGAAGTTCACTTGTTCAGCCGCCGGAACATGAAGTGCGACGAACTTGCGCTCGAGAGCACGGAGCCAATCATCAGCGTCCAGCGGCTCTCTAGCTTCCATGAAAGTCGGTGGCTGGGATCGCAAGAACTCGGTGAGAGTGTTGCAGTCATTGTTCCTCCTGGCACCCTGCTGCACCAACTGCTCGAGCAGATGCTCGTTGCGCAGGCGGTTCTCCTCAATAGCCATCAGTACCTCCGCCATTGAGGGTGGCGCCGGTGGCTCAGGATCACCTTTGTTACCATGGCGGGTAGGAGCCATTCTGAAGATTTGGAACAATGACACAGTTAGTAACCATCTCCGAATGTTTAGGATAAAGCATTAGCGTCCTCCATGGTACAGAGATTTAAGATGGTACTAACACAAATAAATAGAACAAAGCAACCACGTGTGACACCACGTCAACGTGGCGGTAGCAAAACAGAAGTAAAGGACTCGAGACACACACTGGATGGTAAGAACCCAACCCCGAGAGCCTAAACTTTGACACAACGCTTAAAACAAATCGAGTTAAGATATCTCAGAGTTAGAGCGAGTTGGTTAAGGAGTAAAAAGAATCCTAAGAGGGTTTTCACAACTCATTTTTAGGTTATAAATAATTTTCTCGATCACTAGACTCGAAATCGACCAATAGAAAGGGTTTCCTACAGGCAGTCCTGCTCTGATAACAATTTGTAGCGCCCCGACCCCAGAATTATACAGAAAGGCTATGTAACCCACAGGCTATGCTACACAATCGAAGGGCATGGGGTTACCACTCCCACGCAACACCTCGATCATGCCATAAACACTGGCATCGTTATCAATGTATAATAAAGAGATCAAGACTTGTGGAACAACTGGCACATCACAGACTCTACGACAAAAAAGATCATATAGCAACTCATATAGCGAGAAAGATACAAATTACACACAGGGGTCACAGACCCATCAGTACAACAAGCGGAAGCCAAATATGTTGTCTAAACAACAAGATCCAAAATAGGGCCTATGAGGCCTACAGATAAACATCCCAGCCAGCTTGTTCCTCGACGTCCCAAGCTGCCACCTGGGAACCCTAGACTACTCGTCGATGTCAATGAAGAACCCACCTTCCTGCTCGGTGACGTCCTCCTCTGAAACAATTAATAATCAACAAAGAGAGACTGAGTACGACGTACTTGCAAGTTTAGTAGGGCGATATAGGCCCAATGATGACAATGGCTCTAAAGCTGTATAGTAGTTATTTTGCATAAATCTAGTTTTCCTTTTTAAAAGACATAAATAACTCGTGGCATCGACTACTCACAAGGTTTTTCATGAAGGGATAAGATAGCAAACTTTCTTTCTTCGGTTCACCTGGAACCAATAGTAGCCAGAAACACCACTCGTCTTCGCCAAGGCACTCCCTCGAATCACCCTCGAGGAAATGAACCTTTTAGTCATACGTTGAGTTGCAACCTCTAGTTGCCAAATTTTAATTAAGATTCATGTTTTCTTTGAGCTAATCCGCCTTTCCCAAGATTTGTCCATAACCGTGGACACTGCTTTTCAAAAAGATTAAACCCTACAGGGCTGTACTAATTTACCCACCGGTACCGTCCGGCCCCTTGCCTGTACAATTAGCTCTCTTCCGGGTAAAGCCGGCAGGGCGGGCGCGGTTAGACGTTTACAATGCATGAGACTATCCAAGGGTCATCGTGATGACAGGACAAGTTTATCCAGCCTATTTCATCCCTGCCCCCATCGTCACATCCTAAACACCACCACCCTCTTCATTGCACCTTCATCACCTGCAACTCACAGGCAATTGGAAAGCGCAAACTAGAGGACCCCTGGATACGCCCGTACAAATTATTCGGATAGAGAGGATTCCATATGTCCCCACCGTTGGAAGCACGCTCGGTTCTTGGTTCTAGCTAAAAGCACTCTCAGCCTAGGCGACAAGAATGAGGCAAAATATCATCCCCCGATGGCAACTCATCCAAGTCTTTAAGCATTTTAATTATTTACCACAATTATCCACCTTGTCCGAACATTCCACCAATTTCATAAACATGGAATTAATTACCGGACAGCTAAGCATTCGACTAAGCATGGCTATGCATAGCTAAGCATATATATACAACAGTTATAACTTTACCCAGGCCATCACATCAACCTATGGTTCTTAGGAGGGGAAACATGTAATGGTTTAGGGAACATGCAATTCATAGGATACTCTATGTCTTGACCAAAAGTTGACATTAGAATCGAATGCAATATTATGGTGGACAAAATAATTGTATAAAACAATAGGATGCTATATGCCAAGAAGGTTAGGTTATCTCTTGCCTTGCTGACGGGCCGTGTAGTACGGATCGTCGGGGTAGGTAGGGGAAACCTCGAGTCCTGAATCTATCAATACCCAAACAATCACAGAAGAACAAATAAATAACACGATGACAAGGTGCAAATGCACAATCATGATGACATGTCAGGTTTATGCAATGATATAATCATATAATTTAGCTAACAATTTAAATGGAGTGCCAAATAATTAGTGCTATTATTTGGAAGCAACCCCATATTTAACTTAGTGACCACATTGTTTATAAATTATTATATTACTAAAAAGTGGCTTAAATATGCATGAACATGACAAGAATAGATAGGTATTGTTCTTCTGATCATTTTGGTACCTCGTTTGTGATTTTTCAATTATCGGTGAATAAATAGTGAATTAAATGATTATTTGAATTTAAATCTTTTAACCAATTAAAGAATCACACCAAAATAAAAGTTGTTTTCATGATGTGATATTAGCATGATCAGATAGCATTTGAATTGCTGATCAATTTGATACTTCGTTTGCATTTTTCTGATTAACGAAGAATAAACGGCGAATTAAACGATTATTCAAATTTAAATCTTTAACCATTTTGAAATAACCTCAAAACAAATGTTTGTTGTCAAGATGTGAAAATAGCATAGCTAGGTAGCCTTTGAGTTGCTGACCATTTTGGTATATCATTTGCAAATTTTGGAACAACATTTATTTAATTATTATTCTTATTTATTCTTATTTTATTTTAAATCTGGCTGGCCTCCAGATCGGCCTGGGCTGGTTCCCAGGCCGGGCATATGTCTGAGCCCACCGGCCTCCTGGCCGGCCCAGACCGGCACCCAGGTCGGGCACATTCCTGAGCCTGCCGGCCTCCTGGCCGGCCGGGCCGGTTCCCAGGCCGGTGGTGACCGCTGACGGTGACCACGGCGGTGGCGAGCACCGATCCGTCGGTTGAGAGTGTGCGGCGGCAAGCAGAGGGCTGCGTTCGTGTGCCTGTCTACGGGGACCTAACGGGGCGACGCCGCTGCATTGTGGTCGCCGGAGCGACGTGCAGGACGGCGGAGGGCGGCGGTTACGGCGATCTTACAGCGATAGAGGAAACTAGGAGAGGAGGGGAAGGGCAGCGATGTCCAGGAGATTCGCCAACTCACCCTTGACTTGTGCGGCGGCTCAGAGCGGACGGGGAAGCTCGGGATCAACGGCGGCGGTGCGGTGATGCTTCGGCCGTAGTCAGGGAAGACGAGGATGGCACGGCCGATTTGGGCGACCCCGCCTCCATTCCGGGCACGTGGAGGTAGAGGAGGAGCCGGCGGAGCTGGTGCCTCTCTTCGATCTGTTCTGCAGCCTTCGTAGCGGCGGTGGTTCGTCAGCGAGCACGAGCCGGGGCGCAGACACGAACGGAGAGAGTGGGAGGGAGAGAGGGAGAAGGTGGGCGAGTGAGAGGAGAGCGAGGGTAGAGAGCATGGTCTCGGGGTCCTTATCCATGGCCAGGGCGGGGAGCACCGCGGCATGGCACCAGTGCGGGTGCGGTGGCGACGGCGTCGGGCTGGGCTCGGTCGCTACAGCAATGGAGCTACAGGGGGAGGACGATGGCGATTTTGCAGAAAAGCCCCTGGCTTCTTTTTTCTTGCTTTTATTTGAATTTAAACCAGTTGGATTTCAGGGATTTAATTGAGGCATTTCCATAATCCCAAAAATTATAGAAAAATTCAGGGAGGCTCACAATAAGATAAGGAAGCTCCCCATATTTTTATTTTGAATTTTTGTCAAGTTGAACTTGGTTTCCAAATTAGGAAATGATTTGTACCCATTTTGAATTCTCAGTTTTACTTCTTTGCTTGGCAAGAAATTGCTTTTGCCAAATGTATATGAAATGTTTCCTTGGAACTTCCTGGACAATTTGGAAGTTCAATTTAGTTTGGTTGCCAATTTTAAGCAATGCATTTGGTTTGGAGGTCTGGGAAGGTTTTGCTTCCACCCTTTAAATGTTTTCAAGTGTTGCTTGTTAGAATTAGAAAATTCAAATGCATGCCATGATGCAAACATGAGATGAAAAAGGGGAAAAATTATTCATATTTTCAGTACCAAACTGGGGCTGTTACAGCGTGCTCAGCCATTGGCCGTAGAAGTGGCGGAAGAAGGTGTTGGCAGAGGCGTCGATGCCTGATGTGGGAGGGACCCCCGCGGCGGGCGAGGCCGCAGGAGGTGTGCCCATAGAGGGGACGAGCCCAGAGCCGGCTGCTAAGCCCCAGATCGCCGCCCCTCCTGAGGGGGCACTTCAGGTGGATATGCCGGAGATGGCGCCGGGAGGCGGCATCGCAGGGGAGAGCGTCATTCTCTCCTAGCGCGGAGCGAGCCCCCAGCAACGGAGGAGCTTCTCCACCAGCCCGTCGTAACAGGCTAGGACATTGTAGTCTCCGGGAGTGGTCTGGAGGTAAGCCGGGACAGGGGACGACCCTGCTGGCACGCGCCGACCATGACCAAAATGAGGATGCCAAATCGCATGAGCAATAGGTCTTATGTGTAAAGGATCCCTATAAAAAAGAGATGGTTGTTGCGCGAAGTACTCTTGTGCACCTACATCACTCGGCTCGCACGCAACCCCGCCCATCGACAGGCTTGGTGGGATTCTTGCGGCGGGGCTCGCCGAACTCGAGGCTGAGCGCCGGCGCCTTGCGGTGGAGCGCGCTACGCGCGAGGCTGAGTATCGGCGCCTTGCGGTGTCGTGGCGTGAGTTCCACGAGGCGCACCCGGTCCGCGTGGAGGAACGCCTGCGCGCGGTGGTGGAGGCCGCCTCGGCTGCCACGGCGGCGAGGGAGGAAGAGGCGGAGGCGCGCCGCCAAGCATAGATGCGGAGCAACAGACGGTGAGGGCTCACCTGGAGCAACTCGAGGAAGCTCTGATTGCTCGCCGGGAAGCTCTCAATGAGCGGGAGAGCAGGCTCAATGCTGACGCGGATGCTCGCCTTGTCAGGAAGCGGGACGCCTTGGAGGAGGAGGTGGATGACCTCGTGGGCGCCCTTTGCGACAGCTTCATGCGCGCCGATGGAGCTGATGAGGGCGCAGGGCCCTCCGGAGGAACCGGCGAGGGCGCCTCGGGAGGAGGCACTGACGGCGAGGCTCGCGATGCCCCGGCGGAGTAGACTCCTAGGGCCGTCCTCTTGTATCTGTTTTCACCGGCTGGAAATTTCCCGAGGCCGTGCGGCGGGCAGTTCGTTGCTCCCTCCGGAGGCTTATCCGTGTGAGGCCTCGCGAGGCGTCCGCCTGAAGCGTCGCTCTTGACCTCTCTTGGTGATCCTACATTGCGACATCGCATAGGGAAATTGGTTCCGCACATAGGCTGCGCATGCACAACTTGTTAGTTTGAGCTTGGTGCCACGCGAGGAGAGACAAGTGCCAAGTTTCATGGGGAGTTGACATGCATGGGAGCTGGCCCGTGAGACAGAGCTCATTGTTGTACTTGGGCTAATGCTTGTGGGTCTGGCCCGGCATAGGCACCGTGTCCTAGCCCCCGCTCGCCTGGTGAACAGGCTGAACTGGCGGCAAGGCCTCTGTCTAGCGCTCTTCGAGGCTTAGTACAAAAAATGCCACCGTGGCCGGCACGAGGCTCTCATGGCGGCAAGGCCATTGAGTTTCACAATGGCGACAAGGCCTCTGGGATTCACAATGGCGACAAGGCCTCTAGGATTCACATTGGCGACAAGGCCTCTGGGTTCCACAATGGCAACAAGGCCTCTGGGATTCAAAATGGGGACAAGGCCTCTCGGATTCACAATGGAGACAAGGCCTCCGAGATTCACAATGGCGACAAGGCCTCTGGGATTCACAATGGCGACAAGGCCTCTAGGATTCACAATGGCGACAACGCCTCTGAGATTCACAATGGCGACAAGGCCTCTGGGATTCACAATGGCGACAAGGGCCTCTGGGATAATGCCATCATGGTCGGCGTGGGGTGGAGCTCGTGCGGTCAAGAGACGGCGTAGAGGACGACCCGACATGGGGTTGAATTCTTCGTGAGGTCATGGGTAGAACTTGCGGAGGTGTTGGATGTTCCACGGGTTCGCCACTGGTGTACCATCCTCCGGTTCCGGCTGCGCGGCGCCTGGCCGGGCGATGTGTGTGACCCTGAAGTGTCCCTCCCACATGGATGAGAGCTTGGGTAGGCCTTCCCGGGAAAGGATCCTCCTGAGGATGAGGTCTCCGGCTTCGCGGGTGCGGGGACAGATGTGTCGACTGTGGTAGCGGCGTAGTCCTTGCTGGTACCTGCACGTGTGAACGGCGGCCTGGCATCGAGCTTCCTCGAGGAGGATCAGGTCCTCATCTCGTTGCTCATCCTAGTCTTCCTCATTTAAGGCACAGACTCGTGGAGAGCCGTGCTTGAGCTCGGTGGGGAGAATAGCTTCCGCTCCATAGACAAGGAAGAAAGGGGTCTGGCCCATTGGCTTGGTCGTAGTTGCTCGTATTGACCAGAGAACCGACGGGAGCCCGTCGACCCAGCCCTTTCCTCTGGTCTTCAGCTTGTTGAAGCTCTTGGTCGTGAGGACCTTGAGGACTTATGTGTTTGCGCGCTCCGCTTGGTTGTTACTTCATGGGTGAGCGACAGAGGCGTAGCAGATCTGGGTGCCGAGGCTGTCGGAGTAGGCCTTGAAGATGCCACTGTTAAACTGTGTGCCATTGTCGGTGATGATGCGGTTTGGCATGCCGAATCGGCACACCAAACCCTTGATGAACTTGACTACGTCCCTCACCGGGATTCCTTGTACAGGTTCCACCTCCGGCCACTTGGTGAACTTGTCGATGGCGAGGAAGAGGAAACGATAGCCCCCGAGCACTCGTGGGAAGGGTCCCAAGATGTCCCACGCTCAACGAACTTGTTCTCTTGCTTATTTTGAAGTTTAGATTTGTTGACGACGACGATGACGGCCTCAAGCCGCATGAGCAGCAGCGGGAGTAGCCCCCGAGCCCCCGAGCCAACGAGCACTTGGTGCGCGTCAGGCACCCCTGCAGGCCTCTTCTCCTGAGAGCCTTCTTGAGGAGCGTCCTTAGCGCAGAGCCCCCAGGCCGACGTGAGAAGGTCCCTGCCGAGATCTGAGCCGCCGCGGGTGCTGTCATGGTGGCATCAACGACATATCCATCGAGGATGGAAAATAAGTGTGGGACAAGGCAACGATGGCGCTCGCGTGGGATTGGGTAACAAGCACGCAAACACACGCGATGTAGCCAGGTTCGGGGCCCTCTTGTGGAGGTAACACCCCTACGTCCTGCTCTTCTGGATTCTTATTGCTTAGATCATGAAATCGGGCTACAAGTAATGCTCCTGGAGCTGTTTCGTGGTGCAGCCGGCTTGAACTACTGGGCCGGCTGGAGGTGGAAGACGACGATGATCGTGAACGTGGTGGAGTCTGTGCTTGTGTGTGTGTGTGACGTGTCCCTCACAGGGGATCCTAGCCTGCTTTATATAGGCAGCAGGCTAGGGTTTTGGGTTACAGGTAAGTTACAAGTTTACCCCTATGACATCGTTACAGTACAAGGCCGGCTTGGGCTGGTTCATCATTGCGCTGTAGGCGTAACGCCCGACAGAGGGCACTGTTCACCAATGGCGGTTGTGTGAAGCTGCCACCGGTACGGATCAGTCAGCGGGTAGGTCCAGCTACCCCAAGCCGGGCGGTCGAAGACGCCTTCAAGCCGGATCGTCGGGTCCGCCTTGAACCGGCCGGCTTGAGTCCTTTAGTGAATTTGGCCTCCTTGGGGTATCTGGGGTTCGTCTCCCCAACACTAGCCCCCGAGCACGTGGAGGCTTGCCTGCCCGCTGGGAAGGCTTCATGGGCTTCTTTTGACATCGTTGGACTTGAGGACGTCCGGCATGAAGTCGCCGGCTCGAGCGGCGTTTGCTGAAGGCGGCTTGTTCGGCTTGGTGCAGCCGGTCGTTGGAGACCTTGATGTCTTGGAGGTGTGGGTCGTGGCTTACGTCAGCCACGTCCCGCTGTCATGTCGGGCTGGTGGTTCTCTGTCCGAGGTCCGGGGTGCGTCGTCTTTGCTTCGTCGGGCAGGATCTTCTGTGGCAACTGCTCGCTTGCAGGATCCTTTGCGGAGGGTGTGGCGCGTATGCGCTCCACGTGGCGTGATGAGCGGAGGCGGCTTCGCAGGCCTTTGCTTTAAAAGAGGAAAGAGGGGGGAACGACCGGGGTTACCGTTCCCCATTCCCGCTTCGTCTCCCCCGCTGCTCTTCATGCTCCTCGGTGCCTGTTGATCTTCTCCCGCATTCCCGCCGTCCTTGTCTCTGTCTCCTCCTCGATGGGAAACAGGTCGTCCATGGCGAGTTCTGGCCCGTGGATGGGGTCCGGCGTGGATGACCAAGACATTCGGAGGCTCCGCCGGGGTCGATTCCTGGGGAGGACGGACGACGTGGGAGCCCGTGCTCCCGACCCGGAGGATATTTCGCCGAAGCCCAAGAAGGGTGAGTTTGTTGTTTTCTCGGCACATTTGGAGCGGGGATTGGGGCTTCCGCGAGCCCCTTTTTCTCGGAGTTTTTGCGCTTCTACGGGCTGCAGCCCCACCATTTGGGAGCCAACTGCATCACACAGCTGTCGTGCTTCGTCACACTGTGCGAGGCGTATCTGGGCATCTGGCCCTGCATGGAGGTGTTCGGCATGTTCTTCTATTTGCGGGCTCAGACGACCGCCGGGCAGCAGCGAGATTGCGGCAGTGTCTCCATCTACACGAAGACCACGCCACTGCCCAAGATCCACTTGCCCGATTCCATCAAGAAGTGGCAGAGCTCCTACTTCTATGTCCGGAATCTCTCCGGCGTTGATCAGATTGGCCTTCCGGCCTTCTCCGGTTCGCTGCCGGCGCACAAGTCTTGGAGCCGGAAGCCTTTGGTTGATGAGGCCCTGGAAGTAGTCTTGTTGGGCTGGTTGCAGGAGTTGGTGGACGCCGGCTTGACATCCAGGGATCTGACCCTGGCATGGCTGTCAAGGCGGATATTTCCGCTGCAGGCTCGGTCTCACAAGATGTGCGTCTACTCTGGTCCCCGGGATCCCACCCGGGTCAGCATGGAGGTGTCGAAGCCGGACAGCCTGCGCAAGTAGGCTGCCCGCATCATCACCGACAGAATTGGGCAGGGCTGGAAGTTTGGGTTTCCGCCGTTCACTCGCTCGGAACGAGCCCCTGAGGTTAGTCATCCCTTCTTAGTCCGTCTTCAACTTTTTTGTCTGTCTGCCGCCTGACCTAGTCGGCTTGTCGTGCAGCTTTGCGAGCTTCAGAGGGCTGAAGATTTTGAGGTCTCTTTGAGCATGACGTCTGCGGTCCTTTTTATATGGACCTGGCGGCCATCCTAGAGGAGGAAAACTCCGACGAGCAGGCGGAGGAAGAGACGGATGCCGCCACCGAGGAGGAAGTGGATGACGGCGCCCGTGCCATCCCTGACATGAGGAGGCCCGTGGACAAGCATGGTGACACCACCGAATCATCCGACGGGGGTGCCGATGTTGGCAAAGGCGGGGGAGGCGACGACGACGGCGCCCGTGCCACGACGAGTCCTGTCCCTTCGGCCGGCTCCGAATCCGATTCGGCAGCCTATAGGGATGAGGACCTTGAGCGCGGCGCTCCGCCTCCGGTTTCGCCATTCCGCGGTAAGTCCCGTGGGCTCAGTGTCACCGAGCAAATTGGCGGTGGCGCGCGCGTGGTAGTGGACCTCTCCAGCGGTTCCGAGCCGGACTCTGAGGGTTCTTCTTCCGTGCCAGCCTCCAAGCCGGCGCTATCCTCCCGTGAGACCAAAGAGTTGGAGGCGTCGGTGCGGAAGGCTCAGGCGGTGCCCTCCAAGCAGGTTTGGAAGGAGAGGCGGTCGAAATCGGCCACCGATGTCGATGCAGGCCCCGTGTCCCATAAGCGGGGAGGCTCATTCATGAAGCGGGGCGTGCTGCCCGCCAAGAAGCTGTCCTCTACGCCGTCTCGGCCCACTACGGCCAGTTTGGCGCCCTCTGGGAGATTGCCGGCGGAGAAGAAAGTTGATGCTATTGTGGAGTAAGCCAGAACCAAGATCGCCGTGAAGCAGAAGGAGGAGGAGGAAGCGGAAAGGCTGAAAGCCCTTGCTGGTGGGACCAGCGCCCAGGTGGTTAATCCTACTCTTGCAGTTGATCTTGATCATGACCTGAGTGTTCAGGATATGGAAAAGGCTATTTATGCGTATCTGGCGCAGGCGGATTTGGCCCGTGAGGCGATGGATGCCCATATGACTATGGAGCAGCTGGTTGCTGCTAAGGAAGCCGAGGGGAGGGCGAAGGCAGAATTGGCTGCCGAGGAGGCCGCAAATGCCAAGTCTGAGCATGCAGTGGAGCCGTCCGCCCTGGTACAGCCGTCCGACACCCTTGTCGCCCCCATGAAGGCGGCGGAGGCGCCCGCTGGTGGCGTGAAACGGCCATCTAGCAGCGCGTCTGCCCCATCGTCGAAGCGCATACGGAGGAGGAAGCCGGAGGTCCTGGGCACGCGCGACGGGTGAGTGCTGGCGTTGGGGTATTTCACCTTGACGATCAATGTTCTTTGTCGTGATCCCTTTGTCATCGTGTAGGGAGCCGCTTGCAATCGGCGAGGGGAGGACGGTTGCCGTCGCCAGCTCCGGCTCGGAGCCCACGAAGGAGATCCCCAAGGCGTAGGCAGCGGACCTACCCTCGAAATCCGCGAAGGCGGCGGCGGAGGTGGCAAAGAATGCCATGGCGCCGTCAGACGCGCCTCCCCTTGTGGTTGATCTTGAATCTCGGGTCGCCGGTGACAGCGACACCGCAATGGTGGATGCCCTCGAGGTGGCTCCCCGGTCGGGAACTGGGGGTGAAGGCGGCTCCTTCCCCCTTCCTTCTTCGGTTGTGGAAGAGAAAGCCAAGGACACCGCCATGGCGGTGGTGACGAGCTCGCTCCCTGGCCCTCGCCAGGCAACCCTGGAATGCACTCCCCTCTACTCTGGCCCTTCACCAGATCGGTTGGACGCATCGGGGAATTTCCCCCTGGCGGTGCTGATGGAGAAGAGGGCGAAGGATCAGCTGGCTGACATCACCTTGCTTCGCTCGTCGGTGGAGTATGCTCTTGGTAATGCTGCTAAAGAAATTGCGATGCTTAAGCGGGAGCTCGACTCTGCCAAAGGTACAATCTTGTTCTTCTGCCGGCTTTGGCCTTGGTGTTTTCGTTCTTTCTTCGGTCTCCTGGCTTGTTCTAACCCTGTTTCGTTAGGTGAACCCACTTCCCTCGCCGGCTTGAAGAAACAGCTATCCGTTTCTGTCCCTCTGTCCGTGCTCAACGAGAAGCTGAAGGAAAAGGATGCAGCTCATGCGCTCTCTGTGGTCGATCTCCAGTCGGCGGCGGAGGTCTCCGAGGAGCACCGCCTTGAAATTGCTCGGCTGGTTGAAGAGGTAAAACGGCTGCAGGAAGCAGAGAAGCTTAGGCAAAGCGAGGTCAAGACCCTTCGAATGAACGGGGAGGACCTGAGGCTCAAACTAAGGGAGGCCGTGAATGCGCATGACGAAACTGCCAAGGCGGCCAGAGGACGCGAGCTTGAGCACAAGCAGTTCGTCAATAGCCTCGTCTCTGAAGCGGAGCGCATCATCGAGATCATTCTTGGTAAAACATCTCCCCTTTTTCTCCGTCCTATCGGCGGCATTTCCCTTCTGATCTTGCTGGCTTGACTTACAGGCTTCTATCCCGAGTCCAACGCTCAAGTCCGGAAGGCCGTTGCTTTCGCACATACGCTGCCTGAAACATCTGGTGCTGCCGCTGGAGCATTGCCGTCTGCCGCTTCCCATCTTCAGCAATTTTCTCGAGAGTTCAAAATGCTGAGGGATGCAGCCGGTGGCGTGCTCGAGAACCTATGGCCTCACACCCCTCTCCCAACAACTCTGAGCGAACTGTTGAGCCGTCTCGACGGGGCTTCTGCTGGGATCGAGGAACAGGTGGAGATGGCGGCCCGAGGCGGTAGCGATATGGCGCTGGCCCTGGTGAAATCTTGGTATCCTCAGGTGCAAGTGGACATGCTGGCTGGAGGCTTTTGCATGGGCACATCGCTTCAAGGTCTTCGCCTAGAGATTCGCATGGCCTCGGAGCGGATCGCCAAGGCGGTGGACCTGACACAACTTGTGCCTGCCGAGCCGTCCTCGGCGACACGTCCGGCTGAATACGCTGGAGCCAGCGACATTGCTGCCGCCACCGATGCTGCTGCTCCTTGATTTACTTGCTCCCCTGGAATGACGGGCTTATTTGTAGAACTTGTTATTCTGGGTTGATGACTGCCTTGATGTGCTACCCGTCGTAACATGAATCTGTTCCCTGTTGTTGGTTGCTATCTTTAGTATCATTTTCTTTGTGATTGTTGGGCCTTTGTGCTAGAGCTTGCGCTCATCTTGGTGATGATATTCACCATATCTAGCCCCCGAATTTTGGGCCGGCTTGAGTATCAAGCTGGGTCGAAATTTTTTTTTGTCTTTTGTTCGTATTGTGCTTCTTTTTTGTCGTCTTGATGACGTGCAGTCCCCGAGTCTCTGACTTGGGGTGAAATAGTTGATCGTCTGGGTGCGCGGAGCCGGCTTGGCGGCCTCGCAGCCCCCAGGTATTTTTCCGCCTTGATGGTGTGCAGCCCCCGATTCCGTGACTCGGGGTGTAGTTGGTCGTCCGGGTGCGCGGAGCTGGCTTTCCGGCTGCGCAACCCCGGGAATGATTCCTTTGCCGGCTGACGGCGTGCCAGCCCCTGAGTCTGTGACCCGGGGTGTGTTTGTTCGTCCGGGTCTGCGGAGCCGGCTTGGTGGCTGCGCAGTCCCCGAAGATGTATTTTCTGCCGGCTGACGGTGTGGCAGCCCCCGAGTCCGTGACTCATGGTGTTTTTGTTCGTCCGAGTCTGCGGAGCCGGCTTGGCGGCTGTGTAGCCCCCGGGGATGTATTTTCTGCCAGCTGACGGCGTGGAAGCCCCCGAGTCCGTGACTCGGGGCGTTTTTGTTCGTCCGGGTCTGCGGAGCCGGCTTGGCGGCTGCGCAGCCCCCGGGGATGTATTTTCTGCCGGCTGACGGCGTGGCAGCCCCCGAGTCCGTGTCTCGGGGTGTTTTTGTTCGTCCGGGTCTACGGAGCCGGCTTGGCGGCTGCGCAGCCCCCGAGGATGTATTTTCTGCCGGCTGACGGCGTGGCAGCCCCCGAGTCCGTGACTCGGGATGTTTTTGTTCGTCCGGCTCTGCGGAGCCGGCTTGGCGGCTGCGCAGCCCCCGGGGATGTATTTTCTGCCGGATGACGACGTGGCAGCCCCCGAGTCCGTGACTCGGGGTGTTTTTGTTCGTCCGGGTCTGCGGAGCCGGCTTGGCGGCTGCGCAGCTCCCGGGGATGTATTTTATACTGGCTGACGGCGTGGCAGCCCCCGAGTCCATGACTCGGGGTGTTTTTGTTCGTCCGGGTCTGTGGAGCCGGCTTGGCGGCTGCGCAGCCCCCGGGGATGTATTTTCTGCCAGCTGACGGCGTGCAAAAGCCACGTGTCTTGCTTGTCCTGGTTGTATTTTTGCGCCGGCACTGTTTGCCTCCTCGACTTCTCCACCGGAATTTCTGTGGCTAACTGGCCGCCTGGATCATTTGCGGTTTGTGTCCTCTGTGTTGGTGGCCACGTGTAGCCTGGAGACGGGATGTTGACGGTTGAGCTACCTTCGTGTTCCCATAAAAGTAGCGGTGCGGGTGCGCTTTTCTTGCTTCATCCTCTCCTCCACTTCGCGCCTCTTCATCCAGGCATGGCACCGAAGAAGGAGATTGGGGTGGCCTCTCCCGCTGTGGCTAAACGCGGTCGGGGTCGTCCGCCGAAGGACACCGTAGGATCCTCCAATGCGACAGCAAAACGCGGCACAGGTCGGCCGCCGAAGCTTGGACGCGTCGGGGGTGGAGATGCCGCTGTTGCGACGACTGAGGGTAACCAGAACCCCTCTCCTACCGCTCGGAGTCTCTGATAGGTGGCTATTGGGACGAGTTCCCCATTTCAGAGTTCATCTTG
Source organism: Puccinellia tenuiflora (assembly GCA_012064385.1). Taxonomy (NCBI): domain Eukaryota; kingdom Viridiplantae; phylum Streptophyta; class Magnoliopsida; order Poales; family Poaceae; genus Puccinellia; species Puccinellia tenuiflora. The sequence goes on from QRDG01000340.1 coordinate 812,847, forward strand.
ACACTGTACGAGCCCATCCAGCGCATCCAGTGGCTTCCTCGGGCCGTCGCCGATGCACTGGAGGGGGAAGGCCCCTTCAGGTTTCTTCTTCATCGGGTTGGAGCTCATCAAGGGCCATGGGAGGTGCTTGCTCGCGTCATCGTCAGCCAAGAAGGCGGGGAGGTTCACCGGCGGGCTGAGTTCTTCTGCGGCTGGAAAGCTTTTGCTAAGTTCTTCCGCCTGGAGCCTCCCTTCATCGTCCGCTTCCAGCTGAAGTGCCAGACTGGGGTCTTCTAGATCAAGGTCTTCGACGGTTCCTTGTGCCTCAAGGAGTGGGAGGAAAGCGATGACGATATGACCCTGCCTCCCGCTTAGCTTTAGGTTATCTTGTAACCAGCTTGGTCTATAGGCGAGGTTGTCCGTCTGTGGACTTCTTCCTTTTGCTTGTGTGATCTGCTTCTGATTGTAAGCTCTCGCCTATGATGTTGAATGCCACTTGCTTTTGTTCTTGTATTTGTGTACTGACGAGCGGTTCGAACTTTTTTGCGCGTCGCCCTGTATCCGGCTTGAGATCTCCAAAGCTGGATAGCGGCATCTTTGTGCGGGGAATGAAATGACGAAGTGGTTAGTTTACTCTTTTCGATTATGGAGAATACTTTTATTTCATTTAACTCAATTTTCCACTCGCCTGTAGCCTTTCCCGCCGCAGTTCGTGTGCACTTCACCGTCCAGCGGGATCATGCACAATACTATAACGTTAGCATCCGGTTTATTAGGCCAGGGTTTTCTCAGCCGGCAGCAATTTCTATTCTTACGTCTTTCGCATACATTCGGCCTCCAGCTTATTCTCTTGCCGGCCTTAACCGGATCCGAAGAGTTAGCCGTTTAGCGTCGTGTAATTATCCGTAATGGGAGAAGAAGTTGCCGACTGCCGACTTGGTCGAGTTTGCATAACAGCGTTTTTTCAACCGGCAGTACTTTCCTTTTAGTGTTTTTCACATGGTTGGCCTCCAGCTTATTCTCTTGCCGGACTTAAATCGGATTCGAAGAGTTGACCGTTTAGAGGTTAGTCACGCTACACGGCCGCTAAAGGCAAGCCTGCCGGCTGCCGGTGCAGCCGGAAGTTTAAGAAAAGGGAAATGCAGAAAAATTGCGAAAAAATTGCTCATGTGCTCATCATTCTTGTTCCTTTATTGATAGCATGGGTGATACATACATGGTTCTTTCTCAAGTGTAGAATCCACGCAAGAGTGAAGCATTCCATGGCCTTTCCGTTTCATCGCCTTCCTTGTCCATCGTGTCCTTCTTGTGCTCGCGGGCGTCGATCAAGTAGTAGGCGTTGTTGATGAGCGCTTTGCTTACGATGAATGGTCCCTCCCAGGGTGATGATAGCTTATGCATGTTCTTGGTGTCTTGAATTAGCCGGAGCATGAGGTCGCCTTTGCGAAAGCAAACATGCTTGACGCGCCGGCTGTGGTAGTTGCGTAGTTGCTGCTGATACATTGCCGACCTTGACTCGGCGAGTTGGCGCGCTTCTTCGAGTAAGTCCATTCCATATTCGTAGGCTTGTTTAGCTTCTGCTTCCGTGAACAGCACGATTCGAGGCGCGTCATGCTCGATGTCGGTTGGCATGACGGCTTCAACTCCGTGGACGAGGAAGAAGGGAGTGAAGCCGGTTGAGCGATTCAGAGTTGTCCTTAGGCTCCAGAGGACGGATGGTAGTTCTTCTTCCCACGCGCCGGCTGCCCGCTCAAGTGGTTCGAGCAACCGGGGTTTGATGCCGGATAGGATGAGGCCGTTTGCTCGTTCAACCTGCCCGTTTGACTGCGGGTGCGCAACGGAGGCCACGTCGAGCCGGATGCCGGTCCTGCCGCAGAACCTAGTGAACTCTCCCTTGACAAAGTTCGATCCGTTGTCCGTGATGATGCTGTTGGGGTAGCGAAAGCGGTAAATGATGCACTTGAAGAACTTGATGGCTGTTGGCCCATCCAACTTCTTGATCGGCTTGGCTTCGATCCACTTCATGAACTTGTCGACGGCTACCAGTAGGTGTGTCATGCCGCCACTGGACCTCTTCAACGGGCCAACCATGTCTAGCCCCCCAGACGGCAAACGGCCAGGTGATAGGAATCGTCTTGAGCGCTGAAGCCGGCGTGTGTTTCTGCGTTACGAATCATTGGCAGCCATTGCAGAGCCGGACCAGCTGGTTTGCGTCAGCCAGCGCAGTCGGCCAGTAGAAACCGTGCCTGAACGCCTTGGCCACGATTGCTCTTGATGACGCGTGGTGGCCGCATTCGCCTTGATGAATTTCTCTGAGGATCTTGACCCCTTCTTCTTGACTTACGCAGCGCTGGAATATGCCGGAGACACTGAGCTTGTACAGTTCGTTGTTGATGATGGTGTAAGCACTTGCCCGGCGTTTGATTTGCCTGGCGATGAGCTTGTCCGCTGGGAGTTCGTCATTGGCGAGGTAGGCAAGGAAGGGTTGGGTCCATGGCAGAGCTTCTTCGATGACGAGGTCCTCGACGGCTTCCGGCTTGCTCGAAGCCGGCCCATCCAGCTCCGCAGCCGACGACATCCGGATGGAATCGGAGCCTGGACATGGCGTGATGGATGGCTTGTACTGCTTCTCGAGGGCGACGCCGGGTGGGATTTCCTCCCGAAGAGAGCCAATGTTCGCCAAGGTGTCAGCTGCTTCGTTGTTGGAGCGGTGGATGTGGTGGAATTCACATCCGTCGAAGCATCCCGCGAGTTGCTGGACGAAGAAGCGGTAGGCGACCATGTTGTGGTCCTTGGCGTCCCAATGACCGGTGGTTTGCTGGACCACCAAGTCGGAGTCGCCGTACCAGAGGATCCGCTTGATGTTCATGGCCTTGGCGAGCTTGAGGCCATGTGCGAGAGCTTCATATTCAGCTACGTTGTTGGACGCCGTGAAGTGGATTTGTAGCACGTATTCGAGCCGGCACCCTTTGGGTGAGGTGAGGACGACTCCAGTGCCGAGTCCCCAGTATCTTTTGGAGCCATCGAAGTGCATGAGCTAATGTTCGCCGGAATCAGGTGGTGGTGGTACGTGGTACGTCTCCGTCCAGTCGGCTAGGAAGTCGGCCAGTTCTTGTGACTTGATCGCCTTTCTCTTGTCGTATTCGACTCCGTGCGCCGTCAGGTTTATCGCCCATTTCGCAACTCTGCCAGTTCAGTCCTTGTTGCCTACGATCTCGGCAAGTGGAGCATCACTTATCACCTTGATCGGATGCTCTTGGAAGTAGTGCTTCAGCTTCTTCGTTGCCATGTACACGCCGTATACGAGCTTCTGGTAGTGCGGGTAGTTTTGCTTCGACTGCGAGAGCACTTCGCTGAGGTAGTAGACTGGTCGCTGCACCGGTCGCTGCTTGCCGGCTTCCTCTCGTTCCACCACCAAGACGACGCTGACGACCCGGTTGGAGGCGGCGATGTACATGAGCATGGGCTCCTTCGGAGCCGGAGGTGCTAAGACCGGGGTGGTGGCCATCGCACGCTTGAGCTCTCTATAGGCGGCGTCGGCCGCGTCGCTCCAGACGAACTTGTCCATCTTCTTAAGCAAGTGGTATAGCGGGAGAGCCTTTTCACTGAGCCGGCTGATGAAACGGCTGAGGGACCCCAGGCAAACGGTGGACTTTTGGATGTCCTTGACGCTTCTTGGCCGTCGCATGTTGTCGATGGCGGCGATTTTCTCCGGGTTGGCCTCGATTCCCCGTGCCGACACCAGGTAGCCGAGTAGCTGTCCGGCTGGAACGCCGAACACGCATTTCTCCTGGTTGAGCTTCATCTGGAAGCGGCGCAGGTTGTCGAAGGTTTCTTTGAGGTCGGCGAGCAGAGTGTGCTTCTCCTTGGTCTTGATGACGACGTCGTCGACGTAGGCGTGCGCGTTACGACTAATCTGGTCATGCAAGCATTTCTGCATGCAACGCTGGTATGTTGCCCCCGCGTTCTTCAAGCCGAACGGCATGGTGGTGTAGCAGTACGGGCCGTAGGGGGTGATGAAGGCGGTCTTGAGCTGGTCGTCCGGGTTCAACGGAATTTGGTGGTAGCCGGAGTAGGCGTCGAGGAGGGAGAGGAGGCTGCAGCCGGCCGTGGAGTCGATCACTTCGTCGATGCACGGCAATGCGAAGGGGTCCTTGGGGCAGGCCTTGTTGAGGTGAGTGTAATCGATACACATCCGCCATCGCTTGTTCTTCTTCTCCACCATCACTGGATTAGCTAGCCATTCTAGATGTTGCACTTCCTTAATGAATCCGGTCGCGAGCAGTCGGGCTATCTCTTCTCCTATTAACTCTCTTCTTCCCTCCGCGAAGCGACGTAGAGACTGTTTTACCGGTTGGCCTCTGGCCGGATGTGTAGAGAGTGCTCGGCGAGTTCCCTCGGCACACCAGGCATGTCCTTGGGGGACCACGCGAAGATGTCCCGGTTCTCACGGAGGAACTCGACGAGCGCGCTTTCCTATTTGGGGTCCAGGCTCGCCCCCACGGTGACGAACTTGGACTTGTCGCTGTCGTCAAAGTAGATCTTCTTAGTATCTCGCGCCGCCTGGAAGTTCGACTCGCTATCCGGCTTGGCCGACTCCGGTATCTCCAGCTTCTCTTTGCTGGCCTTGCGCTTGAATTGTCGCATTTCCTCGTTGCAGACCATGGTCTCGGCCACCTTCTTGCTGTCGGTGGCGCAGGCGATGGAGCGCTTGTAGTCTCCGGAGACGGTGATGATTCCTCGTGGGCCTGGTAGTTTCATCTCAAGGTAGGCGTAGTGAGGTACCGCCATGAACTTGGCGAGCGCCGGTCGCCCAAGTATGGCGTGGTAGGCGCTGGAGTGGTCGACCACCTCGAAGGAGATGGTCTCGCGGCGGTGGTTGCCCTTGGTGCCGAACAGGACGTCAAGCCGGATGAGCCCCATGGATGAGCCAGCGTGTCACGGAAAAGGATATTGATGCTGCTGCCTCTGTGGATGAGGACGCGTGAGAAGGTGCAGGCGCGCTTAGGGGAGATGATCATGGGCTCCAGGACTAGAGCATAGCCGCCTGGTTTAGGCATCAACTCCGGGTGGTCGCTGCGATCCCACGTGATTGCTCCTTCCGACCAGTTGAGATCCTGGGGGACAGGCGGAACCACAGCGTTCACCTCCTTGAATCGTTCTCGCCGGCTTCGCTTGTCGTCGCGCTCGCTGACAAACACGATGTAGGCGGCGTTCGGATTCCGGTATCCGTCAGGATCCCCTGGTGGCGGAGATGGAAGGCGGTCCCTCCTTTGTTCCTCGCGTTGGCGGTCATCGCGATTCCTGTCTTCGCGCCGCCTGTCATCGCGTCTCCGATCATCCCGTCCGGCTTCATCCGGAGGCGGAGGAGGACTTCGCCGTTCGTACGGTGGCGGTCTCGGTCGACCAAGGTTGCACTGTGTCGTGGTGTAAACCGACGGTGAAGATACGGGACTATGTACGCGCGGGCATCGTCGATGTGGGTTAGTAGACAAACGACACGGGAGAAAAGATTTATACAGCTTTGGGACCCGGGAAACATCATCCGGTAATATCCCTACGTGCTGTTTGTGGCTAGGTCTTATTCCTCTCATGGTGGAAGTTGCCGATGAGGCGGCTCCTCTATTGTATAGCTCGTTGTGTTGAGCGTCTAGATCTGTCTAGGCCTATTGGGTCGTGCCCTCTTTGGGGCGCCTTGCCCCTCCTTATAAAGGTGGCGGAGGCCGGCTTACAAGTAGAGTCCTCTTAGGACTCGACTAATCTAATACAAGTCGGGTCCTTGTAGGACACTGCTAATCTATTACAAGTTGGCAAGGTGAGTCCTTTTCCTATTCTAACTAGAGTCGGCCTGCTGGGCTTCCTCCTGGTGGGCCTCGTTGATCCTCCTTGCGGGTACCCGTGTCCCATATCCCTGACAGTAGCCCCCGAGCTTTTGGATGACTCGCAGAGTCATGCGGAAGGTATTGATTTGTTGAAGAAATGGGACACGGAGTTTGTGCCGGGTTCTTTGTCGGCTTGTAGATGTCGATGATGTCACGGCACCCGACGGTGCATTTGCCGGGTTGTCGATGTAGACGTTGCTGAGTTGTCGATGTAGATGTTGCTGAGTCGTCGTTTGCTGAGTCGTCGATGTAGACGTTGCTGAGTTGTTGACGAAGATATTGTCGAGTTGTCGTTTGCCGAGTTGTTGGTGAAGATGTTGTCGAGTCGTCGATGCCGACTTCTCCGGTCGAGTCGTCGATGTCGACTTCTCCGGTCGAGTTGTCGATGCCGGCTTCTCCGGACGACTTGTCGATGCCGGCTTCTCCTGCCGACTTGTCATTGACGACTTCTTCTGTCGACTTGTTAATGCCGGCTTCTCCTGCCGACTTGTTAATGCCGACTCCTCCTGTCGACTTGTTGAGGCCGACTCCTCTTGTCGACTTGTTGATGCCGACTTCTCCGAGCGACTTGTTGATGCCGACTTCTCCGAGCGACTTGTTGATGGCGAGTCGGAATTTTCTCCGATTCCTTTTGACGAGTTGTATGACTTTGCTCGAGCTTGTTTACACCGGTATATGTATAGCCCCCAAGCGCCGAGTTGTTAACTTGTGACAGCTTGGAGCTTGTATTGATGACTCATAACTTCAGATGATGTAGCCCCCGAGTGCCGGGTCGTTTGCCTGCGACGACTCGGGACTCCTTGATGTATAACTCATGACTTTCAGATGATGTAGTCTCCGAGTGCCGGGTTATTAACCTGCAACAACTTGGAGATAAAAACTTTTGGAATTTGATTACTGTTTAACTTGTAGAAAAACCTGATCCGTGAATAGCCCCCAAGCGCCGAGTTGTTGGCCTGCGACAACTTGGAGCTTCCAACTTCTGAACTTCTGTTTGACTTAACCTGAAAACTTGATAACGTGTAGCCCCCAAGTGCTGGGTTGTTTGCCTGCAGCAACTCGGAGCTTAAAACTTTTTGAACTTGATTGACGCTTGAGCTGATTTGGTTCTTATAACCCTTCTTAGTTTTATACTAATGAATAAGTAGGCCCTGCCCGGTCTTTACTAATTAGCAGCCGGTTTGTTGTACAGGTTGCATCTGACTTACCAGATAAAACTAAGGACAAGTTGGCATCTGGGCCAGGTCAATGAGTCTAAAGCTTGGCTTTTTCCTGAAAGACAAGCCCCCAAGGACCTAATGATCAAAGTTAATAAAGGCGCACTTACTGGGTGTCTCGGCAAAACTCTTACTGTAGAGAAGCCGGCTTTATCCCCTTGATCATAATAAGCAGAGCTCTCTGGGCTCGTTGGTATTGCGGAGCTCTCTGGGCTCGTTGGTATTGCGGAGCTCTCTGGGCTCGTTGGTATTGCGGAGCTCTCTGGGCTCGTTGGTATTGCAGAGCTCTCTGGGCTCATTCTAACTTGGTAGGACTTTCAGCTCTATGGGCTGCTTCTAACTTGGTTGGGCTTTCAGCTCTCTGGGCTGTTTCTTACAATATTGCGAGCATTAGATATCCCGACTTTGATAAATCCGTTGCGAGCAATAGATAGCTCGACTTTGAAAAATCCATTGCGAGCAATAGATAGCTCGACTTTGAGAAAATCCGGTGCAAGCAATAAATAGCTCGACTTTTGAGAAATCCGGTGCAAGCAATACATAGCTCGACTTTGAGAAAATCCGTTGCGAGCAAAGGATAGCTCGACTTTAAATAAATCTGGTGCGAGCTATTTGAGAGCTCGACTTTTTAGAAATCCATGGCGGGTTTAAAAAACCCAACTTTGAGATTTGGCTATATTAAGCCACCAAGAATTGATTTGATATGCCACCTAAAATTTTCTGAGATAACTACGATACTCAACTTATATTAGCCCCCTTGCACTATTTAAAACTTACTTTGTAATCTTCTGGATTATCTCTGCAATTTCTTCATAAGCCAGATATATAGCTCTCGGAATTTCTTCGTCACCAGTGCATGTCGCCGCTCGTCCTCATGCGGCGGTTGTCAAAGCCGCCTACCGGCCTTCCCTCGGTGGTGGTGACGACCTTGGATTCTACGCGGTCGTCCATGGACTTGCGCTTGCCGGATGCGTCGGAGTCACGCCGGGTTGATCTTCCTCCCTCCTGGTTCTCCGTCCGGCTTCGGCGTGCAGCCGGCTCTGTTGTGATGATCCTTCCGGCTTCGTCGAATCGGATCGGGTTGGTCACGCCTGCATCGGCGGTGGCGTATTCGTCGGCGATTGCCATGAGCTCCGCCATGGTCTTCGGGCTTTTCCTCAGGAGCCTGTGCTTAATTAGCGTCTGATCCCGGCAGCCTTGAATGAAGTACTGGACGGCCTGGAGCTCGAGGATCCCCTCGCAGGAGTTGCGTAAGCAAGTCCATTGGGTGTGGTAAGCACGGTCCGACTCGCCTTCTTTCTGCTTGCACATCGCGAGCAGCTGTGCATTGTCGGGGCGTAAGTAGGTGCCGGTGAAGTTGCGGTTGAACACTTCCTCGAAGTCCAGCCAGCTATTGACGCTTTCAGCCGGAAGGCTGTTTAGCCAAGGCCAAGCCGATCCATGGAGCATGAGAGGAACGTAGCGTACAGCCACCCGCTTGTTGCCGCCTGCGATGTTGACTGCCGTGACGTAGTCGGCGAGCCAGTCTTCCGGCTGCACGGTGCCGTTGTACTTGGGTATGTCCCTTGGGAGGGTGAATCCCTTCGGGAACTGCTCGGTCCAGATGCGAGATCCGAAGCAGCGATGTGCGGTGATATGTTCTTCCTCGATGATGCTTGACGCCTTGAGCGCATCGATGCGGTTGCACGCGTCGTGGCTCATTTCGGGCCCCAGCGGTCCCAGGCGTTGCTCGATGGTGACCTTGTGTCCGACTCGCTCCTTGGCACTGCGGCCGGCTTGCGGCTCGTTCCGGATGCCGTCTTCATGTCGCCCAGCCGGATTGTGGCCGTGATCACGAGGATGCGAACTCGCGCTCCTCTCGCGATGAGCTCGTGGTCGCTTGTACTTCGCCCTGCCGCGGCTCGTGGATGACGCCTCGACGCCTTGCTTAGACCTGCCGGCTGCATCGTAGCCTGGGGACGGATCGTGATGCTCCCTGCTCGTTGTTGCCTCGGTTTCGCGTTGCTGCCGGTTAGCCGCGGCGATGAGCTCTTGGACCCAGCGCGCTTGTTGACGTAGTTCCTCGCCTTGAAGAGGAGGTAGTTCCGCTGCCGCCCGCCTCCGCAGCCTTCATGTTTTGCACGGGGCAGCTGTACTCGGGCAAGACGATGTCCGAATGTTCGTGCGGCTGGCCAGCACGTTCAGGGCACCGCCAAGATCCCCTCCTTTGCGCATAACTTCATTCAGCTTCTCCGTGTTACCCCTTGCCGGCTCAAAGCCGTGGACGTTGTTGTACTTGCGCATCGTGGCGTTCAGCCGGCGCTACGTCGACGCGAGGTGGAGAGCCTTATCGTACATTTGTTGACGCATCCTTTCGAGATCAGCCGCCACCTTGGCTGGATCCGCACCCGGTGCGATGGGGGTGCTCAGCAACTCGAAGTCAGCTTCGAGGTTGCGCTGGAAGCGAGAGGGTTCTCTGGCTTCGTGAACAGTTGTGGCGACGCCGCCTCCTGCCACCACGTGCTCGACCATGTGCACCTCGGCGTAGACGCTTAGCTTCGCGTCGTCGCAGTCGGCGTCACCGGAGCCGACGTAGCCGAAGGAGTTGCTGTCGCACATGCGGCGTCGAAGACCGATGGAGCCAAACACGAGTAGACCTCCTCCGGGTACTCCTTGGCAGCGACGGCGACGTAGACATGGAAGTCGCCGAAGGTGATGACGGTGCCTCCGCTGGTGAAGCCCACGTCGGCGAAGCTCTTGGTGTTGTCGATGACGCACCCGATGGAGCCGATGCAGAGCACGTGGCCGGAGACGACTCGCCGATCATCTACGGTCCGGGATCCCGCGCAGAACGTGATTCCGCTCGTCGCTAACCCCACGGTGGGCGGCAAATGTCGTGGTGGCATCAATGACATATCCATCGAGGATGGAAAAGAAGTGTGGAACAAGGCAACGATGGCGCTCGCGCGGGATTGGGTAACAAGCACGCAAACACACGCGATGTAGCCAGGTTCGGGGCCCTCTTGTGGAGGTAACACCCCTACGTCCTGCTCTTCTGGATTCTTATTGCTTAGATCATGAAATCGGGCTACAAGTAATGCTCCTGGAGCTGTTTCGTGGTGCAGCCGGCTTGAACTACTGGGCCGGCTGTAGGTGGAAGACGACGATGATCGTGAACGTGGTGGAGTCTCTGCTTGTGTGTGTGTGACATGTCCCTCGCAGGGGATCCTAGCCTGCTTTATACAGGCAACAGGCTAGGGTTTTGGGTTACAGGGAAGTTACAAGTTTACACCTATGACATCATTACAGTACAAGGCCGGCTTGGGCTGGTTCATCATTGCGCTGTACGCGTAACGCCCGACAGAGGGCACTGTTCACCAATGGCGGTTGTGTGAAGCTGGCCCACCGGTACGGATCGGTCGGCGGGTAGGTCCGGCTGCCCCAAGCCGGGCGGTCGAAGACGCCTTCAAGCCGGATCATCGGGTCCGCCTTGAACCGGCCGACTTGAGTCCTTTAGTGAATTTGGCCTTCTTGGGGTATCTGGGATTCGTCTCCCCAACAAGTGCCATGACGGGCTTGGGTGTGCGGTGGCTAGAACGAAGCAACTTTTCGGCGGAGCAGCGGAGATGGCATGGCGGTGAGGTGACCCTTGCTGCCGCGAGGAGTTCGCGGACATCGAGGGGGAGGTGGCAGAGGTAGCGTAGGCTGTGCCGCCGGAGAGGTTGGAGATGCGGGCCCAGCGGCAGCGGCGTCGCGACCATACTCTGCCTGTGGAGGTGATGCGAGGTGCGCCCGTGCGTGGGCGCGCGACCGCCGACCATGACGAGGAGATCTGTCGAGGAAGAGCAAGCCTCAACCCCTACCTGGCGCGCCAAATGTCGGATTTGTGGGTTCCGATGGACCTATGTTCTTCCATAGGTTTGAAAGCTAGTCTACCGATGAGATCTCTGCGAGGGTTGGAGCGAGCAAAGCAAGAACACACACAGGGTTTACCCAGGTTCGGGCCACCGTGGACGTGTAACACCCTACTCCTGCTTGTCTGGTTGTATTGCTTGTCGAGTTGGTCGGAATGTGATCCATTCACAACGAAGGCAGTGGACTTCCTTTTATAGTGACCCGGGCCTCTTTCGCTAGGCGGGAAGGGCAACCACAATTGGTCAAAAGAAGACAAGGAGGAAAGGTCCTCTCGTCCATGGTCTGGTCTTCGCACCGTCCATGTCTTTAATCACCGAAATGGGCAGACCGCCCTGGCGTAGCTCTGCAGCATACTTTTGGCGTCATCTCATCCCTTCGTAGGGCAGCCGTAGAAGGGTCTTCATTCGGACGCCTCGCGAGGCGGGCTTGGCATGGTCCTTCGATCTTGATCCGCGAGGGAGCGGAGTCCCTCACGAGGCGCGTGCTGGATCTTGGCGGTGATGTGGAGCATTCGGGCCGCTGACAGCCAGGATAGGGGACACTGGTTCCCATAGTCCCGACAGGTGCCCTGAAAAAAACTCTTTTCTTCTTTCTTTTTGCTGATGATGCATACATAATTTATATGTCTAAAATCTGCATCACTCCAAACTGGATTAATATATCACTAGTGTTGTTAACTAACACACAGAACATTAGGGATCAAGAAATGTTCTTTCAATTTCCCCCTTTTTGGTGTTAGATGACAACACTGGGATTTGCAATAAAATTCCACAACAAGATAATGCTATAAGGATTTTGAGAAGGACTCCCACTCAATCTGTGCATATACTTGATTTGCTTTTTGAATGCAAATACACACAAATTGGGAGAGACGATTCCCACAAGATACAATATGGTATAGATATCAACATTTGTAAAGGAGGGAGTTATATCTGTCGTGTCTTGGATCACGGACACCGGGAGTAAAGGATACCGCCTTTTTAGGTTCGGCACGGGGCGCGAAGGAGGCTGTCACATCCCGAATTTTGGCCCTATAAAATTTTCTTTGGAAAAACCAAAATTTGGATTGCGATTTGGATCTTCTGATCTTGGCACCTCTATTTTCTTCTACATTTCTAAAACCCCCAAGATTCCCCAAAATATTCATCTTATCTTTAAATGCAAAAAGGGCCTAAACCCTAGCCTTCCAAAGGAAGTGTGCCAAGGGTGACTTAAAAAATTCACCAAAAATTCCAGGGTGACTCCCAGCTAGGATAGAACCCGTTTATGCAAAAATATTGGGTGACTTGGTAAGAAAATATTTGACTTTTTCCCTGATTTATTTTCTGACTAAAACCCCAAAACCCTAGCTTTCCAAAGGAAGTAGGTCAAGACCTTCTTCAAAAATTCCCGAAAAATTTAGGGAGGACCCCTAACCAGTATACAACCCAAATATGCAAAAATATTCCATACATTATTAAGAAAATATTTGATCTTTTTCCTATCTAAATTTCTGCCAAAGTTTCGGTTATTTTGAGAACCCCCTAAATCATTTCTCCTTTTCATAAAAGCTCCCAAAATAGGTGCTCATAACCAGTACCTATCTCAGGGAAAATTTTGGTCTCAATCCCATTTGATTTGAATCCCCAAAACATGATTTTTCTTTTTGACCAAAGATGTTCGATGAAATCTTCTCTTCTTCCAAGTTGCAAACCAGCCAAACCTAATAACTACAAAGTTGTAGGATTTTGAATTTGGCACCTAGTGACACGATTAGTTTTCCTTTTGGGGTCCTGTGTTGAGAGAAGCGTCCTGATGCCGATTTCGGCATGGCCAGAACCATGGCCACCACTGGCATGGTCATGCCCGGCGGCGCCGCCAGATTCTGGTCGTCGTCGTTGGCCTCCCCCTCTGCTCCTCTCGCGCCCACAGCTTCCCCACCTCCTCCTCGACCCCAGACACCCAACATCGCCGCCACTGCTCCCCGTGCACCGTCGGCCGCATGCCAACGCACCGCACGCACAGGAGCCGCGGGACCCCGCCCGTCTGTAGCCCCCTGTGCACCCGTGCCGTCGACCCTATCCACTCCCCGCGCGCGAATCCCGTCGTCCAGCAGCGCTCTGCTGCTACACCATCATCGCGCTGCGCAGCCCCCGGGAATTGTAGATATGCATCCGGGTCTGCGGAACCGGCTTGCCGGCTGTGCAGCCCCCGGGAATTTTCTGTCGGCTGACGGCGTGGCAGCCCCCCGAGTCCGTGGCTCAGGGTGATGTAGGTATGCATTCGGGTCTGCGGAATCGGTTTGCCAGCTGCGCAGCCCCCGGAAATTTTCTGCTGGCTGACGGCATGGCAGCCCCTGAGTCCGTGGCTCGGGGTGTTGTAGATATGCATCCGGGTCTGCAGAACCGGCTTGCCGGCTGCGTAGCCCCCGGGAATTTTCTGCCGGCTGACAGCGTGGCAGCCCCCGAGTCCGTGATTCGGGGTGATTTTTCCCATCCAGGTGCGCGGAGCCGGCTTGCTGACTGCGCAGCCCCCGGGTATCGCTTCGCCTCCTTGGTCCACTTGCAGGCCACGTGTCGCCCTTGCATCGTCTTGACTCCTGCGCTTCGCCTTTTGCCCCCTCGGCTTCGCCGTCTCCTGCGCGGGTGACACGCGTCGCTTGGAGACGGGCCGCTGACGGTTGCACTGCTTCCCTGTCTCCTTATAAGTATCAACGCCGGCGTGTTTTCTCCTTCATCTTCATCTTCTCACTCTTGCGTCTCTAGCTCTCCCTGCTTAGATATGGCCCCAAAGAAGGAGATCGAGTTGACTCCTCCCGTAGCGGCGAAGCACGGCAGGGGTCGTCCCCGGAAGACCGACGTTGGAGAATCCTCCAATGCGGGTGCCAAGCGCGGCCGGGGCCGGCCGCCAAAGGTTAGCCGCGGCGGTGATGGAGGTGCCGTCGTTGCGGCGACCGGAAGCAAGCGGAGCCCCTCTCCTGCCCGCTCGGAGTCCCCGATCTTTGGTGGCTGGGACAACTTCCCAATCTCCGAGTTCATCCTGGTGGTGTACGAGCCCGTGCAGCGTGTCCAGTTGCTACCTTTCGCCGTCGCCGATGCGCTTGAGGGGGATGGCCCCTTCAGGTTCCTCCTCCATCGGATTGGTGCTCGTCAAGGGCCCTGGGAGGTGCTGGCTCGCGTCACCGCCGGCCACGAAGGCGGGGAGGTCCGCCGCCGCGTTGAGTTCTTCTCTGGGTGGAAGGCTTTTGCCAAGTTCTTCCGCCTAGATTCTGCCTTCATCATCCGCTTCCGGCTGAAGCGCCAGGCGGGGGTCTTCTACGTCAAGGTCTTCGACGGCACCTTGTGCCTCAAGGAGTGGGATGAGAGTGATGACAATATGACTCCGCCTCCCGCTTAGTTTTAGGTTGTCCGGTAGCCGTCCTAGCGTGTAGGCGAGGTCGTCCGCCTATGGACTTCCTTCTTTTGTCTCGTCGTTCATCTCCTGTTTGTAAGGCCTTGCTCTTGATGTTGAATGCTACTTGCTTTTGTCCCTGTATTTGTTTGCTTGCGCGCAGTTTTAATTTTCTGCACGTCGCGTTTGTGTCCGGCTTGATCTCTCGAAGCCGGTTGGCGGCGTTTTCGTGCGTGAAATGAAACGATGAAGTGGTTAGCCTGCTCTTTTGATCATGGAGAATACTTTTACTTTGCTTAACTCAATTTCACACTCGCCTGTAGCCTCTCCCACCGCCATTCGTGTGCACTTCACCGTCCAGCGGGATCATGAAAACTACTATAACGTTAGGATCCGGTTTGTTGGGCCAGAGTTTTCTCAGCCGGCAACGATTTCCGTTTCTTACGTCTTTCGCGTACAGTCGGCCTCCAGCTTATTCTCTTGCCGGCCTTAACCGGATCCAAAGAGTTAGCCGCTTAGCGTTGTGTAGTTAATCGTCCGTAATAGGAGAAGTAGTTGCCGACTGTCGGCTTGGCCGAGTTTATAGAACAGCATTTTTTCAGCCGGCAGTACCTTCCTTTATGCGTTTTTCACGTTGTTGGCCCCCTCCAGCTTGTTCTCTTGCCGGCCTTAACCGGATTCGAAGAGTTAGCCATTTAGGGGTTAGTCACGCTACACGGCCGCTAAAGGCAAGCTTGCCGGCTGCCGGAGAAACCGGAAAGGAAATGCAGAAAAGATTTGCGAAAAAACTGCTCATGTGTTCATCATTCTCATTTCTTTATTGATAGCATGGGTGATACATACATGGTTCTTTCTCAAGTGTAGAATCGACGCAAGAGTGACGTGTTCCATGGCCTTTCCGTTTCATCGCCTTCCTTGTCCATCGTGTCCTTCTTATGCTCGCGGGCGTCGATCAAGTAGTATGCATCGTTGATGAGCGCTTTGCTTACGATGAATGGTCCTTCCCAGGGTGAAGAAAGCTTGTGCATGTTCTTTGTGTCTTGGATCAATCGTAGCACGAGGTCGCCTTCGCGAAAGCGGACAGGCCTGACCTGCCGGCTGTGGTAGTTGCGTAGTTTTTGCTGATACATCGCCAACCTTGACTCGGCAAGCTGGCGCGCTTCCTCGAGCAGGTCCATTCCGTCTTCATAGGCTTGTTTAGCTTCTGCTTCCGTGTATAGCACGATTCGGGGCGCATCATGCTCGATGTCAGTTGGCATGATGGCTTCAGCCCCGTGGACGAGGAAGAAGGGGGTGAAGCCGGTTGAGCGATTCGGGGTTGTCCTTAGGCTCCAGAGGACGGAAGGTAGTTCTTCTTCCCATGCGCCGGCTGCCCGCTCGAGTGGTTCGAGCAACCGAGGCTTGATGCCGGATAGGATGAGGGCATTTGCCTGCTCGACCTGTCCATTTGACTGTGGGTGTGCGACGGAAGCCACGTCGAGCCGGATGCCGGTTCTGCCGTAGAACTTAGCGAATTATCCCTTGACGAAGTTCGACCCATTGTCCGTGATGATGCTGTTGGGGTAGCCGAAGCGGTAGATGATGCTTTTGAAGAACTTGACTGCTGTTGGTCCGTCCAGCTTCTTGATCGGCTTGGCCTCAATCCATGTCGTGAACTTGTCGACGGCTACCAGCAAGTGTGTCATGCCTCCACTGGATCTCTTCAGCGGACCAACCATGTCGAGCCCCCAGACGGCAAACGGCCAGGTGATAGGAATTGTCTTGAGTGCTGAAACCGGCATGTGCTTCTGCGTTGCGAATTGTTGGCAGCCGTTACAGAGCCGGACTAGCTGGTTCGCGTCTGCCAGCGCAGTCGGCCAGTAGAACCCGTGCCTGAATGCCTTAGCCACAATCGCTCTCGAGGACGCGTGATGACCGCATTTGCCTTGATGAATTTCTTTGAGGATCTTGATTCCTTCTTCCTGGCTCACACAGCGCTGGAATATTCCAGAGACACTGCGTTTGTATAGCTCGTTGTTGATGATGGTGTAAGCACTTGCTCGGCGTTTGATTTGCCTGGCGATGAGCTCGTCCGCCGGGAGCTCGTCGTTGGCGAGGTAGGCGAGGAAGGGTTGGGTCCATGGCGGAGCCTCTTCGATGACGAGGACCTCGACGGCTTCCGGCTCGCCTAGGGCCGGACCAGCCGACTCCGCGCCCGGCAGCATCCGGATGGAGTCGGAGCCGGGACACGGCGCGATGGATGGCTTGTATAGCTTCTCAAGGGCGACGCCAGGTGGGATTTCCTCGCGAAGAGAACCAATGTTCGCCAAAGTGTCAGCTGCCTCATTGTTGGAGCGGTGGATGTGGTGGAACCCGCATCCGTCGAAGCATCCCGCGAGTTGCTGGACGAAGATGCGGTAGGCGGCCATGTTGGGGTCCTTGGCGTCCCAATGACCAGTGGTTTGCTGGACCACCAAGTCGGAGTCGCCGCAGCAGAGGATCCGCCTGATGTTCATGGCCTTGGCGAGCTTGAGGCCGTGCGCGAGAGCCTCGTATTCAGCTACATTGTTGGACGCCGTGAAGTGGATTTGTAGCACGTATTCGAGTCAGCCCCCTTTGGGTGAGGTGAGGATGACTCCGGCGCCGAGTCCCCAGTATCTTTTGGAACCATCAAAGTGCATGAGCCAACGCTCGCCGGAGTCGGGCGGCGGCGGCACGTGGTCCGTCTCCGTCCAGTCGGCTAGAAAGTCCGCCAGCTCCTGTGACTTGATCGCCGTTCTCTTGTCATATTCGACTCCGTGCGCCGTCTGGTTGATCACCCATTTCGCGACTCTGTCAGTTGCGTCCTTGTTGCTCATGATCTCCGCAAGCGGAGCGTCATTTATCACCTTAATCGGATGCTCCTGAAAGTAGTGCTTCAGCTTCTTCGTTGCCATGTACACGCCGTATACAAGCTTCTGGTAGTGTGGGTAGTTTTACTTTGACTGCGAGAGCACCTCGCTGAGGTAGTAGACTGGCCGCTGAACCGGCCGCTGCTTGCCGGCTTCATCTCGTTCCACCACTAAGACAACGCTGATGACTCGGTTGGAGACGGCGATGTACATGAGCATGGGTTCTCCTGGAGTCGGAGGTGCTAAGACTGGGGTGGTGGCCATCGCACGCTTGAGGTCCTTGAAGGCGGCATCTGCCGCGTCGCTCTAGACGAACTTGTCCGTTTTCTTCAGTAAATGGTAAAGTGGGAGAGCCTTCTCACCGAGCCGGCTGATGAAGCGGCTGAGGGATGCCAGGCAGCCGGTGAACTTTTGGATGTCCTTGACGCTTCTCGGCTGTCGCATGTTGTCAATGGCGGCAATTTTCTCCGGATTGGCCTCGATTCCTCGTGCCGACACAAGGAAGCCGAGCAGCTGTCCGGCTGGAACGCCGAACACACATTTCTCCGGGCTGAGCTTCATCTGGAAGCGGCACAGGTTATCGAAGGTTTCCTTGAGGTCAGCGAGTAGAGTGTGCTTTTCCTTGGTCTTGATGACGACATCGTCGACGTAGGCGTGCGCGTTACAACCGATCTGGTCGTGCAAGCATTTCTGCATGCAGCGCTGGTATGTTGCTCCCGCGTTCTTCAAGCCAAACGGCATGGTGGTGTAGCAGTACGGACCGTAGGGGGTGATGAAGGCGGTCTTGAGCTGGTCATCCAGGTTCAGCGGAAATTGGTGGTAGCCGGAGTAGTCGTCGAGGAGGGAGAGGAGGTCGCAGCCGACCGTGGAGTCGATCACTTGGTCGATGCGCGGCAATGCGAAGGCGTCCTTGGGGCAGGCCTTGTTGAGGTGGGTGTAATCGATACACATCCGCCACCGCTTGTTCTTCTTTTCCACCATCACCGGATTGGCTAGCCACTCCGTGTGTTGTACCTACTTGATGAATCCGGCTTGGCATCTGGCCGGACGTGTAGAGAGTGCTCGGCGAGTTCCCTCGGTACACCCGGCATGTCCTTGGGGGACCACACGAAGATGTCCCGGTTCCCACAGAGGAACTCGACGAGCGCGCTTTCCTATTTGGGGTCCAGGCTCGCCCCCATGGTGACGAACTTGGACTTGTCGCTTTCGTCGAAGTAGATCTTCTTAGTATCTCGTGCCGCCTGGAAGTTTGACTCGGTGACCGGCTTGGCCGATTCCGGCATTTCTAGCCTTTCCTCACTGGCCTTGCGCTTGAATTGCTTCATCTCCTCATTGCAGACCATGGTCTTAGCCACCTTCGCGTTGTCCGAGGCGCAGGCGATGGAGCGCTTGTAATCTCCGGAGACGGTGATGATTCCGCGTCGGCCTGGTAGCTTCATCTTGAGGTAGGCGTAGTGAAGTACCGCCATGAACTTGGCGAGCGCCGGCCGCCCGAGGATGGCGTGGTAGGTGCTGGAGTGGTCAACCACCTCGAAGGAGATGGTCTCGCGATGGTGATTGCTCTTGGTGCCGAATAGGACGTCTAGCCGGATGAGGCCCATGGATGAGTCGGCTCGCCCCGGCACGATGCCGTGGAAGACCTTCCGGCTCGGCGTCAAGCTGGACTCGGAGACTCCCAGCTTCTCCAGCGTGTCGCGGTAGAGGATGTTGATGCTGCTGCCCCCGTCGATGAGGACGCGTGCGAAGGTGCAGGCACGCTTGGTGGAGATGATCATGGGCTCCAGGACTAGAGCATAGCCGCCTGGGTTGGACATCAGCTCCAGGTGGTCGCTGCGGTCCCACGTGATTGGTTCTTGCGACCAGTTGAGGTACTGGGGGGACAGGTGGAACCACCGCATTCACCTCCTTGAATCGCTCGCGCCGGCTTCGCTTGACGTCGCGCTCGCTGACGAACACGATGTACGCGGCATCCGGATTCTGGTAGCCGTCTGGACCCCTTGGAGGCGGAGATGGAAGGCGCTCCCTCCTCTGTTCTTCGCGTTGGCGATCATCGCGATTCCTGTCTTCACGCCGTCTGTCATCGCGCCTCCGATCGTCCCGTCCGGCTTCATCCAGAGGCGGAGGCGGATTTCGCCGCTCATACGGTGGCGGCCTTGGGCGGCCAAGGTTGCACTGCCTGACGGTGTGGTTCGCTGGCCGGTCGCCATGGTTCCGGCACGGTTGATCGAGTAGGAACTCGTAGCTGTTCCTCGCCCTTGTCCGGCGCATGTCGCTGCTCGTCCTCATGCGGCGGTTGTCGAAGCCTCTTGCCGGCCTTCCCTCGGTGGTGGCGACGACCTTGGACTCGACGCGGTCGTCCATGGACTTGCACTTGCCGGCTGCGTCGGAGACTCGCCGGGTTGATTTTCCTCCTTCCTGGTTCTCCGCCCGGCTACGGCGTGCAACCGGCTCCGTCTTGATGATTCTTCCGACTTCGTCGAGTCGGTTTGGGTTGGTCATGCCCGCGTCGGCGGTGGCGTACTCGTCGGCGATTGCCATGAGCTCCGCCATGGTCTTCGGGCTCTTCCTCAGGAGCCGATGCTTGAGCAGCGTCTGATCTCGGCAGCCTTGAATGAAGTACTGGACGGCTTGGAGCTCGAGAACTCCCTCGCAGGAGTTGCGCAGGCTAGTCCACCGGGTGAGGTAGGCTCGGTCCGACTCGCCATCCATCTGCTTGCACAGCGCGAGCAGCTGTGCGTTGCCGGGGCGCAATTAGGTGCCGGTGAAATTGCGATTGAACACCTCCTCGAAGTCCAGCTAGCTATTGACGCTTTCAGCCGGCAGGCTGTTCAGCCAAGTTCGAGCCGACCCCTGGAGCATGAGTGGCACGTAGCGTATGGCCACCCGCTTGTTGCCGCCCGCGATGTTGACCACCGTGACGTAGTCAGCGAGCCAGTCTTCCGGCTTCGCGGTGCCGTTGTACTTGGGCGTATCCCTTGGGAGGGTGAATCCCCGCGGGAACTGCTCGGTCCGGATGCAAGGTCCGAAGCTGCGATGCGCGGTGATGTCTTCCTCCTCGATAATGCTTGATGCCTTGAGCGCGTCGATGCGGAGGCGAGCGTCGTGGCTTGTTTCGGGCCCCAACGGTCCCAGGTGCTCTTCGATGGTGACCTTGTGTCTGATTCTCTCCTTGACGCTGCGGCCGGTTTGTGGCCCGTTCCGGTTGCCGTCTTCACGTCGTCCAGCCGGATCACGGCCGTGATCTCGAGGATGCGAGCTCGCGCTCCCCTCGCGATGAGCTCGTGGTTGCTTGTCCTTCGCCCTTCCGCGGCTTGTGGATGACGCCTCGACGCCTTGCTTGGACTTGCCGGCTGCGTCATAGCCTGGAGGCGGCTCATGATGTTCTCGGCTCGCCGTCGCCTCGGTTTCACGTTGCTGCCGGTTAGCCGCGGCGATGAGCTCTTGGACCCGGCGTGCTTGTTGGCGTAGCTCCTCGCCTTGGAGATGGGGTAGCTCTGCTGCGGCCGCCTCCGCAGCCTTAATGTTTTGCACCGGGTTGCTGTACTCGGGCAAGACGATGTCCGAATGCTCATGCGGCTGAACAGCACGGTTCAGGACACCGCCGAGATCCCCTCCTTTGCGCCTGACTTCATTCAGCTTCTCCGTGTTGCCTCTTGCCGGCTCGAAGCCGTGGACGATGTTGTATTCGCGCATCGTGGCGTTGAGTCGGCGCTGTGTCGATGCGAGGTGAAGGGCCTTGTCGTATATCTGTTGACGCATCCTCTCGAGTTCAGCCGCTGCCTTGGCTGGATCCGCACCCGGCGCGATGGGGGTGCTTAGCATCTCGAAGTCGGCCTCCAGGTTGCGCTGGAAGCGAGAGGGTTCTCCAGCTTCATGAACAGTTGTGGCGACGCCGCCTCCTGCCGCCACGTGCTCGACCATGTGCACCTCGGCGTAGACGCTGAGCTTGACGTCGTCGCGGTCCGCGTCGCCGGAGTTGAGGTAGCCGAAGGCGGGGTTGTCATCGCAGGTGCTGGCGTCGAAGATCGAAGGAGCCAAGCTCGAGTAGACCACCTCCGGGTACTCCTTGGCGGCGACGGTGACGTAGACGTGGAAATCACCAAGGGTGACGACCGTGCCTCCGCTGGTGACGTCCACGTCGGCGAAGCTCCTGGTGTTGTCGAGGACGCAGCCAATGGAGCCGATGGAGAGCACGAGGCCGGAGACGATCCGCCGATCATCTACGGTCCGGGATCCCGCGCAGAACGTGACTCCGCTCGTCGCGAGCCCCACGGTGGGCGCCAAATGTCGTGGTGGGTTGCACGGCATATCCATCAGAGATGGAAAGAAGTATGGGGCAGGCGACGATGGATGCTCGCGCGGGATTGGGTAACTAGCATGCAAACACACACGAGTTACCCAGGTTCAGGGCCCTCTTGTGGAGGTAACACCCCTACGTCCTGCTCTTCTTGTTCTTATTGCTTGATCACAAAATCGGGCTACAAGTGGTGCTCCTGGAGCTGTTTCTGGTGGCAACCGGCTGGAGGTCCAAGCCGGCTGGAGGTCGAAGATGATCTTCTACTTCTCTTCTCTGTTCGGTGTCTACCTGCCTCACGCAGGAGGCTCTAGCCCGCTTTATATAGGCAGCGGGCTAGGGTTTTAGGTTACAAGGATTTTACAGGTCTACTTTCTGAGCCGGCTGGAGCTCGTTGTCATGATTCTGTACAGGAGATGCCCGACAGAGGGTACTGTTCACCAGGAGAGGTTATACGGGCCTGGCCCACCCGTACGGAGCTGTCGGTTGGTGCGTCCGGATCCAGCCCAGCCGGACGTCCGTGTCCGGGTAGACGAAGGCGGCTTGATTTAGCCGGCCGGTTCCAGGCGGCACCGCGCAACCGGCATTTGTTCAACTGGCCCGTGGAGTTCTGAAGGAATGGATCTCTTTGGGATATCCGGGGTTCATATCCCCGACACTTCTCATGTGGCTAGATCCTCCTACTCCCGTCGCCGAGTACCCCTTATACGAGAACTAGATCCGGTATCCAGGCAGAGCCCTGTGGAGTTAGGCCCTCTTCATCACACGCTTCCGCCAATCCGCTGACGCCCTCTAATGAAGTCATGTTCGATAAATAATGTACAAACTGTTGTGTGCGCTAGGGCGCAGCCTTGTAATGAGACCCTTGTAATCCATCGTCGGTTCCCCGAATCCTTAATAATGTGGTTATGTTCTGTTATCAAGTTGTCATATATTCAGTGCTCCTGGGACTGATATATGGGGTAACTCGGTCTCCGGATCGGGGTGCCACAGAGGCTGGGAGACTCCTTCTTCCGGGAGAACCTCGTCGAGACCTCCGATCTACGTACTAGCAAGCAACATAGAGACACAGGGACTTTACCCAGGTTCAGGCCGCCCGGAGGCTAAAAGCCCTACTCCTGCATGTCTGGATTGAGTGGTTTACAGAGGTGGTTGCGGGTGAGAACCCGGGAGTTGTTGGCCAGAGGTTGAAGACGAGCAGATCCTGTCCCGGAGGAGATCACCTCTCGCTTGTGCTACTCTTCTCTGGTGCACTACCTAGCCTAGCCTCCGACTCTCTGGAATTATGTCCCTTCCCTCAGGTGCCTTGGTCCTCCTTTTAAAGGCTAAGGGGATCCCACAAGGGCACCTTTGGGGCGGAGGGGTTTTAGGTGGGAAAACCCCTCTGGGTTCTACTTATGGGGCGATGTGACCTCCTCTCGTCCAAGTATTCTTCTGAGGGGGGTTAGGTGCGGTCGCCCACCTTTTGCAGGGCGGGCGGAAAAAGGCTGACACCTTTTCCGACCGTGTCCCCGCTCGGGGCCTCCATCTTCTTGGCGCCCAATTTTTCTAGGAGCTTCCAGCCGGACCTGGCAAGCTTATCCTCTTCGCTTGTACGGAGGCTGGATCCCAGAGGTGAGCCTGGCCTCCTGCCGGGCGTCCGGGTCCCCGGGACCTCCACGTCGTCTGCCGGGTTGAGGGTGACCCCGGGAGGTCACCCGGCCCTTAGTCGTGGTTGTCGATGTCTTCCTTGCCTGGTTGCCGTGGCGCAGATGGGGGGCCCATCTGCCAGTCTTGAACCCTTGCCTTGTTCGCCTTCTTGGTGGGCCCACTGGTGGTGGACCCACTTTGACCGCATCAGGGGAACCCCGTATTCCAATGTTCCGACAGTAGCCCCCAGGCATAGTTCCAGCGGGCACGTCCTTCTGCTGCCGGGGCTATGACCAAAAAAGTCAAAGTGGGTCCCGGGCGTCTTGTCGTCACTGTCACGTCCCATTTGTCAGGGAGTGGGTGCTTGGATTTATCCGCTTGGGTGAGTAACTGCACCTGCCTCCTCGCTTCTCGAAAACAGAGAAGGCGAGGAGACCATCGTTGAAGGCGCGGCCGAGCCTTCTAAAAGGCGGGGGTGCCCTTCCCGAGCCTTCAATCATCTTCCTTCCTCTCCAGATCTACACCTCAGCAGAGCTGAGCGCATTAATGGCGGGAGCCAGGAGAGGAGCTGGACGCTCCCGTTCTTCCTCAGCGGTAGCGGAGGTGGCCACCAGCAGCCGTGGGAAGGATGCTGCCCGAGGTCGATGTGAGATCCTGGCTCAGGGCTTAATAGGATTGATAGGATACTCATACCAACAAGTTGCAACTTCTTTTCCGGAAGCTCATCTCGATAGAACCCAGATGTTAAGCGTGCTTGGCCTGGGGTAATATTGGGATGGGTGACCGACCGGGAAGTCCTTCCCGGGTGCGCACGAGTGAGGACAAAGTGCGCAGAAAAGACTAGTGTTGGTCTGTGGGGCTAGTCTAGAGATCCTAGAGAGCAGCCAGACGTAACAGGCGCCGGTCCGGGAGTGGCCGGGGTGTTACAATTGGTATCAGAGCCGACCCTTGCGGTAACTCGGGCGTGTGCGGGTCAGGGGCGCGGACATGTGGAGCATGTGCCGGCACTGGACGCACAGACGGGTGCCAAAGGGGGAAGTTCCTGGACTGGGGTTGACCGACGAGGGCGTCGGTCTTCTAAGGGGGGAAGGATGTGAGATCCTGGCTCAGGGCTTAATAGGATTGATAGGATACTCATACCAACAAGTTGCAACTTCTTTTCCGGAAGCTCATCTCGATAGAACCCAGATGTTAAGCGTGCTTGGCCTAGGGTAATATTGGGATGGGTGACCGACCGGGAAGTCCTTCCCGGGTGCGCACGAGTGAGGACAAAGTGCGCAGAAAAGACTAGTGTTGGTCTGTGGGGCCAGTCTAGAGATCCTAGAGAGCTGCCAGGCGTAACAGGCGCCGGTCCGGGAGTTGCCGGGGTGTTACAGTCGAACGGGGCGTGGTCGCGGCGGAGGCCGCGGTCGTGGTCGTGGAAGTCGTGGTCACGGAGGTCGCGGGGCTGGAGGCTTTCTAGTCCCTTCTCCCCAGAGTACGTCCCACTCCGGCTTCCCTCCGTTCGAGTTCGTTGTAGATCTGAACAGCAGGCTGCGCAGCCGGCTCCATCTGCCGGACTCCTTCATGGTGGCGGTAGACTCGGACGACGGCCGGCCCACAGGCTTCTGGTTGCAGGTGGACGGCTGCCCCAACGGCCCCTCTTGGGTCGAAGTGGAGTACACCGTCGACGGCTTCATGCTCCTGGGTCGGGGATGGAAGGCGTTCGCGTGCTCCCGTTACCTAACCCGGGGGCAGTACTTGGCGTTACAGTATGACGGAGATGCGACGCTCTCCGTGAAGATCTTTCGCACCGAGGGAGGACGCGTGGACTGTTGCGCGGAGAGTGACAATAGCAGTCGTAGCAGCAGCTTCCGCGACGAGGACGAGGATGGAGATGAAGAAAACTCCGTCGACGTCAAGGTCGAGAGGAGCCCGCCTTCCTGAGGATGTGTGGGGCAGCACCGAGGCAGCGGCCTCAAAGATGTCCGTGACCTCCTTCTTGGCAGCTTCGTCGACGTACTTTTGGAAGTAGCGGCTTCCGCCGGGCGGCGGTGCTCCATGCTCGCGTAGGAGCCAACCTTTTCTTTTAAAAAGTAGGTCCTTTTGTAACTCTTGAGATGACAAAGAACTTGTATCCTTGATGTCGCTTGGCCTTCGAGTTGAATTGGTGTGAATAGGAACAGGTTTTTTGCAAAATGCGCCCCGATTACTACACCAGTCTTACCGCCAAGGGGCAAGTGGGGAGTGAAAGGCCTATAAAAGGCTCTCCAGCCCCCAAGCTCCTCAGCATCTCCTGACTCCTTCTTGCTTCTTGCTCTCTCTGCCCCTCCATAGATCGCAGAGCAATGTATGGGGAGGCAGAGATGTCCTTCTCCGGGACGTCGACGGTGGCGTCTGTGTATCTGGGCGTGGCGGAGGCACCCAGGGAAGCTAGGGCCCGTGCCGCTGGAGAGGAAGAAGAAGTGGTGTCGCGCCCCGCCCTTTCCAAGGGCATTTCGCGCCTGGTGGCCATGTCCAGTCCCGCGGCTTAGTAGGAGGCCCGGATGCGTGCCCTTCGGAGGGCTCAGCTTCTGGCGGCCTTGAGGGAGAAGACCGCGGGGATCCCGGGGGCGCCCGCTCTTTGGTCCAAGCTCGAAGCCATCGAGCATGTAAGGGCCACAGCTCCTTTGACCTCTTGCACCCCTGGGGACTGGTCTTGATCCTGACCGAATTCGTTCCTTGCCATAGGCGGACGACGATGCCATGAGCGAGGTGGCGGCCGAGATGCTCTGTCTGTTTCGCTGCTTGGCGCCTGGGCGCATAGGGAGGCCATAAGGCGCCTGAAAGTCCTTCCGGGTTCCCTCCCTTTCCCCAGGCGTCCCCGGGAATCGAGAGCTCTCCCGTTGGGCATGAAGAAAACAAGGACGCGCTGCTAGGAGATCTAGCTCCGGGCTGGCCTTAGCAGCATAGGCTTAAGTAGTTGCAGAACTGAATGTAAATTCAGAATTGTAATTCAGAATGTAAATTCGGATGAATGCAACCATAGACTCAACTCCCGGGGTCATTTACCAAATCTTCCTTTGCACTAACGCGTCGTCGAGTTTTCAGAGGAGGCCTCTTAGGTGCCAATCACTCTACCTGCACGCATCCCAAATGTGTTGCTAAGATGCTAACACGGCAGATGTACCCCTAAGGAGGACTATACCTTCCGGGAGTCCTTCTCCCCTATCCTCGGGTACTAGGCCAGAGGAAAACGGACCGTTCACTAGGGTGGACGCATACCCCCGCAAAGGCTCTCATCAACAGTCAAGCATGCGCAGGTCGATAGTATATTGACTCCGAGCAAGGTATTATGCCAAAGTGCAGGATGCAGATGCGAGGACTTAGCTAATTTTCTGCCACGTCTTCGATCCATCCTGTCCTTCTCGGGTACCCAACTCCTTAGCCGAGCTCCGCCGCCTGATCCTGTCCCGGGAAGGAGCTGCACACAGCAAACTTTCAGTATGAAAAGAATGGACCCTCTCTTCTACCATGTTAGCACGTTATCCGAAGCAAACCGCAAGCACAGTTGATAGTGCATTTGTGTGATGAAGTTCGTATCACCACAGCACTGCCCGATTCCTTCTTTCCGCGGCAGTACGGCATGATCGGGCGGCAGTGCCTATTCGCGAGGCCACTCGCGGCGCGTCAACCCGTCAGCCACCGGCACATATCAACCCCCTGGTTATGGGTTGCTAAGGATAACACGCTTGCATGCAAGAATTGAGGCTTGCGGAATTGAAATCACTTATCTTTTAATCCCTTGGCGATGATTCTTACACCCTATTACAGAACACTAGCCCCCATGGCGTGCTTTAACGGATTCGACGTTGGGCGATTCATGTTCATAATTAGGGGTAGAATTTGCAAAGATTCTCGATGTTTCAGGCGTTGCCCTCCGGCCTGCCTTTCACTTCCTCCAGGTATACTGCTCTGGGTTTCAGGTTATGAGTGACCCGGTAGGGTCCTTCCCACTTGGACGACATCTTGTTCATGCCTTCCATTTTTTCCTTCTTACGGAGTACCAGGTCTCCGGGTTGCAGCTCCCGCGAGCGAACATGACGACTATGGTATCGACGGAGTCCTTGCTGGTACCGAGCCGACCGTAAGGACACTCGGCACCTACTCTCTACTAGTAGGTTTATGTCATCGATCCTTCGCTCTTCTTGCGTGTTTTCATCGTATGCGAGACCCGGGGGGATCCATGCTTTAGCTCCATTGGCAGGATAGCTTCAGCTCCATAGACGAGGAAGAAAGGTGTTTCTCCAGTGGCTCTGCTTGGTGTTGTTCTGAGGGACCACAATACACTTGGCAGGTGATCAATCCATTTTTTCCCTTTGTTCTCCAGCTTGTCAAAGGCTTTGGTGTTCCTCCCCTTGAGAACTTCTGCATTGGCTCGCTCTACTTGTCCGTTGCTTCTTGGATAGGACACCGAGGCGAAACACACCTGGATGCCCATTTCTTCGCAGAAGTTGAGGAATGCTCGAATGGTGAACTGAGTGCTGTTGTCGCTGATGATTCTGTTTGGAACTCCGAAGCGGTAGACGATCCCCTCATGAACTTGATGGCGGCCTGAGCCGTCTGGCGTGGTACTGGCATTACCTCTACCCATTTTGTGAACTTGTCGATAGCCACGAACAGGTACTCGTGTCCTCTTACAGACGTTGGCACCTTGCCGACGATGTCCAGCCCCCAGTTCGTGAACGGCCGGGAGATTGGTATTGGCTGTAGCGCTTGAGCCGGCTGGTGCGTGTTCTTTGCGTATTACTGGTAGGCTTCGCAGGTCTTGACCAGCTGCTCCGCGTCGTGAAGTACTATTGGGCAGTAGAACCCTTGGCGGAAGACGTTCCCCACTAGTGATCTTGATGCCACGTGACTCGAGCACGTGCCCTCGTGTATGTCCTTCAGCAGTTCTTAGCCTTGTTCTTGTGCTATGCATCGCAGCTTGATTCCGTTGTCGCGCCGCCGGTGGAGCTCGCCGTCAATTAAGACGTAGAGCTTAGCCTGGCGAGCCACCCTCTTGGCCTCGTGGTCATCTTCCGGGAGGACGTGCTCCACCATGTACTTGACGATGTTCTGGGCCCAGGGTGGGTGGTTTCGTTCCACCAGCAGTACCGCCTAGGCAGGAGGAAGCAAAGCTTCTTTTGCCGCGGGCACTGCCGGGTCTTGAGCTTCCGAGCTGGCTACCTGTGTTGTCGGTATAGAAGTGTTGCTATCCCCCGGTGTCGACGCAGACCTTGACTTGAGCCTCTCGGGAGAGACTGAAGGCTGCCGGAGCACCTCGATGTAGAACCCGGGAGGTACTGGCTCCCGCTTGGACGCCAGTTGCGACAGCTCGTCCGCAGACGTGTTCTCCTCCCACGGGACATAAACAGCTCTCAAGCTGCTGAAGCGCCGCTGGAGTTTCCACACTTCCTCGACATATGGTGCCATCTGAGGGCAAGCGTACTCCTTGTTGACTTTCTTGATGACTAGATGAGAGTCACCCTTGACGACGAGTTTGCCGATGCCGAGACAGATGGCAGCACGAAGTCCAGCGAGCAGGCCTTCGTACTCCCGTCATGTTGTTTGAGATGTTTCCTTCGTTGTGCATCTGGAAGACGTACTTCAGGCGGTCGCCGGTTGGTGAGGTTAGGACAACTCCAGCACGTCCCTGCCCCTTGGTTTAGGAGCCGTCGAAGTGCATGGTCCAGGTGTCGGGATCCTCATTCCCGGGGAGGCTTGTTTCCTCTTCCGGGTCGTCGAATGCCATCTCGGTCCACTCGGCTCTGATGTGAGCCAGTGCTTGGCTCTTGATGTTGTTCGTGTGCTTGAACTTGAGACCGAAACCTTGAAGTTCCATGGCCCATGCCGAGATGCGTCTAGTGGCCAGCGGGTTCTCCAGGGGGCTTCTCAGATTGTACTTGGATACCACCGTGATCGGGTGCCCCTCGAAGTATGGCCTCATCTTGCGGGAGGCAATGAGAATTGCTAGCAAACGCTTCTGCGTCATGGGATATCGCTCCCGGGCATCGCACGACAACGAGTTGATGAAGTAGACCGTATGATGCACCTTGCGGGTTGCTGAGCCCTTGGCGGGCTCGGCAGGGTTGCCTCGGAGTGGATCCCTTCGTCTCCCACGATGTTGGGTTCGATGTTGATGGGAGGGGTAAGTGTGCTAGGATCTTCGAACCCCTAGTCGCCCAGCCGCCTCTTCTTGCTTGATTGCCCCGGGAACGGATCCCCGGGACGCTTGCCCTTACTCGACTTCTTCAGAGGCGCATCGCGTTCTGATACTAGCACGGCGCTACCCACCTGGTTGGTGGCTGCAATGTACAGCAGCAAAGGCTCCTTCTTTGTTGGGGCCACGAGGATTGGTGGTGAGGCGAGGTAGCGCTTGAGGGACTGGAGAGCTTCCTCGGCCTCGGGTGTCCACTCCACGGGGCCTGATTTCTTGAGTAACTTGAAGAATTGTAAGGCCCGCTCTCCAAGCCTTGAGATGAAGTGCCCGAGTGCGATGATGCACCCGTCGAGGCGCTGCATGTCCTTGACCCGCTGGGGTGCCTCCATTTGTTTGATGGCCTTGATCTTGTCGGGATTCGACTCAATCCCCGGTGGGAGATTAGGAAACCCAGCAGCTTGCCTGATGGGACCCCGAACATGCACTTGTCGGGATTGAGCTTGAAGTTGACCCGGCGGAGGTTGTTGAAGGTCTCGTGCAGGTCCTTGACGAGTGAGTCCTTGTACCGGGTCTTGACCATGATGTCGTCGATGTACGCTTCAACGTTGCGGCCCAGCTGAGGCCCGAGGCACGCCTGCATCGCGCGCTGGAAGGTGGCTCTGGCGTTCCGGAGGCCGAAAGGTACTCGGGTGTAGCAGTAGCAGCCCTTGGGGGTGATGAAGGCCGTCTTCTCCTGATCCTCGACCGCCATCATGATCTGGTGATACCCGGAGAAGGCATCTAGGAATAACAGTGATTCGTAACCAGCCGTGGAATCCACGATCTGGTCGATGAACGGTAGAGGGAACAGGTCCTTGGGGCAGGCCTTGTTCAGGTCTGTGAAGTCGATGCAGAGCCGCATCTTGGAGGTCATCGGTTTTGGCACCACTATAGGGTTGGCTACCCAAGTGGGGTGGGGAACCACCTTGATGACGCCGGCTTCTAGTAGCTTGTCGGTTTCGGTGACGATGAACTCCAACTTCTCCTTGCTCTGCTTTCGCAGAACTTGCTTCACGAGGCGGGCATCCGTGTTGACCGCCAATTTGTGCTCGATCACCTCCCTCGTTACGCCGGGTAAACCTGACGCCTCCCATGCGAAGATGTCAGAGTTCTCTCGAAGGAAGGCGACGAGCGCGCTTTCCTATTTGTCAGCGAGGTGGGCACCGATGGTGACGGTGCGGGAGCCGTCACTCGTTAGTGCCACCTTCCTGGTCATCTGCGGGTCGCCGTGGGATGGCGCCTTCTTCGAGGAAGTGGATGCCAAGCCCCCGGGGTACCCTCCGTCCCCGGAGAATGCGCCGGCACCAACCTCTTGTACATCTCAACGGGTGTCCGCCGTCGTTGCCACCATCTGGTTCAGCTTCTAGACGCAGTAGCTGGCGCCGTCGATGTCAGCCTTGACCTTGATCACGCCCCATGCCGCCGGGATTTTCATCATGTTGTAGGCGAAGTGGGAGACGGCCATGAACTTGGCCAGCGCAGGTCGGCCGAGGATGCCGTTGTAAGGGATTGGCGTGTCGGCGATGTCCAAGACAATCTCCTCGGTGCGGAAGTTCTCGGGGTCACCGAAAGTGACCGGAAGAGTGATCTTCCCAAAGGCCGTGTGACGTTCCCGTTTACACCATGGAAAATGCCAGTGTCTTGCAAGCGGGAAAGGGGAATTTCCAGGGTGGCCAAGAGCTTCGCCGTCAGCAAGTTGAGGCTAGAGCCTCCGTCGACCAGCATCCTGGTGACATTGTAGTTGTGGATGATGGGCGACACGATCGGGGACAGGGTCCCTACCCCGGCGACGTTGTCGGGGTGATCTTCCGGGTCGAAGGTGATGACCTGATTGGACCATTCCAGAGGCTTCGGCGTCGAGGTGACTGTAGTGCCCCAACCCTGGAATTATGCAGAGATACTATGTAACCCACAGGCCATGCTACACAATCGAAGGTTACTGGGGTTACGACTCCCAGGCCAAAACCTTTGGCAGGCGTGCTCGGAATGGATCATCGGCAACGCAACACCTCGATCATGCCATGAACACTGGCATAGCTATCAATGCATAATAGAGAGATCAAGACTACGGAACATCTGGCACATCACAGACTCTACGACACAAAGAGATCATATAGCAACTCATATAATGAGAAAGATAGCAAAAGTACACAACAGAGGTCATAGACCCATCATTACAACAAGCGGAAGCCAAATATGTTGTCTAAACAACAAGATCCAAAATATGGCCTATGAGGCATACAAATAAACATCCCAGCCAGCATGTTCCAAGATGTCCCAAGCTGCCACCTGGGAACCCCAGACTACTCGTCGATGTCAACGAAGAACCCACCTGCCTGCTCGGTGACGTCCTCCTCTGAAACAATTAATAATCAACAAAGAGAGGCTGAGTATGACGTACTCGCAAGTTTATTAGGGCGATATAGGTCCAATGATGACATTGCTCTAAAGCTGTATAGTAGTTGTTTTGCATAAAGCTAGTTTTCATCCTTTTAAAACCTAACTGAATCGTGGCATCGACTACTCAGACGGTTTTCTCAAAGGGGATAAGATAGTAAAACTTCTTTCTTTATTTCACAATGAACCATCAGTAGCCATTTCTCACCACTCGTCTCCACGAAGGCACCCCCTCGAATCACCCTCGAGGAAATGAACCTTTAACACACGTTGTCAAGTTGCAACCTCTAGTTGCCAAATTTTAAATAAGTTAAGGTTTTCTATGATCTCGTAAATCCATTCCCAAGGCGTCCATAACCGCGGACACGGCTTTTCGAAAAGATTTAACCCTGTAGGGGTGTACTAATTTACCTATTGGTACCGTCCGGCTCGCCTGATTAGCTCTCTTCCGGGGAAAGCTGGCAAGTAGGCGCGGTTAAACCTTTACCTCGCATGA
Source organism: Puccinellia tenuiflora (assembly GCA_012064385.1). Taxonomy (NCBI): domain Eukaryota; kingdom Viridiplantae; phylum Streptophyta; class Magnoliopsida; order Poales; family Poaceae; genus Puccinellia; species Puccinellia tenuiflora. The sequence goes on from QRDG01000340.1 coordinate 845,073, forward strand.
GACTATCCAAGGATCATCGTGGCGACAGGATAAGTTTATCCAGCCTATTTTAGCCCCTGCCCCCATCGCCACATCCTAAACACCACCACCCTCTTCGTGCCTTCATCCACCTGCAACTCACACGCAAATGGATAGCGCAAACTAGAGGACCCTTGGATACGCCCGCACAAGTTATTCGGTTAGTAAGGAGCCCATTCCCCCACCAATGGGAGCATGCTCGATCTTGGGTCCGAAGACAAGAACTCGCACCTAGGCGGCAAGAATGAGACAAAACACCATAACCTCGATGGCAACTCATCCAAGCCTTTTAAGCATTTTAATTAAGTACCACAAGTATCCACCATGTCCGAACATTCCATCAATTGTCATAATCATGGAAAATAATCACCGGACAACTAAGCATTCGACTAAGCATGGCTAAGCATAGCTAAGCATATATTCAACAGATATGAATTACTCAGGCCATCACCTCAACCTATGGTTCATAGGAGGGAAAACATGTAATGGTTTAGGGATCATCCAATTCATAGGATACTCTAAAATTTGTACAAAAGTTGACCTTGGAATCGAATGCAATATTATGGTGGATAAAATATTTGTATAAAACAATAGGATGCTATATGCCAAGAAGGTTAGGTTATCTCTTGCCTTGCTGACGGGGCTGGAAGCACTGCTCGTCAAGATACGGTGGGGAAACCTTGACTCTTGAATCTATCGATACCCAACCAATAACAGAAGAACAAATAAATAACACGAAGACAAGGTGCAATGCGCAATCATGATGACATGTCAAGTTTATGCAATGATACCATCATGTAATTTAGCTAACAATTTAAATGGAGTGCCAAATAATTAGTGCAAGTATTTGGAAGCAACCCCATATTTAACTTTAATGACGACATTGCTTATGAATTATTATATTAATACAATGTGGTTTAAATATGCATGAACATGACATGATTAGATAGGTATGGTTCTCCTGATCATTTTGGAACCTTGTTTGTAATTTTACAAATTACGATGATTAAATAGTGAATTAAATGATTATTCGAATTTAATTCTTTTAACTATTTAAAGAATAACATCAAAGGAATTTTTTTTCATGAGGTGATATTAGCGTGGTTTGATAGTATTTGAACTGCTGAGCATTTTGATACTTCGTTTGCATTTTTCTGATTAACGATGAATAAACGGCAAATTAAACGGGTATTCAAATTTAAATCTTTAACCATTTTGAAATAACATCAAAGGAAAATTGTTGTCATGATGTGAAAATAGCATAGATAGATAGCCTTTGAGTTGCTGATCATTTTGGTATATCATTTGCAAATTTTGGACCAACATTTATTTAATTATTATTTTCCAAAAAAAACTGGCCGGCCTCAAGATCGGCCTAGGCCGGCTCCCAGGCCGGGCACATGCCTGAGCCAGCCGGCCTCCTGGCCGGCCCAGACCGGCAGCCAGGCCGGGCACATACCTGAGCCAGCCGGCCTTCTGGCCGGCCTGACCGGTTCCCAGGCCGGCCACCTAACGACGACGGCGGGCTAACGGCGGGCTACGGCGCGAGCACGCTGCCGAGAGGGAGGGAGAGGGCAAAGGGGAAGGGGGAGCACCGCGAGCTCACCAGGAAAGTGGGGGCACAGAAGTCGAGGCGCGGGGAGGTCGGACAGCGGTGGATTTCTTCGCTGCGGTGCCGGCCAGAGGCGGGAGAGACGAGGACGGCGGCGACGATTTCGGGTGTCCCGCAGCGATTACGTGCTCGGGGAAGAAGAGGGAGACGAGGCAGAGCGGATAGCGGCGTCGGCTCGCTCCGGGGAAGCTTCAGTCGACGGCGATGCGGCGGCGCGCCCGGATGGCCGATAGGGTTCGTTTGCGGGAAGAACCAGAGAGAGGAGAGAGAGGGGAGCAGGTGAGGAGGGGAGAGTGAGAGCGAGAGGCATGGTTCAGGGTCCTCCTTGTCCTCTAGGGAGCAACAGTGCGTGGGGACAGGGCGGGTGCGGTGGCGACGCGCGGGAGCTCGCTCGCTCGGTCGCTATAGTGGCTACTGGAAGAAGACGACGGCAAATTTTCAGAGACCCCCCTGGTTGCTTAAGGTTAATTACAACTTTGTCCAGTAGCACATTTAGGAGTTAATTTGAGGCTCTTAAATATTTTTGAAAATTCTGGAAAAATTCACGTAAGTTCCCCATACTATTTAATAGCTCCACAAAATTTGGTGTTGCGAAATAAAATGTTTTGTACACCAATTGTTCATAGGGTTTAGATATGGCAATTTTTTGATAATTTCCAAATGTGATCTTTATTTTACCTTAGCTATTTATTTGGGGCACTTAAATAATTCATAAAATTATAAAAATATTGATGGAGGATCCCAATATCAGAAGGGAGCTCCCCATATTTTTAGTTTGAAAATTTGAACTGTTTAATAGGGTTCAAACATAGGAATTGATTTGCACCATTTTTGAATTCTCAATTTTATTTCTTTGCTTGGCAAGAATTTGTCTTTGACAATTATTTATAGAATATATTCATGGAATTTCCTGGAAAAATATGATAGTTCAAATTGAAATTTGTTTAACCAACGACATTCACCATCCTTGATTTAATAGTTAAAGCCAAAGCAATATTTCATGTTAAGCAATTTAATTAGGGATGCCATGATGCAATATGAAATGCAAAAGTGGAAAAATTACTCATATTTCAAGGTACCAAACTGGGGCTGTTACAAATCTACCCCCTTACAGCAATCTCGTCCCGAGATTCTAGGCTTGAGTGAAGAAGGAGGGATATTCCTGACAAAGACTAGTTTCACGTTCCCAAGTTGCTTCTTCTTCGGAATGGTTAGACCACTGGATTTTGAGGAACTTGATGGCCTTGTTATGGGTCTTCCTTTCCCCTTCATCCAAGGTGCGGACAGGATGCTGACGGTAAGTCAGATCATCCTGGATGTCTAGCACTTCATGATGAACCCCACGGATAGGATCTTTGAAGCAACGACGGAGTTGAGAGACATGAAACACATCATGCACATCAAGGAAATTTGATGGTAGCTCGAGCTGGTAGGAGAGATCTCCTCGCTCGGCTAGGATGGTGGAAGGACCAACAAAGCGAGGTGCCAATTTTCCCTTGATCCCGAAACGATGAACGCCTCGGAGGGGAGAGACACGAAGGTAGGCTTTATCACCAATGACATAGTGAACCTCCTTATGATGTTTATCATAATAGCTCTTCTGCCTGGACTGAGCAATCTTGATATTCTCCCGAATGATACGGACTTTCTCTTCAGCCTCATTGATCACATCAGGACCGAAGAGTGGCCTCCCTCTGGTTTCGGACCAGTTTAGAGGAGTCCGACATTTTCTCCCATAGAGAACCTCAAATGGAGCCATTTGCAGACTAGCTTGATAACTGTTGTTGTAGGAGAACTCGGCGAGGGGGAGATACCTTTCCCAATCCTTACTGAAGGAGATGACACATGCTCGCAGCATGTCCTCTAGAACTTGGTTTACCCTTTCAGTCTGACCATCAGTGTGAGGATGATAAGCAGTACTAAAGTTGAGACGGGTTCCCATAGAATTTTGGAAGCTCTGCCAGAATCTGGATACAAATAGATTCCCACGGTCCGATATAATCCTCAAAGGGACACCATGGAGAGGAACAATCCGAGCAACGTATAGCTCAGCAAGTTGCTTCGCGGTTATATCCTCGCGAACGGGAATGAAGTGGGCGACCTTGGATAGACGATCAATGATTAAACAAATGGCATTATTATCTTTTTGTGACCTCGGGAAACTGGTAATGAAATCCATCCCCACTTCATCCCATTTCCACTCGGGAATGGCTATGGGGCGAAGAGTACCCGCTGGCTTTTGATGTTCAGCCTTCACACGGCAACATACGTCACATTCAGCAACATACTCGGCAATCTCTCGCTTCATGCAAGACCACCAGAATTGACGGTGAAGGTCTTGGTACATCTTGGTACTACCCGGATGAATGGAAATGGTTGATTCATGAGCTTCTGAGAGTATCAACCCTTTGGTATTCCCACTCTTGGGCACCACCAGATGGTCAACAAAATAAACAACACCGTTGCCATCAACAGAGAAACAATTTGCCTTCCCACTAGCTATTTTTCTTTGATTTCGAGGATGTCAGCATCTTGCTGCTGGGCTGCCTTGATCTCATACTCGAGAGTGGACTTGATCTCTAGGTTTGCTAGATATCCGGAGGGAACAATCTCCAGATTCAAACGAGCAAATTTCTCATGAAGAGCAGGTTGGGCCTTTTCAACCATCAGAGTGTTGCAATAAGCCTTGCGACTCAGAGCATCTGCCACGACGTTGGCCTTGCCGGGCTGATAGTTGAGGGTCACATTATAGTCCTTAATCAACTCCAACCATCTTCTCTGTCGGAGATTCAGATCTGGTTGGGTGAAAAGATATTTCAGACTTTGGTGATCCGAGAAGATCTCGCAACGGTTGCCCAACAGGTAGGGTCTCCATAGCTTAAGAGCATGAACCACGGCAGCAAGCTCTAGATCATGAGTTGGGTAGTTGTGCTCATGCGGTTTGAGTTGGCGAGAAGCATAGAGGCTACCACATGGCCTTCTTGCATTAGCACACAGCCCAAACCTTGTAAAGAGGCGTCACAGCAGACGACAAAGTCTTTGTCTGCGTCCGGAAGGACAAGCACAGGAGTGGTCGTGAGCTTGACTTTTAGAGTTTGGAAGCTCTCTTCAGCTTTGTCTGTCCACACAAACTTCCTATCTTTCTTGAGAAGGTTAGTCAATGCCTTGGCTATCTTGGAAAAGCCCTTGATGAATCGGTGGTAATAACCCGCCAACCCAAGGAAGCTACGTATGTCTTTGACGGACTTTGGAGTTGGCCAATCCAGGATTGTCTGAATCTTGTCGGGTATCACAGCTACTCCAGCAGCTGACAGCACATGACCTAGGAAGACGAGCTCCTTTAACCAAAACTCACACTTGGAGAACTTGGCATAGAGACGATGATCACGAAGCGCTGTCAGAACTAGCCGAAGATGCTCAGCATGCTCTTCTTCGGTTTTGGAGTACACGAGGATGTCATCAATGTATATTATAACAAACTTGTCGAGGTACTCATGGAAGATGGAGTTCATAAGCCTCATGAATGTAGCCGGGGCATTGTTGAGGCCGAAGGACATGACGGTATACTCATATAACCCATAACGGGTAGTGAAAGCCGTCTTCATAATATCCTCCTTTCTGATTTTGATCTGATGGTAGCCTGACCTCAGATGCATCTTGGAGAATACCGTTGCACCAGCTAGCTGATCGAATTGGTCAGTTATTCGGGGAATAGGATACTTGTTCTTGATGGTAACCGAATTCAGAGGCCGGTAATCAACAACCAGACGAGGAACATTTGAATCCCTCTTCTTGACAAAGATGACCGGGCAGCCCCAGGGTAAGCTACTAGGCCGAATGAATTCCTTCTCCACCAACTCATCAATTTGTTTCCTCAGCTCAGTCAGCTCTTCCGCTAGCATGCGGTAGGGCCTTTTGGAAATTGGAGCCGTTCCCGGAACCAATTCAATGACAAACTCTACACTTCGATCGGCTGGAATGCTAGGCAATTCCTCAATAAAGACATTGGGGAAATCACACACCACCGCTACCTCATGCATTTCAGGTGGGGTGGTTCCTTCCATGAAGCATAGGCTGATCTCCGGAGAGAGAGGAGTGGCAGCGTAGGGAGTTGCGGAGGTAGGGACCAGTAACGCACTAGCCCATATGTTGGGTGGATCACTCTGACAGTCTTGGCAGCACAATTCAAGTTGGCCTGATATTTGACTAGCCAATCCATGCCCAAAATGACATCTAGCCCATCTGACTTCAGTGCTATCAACAAGAACAGGAATGGTATTGACCCTATAGAAACCTGAACCTCCGGAGCGATCCAGTTAGTTTGCCAACTAGAGCCTGGTGCTCTAACCACTAGAGGGGAGTCCATGTTCACAAACGGTATTTGGTGGTTGTGTGCATAAGTTATGGATATGAATGAATGCGATGCTCCGGAATCAAACAAGACTGAAGCTGGATACGCATTAATTCGAAGCGTACCCATGAGAAAACCGGGGTCCTCTGCAGCTTCTTCAGCAGAGACGTGGTTCAGACGACCACGGCTGATAGCCATAGCCTTGGCTGCTTGTGTAGAGGGAGCTGGTACAGGTGGTGCGGTAGCAGGTGCCTTCCGAGGACACTCCCTTGAGTAGTGACCCGGCTGGCCACAGCTGTAGCAAGTGGGCCTTGACGGGGGTGGAGGCAGCTGAGGACGAAACCCACTTCCAGCCGCACCCAAGGTCGAGGTAGCTGGGCGAGGCGGAGGTGGCCTGTATCCTGAGGGCCTGGGCACGTATGGAGCACGTGGCACAGCGCTGAAAGGCACGAAGACCCTACGCTTCTTGCCTTCAGAAGAAGAGGAGCTCTGATTGTCCATTGGAGCTGGCCTCTTGAAAGACTCCAGCTCCTTCCTACCTTGCTCCATAGTGAGAGCCTAGTTGTACAGCTCCTGGTGGGATAGGAACTTGAAGGGCAACAGCTCATATCGGAGCCGCGGTGCAAGCCCCTTGCGGAACAGATACTGCTTCTCTTCATCATTGGTCACGTCCCGAGGGGCGTAACGAGAGAGGTGGTTGAACTCACGCCCATAAGCTTGGACGTCCATACGTCCCTGGGTCAGATCCAGGAACTCCCTCCTCTTCAAGTCCATGATGGGCTTGGGGATGTAAGCCGCACGGAAGGCAGTGCGGAATTCAACCCAGGTGAAGACATGGCCAGCATCAAACATCGACACATGGCTTTCCCACCAGGAACCAGCGGCTCCATTCAGAAGGTAGGTGGCGAAGTTCACTTGTTCAGCCGCCAGCACATGTAGTGTGGTGAACTTGCGCTCGAGAGCCCGCATCTAGTCATCCGCATCCAGTGGCTCTCTAGCTTCAGAGAAGGTTGGTGGCTGGGAGCACAAGAACTCCATGAGGGTGTTGCAGTCATTGTTCCTTCTGGCACCCTGCTGCATAGGCTAGGCCCAAAAATTAGGGACCAGTGGCATTTGAAAGATAGTTGTATTAGTGAACCACCATAAGTGGTTTGAGACCATTTGAATTTGTATTTTTAGAGATATTCTTGTTTGATCATTAAATGGGTAGAATACTAAATACTTTACCAAATGGCCGTCTGTCCTCTCCCTGCTGGCACACCGCGCCCCACCAGCCAGAGTTAATCTAAACGATATGAGACTAGTGTCACTGGATAGATATTTAAATTTGTGAGCTAATGGCGTTGGATTCATCTCATTCGGATAAGTAGATTTAAGGATATTAATTTTCTAAGTTAGAAAGGTTTTCAGGGATTTCTGCTAAAAACTGGATAAAAGAGAAGGGGTGACGTCGAAGGCGTACTCAGCCAATACGCTTTCCTTGGTGGTTGGCGTACTCCCTCAATGTGCGCGAAAGCTAAAGATCGGACGAAGGGGTACGCAATGCGGGCCGTTGATCTCGCGATGGACGGCTCAGGACGGTCCACGTCGTCTCCCACCGGCGACGACCAGAACAGACGGCGGTGGCCGCTCCCGCCGCCGTACAGAGCATTCGGGCTCGCCGCCGGTCACTAGGAGGCTCGCCTGGATGCTCGGCTTGCACGGAGAGACTCGAAATCGAGCCACCCGCGCAGCATGAGCACTAACCCCTGGCGGGGATGGCCGGAGAAGGGAGCTCGACGAGACCCGACAGCGGTGGGATCCAGTCACGGACGGACTCACCCCTGCAACGAATAGAAAGCAAAATTGGAAAGGGACTAGGACACTACGGATCATGGCGAGGTTTTAGGACGACACGGCGAAGATGGAGGAGATCCATACCGTCGGCTTGTCGTAGGGGTTGCCGGTGGCGAAGCTCTGCTCGAGACAAGAGAATGAGCAAGGAAGGAAGGGAGTGGAGAGCATGGGGTTCTGATTGGGATAGAGAGGGAGTGGTGCGTCTTGGTGGTGAGGCTCGGGTGTCCTTTTATGGGCAGTGGCGCAGTGCATTGTGGGCGACGTCCACAGTGGACGTGGGCGAGGTAACTCGCGATGGATTGGGTAGTGGAGCGGTGCTGGGATGGGGTCAAGGAGTGAGACGAGTGCATAGGTGCCGATGGCTTGTGGGTTAAGTGTCTGGAAAGCAGGAGAGGGAGTGGGGACCGAGGGAAGACTTAGGTGTTCGATAGGGTAGGTCGCCACGGTGGTGCGGTAGAGAGGGCGAGGGGACGTCAGCGCGACTCACGGTGTGCTGCAGAGCGACTACACCGAGATACGCTTGCAGGATTGCAATTATGGCGAGGAACGAGATCGACATGCACGCAGGCGGTGAGCGCCGATAGGGCGAGCAAGATATCGCCATAAAGAGGCGATCCCTTGCGAAGCAAGGTTGTCCGAAGAAGAAAGGATGGGTAGGGATGCACTGTGGCGTGACCTCAAGAACTGGCAAGCTCGATTGCTTCCAGGGCAAGGAGGGTGACCGTTGTGGTGAGAGAGGGAGGCTAGAGCGGGTGGAGAGGGTAGACCTGGTCGTTCCTCTGGCTGGTGGGGCGCGGTGTGCCAGCAGGTAGAGGACAGACGGCCATTGGGGGTGAGTGGATAATGGAGTAGGAGAGGGGGAGAGAGAGGTGACCTAGGGCTCGGCCTAGCTCAAGATCTTGCGGGATTTGGTTTCTCTGGACTGGGCATTGAGTAGGACATGACTAGTGATGGGGGGATACTTTATAGGTAGGCCCATGGACCCGGAAAGTAGACCCGCCAAGACCAAGAAGGCCAAAGCCGAGTCACGCGTCAAGTCGCATGGGCTGGGCTGGAGACAAGCCGGTCAAGGTCCATGATGGAAGAAGGGACCCATCGAGAAGGAGTCCAAGTACAACCCGGAGTTCTAGTTTGGAAGGACAAAGCCTAGAGTAGGACTCCGTATATGAGTAGAACTCGATACAGATTGTAAGTCCAGGGACCCGCCACCTTTATAAGGGGGGTCCTGGATCGTAGTGAGCTAAGCCCAATCAAGTTAGAGAAACCCTGGCCACCAGAGAGAAGTCGCCGGCTCCTGAGTTGTAGGAGCCGGGTCCTTGTAATCGAGATCTAGCAAAGAGCAATAACATAGAAGCAGGAAGTAGGTCTTTACCTCTAATCAGAGGGGCCGAACCTGGGTAAATCCTTGTTCCCCGGCGAGATTAACCGTTCCCACGTACTTCTATCACCAATGGCCCCAGAACTCATCTTCCCTGAGGAAGAACTTGCCGTGACAACCCCACGACAGTTGGCGCCCACCGTGGGGCCTATGGTGTCGAGAGGAGTTGAGATCGTTGGAGCAGCTCGTCGGGCTATGGAGAAACTCGCCAACGGGCGGGTCTACACTGATGAGCATGGAGAAACAGAGATCGATGACTCTGGTTGGACTTCAGACATGCATGAAGTCGACGAGGGTTATCAGCTTGTCTTTGGAGGAATCGACGTGTTCGTCGGGATGGTTTGCACGTCGGGTCTTCGCGCGAACTCGGCGGAATCAGTATCAGAGCCAACCGTTGTCGTCGAGTCCGATGGAGAGGAGTCGGTCGGAACTTCAGAGGTCGGTATCATCGCCGAGTCCGAGGAGCCCCAAGCGGAGAAGCCAGTGATGCTGCAAGAGTCAGAGTCAGATTACGATGCAGATTCAGAGTCCATCCTACCCTTGTTTGAAGATCGGCTTGGGTATGGGATAGAGGAAGAAGATTATGAGGAGTCGCCAGTACGCGCCCGCGTTGTAGGAGTCTACATGTCTGGAAACACCGGAAATCAATTTGATCCAGCTCTATTGACAAAGGAAATTAATGCAAATAATGCCGCAGAGAGGGCGGCTGAGTTAACCAACGCTCGTGCTGCGTTGGAGAGGCAACTAGCTGATATCACAGAGGCAAACCGTAGACTAGCTAAAGAGCAGGCCCGAGTCCAAGATGAAGCTCAGGTCGTGCGGAGGCGCCGCGAGGAGCTTACTTCAATTCAACACCGCAGAGCCAGGAGTCGCTTGCATGATGGAGTCCACATCAATCCAACCAATCTATTTACCACACCTAATGGTCCAGGCAGAGGAGCCGGACTAGGAGGCTCAGCGGCAGCAGGAGGCGCCGCAGGAGGAGGAGCACCACCACCACCACCACCACCACCCCCAGAAGGACCGGGAGGCAGCCGTATCAACAGACCACCGCCTGAAGGAGGAGTCGGAGGAGGAGCATCTGGTGGCTTAGGATCTCAGCCCAACAGATTTCATACCCCAGAGGGACATTACTCCAATCCTATGGACAACGTTCATGCGGCGACTCTGAGATTGGAGAATATCTTGGTACCAGAGGGACCAGCGGGTCAGGAGACTCGTGATGCTATCGAGCTACTGAAGACAGCTTTGACTCAGCAAGCTTTGTATCCAGCTTTTCCAGATGCAAGTAGGCTACATTCAACACCCTTTAACTCGGGTACGAGGAGTCGGCACGGTGAGTCCAACCCGGCCAACTCTACAAGTGCAAGGCGTCGTGAACAAGAGAGGAATCGCGCAAACATACCAACTACTTCACGAGCTCAGCTAGTGGTTGATGAAGCAAGGCAGCGACGAGAAAGAGAAGCAGCAAGAGCTCGGGAGGCAGAGAGGGACAGAGCGTTAGTAGGTGCAGCTAACCCGCCTCAGCCAACCCGGGTGCACGAGGAAGTGACTTCTCCTGGTGCTTCCCCAGCGTTAACAGGACCAGAGTGCCTGTCTGATGCCATCAGGTCCGAGTCCTTCCCCAGCAGTTTCAAGGAGCCGCGCAAGGTTCCAAACTATGAGCCCAACATGGACCCGACCTCTTGGTTGGGTACATATGAGATGGCGATGAGTATTCGCAATGCCACAGGTAATTTGTGTGCCAAATTTATGTATCTTATGATGGAGGGAGCAGCCAAGGTTTGGATGCGCAACTTGCCTCCTAGGTCAATCAACTCTTGGGAGCAATTGAAGGCGGCTTTTATTCAGAACTTCCAGGGCACATGCAAAAAGCTCAGCACCATCGAGGACCTGGAGCGGTGTGTTCAGAGGAAGGGCGAGTCAGCAAGGCACTGGATGAAGCGGGTCTCAGAGATCATTAACTCATCACAAGGACTCCCACCAGTCTCAGTGTTAATGGCGATGGAGAGAAATTGCAGCTACAATCCCTTGAGTTGGAAGCTAGGTCGCATGAAGGAGAGTCTGAATCAGGGCATTCCCTTGACAATCGGTGAAATCATGGCGGGTGCTAATAAGCACGCAGCCATAGATAAAACCAAGGACCAGGAGGAAGGAAATAAAGGACAGGGTGGCAATAATCAGAACCAGAATCAAAACCAGAATCAAGGTGGTGGCAAGCGGCCATATGGAGATAACTCTGACCTAGTGGCCAATACAAACACTGGAGTCAGACGCAAGGATAACAATTCGCATGGATACCAAGGACGTACACCAAGCACAGAGGAGGTCTTGAGGATTCCATGCCCTAAACATGCCAAGAATGGTAGATGCGGTCATACCTTGGGACAGTGCGTAGATTTGCAGCGCGCCAGGTTCCAAGGGCCAGGAGGAGGTAACAACAATGGCTATAGAGGAAACAATGATGGCGGATGACCTGGCAACCAGGGTGGAGGAGTCGGCAATAATCCAAACCAACCTCAAGGAGGAGGTAACCAGCAGGGCGGGTTCCAGCAGAACCCGAAGCAGCTTCAGGATAACAATGGGCAGTACTATGTCATAACTCGGCCACAGAACCCGAGTCGTGGCAGTTACCATGTCTTCACAACAAGCATGTCCAAACGTTCCAAGAAGTTAAAGGTTAGAGCTGTTAATGCAGTAGAGCCGGCGCTTCCACAGTGGCTCAGGTGGTCAGAGCAAACCATCACGTGGAGTCGGGCAGATTATCCTCCAAGAGTCGACGACCCAGGGCAGCTAGCCTTGGTGGTGGCACCTCAAGTTGGGGGCTATACATTGAACAAAGTGCTCATGGATGGTGGAAGTAGTATCAACATCTTATATTATGACACGTTCAAGAGGATGCAGCTGCAAGATAGGCAGCTAATACCCACTGAGACAGTTTTTCATGGAATCGTACCAGGGAAGTCAGCCAAGCCAATCGGTAAGATTTATCTTGAGGTTGCTTTTGGCACAGTGGAGAATTTTCGTTCAGAGATTATGCCTTTTGAGGTGGTGGATCTTAAGAGTCCATACCACGCTCTCTTTGGTCGACCTGCATATTTTAAGTTTATGGCCAGGCCATGTTATGTTTACTTGAAGCTCAAGATTCCAGGTCCAGCAGGAGTCATTACAGTTAATGGCAGCAGACAGATGGCATTGGAGTGTGAGTTAGGTGATGCAGCTATGGCCGAGACAGCTTGTGCTCAAGAGGAGCTGAAATATTACAAGGCAAACGTGGACTCGGAGGACAACTCGGTCCTTAAGAAGCCGGCCACAGAGGAGAAGATGAAATTCAAGTCAGCTCAGGACACAAAGCAAGTCGACTTTACCCCTGGTGATTCTTCTAAGCAGTTCACCATTGGGGCACACCTCTCATATAAATAGGAAAGTGCGCTCGTCGAGTTCATCCGTGAGAACCGGGACGTCTTTGCATGGAAGCCATCTGACATGCCAGGAGTCCCGAGAGAACTCGCCGAGCACAGCTTACATGTTAATCCTAATGCAAGACCAGTTAAGCAGGGTCTACGCAAGTTTCATGATGATAGGAGGAAAGCCATAGGAGAAGAGGTGGCTCGGCTCCTCACAGCCGAGTTCATCAAGGAAGTCTTTCACCCAGAGTGGGTGGCCAATCCAGTGTTAGTGCCAAAGAAGACAGGAGAGTTGCGTATGTGCATCGACTTCACGGGCCTTAATAAGCATTGCCCTAAGGACCCGTTTGCATTACCTCGTATCGACCAGATCATCGACTCCACAGCGGGGTCAGAGTTGCTTTGTTTCTTGGATGCCTATTCAGGGTACCATCAGATCAGACTCAACATAGAGGATGAGCTGAAGACGTCCTTCATTACACCCTTTGGAGCATTTTGTTACACAACAATGCCCTTTGGGCTCAAGAACGCAGGAGCTACATATCAGAGATGTATCCAAAATTGTTTCAAGGAACAGATTGGAAGGAATATTCATGCATATGTAGATGATGTAGTGGTCAAGTCTCAGAAGGCCGACTCTCTGATAGCAGACCTGACAGAAACTTTTCACAACCTACGCAAGTACAAGGTGAAGCTCAACCCAACCAAGTGTGTTTTTGGAGTCCCTGCAGGCAAACTCCTAGGTTTCATTGTTTCAAAGAGAGGCATTGAGGCAAATCCAGAGAAAATCAAGGCTATTCATAATCTGCAGAAGCCGACTTGTCTAAAGGACGTTCAGAAACTCGCTGGTTGTGTAGCAGCTCTTAGCAGATTCATCTCAAGACTCGGAGAGAAGGCGGGTCCTCTCTATCGACTCTTGAAGAAGTCAGACAAATTCATATGGGACAAAGAAGCTGACGATGCTTTTGAAGGCTTGAAGAAAACCCTATCATCAGCACCAGTGCTCGCAGCTCCTACAGATAAGGAGCCCATGCTATTATATGTAGCTGCCAACGAGAGAGTTGTCAGTGCAGTAGTGGTTGTGGAACGTGCAGAGGAAGGAAAGGAGTATCCAGTACAGAGACCTGTCTACTACATCAGTGAAGTCCTAACAGACTCAAAGCAAAGGTACCCACAGTGGCAGAAGTTGGTTTATGGAGTTTTTCTTGCAAGTAGAAAACTCAAGCATTATTTCCAAGAGCATCCAATTAAAGTGGTGAGTTCAGCACCGCTAGCAGACATTATACGCAACAGAGATGCAACTGGCCGAGTCGCCAAGTGGGCACTTGAGCTGGGTCCTTATCATATCACATATGAGCCCAGAACAGCAATCAAATCTCAAGCTTTGGTCGACTTTGTCAATGATTGGACTGATTGCACGTCCTCACCAAGTTCACCTTGCACCAAGTATTGGACAATGCACTTCGACGGGTCCAGACAGCTAGAGGGCTCAGGAGCCGGCGTGGTTCTAACTTCACCAAAAGGAGATAAGTTGGCATATGTCCTTCAATTACATTTTGATTGCACAAACAACATGGCAGAGTATGAGGCTTTGCTGCATGGCCTACGTTTGGCCAAGGAGATGAACATCAAGCATATCAGGTGCTTTGGAGACTCAGATCTCGTAGCTCAGCAAGTGTCTGGAACCTGGGACTCGAAAGACGCTAACATGGCGGCTTATAGAAGAGCAGTCGAACAGACAGCCGGGTTCTTTTCTGGTTATCAAGTGGAGCATATTGACAGACGCAAGAACGAGGCCGCAGACGCGTTATCACGACTCGGCTCTCGTCGAGAGAAAGTACCACCAAACGTATTTGTGGACGAGCTTCACCACCCATCAGTCAAGTTGCCCACAGAGGAGGAGTTAGCTTTCCCAGATCCGGAGTCGGCACTTGTGGCAGCAGTACGGGCAATCCCAGCATGGACAGAGCCCTACCTCGCATATCTCCTAAGGGGTGAACTACCAAATGATGAAGTCAAGCGAAAGCAACTCATCAGGCGATGCAAGTCCTACACAGTCATTGATGGCGAGTTGTACAGAAGGAGTGTCACTGGAGTCTACCAGAGGTGTGTCTCTCCAGAAGAGGGCAAGCAAATATTGCAAGAGATTCATGCAGGTGATTGTGGTCATCATGCATCCACTAGATCCTTGGTGTCAAAAGCCTTTAGACACGGGTTCTTTTGGTTAACAGCACACCTGGACGCAAAAAAGATAGTTCGAGTCTGTGATGGATGTCAAAGGTACGCAAGGCAAGACCACGTGCCAGCCCAAGAGCTCAGAACCATCCCTATCACTTGTCCTTTTGCAGTTTGGGGGCTTGACATGGTTGGTCCTTTCTCAAAGTCGCCTTGTCAGAAGACCCATCTGTTAGTAGTAGTTGACAAATTCACCAAGTGGGTAGAAGTCGAACCTGTCAGCAGAGTCGACGGTGCATCAGCTGTGAGATTCTTCAAAAAGATAGCAACACGTTTTGGGTATCCTCACAGCATCATTACAGACAATGGTACCAACTTATCAGTTGGAGAGATGGCCAAGTTTTGTGGTGAGAACAACATCAGACTCGACCTAGCCTCAGTGGCACACCCACAGTCCAATGGACAAGCAGAGAGGGCAAATCAGGAGTTGCTGAAGGGAATTAAGCCTCGGCTCCGGGTCCCTTTGCTAAGAGCCGCCGGGTCTTGGGTTGAGGAGCTACCAGCAGTACTTTGGAGTATCAGAACGACTCCTAACAGATCCACTGGCTTCACACCTTTTTTCATGGTGTATGGAGCAGAAGCTGTCCTACCAAGCGACTTGTTACACGACTCGCCACGAGTCGCCAATTATGTAGAGACAGAAAACGAACTCGCTCGCCAGGACTCGGTGGATGCACTCGAGGAAGCAAGGGAGTTAGCCCTTGAGAGATCAGCAGTTTATCAGCAAGACCTGCGGCGATATCACGCACGCAGAATCAAGACTCGGACTTTCCAGGAAGGAGACTTAGTGCTTCGCCTAGTCCAGAATAAGGAAGGGATGCACAAGTTATCTCCACCATGGGAAGGGCCGTTCATCATAAGCAAGAACTTGCACAACGGATCGTACTATCTAATGGATGTGCGAGAGCCGGCAAGTGAAAGTAAAGGAGCTGATACAGCTCATACGCTAGATCCTTATGCAGAGGCAAAGAGGCCTTGGAACATAGCTCAGTTACGTCCTTATTATACTTAAGCTGTAATAGATTTATGAGTTCAAAGGCAAAGAGCCCAGTGAGCTATGCCTAAATGTAATCAAATTTTCGTGATCAAAGGAAATAAAAGCCGGCTTCTGTGAATATGAGTCCTTTAGTCGAGTCACCCAGTGAGTGCGCTTTATTCGTTATGCTTGATCACAAAGGTTCTTGGGGGCTTGCTTTTCAGGAAAAAAGTCAAGCTTAGACCTAAGGACCTGGCATAGTAGCCAAACTTTTTCCTAGTTTTCTCGCTGGTAAGTCAGATGCATCCTGCACAATATGGTTTATCTACAGGCATGACTTGTTTCTATCTCTTATGGATCCTAAGGAACATATGAGTTAAGAACCTGTCAGCACAAGCTGTAAGAGAAGTCATGCAGGGCCTACTTATTCATCAGTGAAAAACTAGACGGGTTATAAGAACCAAGCCGATTGGCACAAATTCAAAATAGCTAACAAGCTAAGTAGTTTAAAGCACCAGTAGTGCATCATTACAACTCAAAATAGCTAACAAGCTACATAGTTTAAAAACACCAGTAGTGCGTCATTACAGAGTTTAGATACTAATAACACAGCATGGCATAGTAATCAAAAGTCATTCAAGGGATTGTCTTCCAGAGGAGTCGACTCCTTAGCCAGAGTCGGGGAGTCCTTCTTAGCAGGAGACTTGTCCTTGGTTTGAACAGCAGGAATTGAGGAGCCCTTCTTCACAGGAGATTTGTCTTGTGCTTGAGCAGCAGAAGGAGGAGCCGGCTTCAATGGAGGCTTGGTGGCGACTCTCTTCGTTTGAAAGCCAGTACCCCTGGGACTCTTCATATGCTTAGCAAGTTCTGCTTGTTTCTGAGCGTCTCCAGAGACAGCTCTAGAAGGAGTGGGCGCAGCAGGAGTCTTCAGAGTGGGCTCGGCACTACGAACAGGAGCCGCCGGTGACGAGGAACTCGGCCCGGTAGAAGAAGAGAAGACACCAGCTGGGTCCTGTGATGGGCGGCCAAAGTTTACTATCTCAGGAGTTTCTGGAGCGACTCTTTTGTTCTCCAAATCATAGTGATGAACCCATACCTCAGGGTCCATCTTATTGGCTATCTCGCAAGCATATGGTCGCACCAATTTTTCTTCAGCCTTGAAGTCGTCCTGAGTAAAAGGTTTGCCATCCTCATGTTGCTCAGGCTTCCCCATTGTAAGCATTGCTGGCTCCAGAACAGTGGGGTAGTAGCTGTGTGCCAGTGCAAGTATCCTTATGGCAGATCTCCTCAATGAAGATTGTTTCCACAGACGCATATAGCCTGGTGCCCTAGACAGCTCGTCCACCAGACGTTCAGGCTCCTTAGGGCACTTGCCCTTATGGTTCAGATATTTAACCACTGCACGGGCTCCCTCTTGGAGCCCATGACAGTAATCAAGCATCTCAGATAGTTGCTTGCTGGTGGGTAGCTTCAGTTTAGGGGAGTCGGCCCCTGCGGAAAAGAAATCAAGGAGTCATCGTCAGTCCAAAAGCAATTCAGAAAGGTGCAAAAGGAAGCAAGCAAAAGTGATAGACTCACCAAATATGTGTTGGCACATGGCCCCAATGCCTTTTTTGCAAGTGTCGAACACAGCCTTTAGGTCATTGTGTGCCTTCTGAGCAATCTTTTTGGCATCAGCCGACTCTTTCTTTACCTACTCCAGTTGAGCAGCCAAGGCTTTCAGATCCTTCTCAAGCTGAAGGGAGTGTTCTTTTTCGGCCATGGCAGACCTGGCACTGGCAGCTGCCTGGTCCTCAAGCTCTTTCATGTCTCTCTTCATCTTGGAGACAATGCACTGCAATCACAAGTCATAAAGCACAATTAAGCTTCACAAGTCAAGTTGAGAACTCATGAGCTCCAAGTCGTCACAAGTTAACAACTTGGCGCTTGGGGGCTACTCAGGAGTCATTTTTTCTATCAGAAAAGCAGGCATGGGTCCTAATCAACAAGTCATAAGCTCCAAGTCGCCACAAGTTAGCAACTTGGCGCTTGGGGGCTACTGGTATATCAGAAATTTTTCTTCAAGTTAAGAATGAGTAAATTACATATGTTTGTAGCTCCAAGTCGTCGCAGGCTGACAACTCGGCGCTTGGGGGCTACTCGTGGAAAAGTTTTTGGTCTAAGGACCCGACAGACAGCAAGTTAGCAGCCCCGAGTCCTAGTAGAGCTAAGGACTCAGTGCTTGGGGGCTACAGTGTGCAATTTTTTCCATAAAGCAGTTGAGTTCAGTTTCAAATCAAAGCACCTATCCTAGTCACAAGTCACCACAGACAGGTGCTTGGGGGCTACTGGAGTAGGTGGATGCTAGAAAGCATAAAAGGGGAAGTCAGAAAAGCTTACTTCATGAACCATGAGGAGAGATCTAAGAGCCGCTTGCTCATCATCCTTCAGCCTAGCAGATTGATCGTTCAAGTCAACTGCTTCAGCATAGGCTTCGGAAAATGACATGTTATCTGCCACCCGAAGTCGGCTGTAGTCAGTAGATGACTTGACCTTGATATTTGGAGAAGCTGTAGGAGTCGGCTTTATAGGAGCCGGATGACTTTGAGGCGCAGTATCAGGAGTCGCAGCACCAGAGCTGGGCTGGACTATTGTTGGAGTCGCCGCCCGAGTTCTTGAAGGGGACTCGGGAATGGTAGGAGTCATGGTTGCACCAGCTGATGCAGCAATGGAAGGACCTGTCCTCGTGCTGGTCGTTTCAGAGGCCGAAGGAGGGACAGGTCCACGACCAGAGGTGACATCAGCCATGCCTGGGAGCTTGGTTACCTTAGCACAAGGCCGAGCCCTAAAATATGCAAAGACAGAAGTCAGCAATAAATCTAGCGAAAGGAAAGGACAGAAGTCATTTGAATGCAAGTATAGAAACAAAGGAATCTTACCCAATATTGGTCTCCAGGTCCAAGGAGGCCTGAGAGTCTGAAGAAGGCATCGACATGCCAGAGTGGTAGGAGTCGTCCTTGTGAGGAGGAGAAGCTGATTTCCGCTGGTGCGAGACAGGCAGAGGCTCGGGAGCATCTGCAGGCCCATCGGAGCGCAGTTTCCTCTTCCTGGCGGCAATAACACTCTGCATGTGTTCCTCAGGCTTAGTTGGTGAGCGAGAGGACCCAAGGACTCGTGAGAGTGGTACCTTAGGAACAGCCTCTCGAGATCCGTTATTGTTTGAGGTCGGGGAAGAAGAGGAGTGACTCCTAGCTGAGGACTCCGCAGATGGTGATGGTTGAGCAGCAGCAGAGGTAGTATCAGTTTGTCTAGTGACGGGAGCCTCTGGAGAGGACTCGTCGTCGTCAATTTCCTCCACAATGGGAGCCTCCTGGGAGGACTCCTCTTCATCAACATTTTCGGTTGGAGCCTCTGGCGAGGACTCCTCATCGGCAGCATCATCTTCAACGGGAGCCCCCTGGGAGGACTCCTCATCAGCATCATCAGTGTCTTCTGCCACAGTAGTTTGATCTGTGGCAGGAGTCTCTTCTTCAGCCTCAGCCTCAGCTTTAGCTTTGTTTTTAGTACCAGCTCCAGAGGCCGGCTTCCAGAAGGAGTCGGTGAGCTGTAACAGAGTCAACAAAAGTGAGTCAGTAAGCAGTACAAGTGAGATCAAGGTAGAAATAAAGTAGAGAATGATACTTACATCAGGAGCTGGGTTGGTGGAGCAAAATGGCTGGAGCCCAAAATGGGCTTGGTCCTTCACCGGTTTCCCAGTCAACTTTTTGATAAGTCGACCAAGTTCGGGTCCATCAGACAGCTGCTCCGTAACTCGGAGGTCATCACCAGCGCATCTAGTATATGAGCAGATCAGCCGAGTCCTAGGACTCAGAGGCTGGATTCTCCAAGTGGTCCAGCAACGGACCAGATCCATGTTTTCCAGATTATGGGACAAGAGGGCCCGGATTCGAGTGATCAGAGACTCGACTCTTGGCCGGGCGGCCTCGGGGCACCTAGCTTTCATAATAGGAGTCGCCCGAAGGCGGTCCTCAGAGAATAAAGGAAGTTTTGGTTCATTTGCAGGGGAGGTGTCCTTGCAGTAGAAGAAGGTTTTTTGCCAGTCTTTGATGCGATTGGGAAAGACTGGTTAGGAAAGACAGAGTTGAGGCGCCGTTGAAGAGCGACGGCGCCACATTGGAGAAGAGGGCCCCCAGAAGTCTCAGGCTGAGGGTTGTAGTAGAAGAGTTCAAGCCAGAGATTGAGATCGGGCTTGATTTGGAGGTAATCCTCACACAAGGTCACAAAATTGGAAAGAGTGAGAATGGAATTAGGAGCCAGATCATGAATCCGCAGCTCATAGAGTTCAAGGAGTTGGCGGAAGAAAAGATCGCCGGGGGGAGAAAATCCGCGGAAGAGATGCTCCACAAAAACAACCGCCTCACCCTTAGCGGGAGAGGGAACGGTTTCATCCCCTGGGGCCCGAGCTTGAGCGCTGGAAGGAATCAAACCTGAGAGCCTGTGAGTCTTCAATTGTTCCGCCGTGACCGTAGATCCACCCCAATCGGCGGAAATCGATCGCTTGGAGGGATTTTGCGGCGGCGGCGGCCGCGGCGGTGATGTTCACCGTCCTGCTCGACGAGGATGCCTTGGCCTTGGATGCGGTCTTTGCGCGCTTGGGAGCCATGGCGTGCGGGCGGTGTGTGCTGGGCGCGGGAAGAGATGGGCGCGAAGAGAAAGGAGAAATTTTGAGCTGAAGGGGGCAAGTGAGGTTTAAGACCTAACCCTTCGGTATTTATAAAGAGGGTAAAACCCTAGAGAGTTATAGTGCAGGTCCGCAGTAAACTGTGGATAACGTTTCACTATTAGCGGTTCAGTGGTTAACAGACAGAAAGGACATAGCAGAGAAAAGTTAAAGTCACAGAAGTTGAAGAAGCCGGCTTGTCCCAGAATGGCGAGTCCTGTGGCAGTGAAAGTCAAGTTATCTAGTCCTTGTTCGCAAGAGTCACAACAAACCCGGCCAGCATGAGCAAGGGCAAGGATGATGACTTGAACAAGGAATGAGGATAGACTCATCTTTTATATGTCTTATGTCTTTATGCAGGAATTCATCTTGGAGCTAGCAGCAAGCGACTTTGGAGCCTGTGGCTCAAGTGGAAGGAGTCGACCCAGGGAGTCGAACCAACAAGTCAGAGGAAGCCGCCAAGCTGCGCCCAAGATAAATTCGGGGGCTACTGATGGGGGGATACTTTATAGGTAGGCCCATGGACCCGGAAAGTAGACCCGCCAAGACCAAGAAGGCCAAAGCCGAGTCACGCGTCAAGTCGCATGGGCTGGGCTGGAGACAAGCCGGTCAAGGTCCATGATGGAAGAAGGGACCCATCGAGAAGGAGTCCAAGTACAACCCGGAGTTCTAGTTTGGAAGGACAAAGCCTAGAGTAGGACTCCGTATATGAGTAGAACTCGATACAGATTGTAAGTCCAGGGACCCGCCACCTTTATAAGGGGGGTCCTGGATCGTAGTGAGCTAAGCCCAATCAAGTTAGAGAAACCCTGGCCACCAGAGAGAAGTCGCCGGCTCCTGAGTTGTAGGAGCCGGGTCCTTGTAATCGAGATCTAGCAAAGAGCAATAACATAGAAGCAGGAAGTAGGTCTTTACCTCTAATCAGAGGGGCCGAACCTGGGTAAATCCTTGTTCCCCGACGAGATTAACCGTTCCCACGTACTTCTATCACCAATGGCTCCAGAACTCATCTTCCCTGAGGAAGAACTTGCCGTGACAACCCCACGACAACTAGGCATGGAGAGGGAAGCGGTTAGGGCAAGGTTTTACCGTTTTACCACTGGTTTTGAGTTCGTTTTGGAAGTTTGAAACAAACCGAATTTTCAGCAGCACATAATTGATTAGGCCTCAAGAGGGTCCTGGCAGAATTAGTTGTCGACCCAGAAGTACTCAAACTTAGGCTTGGATTGATAGATCAATTCTTATACATGGATGACAAGGTGATGCATTTTCACTAGATCTGTACTTTCAAATTTTCCCAGTGTTCACAAGCTGGTAAATTATACAGGAGTGGGTGGTCACTGTTTTGAGTAGTCCTCAAAGTTTCCTGGGAACAATTACCAAAAAGGTTCAAAATATTTAAAACCAGGCTTGGGGTGATAGACCAGATAGAGAGTAAGACAACCAGGATGGTGCATTTCCTTAGCTCACAAGGTTTCGAATTTTAAAGGGCCTCTAGAAATGCTATTCATTAATAGAGATGAAGATACGACATAATTTGAAGTTGAGATATTTAAAAGTAATCCCTTTTTTATAATAGGAAATGGGATGATAAAATCATTTCACAACATACCTTAGTTTTAGTAAATAGAGTCTCAAAAGATTTTGCCAAAAAAAGTGGATCTGGTTTTTATAAAGGGAGTCATAGAAATTAGGGTTTCATGAGTGGTAGGAATTGTTTTATAAATGCATTTGCAAAATATGAAATGAGACACTTAGCTCATTTCTATTTTTAGGCTAAATTAAGTAAAGGTTTTGAAAATAGGTAGATAAAAAAATAGAGTTGTTATAATAATAAGTTAAAAAGCCCTTTTGGAAATATTGAAAAAAATAGAGTGTAAATAGATAAAACAGTTTCCTTTTATTTCTTTTATTTTTTGTCACATCCAAATTTTGGTCTTATTAAGGATAGAGGATTTTATTGTTTAATAGAGTTAATAAACCACAACCTTGTAAGGTTGAGCAGCAAGGCACACAAGTAAGACTAGGTACTCAATCACCTCCAAAAAAGTTCAACAATCCAAGAAAGTCAAACACAAGTCCATCAAGCTAAAGGAATTCTATATAAATTCAAGCACTCAATATAATTGAGAGGTGACGGTTAAGTATGATCATGGCAGGAGTTTTGAATATGTGTTTAACTCACAAATGGATGTTTTTCGAGAGGCTTTGAAGGTGCAAGAAGATAGATGGGTTCATATATTTCCCTTTTGTAGTGTTTGCAATGAATATGTAAAATAAGAGTTTCAAATCCTTGTGAAAATATCATGTTGAAAATAGGTAGGAGATGGTATCCCATTTGTCTCCCTAGTCTTATATATATAAATTTTGCAAATACTCAGTCTTTTAATTCTCAAAAACTAGGTCCTTTGGCCTTTGTTAAAACAAAACTTTCAAATTGTAGTTTGGCCAAAATAGAGTACTAGAAATATCTAGAGGTTTTATCCTGCCATGACATGGTCACAAGAGTTAGAGATTAGATTGGTTAAGTGTATAGGTTGATATATGTTGATCAACAAGACCAGCAACAAAACACACAAGATCAAACAATCAATTAGAAGGAAAACTTAACCATTAGTGAAGAGTTTAAAAAAGTTTTTTTGTTGGCTCTGAATTTTGGGTCTTAGTTAACTAGGTTTTTCTTAGTTCCAAAATTTGGGATGTGACATCGGGAGAGAGGGCGAGGCAGCCCTCGGCGATGTCGTCGTCCCGATCCTCCCGACGATGACGTTCTCGGTTGCTTGTGGAAGACGATCTGACGGAGATGACCGGGTCACAGTCGTGGTTCGCCCGACCGGCCGCAGGAGGGTTTTCTCCTACAGGTACAGCCCCGCCTAGCGCTCGCCCCGGGGATGATCCCGGGGTTCACACGTCTCGGCTCCGGGACTGTTGACGGTGGGAGCGTGAGTGGGCTCACACCTGGGGCCGCCGTCGGCGAAGTGAAGGAGCCCCTCCAAGCGGGTCCGCCACTCCTGGTAGACCTAGGGGTTGTCGGTGCTCAAAGGAAACTGCATCAGGGCCTTGGCGGTGACGAGGGCGTCGTGGCGAGCTTGCGCGTCCCCGGAGAGGAGCGTGCAGGACTTGCTCTTGGCGCCTTGCTGACCCTTGCTGGCGCAGACGCCGTCGCTCTTCTCCCCGGCAGTGGGATCCCTGCCGGAGTTGCCGTCGATGCTCTTCTCCCCTCCCGAGCATGAAGGTGAGGCCTGGTGAAGTTTCCTTGTGCAGCCGCGTCCTCGCCGCTCCGGATGTTGCCGCCCGCTCCATCCGGCACCACCTTCTCCGGAAGCGGTGGAGGAGGAGCGTTCTGGTTTTCCACAGCTGTGTGGCGCTCACCAGCAGCCTGAGCGCGCGTGGGGGAGACCGGCTTGGACGCCGCGACTTCGGGCTTCTTCTTCGGCGGCATGGTCGGCGAAGAACTTGAGGTAGATCTCGGCGAAGATCATGAAGTCGATGGAGACGAATCCAGCGCTTGCGCCCCTACCTGGCGCGCCAGATGTCGTGTCTTCTATCACGGACACCGGGAGTAAAGGATACCCCCTTTTTAGGTTCAGCACGGGGCGCGAAGGAGGTTGGCATATGCCTTCTTCATGGAGAACCTCGTCGAGACCTCCGATCTACATACTAGCAAGCAACATAGAGACACAGGGAGTTTACCCAGGTTCAGGCCACCTGGAGGCTAAAAGCCCTACTCCTTCATGTCTGGATTGAGTGGTTTATCATGGTGTAGCTTACAGAGGTGGTTGCGGGTGAGAACCCGGGAGGTGTTGGCTAGAGGTTGAAGACGAGCAGATCCTGTCCCATAGGAGATCATCTCTCGCTTATGCTATTCTCTCCTGCTGCGCTACCTAGCCTATCCTCCGACTCTCTGGAATTCCGTCCCTTCCCTCAGGTGCCTCGGTCCTCGTTTTATAGTCCAAGAGGATCCCACAAGGGCACCTTTGGGGGCGGAGGGGTTTTAGGTGGGAAAACACCTCCGGGTTCTACTTATGAGGCGACGTGGCCTCCTCTTGTCCAAGTATTCTTCTGAGGGGGGGGTAGGTGTGGTCGCCCACCTTTTTGCAGGACGGGCGCATAAAGGCTAACACCTTTTCCAATCGTGTCCCCGCTCGGCGCCTCCATCTTCTTGGCGCCCATGTCTTTTAGGAGCTGAGGCCTGCGCTACAGAGGGACGATCCCTCGCCGGATGAAGTTACCAGTAATCATAGCGCAAGTCACCTTGCTATCACGGAGCGCCGCCAACATCCTAATGACCGGGAGGAGGGCTTCGTCCTGAGAGCGTACATCCCTGGAGTTGGCTATGCTCTCAGCCGGGGCAGTTGGCACCAGAAGATGGGGGGTTAGGTTGTATGCCAAGATGAAGTACCAGTTTCGCCTCCACTCTCGCCTCCACTCTCCCCAGTTGGGATGGATCTTTGCCTCCGGGTACTGGTGCACCGTTTCTTTCTTGAGGCAGAAGGACACTCTGCCCGCTATCCACCTCGACCTCCCTGTGCGGGGCATGAAGTAGTGTCGAAACAATGCCACGGAGGGCATCACGCCGACGAATGCTTCGCAAGCGTACGCGAAGGTAGCCAAGATCAGCACCGCGTTCAGGTGCAGATGGAGCATATGCAGCCCGAACGCTTCCAGGACCACCATAAAGAAATCGAAAAAAGGAGGGAGCAATCCCATCACGGAGAAGTCGTGGAAGGTCACCACTTCGCCTTCTCGTTGGGGGCTTGCATCCGGGCGGATCTTCAGCTGGTCGCCCCCAAGGAATTCCGCGGCAAGCACGCCGCGGGCATGAGCAATCCCCTCCTCGCTCGCGAACATGCTCGGAGAGAACAAGGCTCGGGTTACCCTCGGTGGAGGAAGGGGAGCGGTCCGGGTGGGGCCCACCGCTGCCTCCTTTCTCCTCGTGGATTGGTTCACTTTCCTCACTACTCCTCTTCTCCACTTGGGCGCCATGGGCGGGGGAGGAGGGAGAGGCGTGCGGTGCACGGCGAGAAGGAAGAAGACAAAGAGCGATTGGGCGGCGATTTGGGGATTTCTGCGATTGGGGAGCAGTAACGGCTACAGTTCCCGCGAGCCGTGGCTTATAAGGCATCCCACGCGTCGCGTCGTGGCCCCACCGCTCCGGCCGGCGCGGGGATCGAGGAGACGTTCGGTTCGGGACGCTTCATCCCGTTGGATTCAAGACGGGCATTGGTGATCCGCGCAGATCGCAACATTCACCAAGGCGAAGAAGACCCGCGGGCTTGCGCTGCTCCCCTGCGGGTGCGGCCCCGACAGATGGGACAAGACAGTCAAGGCAAGACGCCGGGGACCCACTTTGACTTTTTTGGTCATAGCCCCGGCAGCAGAACGACGTGGCCGCCGGGATTATGCCCGGGGGCTAATGTCGCAACAATGGAACACTGGGTTCCCCTAATGCGGTCAAAGTGGGTACGCCACCAGTGGGCCCACCAAGAAGGCGAACAAGGCAAGGGTTCAAGACTGGCAGATGGGCTCCCCATCTGGCCCGCGGCAACGAGGCAAGGACGGCATCGACGACCACGACTAAGGGCTGGGGAACCTTCGGGGTCACCCCCAACCCCGCAGACGACGCGGAGGTCCCGGGGACCTGGACGCCCGGCAGGAGGCTAGGCTCACCTCCGGGTTCCAGCCTCCGTACGAGCGGAGAGGATAAGATTGCAAGCTCCAGCTAGAAGCTCCTAGAAGACTGGGACGCCAAGAAGATGGAGGCGCCGCGGGGGGACACGGTCGGAAATGGTGACAGCCTTTGTCCGCCCACCCTGCAAAAGGTGGACGACCACACCTAACCCCCCTCAGAAGAATACTTGGACGAGAAGAGGCCACATCGCCCCATAAGTAGAACCCGGAGGGGTTTTCCCGCCTAAAACCCCTCCGCCCCAAAGGTTCCCTTGTGTGTGGGATCACCTTAGCCTATAAAAGGAGGACCAAGGCACCTGAGTGAAGGGACGGGATTCCAGAGAGTCGGAGGCTAGGCTAGCTAGCGCACACTACAAGAGTAGCACAAGCGAGAGGTGATCTCCTCCGGGACAGGATCTGCTCATCTTCAACCTCTAGCCAGCACCTCCCGGGTTCTCACCCGTGACCACCTCTGTAAGCTACACCATGATAAACCACTCAATCCAGACATCCAGGAGTAGGTGTCGCAACAGTGGAACATGGGGTTCCCCTGACGCGGTCAAAGTGGGTCCACCGCCTGTGGGCCCACCAAGAAGGCAAGCAAGGTCAAGGTTCAAGACTGGCAGATGGGCCCCCCATCTGCCCCATGGCGACAAGACAAGCACGGCATCGACAACCACGGCGAAGGACCAGGGGACCCCCAGGGGCCCCCTTCAACTCGGCAGATGTCGCGGAGCTCCTGGGGACACCGATATCCGGCAGGAGCCCAGGCTCACCCCCGGGAACCAACCTCCGGACATGCGAAGAAGACAGGCTTGCCAGCCCCGACTGGAAGCCCCTAGAAGACTTGGGCGCCAAGAAGATGGAGGCGCCGCGGGGGGACAGGGACGGAAAAGGTGTCGGCCTCTGTCCACCCGCCCTGGAAAAGGTGGGCAACCGCACCTAACCCCCTCAGAAGAATACTTGGATGAGAAGAAGCCACATCACCCCCAAAGAAGAACCCGGAGGGGTTTTTCCCGCCAAAACCCCTCCGCCCCCCAAAGGTGCACCTGTGGGATCCCCTTAGCCTATAAAAGGAGGACCAAGGCACCTGAGAGGGAGGACTGGTTCCAGAGAGTTGGAGGCTAGGCTAGGTAGCGCACAAGACAAAGATTAGCATAGGCGAGAGGTGATCTCCTCCGGGTCAGGATCTGCTCGTCTTCAACCTCTAGCCGACACCTCCCGGGTTCGCACCCGCAACCACCTCTGTAAGGCTACACCATGATATACCACTCAATCCAGACATGCAGGAGTAGGGCTGTTAGCCTCCGGGCGGCCTGAACCTGGGTAAACTTGTGTCTCTGCGGTGGTTGCTTGCACGTAGATCTCGGGCTTAGTCAAAGTCCTCCCGGCAGAAGACGTTTCTCAGCCTCCTTCGCGCCCCATACCGAACCTAAAAAGGGGGTATCCTTTACTCCCGGTGTCCATGATCCAAGACACGATATCTGGCGCGCCAGGTAGGGGGCGCAAGCGCCGAAGCCGTCTTCATCGACTTCGAGAGCTTCATCGAGATCTGTCATAAGCTCTACGTCGACCTCGACTTCAAGTTCATCGACAAGGTCCGCCTCGGCCTCAAGGTCATCTACAAGGTCTGTGTCGGCCTCAGGTTCATCGACAAGGTCTGTGTCATCCTCAAGTTCATCGACAAGGTCCGTGTCGGCCTCAAGGTCATCGACAATGTCTGCGTTGGCCTCAAGTTCATCGAGAAGGTCCGCGTCGGCCTCAAGTTCATCGACAAGGTCTGCGTTGGCCTCAAGTTCATCGACACGGTCTGCGTCAACCTCATTGTCCTGCTCGTCGACAGGATCTGCGTTGGCTACATTGTCGGGTTCTGCGTCAGGGATGGTGCGGAAGAAGAAGGCCAAGTCCATTGTGGAGTACCTGCGGTACCCGGGCCTCAACTTCGATCGTGAGGAATCCTCGGCGATGCCTTCAGCCCAAGGTCAAGCCCGCGGGATTCAGTTGGTTCCCCCAGCAGCGCGCGCCAGTACGGTTGCCACTGAAAGAGGGCCTCAAGGGAGTGCTACCAACATCAACGCTCCTCTTTCCCCGCGGACGCGCAAGGTGAAGGAGGAACTCTGCTTGGAAACATCTCCGCCGGTACTCCCCCGAGAGGGGGAAGGCCACAGCCTGAGCCAAAATTCTGAGATCACTATTGAAGACCCACATGTCTATGTGCCGCAAGAAGTCCAGATCCCTCTGGGTGAAGATTGTCAGCCAGGACCCTGGTGCTCATTTCATCAATCTGATAGGCACAATGTTGATGACTGTCGTGAACTCAGAAAGCGCCCGAGAAGCTGAGAGTGCTACACCTGTGGAGAACTTGGTCACCTCAATAGAGACTGTCCTCTCAATCCGAGACCTAGGAAGGCCCTGAAAAAGAAATCGCCAAGAACCGTCATCGACGCATCCACTCAGACCAACAATCTAGACGAATCCTGCTCAACACCAGCAGCACAAGGAATGCAAGGAAGTCAACTAGTAACCTCCACTTGTTGGGATCAAGCCTTCTTCTACGAAGGCCAACCCGGAGAAGAATGGGATCTGCCGGGTCACATTGTGGCAATACACCCGGGACCAAGTGGACCTCCCCAGAAGTATCGGATTGCAAAATGGTTGGCCTCCGGGCGACAAGGATAAAGAGCCAGGAAGGGTCTCCAGACCGGCACCATAAGAGTGTTAGCAAGGCGGATGTGCATCCAAGCAGCGTTGGAAATAAGAAAAAGTGGACGGCCTCCGGGCATCGAGGATAAAGAGACAGATGGGGTCTCCAGACCGGCACCATGAGGGTGTCAGCAAGGCGGACATGCCTTCAAGTAGTGTCGGGAACACAAGGGTCTCCGGACCGGGGTCAATAAGTTCCTACGCTAGTGGAGGCTGGCTGGGCAGGCGGCTATTTCACCATGGGTCCCTGACCCTGCGGGTAACTGCAGGCACGACAGAGTTATGTCTTAAAAGCGTCATAGAAGACCCGCCATGGAGGCAGCGCGATGAAACAATTGCTGAAATAGCCAGGGAGTAAGAATCCTCGTCAAGGGAATAAAAGATAAGTGATTTCAATTCCGTGAGCCTCAATTCTTGCATGCAAGCGTGTTATCCTTAGCAACCCGTAAGCAGGGGGCTGATATGTGTCGGTGGCTGAAGGGTTGAAGCGCCGCGAGTGGCCTCACGGGCAAGGCACCACCACCCGATCGTGTCGTACTGCCGCGGAAAGGAGGAATCAGGCATTGCTGTGGTGAGACGAAATTCACCACAGAAATGCACTATCTACTGTGCTTGTAGCCTGCTTCGGATAACGCGCTAGCATGGTAGGAGAGAGGGTCCATTCTTTTCCTACTAAAAGTCTTCTATGTGCAGCTCCTTCCCGGGATAGGATCAGGCGGCGGAACGCGACTAAGAAGCTGGATGCCTGGGAAGGACGGGATGGCTTGAGGACGCGGCAGGAAAACACCTAAGTCCTTGCATCTGCATCCTACACTTAGGCATAACATCTCGCTCGGAGTCAATATACCATCGACCTGCGCATGCTTGACAGTTGATGAGAGCCTTTGCGGGGGTAGGCTCCACCCCGGCGAGCGGTCCGTTTCCCTCTGGCCTAGTACCCGAGGACAGTGGAGAAGGACTCCCGGAAGGTATAGTCCTACTTAGGGGTACATCTATCGTGCAGAGGTAGAGTGCTTGGCACCTTAGAGGCCTCCTCTGAAAACCCGACAACGCGTTAGTGCAATGGAAGATTTGGGAAATGACCCCGGGAGTTGAGTGTAGGGTTGCATTCATCCGAATTTACATTCTGAATTACACTTCTGAATTTACATTCGGTTCTGCAACTACTTAAGCCTATGCTGCTAAGGCCAGCTCCGAGCGAGATCTCCTAGCTGCGCACCCTTGTCTTCTTCGTGCCTAACGGGTGAACTCTCGATTCCCGGGGACGCCTGGGAAAGGGAGTGAACCCGAAAGGATTTTTTAGGCATCTCATGGCCTTCCTGCGCGTCCGGGTGCCAGGCAGCGAAGCAGGGAGAGCACCTCGGCCGCCACCTTGCTCCTGGTATTGTCGTCCGCCTATGACAAAGGGCAAATTCGGTCAGGATCTAGACCAGGCCCAAGAGGAGCGAGGGGTCGGAGGAGCTACGACGCTTACCTGTTCAATGGCATCGAGCTCGGCCCAAAGCACGGATGCCCCCAGGATCCCTACGGTTTTCTCTTTCAAGGCCGCCAGAAGCTGAGCCTTCGAAGGGCGCGCACTCGGTCCTCCTCTTGGGCTACGGGACCGGAAATGGTTGCCAAGCGCGATACGCCCATGGCGAGGGCCAAGCGCGACACCACCTCATCTACCTCTCAGTGGCCCGGACCCCAGCTCCCATGGGTGCCTCCGCCGCGCCCTGATGCACGGACGCCGCCGCGACGTCCCTGAGAAGGACATCTCTGCCTCCCCAGACATGGCTCTACGATCTGTGGAGGGGCAGGGAGAGCAAGGAACAAGATGAAGAGACAAGCTAGGAGATGCTGAGAGGCTGGGGGCTGGAGAGCCTTTTATAGGCCTTCCACTCCCCACTGGCCCCTCGACGGTACAACTGGTGCAGTAATCAGGGCGCATTTTGCAAAAAAAACCCGTTCTCATTCACACCAAGTCAACTCGAAGGGCAGGAACACTCCGACGTTGGGGAACGTCCTTGTGAACCCTGGCGCCGGGTCCGCTGTATGCGGGTGAGGCTGGAGGCTCGCGGGCCCCGATGCGGGGGCGCCACCTGGAGCCTGCTTGGCCTTGGCGCCAAGTTCGGGGCGGGCCGCTGGGGGCTCAACGTCACCCTCGCCATCGGTGCGGTCCTCCGCCCCTTCAGCACCAAGTTCTGGGCGGGCCGCTGGGGGCTCAACATCGCCATCGCCTCTGGCGCGGTCCTCCGCCTCGAGATCCGCATCAACAATGAAGTATCAGCCTCTGGGGGACTTTCCGGCCACCCGGGGGCAACGGTGACGACTCCGGGAGAAAGTTGCATGGAGACGGCACGGAGGCTGCCGGGTCTCGAACCGGGGCCGCCTCTTCCTGCCCTCGAAGGGGCGGCGTCTGGGCCGCCATCTACGGCGAACCTTCGGTTCTCCCTCCGGGGATCTGGCCCTCAGAGGGGTCCTGACGGGAGACCGGAACTCCTTTGCAACCGCCGCAGAGCTCTCCGCGGCCTCTCCTGCCTCCTCATCTTCATCGACACGACCGCGCTTCCGGGGGCTTCCAGACCCGGAGGACCTGCAAACGCATGAAGACGGTCAGGGCTGCCTCAATCCCTGGCTGACACGGAAGGATCGGCGAAGGAGTCCAGACTCACCACATGGCTCGTTTGGCACCGGAGAAGCCCCGCTGCTCCAGCCGGCGCGGGGATCGAGGAGGCGTTTCGTCCGGCACATTTCCTCCCGTTGGATTCCAGACGAGCGTTGGCGATCCACGCAGACCGCAATGTTCACCAAGGTAAAGAAGAACAGTGGGGCGCGCGTCTCCGTGAAGCGCGGCCCTAGCGGATAGCTCCAAGACAGTCAAGACCAGACGCCGGGGACCCACTTTGACTCTTTTTTTGGTCATAGCCCCGGCAGCAGAAGGACGTAGCTGTCGGGAGTATGCCTGGGGGCTACTGTCACCACAGTGGAACATGGGGTTCCCCTGATGCGGTCAAAGTGGGTCCACCGCCTATGGGCCCACCAAGAAGGCAAGCAAGGCCAAGGTTCAAGACTGGCAGATCCCCCCCCCCATCTGCCCCATGGCGACAAGACAAGCACGACATCGACAACCACGGCGAAGGACCAGGGGACCCCCCGGGGCCCCCTTCAACCCGGCAGATGTCGCGGAGGTCTCGGGGACCCCGATGCCTGACAGGAGGCCAGGCTCACCCCCGGGAACCAACCTCCGGACACGCGAAGAAGACAGGCTTGCCAGCCCCGGCTGGAATCCCCTAGAAGACTTGGGCGCCAAGAAGATGAAGGCGCCGCTGGGGACAGGGACGGAAAAGGTGTCAGCCTCTGTCCACCCGCCCTGGAAAAGGTGGGCGACCGCACCTAACCCCCTCAGAAGAATACTTGGACGAGAAGAAGCGACTTTACCCCCAAAGAAGAACCCGGTGGGGTTTTTCCCGCCAAAACCCCTCCGACCCCCAAAGGTGCACCTGTGGGATCCCCTTAGCATATAAAAGGAGGACCAAGGCACCTGAGGGGGAGGACGGATTCCAGAGAGTCGGAGGCTAGGCTAGGTAGCGTACAAGACAAAGAGTAGCATAGGCGAGAGGTGATCTCCTCCGGGTCAGGATCTGCTCATCTTCAACCTCTAGCCGACACCTCCTGGGTTCGCACCCGCAACCACCTCTGTAAGGCTACACCATGATATACCACTCAATCCAGACATGCAGGAGTAGGGCTGTTAGCCTCCGGGCGGCCTGAACCTGGGTAAAGTCCTTGTGTCTCTGCGGTGCGTGCTTGTACGTAGATCTCGGGCTTAGTCGAAGTCCCCCCGACGGAAGACGTTTCTCAGCCTCCTTCGCGCCCCATACCGAACCTAAAAAGGGGGTATCCTTTACTCCCGGTATCCATGATCCAAGACACGACAGTAGGGCTTTTAGCCACCGAGTGGCCTGAACCTGGGTAAACTCCCTATGTCTCTATGTTGCTTGCTAGTACGTAGATCGGAGGTCTCGACGAGGTTATCCCGGAAGTAGGCGTCTCCTAGCCTCCTTCGCGCCCCGTGCCGAACCTAAAAAGGGGTATCCTTTACTCCCGATGTCCGTGATCCAAGACACGACATGTCTCCATTCTCCTACCATCTGATCACGTCTACCATCCAATTCCATGGTTCCTTTTTGTATTTCCTTAATAATTTTGACAACTCCACACTCATTTTTATAAAAGTTGTGCTATATCGGTTCACTAGTAGAAAAAGAGGCTTTAGTCCCGGGCCCAGAGGGCCTTTAGTCCCAGTTGCTCAACCGGGACTGTGCAATCGGGACTAAAGGCCCAAACCTTTAGTCTCGGCTCTGTTACGAACCGGGACTAAAGGGTCTCCACGTGGTCCGCTGCCGGGCGTCGGGGTCGGAGACCCTTTAGTCCCAGTTGGTAACACCAACCGGGACTAAAGGTCTGCACACTGGATTTAGAGTTTAGGGGTTCTTTTACTGTCTTTCGTTTCAATTTTTTTCTTTTATTGTATTCCTTTTTAGGGTTAAGATCTTGCATTCAATTCGACGGTACTACATATATACAACTAAGAAGGAACCATTACACAACATCGTCATAAATATAAGATGAAAGTGTGACCTATTTCTTCGTCCTCTTGCAGTCGAAACTATTACATATATAGTACCATATATATAAAATATATATTATATCTCTTACGATCCCTACTAGTAGGGATAATATTCTCCGTCTTTAGATATGACATGATCTTAGAAGAATGCCGCATTCTCTTCTTGAATTGCTCACAGGCGTTCCTTTGGTAGGATCCCGTCCCGCATGCGTTCGATCTAATTTAAAGAAGGGGGTCAATATATATATGAATGAATCTCAACACAATTCATGGTAACAAAATAATATTGTGAACGTACTCAAAGTTGTTATAAGATTCTGCCCCTCTCACAGGTCGTCTCGCGAATGAACTCGCAGACGTAGAATCCACATAAATTATTCCCGGATCCCAGCCTCGGGCACTTTACGAGAACAGAGTTCAATCAAAATAATAATCAAGCATGATAATGTTATTAAAAGTAGAATCAAACAGATGCGCGGGTCTAGCTAGTACTACTTGCACTTAGTTCTTCAAATTCAAGCTGCTCTTTCCACTCACCCCGAGCCCTACTAGTGAACTCTGGCAGGCAAAGAAAATTAATAAAGGACTTATTAATTATTAGATACCAGGAAATGAACGAAAGGTGCCGATATAGTGCCATAATGATTGAAATTACCTCTAGAGCATTTCACTCAAGTCCTTCCACTTCTCATATTCATTACGTAGCGGGTCCATGACTTGTACTAGTCCTTTGTCAGGAGTAATGATTAGCAGAATATAGTGGAACCTGAGCATGATAACTCGTCAATTACACTTAACATCGAGTAAGCGAATAGAATGTGTATAAGACAGTAACACTCACCCAAAGTTGTAAGGAAATATTATTTCCCTTTTGGTTTCCTGTCTCCTTAATGCCTATACCAATGCGTCCTCCATTTCCTTGGGTTTATATTTTAGATTATGTCCATGAACGACATGTGGGTCAACGAACCCAATGTCATAGATTCGTCCTTGTTTGCATACGAGAATCTTCAATCTGCATAATAGAGTGAGGATAATTATACATGCAATGAACGAGCTGAGCTACAGACTTAATTACAGAAAAAAATACTTACAGACAATAGGCACTGACGATAGATTTGTCGATGGCGTCTAGATTGAATAACTGAAATAATTCTTCAAATTCAATATGGACCTCGGCTTTTCCACGCAAGAAATGCTCATCTTTAATTCCCAAAATGAGCCAGTTTGTCCCTTTCTTTGCTTCTTCCATGTAGCACTGATGCAATCTTCGCATTTTTGTAGATAGATTCGGGACCTCCTCAGGTCTGATAAGAGGCTTCCCGTGCTTGTATTTGTATTTGCACAGCTCAGCCATGAGATACTCTTGCATAGAGCCTAAGTATTCAACCAAAGACACCCCAAGATTATCGGCCGCTTCTCTCATTAGTTTTGTATATTCCGAATCATAAGGGATATCGGAAAACACGTTGAGCAGGGCGGCACGATTGGTTTTCCTGTTCTCCGAGCTGGGGAACTTTTCTCCCGCTTGCACGCGCCCGCTCCTTCTGAGCTCTACGTGACTTCATAATAGAGCGGTCATAGTCTGGTAGCGTTTCCTCAGCCGTTGGTCACCTCAGGTTTTCCAATGTTCTCTTCACTTTTGCCGGATCTATTTTCAGCTCAGGCGGGGGCCGTTTCGGTGCCAACTTGCGTGCCACATCCTCCTTTACTGATAGCTCAAGTTCCTCTTGAGTCTTCTCGCAAGATAACTTTGCAGGAGCAGCCTTCGCTTTCTTCTCTGAGGATTTACTCGGAGCTGTAGCACTAGCTGCCGGAGCGGCGCCGGCGGTGCTCTTCCGCTTTAGAACCCGTTGTTGAGGCGACGGAGATGGATGTTTCTGCTGAGACGGCGGACATGGCTCTTTCTGCTGAGGCGGCGGAGACGGCTGACGCGGCGGAGACGGATGAGGCGGCGGAGATAGCTGACACGGCGGAGATGGCTGACGCGGCAGAGACGGCGGAGGTGGTGGAGACGGATGAGGCGGCGAAGACGGTGGCCTTGGCTTCCAATTTGGAAGCACAATGTGCTCCTTCCGCCATAGAATAGTAGTTTTTCTGCCATCTCTCAATGCAGTCTCCCCTTCACCTGTAGGGTAGTCAAGTTCTAGGTCCTCAAATACCTTTGTAACTTCATCCACTGCGACAACAACATAGCCATCTGGAATCGGAGAGGAATGGTAAGTTCCATTAGGTACAGGAGCTACGACTACGCCGACCGCCACCTTCACGGTTAGGTTCATCAATGGAGCTGGTGGCTCCAACCGGGAATAAAGGTGACCCTTTAGTCCTGGTTGTAGCCACGAACCGGGACGAAAGGTAATTTTCGGGGGGCACCGAAAGGTCGTGCGCCAAAACCACCTTTAGTCCCAGTTTGTGGCTATAACCGGTACTAAAGGGTCTTTCGGAATTAAATTTTGGGCGCGAAGGCCACAATTTAGTTTGTTTTTTGAAAATTTTAATAAACTTATAAATTCAATATCTTTTGATCTGTTTATCAGAAAAATGCAATTAAAATATCAAATTGTTCATAAAAATGTAATCTATCTATTTATAACAAATTCACTTTTGTTTGAGATTTGAGGTGAATTCATTTAATTACAAAATTTGGAATTTGAACTCCATTAAGTCATTAAACTTATAAATTCAATATCTTTTGATATGTTTATCATGAAAATGCAATTAAAATATCAAATTGTCATAAAAATGTAATCTATCTGTTCATAACAAATTCACTTTTGTTTGAAATTTGAGGTGAATTCATTTAATTACAAAATTTGGAATTTGAACTCCATTAAGTCATTAAACTTATAAATTCAATATCTTTTGATCTGTTTATCTGAAAAATGCAATTAAAATATAAAATTGTTCATAAAAATGTAATCTATCTATTTATAACAAATTCACTTTTGTTTGAGATTTGAGGTGAATTCATTTAATTACAAAATTTGGTCAGAAAAATATCTTTTGATCTGTTTATTAGAAAAATGCAATTATAACAAATTCATTTTTTAGTATGCCCAATTAGACACGGATCGTGTGCTTCGTTCGAACGCTTGTGAGCCGTTGGATCAGCGGTGTGTTTCTTTCGAGCGCTTGTGAGCCATTGGATCTCAAGCAGAAGATAAGGCACACATATCAACGCTCCTTTAGTCCCGGTTCCAGCTACCAACCGGGACTAAAGGAGAACAATTGCCCTGATCTTTCAGCTATAAATACCCACCATGAAGAGGAGATGAAGAACAAGAGAGCACGGCAACAACAGAAAGAGAAGACAGAGGGCTCCTCTATGCACGAGCTTCTCGAAGATGTCGTTGGGCAGTGACCTATGACATATTCGAGGGGCTCGGCATAAAAGCATTCTCTCAGTGCTAAGAGGGTTCATACTGTAGTCAAGCTAGCCGGAAAGCGAAGACAGAGGCCTCCTCTATGCATGAGCTTCTCGAAGATGCTGTTGGGTAGTGACCTATGACATCTTCGAGGGGCTCGGCATAGAAGCACTCTCTCAGTACTAAGAGGGTTCATAGTGTAGTCAAGCTAGCCGGAAAGTGAAGACAGAGGACTCCTCTATGCACGAGCTTCTCGAAGATGTCGTTGGGCAGTGACCTATGACATCTTCGAGGGGCTCGGCATAGAAGCGTTCTCTCTATGCTAAGAGGGTTCATACTGTAGTCAAGCTAGTCCGGAAGGCCAATTCAAAGGCCATCTCTATGTCAAAAAAATAAGATACACATGTGTGCCAAGTTTGAGAACACTCATACATAAATATTTAATATATTATTACACATAACCAACATCCCCATCTAGCGTATGTCCCTTCCATATGATCGCGCCGACCGTAACTATGGAGCATCTTCATCATTTAACACGACGCTTGGGTCAATGTTCACCGTGAAGGGCGGGATTTCATCAAACTTATTATAATCTTCTGACATGTCTGTCTTGTCCTCCACTCCTACGATGTTTTCTTATTTTTTGTTTTTCTCGATTTGGTAGACATGTCCTTCACATAGAAAAACTGAGCCACATCATTGGCTAGGACGAATGGTTCGTCTCTGTAACCAAGATTGTTGAGATCCACTGTTGTCATTCCATACAGCTTGTCTACCTGAACCCCGGCTCCATTCAGCTTGACCCATTTGCACCGAAACAAAGGGACCTTAAAAGAAGGTCCATAGTCAAGTTCCCATATCTCCTCTATGTACCCATAATATGTGTCCTTTTGCCCATTGTTGTTTGTTGCATCAAAGCGGACACCACTGTTTTTGTCCGTGCTCTTTTTATCTTGGGCGATCATGTAAAATGTATTCCTATTTATCTCGTACCCTTGCAAAGTCAATACAGTCGAAGATGGTGACCTGGCCAACAAGTACAGCTGATCTCCAACAATGTTGTTATTCATGAGATGTGTTCGCAACCAACCGCCGAAAGTCTCAATGTGTTCATGTGTAATCCAGGTGTTAGACACTCCCGGGTGTTGGGACCGTACTATATTCATGTGTTCCTCGATATACGGAGCCACCAAGGTAGAACTCTGTAGAACTATGTAGTGTGCTCGAGTTAAAGAATGCCCGTCCCTACATATTTTTGATTTCTTTCCTAGCGTGCCTTTTCCACTCAGTCTCCCCTCGTGCCGGGATTGTGGAACACCAATCGGCTTAAGGTCAGGAATAAAGTCAACACAGAACTCAATAACCTCCTCTGTTCCATAGCACTTGGAGATGCTTCCTTCTGGCCTAGCATGGTTATGGACATATTTCTTTAAAACTCCCATGAACCTCTCAAAGGGGAACATATTGTGTAGAAATACAGGACCGAGAATGGCAATCTCTTCGACTAGGTGAACCAGGAGATGCGTCATAATATTGAAGAATGATGGTGGGAACACCAACTCAAAACTAACAAGACATTGGAACACATCAATCTGTAACCTTGGCAGAATATTGTAACAGCCCCAGTTTGGTACCCTAAAATATGGGCCAAATTTTCACTTTTTGCTTTGCAACATTGCATCATGGCATCCATTTAAATTGCTAGATTTAAATAAAGCAACACTTGGAAATTTAAAACAAAGGAAGCAAAACCCTTCCCAAAAATCCCAAACTAAATGCATTGCCCGAAATGGCAAAAACAAATTAATTTGAACTTCCAAATTGTTCAGGAAGTTCCAAGTTTAATTATTATGACTAATTGTCAAAATCCAATTTTGACAAGCAAAGATTTTAATTTGAGAATTCAAATTGGTGCAAACCAATTCTTATTTTTGAAACCAAATTATACTTTCCAAAAATTCCAAATAAAATTATGGGGAGCTTCATAAATATATTGGGAGCCTCCATGAATATTTTCACTACTTTTGGAATTGTTTAAGTGCTCCAAATAAATACAATTTGGAAATTATCAAAAATGACCTTAATTAAACCCTATGAACAAATGTGGTGCAAAACATTTTATTTTGCAACACCAATTTTTGTGGAGCTTCTAAAGGTCAAGGGGAGGCCACATGAATTTTTGCAGAATTTTGGAAATTGGTTTAATGCCTCAACTTAAATATCTAAACTACAGCTGGACCAAGTTGTAAATGTTTTTCAAAACAGTGGGGGGGTTTCTGTAAAAGGGTCTTCCCCTTCCTGTCGCCACAGTGCCGCTGAGGCACTGGCGCCATGCTTCCCGCGCCCATGCCGTCCCCGCCCCTGTGCCGAACGCTGTTTCCCTCGTGTGGATAAGGAGGACCCGAGGCCGTCCCTCTCTCCCCCATCTCACCTGCTCCCTCTTCCTCTGCCTCTCTCTCTCCCGAGTGGACAACATGGCCGTGAAGCCGAGCTCGCTCGCCGCTCGCCGCCGAGACAGCCGCCGTCGATTCCGGCCGACCCGTAGCAAGCCGATGCCGCCGTCATCTCCGCCTCGACGCGCTCTACCTCCGCCACCTAAGCACTCTTGCTAGGAGGCCCCAAGTCGAGCAAATCATGCTCACCCGTTCGGGGTCGGACCGCCGCTCGCCACGATCTTCTTCGTCAAATTGCCGCCGCCTCCGACCTCCTTCGTCACCGACGCTAGCACCCACGCTACGAGGGTGAGCTCACCGTTCTCCTAGACATCCCCCTCGCCTCCCCTTTCCATCTCTTTGTGCTCGCCGTCGCCGTCGGTCGCCCCCACTCTGCCCGGTCGTGCCGGCTTGGGACCGGCTGGGGTCGGCCAGGAGGCCGGCAGCCTCAGGCACCGGCCGGGAGGCCGGCTGACTCGGATCTGTGCCCGGCCTAGGCACCGGCCAGGGCCGGCTAGGAGGCCGGCCGCCTCAGCCACAGGCCCGGCCTGGAAACCGGCCTGGGCCGGTTTGGAGGCCGGCCTGTCTGGCTTTTAATTTTTCCTTTTTGGAATTTAAAGTTAAATTTAAATAATTAATAACTATTTAAATAATGATCCAAATTTGGCACAATCAAATTTCAAGAAAAACAAACTCTACCTGTTATAACAATTGAAATGATCCTTTGAGTTTATATTTTGCTGTTTGTTAAGAATTCCTAAAATGGTATAAATAATACCTAATTTGGGAAAAATCATACTTCGATAAATATTTGACCAAAAATTATGAATAAAATATCAATGTGATCAGCACATCAAATGCTATCAAACCATGCTAATATTACATCATGATCTCAAATATTTATTAGATGTTATTCTTTAAATGATTAAACGAATTAAATTCAAATAATTATTTAATTCGCTATTTATTCATCGTAACTCGAAAAATTACAAATAAGGTACCAAAATGATCGGAAGAACAAAATCTACTTAATCATGTCATGTTCATGCATATTTAAGCCACTTCTTTTGTAATGTAATAAATTATAATTAATGTGGTCACTAAGATAAATATGGGGTTGTTTCCAAATAATTGCACTAATTATTTGGAACTCCATTTAATTTGTTAGATACATTAAATGATGATATCCTTGCATAAATTTGACATGTCATCATGATTGTGCATTGCACCTTGTCTCGTGTGATTTATTGTTCCTTTGTTATTATTTTGGGTATCGATAGATTCCAGAGTGGAGGTTAACCCTACCTACCCCGACGTGCCGTACTACACGCCCCGGCAGCAAGGTAAGAGATAACCTAACCTTCTTGGCATCTAGCATCCTATTGTTTTATAAACTTATTTTATCCACCATAATATTGCATTCAATTCTATATCAATTTTTGGGTCAATACTAGAGTATCCTATGAATGCATGTTTTCCCCGAACCATCACCTGATTTCCCCTCCTATGAACCATAGGCTTGATGTGTTGGCCGGTGACAAAGATATAATTGTTGTTTATATATGCTTAGCGATGCTTAGCCATGCTTAGTTGAATGCTATTTATGTCCGTTGATTAAATTCCATAATTGTTGATATTGATGGAATGTTTCAGACATGGTGATTACTTGTGGTGCTCAATTAAAATGCTAAGAAGGCTTGGATGAGTTGCCATTGGGGATGGTGTTTTGTCTCATTCTTGCCCCTAGGTGCAAGTTCTTTACCTCTTGAACCAAGACGAGCGTGCTTCCAACGGTGGGGATATATGGAATCCCCTTTAACTAAATAACTTGTGAGGGCGTATCCAAGGGTCCTCTAGTTTGCTATTTCCATTTGCGCGTGAGTGTGTGGGTGGAAAAAAGGAATGATGAGGACGGTGGTGCTTAGGATGTGGCGATGGGGCAGGATGTTGAAATAGGCACTGAACTTGTCCTGTGGCCACAGATGACTCTTGGATAGTCTCACGCGAGGTAAAGGTTTAACCACGCCCACTCGCCGGCCTTCCCCGGAAGAGGGCCAATCAGGTGAGCCGGATGGTACCGGTGGGTAAATTAGTACACCCCTGCAGGGTAAATCTTTTCGAAAAGTCGTGTCCGCGGTTATGGACGACTTGGGAATAGACGATAAGATCATAGAGAACTTTAACTTAATTAATTTGGCAGCTAGAGGTTGCATAATCAACGTGTGATAAAAGGTTCATTTCCTCGAGGGTGATTCGAGGGGGTGCCTTTGGTGGAGATAAGAGATGATTTTGGCTACAAGTTGGTTCGATGAGAACCGAAGAGGAAAAGTTTACTCTCTTATCCCCTTTTGAGAAAACATTCTGAGTAGACGGTGCCATTTGAGTCACTTATACTTTTATAAATGAAAATTAGCTTTATGCAAAATAGCTACTAAACAGCTTTAGAGCCTCCGTCAGTGTTGGGCCTATATCGCCCTACTAAACTTGCGAGTACGTCGTACTCAGTCTCTCTTTGCTGCCTTTTATAATTTGTTTCAGAGGAGGACGACACCGAGCAGCCAAGTGGTTTCTTCCTGGACATCGACGAGTAGTTCGGGGTTCCCAGGTGGCAGCTTGGGACCGTGGAACAAGCTGGCTGGGACTGTTTATCTGTAGGCCTCATAGGCCATATATTTAGATCTTGTTGTACTAGACAACCACTTCACTTCCGCATGATGTACTGATGGGTCTGTGACCCTTTTGTGTGTAATTTGTATCTTCCTCATATATGAGTTGCTATATGATCTTGTGTCGTAGAGTCTATGATGTGCCAGTTGTTCCACAAGTCTTGATCTCTATTTTATACATTGATAGCTATGCCAGTGTTTATGGCACGATCGATGTGTTGCGTGGGAGCGGTAATTCTATGCCCTTCGATTGTGTAGCATAGCCTGTGGGT
Source organism: Puccinellia tenuiflora (assembly GCA_012064385.1). Taxonomy (NCBI): domain Eukaryota; kingdom Viridiplantae; phylum Streptophyta; class Magnoliopsida; order Poales; family Poaceae; genus Puccinellia; species Puccinellia tenuiflora. Next base: position 887,311 of record QRDG01000340.1, read on the forward strand.
TACATAGCCTCTCTGTATAATTCCGGGGTCGGGGCGTTACAAATATCTGGATTGATTACCTTCTGAGATATTGCATTGAGTAATGCACATAGCTTCATAATGGGTACTCGAACATTTTCTGGTAGAAGCCCCCTTAATGCAATCGGAAGCAACTGCGTCATAATCATGTGGCAGTCATGGGTCTTCAGGTTTTGGAATTTTTTCTCTCCCATATTTATTATTCCCTTTATATTCTACAAGAAGCCAGACGGTAACTTGATACTGCTCAGGCATTCAAAAAAGATTTCCTTCTCTGCTTAGGTAGGGCGTAGCTGGTCCGGGTCTTTTCCTGTGGATGCATGTTGTTTGGGTCTTTCATACATTGCTGGTCCTCCCGTGCTTCCGGTGTATCTTTTGTCTTCCCATACACGCCCAGGAAGCCTAGCAGGTTCACGCAAAGATTCTTCGTCGACGTGCATCACATCGATTGAAAATCGGACCTCTAGGACTTTCCAATACGGTAGCTCCCAAAATATAGATTTCTTGTCCACATGGGTGCGTGTTCGGTACCGTCATTCGGAACAGATTGACTGGCAGGACCCTTTCCAAAGATCACTTCTAGATCCTTGACCATACCAGATATATCATCACCAGTACGGTGGTCAGGTGTCGGGGATATAACCCCGGGTACCCCAGAGTTGGAAATTTACCAGTAACTTAGAAGGAAAGAAACAGGAGATAAATGAGTAAGAGATAGAGAAAAGAGAGAAGAAAGCAGCGTGGGCCGAAACTGGATTAAATTATACCGACATAACCAAAACTGGGCCTAACCAAAACTGGGCTTATCTCGGGTTGCCTAACCCGGACGGTTGGGATAATTTCTCATAATTAAAACATACATTGAAACTAACATAGAAACTATCTAATGCATTTAAATGCAACAACAAATGCGATCAAAATCGCAACTAAGGTAACCATTGATCCAACAGCATAATGATACCAAGCCTCTTTATTAATGGCATAATTTCTAATCTTTCTAATCTTCAAACGTATTGCATCCATCTTGATCTTGTGATCATCGACGACATCGGCAAGATACAACTCCAATTTCATCTTCTATTCTTCATTTTTTTTCAATTTTTCTTTCAAATCGTCGTTTTCTTTTTCAACTAAATTTAACTTCTCGACAAGAGTGTCGGTTGGAATTTCCGATTCATATATGTCCTAGATAAAAATATCTATGTCAAGTGTTGGTCGGCATAATTATTATAAACACGAAATTAAAAAATAGTTATAAAAGATAATATACCACATCCGAATCATAGACCGGATGAGGGCCGACGGGGACGGATATCAAAACCATGGCACTATACATATAACAAACAATCATAAAGTAAGAAAATTATACTAGTACTATGTAAATCATAAAAATAAGAAATTTGTTATTTTTAATAAGAACAAGAGACTCATCAAGGTGGTGCCGGCGACGGGGCGGCGCGGGCGATCGACGGCGTTGTTGCGATGGCACTATACCAACAAATCATACTTTAATTTGAGCTAAGCCAATTTAGGCATATAAAACAAATAAACTACTCATATAAGTACGTACAGGCCATCTAATCACAATCTATTCATGCACGGACGCACAGCTATGGCTACGTCAAATAAGCTGCATACTTCATGGTACAGCTTCTTTATTGATCTTATTTCTGATGCCAATTTGTACGACATGGTTGTAATTTTTTTTCTTAATTTCTTTCTGATTAAAGATGTAGATATATATGTGAGGCTTCAACAGACTAAGCATTGCAAAGATTTTAGAGGTAACTGAACTTCTGGTATTGTTTGCAATCGGTAATGGATACTGTAATTTTTCTAATGTAAATTTGTGGAAGAGATCAGTCCTAATAATATATTTATTGGATTTTAATTTGTTCTTCCTGAAGCTGACGTGTGAGTGTTTATCATATTTTCATAGAAAAGAAGCCATGAGACAAATCTCGCGCAAGCTGACGGCGCCCCGCGCCGCCGCCGTATTCCGATTCCTTAGCATGTCCTCAACTGCTCAAGCTGGGCATGCCACCGTCACCGTATTAATTCGCCAAGGGGCACTCAGCCAGTCAACTCTCCTCACCATACATGCACATCAACTTCGTCATGTTTTAATACTATCTCATACATACACCATGCAGACATCGAAGATGGATCGATCGATGGAATTAGGACTTTGCCTCATGCCCACAGCCCAACAGCTTATTAGTCATTACCGCACGCACAAATATTTGTCTTTTCAAGGAACAATAGCTGTTGCTCTTTGCAGATTTATCTCCACTGCGGTTGCTGTATGCAAATTATTGGCATAGCACTTGATTCTTATAAATTATGACACTGAAAGTGCAGTAAGATTTCGTCTATGCAGATTATTTATTCCAGTTTGATATTTCAAGTTATTTTTATGTGTTCAAATATTAACTGAAGGTCATCAATTCATGACCAGCATATTCTGTCCTTCCATGCATTTTATTTTATGAGAAATTCATGGTTAATATAAAGGTCCCCTACATTTTTCCATTGATGAACAGAAACACAACGTTGTTGTTGTCATCTCAGTTTTGCATTTGAATGAATGCTCCGTTTCCAGGACATGGTTCCTTGTACGTGTGTGGTTGTTGGTACCTTTGTTAATTCGACCGATGTGGCTTCATTAATTTAAATTCGGGCTCATCTTGAGCCTACCGTCTAAAAAACTAAAAGCTCCGAACAGAATCACCATGCACAGACCAAGACTCGAGACATGAAGATAATCAAGCTGAAGAACTGATTTTTGAAAGGAATTCTGTAGAGGCATGGATAATATGTTGATGGGACTCTAACAAAGATAAAAACAGAGAATTCTGTACAATATGTAATAAGGTAACTGACTCATCCATCTCCCACATTTTCTTCGACAATATGTAATAAAGAAAAGAGAATTATGTACAATATGTAATAAGGTAACTGAATTGATTAGGTTTCAGTTGTTATGGACAAGTTTTCCTCAGAATAATTATCATGTCTATTGTTCAATCATCTGGGAGAAAATCATGGTAGGCATATGCTAATAAGTTACTCTTGGTAGGTAACCTTCAACTGTGCGAGGTCTCGACCTACCTGACACAAGTAGGAAGATGGCTCCCACCTCGACGCGTCGTCTCCTCAATGAATTCCTCTCAACTAATAGATGGAAGAACCACGGCTAATTTCTTCTAATCTTGAGCTCGCCCGCTCATTTTGTTTTGCAAGGAGGCTTTGATAACTCGGCCTTCTAATTTTGGGGATTCTTCTCGCTATGGCCTCTTGCAGTGCGGGTCCTTGGCTTTTGTAGCGCCCCGACCCCGGAATTATGCAGAAAGGCTATGTAACCCACATGTTATGCTACACAATCGAAGGGCATGGGATTACCGCTCCCACGCAACACCACGATCATGCCATAAACACTGGCATAGCTATCAAAGCATAATAAAGAGATCAAGACTTGTGGAACAACTGGCACATCACAGACTCTACGACACAAAAGATCATATAGCAACTCATATAGCGAGAAAGATACAAATATTACACACAGAGGTCACAGACCCAACAGCACATCATGCGGAAGCGAGGTAGTTGTCTAATACAACAAGATCCAAAATATGGCCTAAGAGGCCTGCATATAAACAAATCCCAGCCAGCTTGTTCCACGACGTCCCAAGCTGCCACCTGGGAACCACGGACTACTCGTCGATGTCCACGAAGAACCCACCTGGCTGCTCGGTGTCGTCCTCATCTGAAACAATTAATAATCAACAAAGAGAGACTGAGTACGACGTACTCGCATGTTTAGTAGGGCGATATAGGCCCAATGATGACAAGGCTCTCAAGCTGTAAGTGGTTAATTTCCATAAAGCTAGTTTTCATTTATAAAGACATAAGCGACTCATGGCATCGACTACTCAGAATGTTTTTCGAAAGGGGATAAGATAGTAAACTTTCATCTTCGATTCACATTGAACCAATAGTAGCCAGGAACACCACTCATTTCCACCAAGGCACTCCCTCGAATCACCCTCGAGGAAATGAACATTTTATCACACGTTGAGATGCAACATCTAGCTGCCAAATTTTAATTAAGTTCAAGGTTTTCTATGATCTCGTAATCCGTTCCCAAGGCGTCCATAACCGCGGACACGGCTTTTCGAAAAGATTTAACCCTGCATGGGTGTACTAATTTACCCATTGGCGCGGTTAAACCTTTACCTCGCGTGAGACTATCCAAGGATCATCTGTGGCGACAGGACAAGTGTATCCAGCCTATTTCAGCCCCTGCCCCCATCGCCACAGCCAAACACCACACACACCCTCTTCATCGCGCCTCATCCACCTGCAACTCACACGCAAATGGAAAGCGCAAACTAGAGGACCCTTGGATACGCCCGCACAAGTTATTCAGTTAGTAAGGAGCCCATATCCCCACCAATGGCAACACGCTCAAACCTTGGTTCTAGAGACAAGTACTCGCACTTAGGGGCAAGAATGAGGCAAAATACCATCCCCGATGGCAACTCATCCAAGCCTTTTAAGCAATTTAATTATCCACCACCATGTCCGAACATTCCATCAACATCATAATTATGGAATTAAATCACCGGACAATATAGCATTTGACTAAGCATGACTAAGCATATATACAACAATTATATCTTTATCTCCGGCCAACACATCAACCTATGGTTCATAGGAGGGGGAAACATGTGATTGTTTAGGGAACATGCAATTCATAGGATAATCTATGTCTTGTCCAAAAATTGACAATGGAATCGAATGCAATATTATGGTGGATAAAATAATTTTATAAAACAATAGGATGCTATATGCCAAGAAGGTTAGGTTATCTCTTGCCTTGCTGACGGGGCGTGTAGTGCAGATCGTCGGGGTATGAGGAGGGAACCTCGACTCCGGAATCTATCGATACCCAAACAATAGCAGAGGAACAAATAAATAACACGAAGACAAGGTGCAATGCACAATCATGATGACATGTCAAGTTAATGCAACAATATCATCATTTAGATTAGATATCAATATTAAATGGAGTGCCAAATAATTAGTACAATTATTTAGAAGCAACCCCATATTTAACTTAGTGACCACATTGCTTATAAACTATTACATTACTAAGAAGTAGCTCAAATATTCATGAATATGACATGAATAGGTAGGTATTATTCTTCCGATCATTTGGTACCTCGTTTGCAATTTTCCGAGTATCGTTGAATAATTGGTGAATTAAATAATTATTTGAATTTAATTCTTTTAACCAAATAAAGAATATCATCAAAGTAAAACTTGTTGTCATGAGGTGATATTAGTATGATTAGATAGCATTTGGAAAGCTGAGCACTTTGATATTTTATTCACAATTCTTGGTTAATTATTTATCAAGTTATGATTTTTCCCAAATTTATTATTATTTTTGCCATTTTAATAATTCCCAAAAAAACAAGGGCAAATTATTTTACTCAAAAGAGCATGGCAATGCTACCAACAGATAAGTATTGTTTTTCTGAACAATTTGGTATATCATTTGCTAAATTTGAAACAATATTTAATTAGTTATCATTTTTATTTAATTTAATTTAATTTATTTTATTTTACTGTTTGGCCGGCCTCCAGATCGGCCCAGCCCGGTTTCCAGGCCGGCCACATATCCGAGACAGCCGGCCTTTTGGCCGGCCCAGACCGGGCACCAGGCCGGTCATGGATCCGAGGATGCCGGTGTAGCACCCTCACTTTGAAAAGCAAGAATACATTATGAATATGCTAGGCCCTGGATCGAGTATGGCTAGCATTCACCAACAGGATGTAATATCATGCATAAATGTAAAACGTTATTACATCGCAAGCACGAATGATCCAGAAATAAAGTACTTTATTACAACTTTGCATAGCCAAAGCTAGCTTAAAATAAATAAAGTTCCACAAATATTATTCAGAGTTCAAGCAGCATAATAAAGTAGCACTGAGCTCCATCATCTCCATGTGCCACTGGTGACCATGTTGGTTGTAAGCTCGAAAGTAAACAAACGTCCTTACTCCTCATCTGAACAACCTGCAACATTAACGTTGCAGCCCAGAGAATTTGGGTCAATACCTTGTGACAGGCTGGCAAGTGTCATACTATGGTGGATATTAAATGGCAAAGACTATTCTACATGCATATTTGGCTGGTGGATCTCAAGGCTCTTGCGCAAAGCAAATTTTATCCTATACTTTAAAAAATCATTTCTTTCTTTCCAAAAACCTTAAGAGACATCCATGGGAGCACCAGTGTCTCGAATTCCCCCATGTTCACCCATCAAGTTTTAATTTAGAAATTGGAATGAATGAGATTCTTCTGTCGACAACCTTATTTGGTCACTCTTGATTGTCCATTACCGGGGACACGGCTATGATCATAGTTTTAAATAACTCTCAAGAGTTTGTGGCACTTTCCCCACTAGACCCAATCAACCCAAACTTCCTATTCACCCATTTAGTGAAAAGAAAAGGAGAAGATCGAGACGAGACATTTCAGAAGTGTTTTCCCATGGTACTCTAGCGAGATCACTGCCGTCCTACCCCTCTACATCATCAGATCTCACTGACCCAGGTCCACACAACGTACTCCGTCAAGACAGAGCCCATATGACTAGTGGTTGCACGGTCAGGTAAACAAACACGGTGTGACATTAATCTCAAACCCTAGGTGGCCATCCACAAGTGCAATACTCAGGTTCACACCATGAAAATGGGCCTGAGTAGCCACTCAACTTCGCCTCCATCAATCAAACCAATACCACCTAGGTAGTTCATTAATTTAGTAGAATTTTTCCTTAACTCAACTAAAATAAAACACTTCATTTTTGCAGCAAGCCAATCTACTAAATTAATATAGGTCACTAGTCATCTAAATCATGTGGCTAACCTAACAGGTTTGCATAGCATAATAACTTTAATAAAGATAGTCTATCATGCATGCTACTGAAAATAGTCTACAGTGCATTATAAAAATAGTAATAGGTCATTCATAAATTTGTGTATGCACTTGCCTTGACAGTTGTTCAGGTTGCAGCAACACTCACAGCACTCCTGGCACTCTTCACAATCTAAACAAGCAATTTGCAACAATTCAATACACAGGCAACATGGCAATACAATAAAAACATGCATGCAAGATGATTTGCTAACACACAAGTCAAGGTTAAACAATTAATAAAGTTATTACTTTCTGTTATTTACTATATGCATGATGCTCATGATTCATAATTTTAGTGATTTAAATAGTTTTAAAACAATTACTATGGTCAAAATACCACTATTAGAGTTTCTACAAAAACATTATTAATGCATGATGCACAAGTGAAAACTAAAATATCTACTGGACAGAGGACACTAAAAGACACACTTTTGCAGAAGAAAACAACTTAAAATAATGTATAGATTTAAAGATAAGCCAAAATTACTCAAATCTCTCATTTGAAATTTGAATAAATTTAAATAGGCAAAACAGAGAACTAACAGTTCTAAAATATTCTACAGGTCAAGAGGTTTTCAAAAATATAAAGTTCATTAAATTTGGCCGATCCATTAAAAAGATATGATGAAATGAAGTTTCAGGGACTTTTCTGCAAAACTGCCAGATTAATTTAATTCGGCCGAAATTACAGAAAAAGGAATCTGACGTGGCGCTGATTAGGCGCTGACTGTGCGCTGACTGGGCGTGCTCTTATTGGACGGTACCGGTTCGGTAAAAGAAATAAAAGGAAGCCGTTGGATCGAGATCCAACGGTCCAGATCGGATGCATCTGAGGCTGGCCGGAGTTAGGGTTCCGGCGATGGTGATAGACGGCGGCGACGGCTCGGCGTCGAGCGTTCCGCCGATGGCCGGCGTTCCAGGACGCTCGGAACTTACCCTGAGGTTCGGCTTGACGAGAGGGGGTCGATGGCGCGGCGGTGGTCTCTGGTGATGGAACAAAGAGAAGAAGATGTCCGTGAGATGCGCCACGAAGAGGAGAAGCGAGAGGGGTGAAAGGAGAGGGGCAGGGGCATTGTGAAGTGGCCAGAGCTAGCCACTTACCGGTGGCGGGCGGCGGAGCAGAGCGGTAGCTTGGCGGCACTTTAGCTAGGGTTGCGAAGGGGAAAATGGAGGGGGTCGAGGGGGCTTTAAGGGGGCGTGCACGAGCACAACAAACTCCCCCGAAATCGGCCGGATTGAGATCGAATCCGTGCCGGATTGGGAGCAGTGGAGGTTGAAGATCCGATGACGTCAGCGCTTACGTCACCGTGGGCTCCACCTGCCAGAGAGAGAAAAGAAAAGAAAGAGAGGGCCGGGTGCGGGGGAGATGATGGGCCAGAGTTGGGCCGTCCCGGTTGGCAGAGGTTGGCTGCGGCCTTTTCTTTTTTTTTTTAACGAAACTTTTAATCTTTTCTTTTCTCTGTTTTCAAAACAGATTTTATAACTTTGGTAAAACTTTTTGTAAAAATTTATAAAAATACTTTTCAGAGAGCTTTTCAAATATGGAACCTTATGACACTAGTCTTGCCATCAAATAAAATCAAAATATTTAAAATATGGCTAAGGTTACTTAGCACCTTTTATTCCATTATTTGAATAGATAAAACCAAAAATAAAACAGGCCACTAAAATAAATAAACTAAATGCAACAGACCAATGAAAATGATGAATGAATGCATGCTTATGCAATTTTTGAAAATTGGGATGTTACAAACCTAACCCCCTTAAGATGAATCTTGTCCCCGAGATTCGGATTGGTTAGCAAATAGGTGTGGGTGTTCTTATCGTAGGTCATCTTCCCGTTCCCAGGTAGCTTCTTCTTCGGTATGGTGGTTCCATTGGACTTTGCAGAATTTGATTGTCTTGGTGCGAGTAATCCTTTCTGCAATCTCCAAGATCTTGATTGGTTTCTCCTCATAAGTCAAATCACTTTCCAGCTGAACTTCCTCCAAAGGCACAGTATCACGTAGCGCTGTCTCTGCCATCTCAGGGTGACACTTCTTCAACTGGCTAACATGGAATACGTTGTGAACTGCGGATAGTACCTCTAGCAGTTCCAGCTCATAAGCTACTTCTCCTTTACGAGAGAGAACCTTATAGGGTTCAATGAATCGAGGTTCCAACTTTCCTTTGATTCCAAATCTCTTCACACCACGTAGGGGTGAGACTCTAAGATATGCTCTATCACCTACCTCATAGGTGATTTCTCTATGCTTGGAATCCGCATAACTCTTTTGCCTTGACTGTGCTATTTTCAAACTGTCCTTTATCAATCTGACCTTCTCTTCAGCTTCTTGAATTATGTCAGGACCGAATAAACTTCTTTCTCCTACACCGTTCCACAGCAACGGTGTAGTGCACTTTCGCCCATACAAGGCTTCGAACGGTGCCATTTCTATACTAGCTTGGTAGCTATTGTTGTATGAAAATTCTGCATATGGTAGATTATCATCCCAGCTAGATTTATAATCCAGTGCACATGCCCTAAGCATGTCCTCCAAAATCTGATTGACTCTCTCAGTCTGTCCATCAGTCTGTGGGTGAATAGCTGTACTGAATTCTAATCTTGTTCCTAAAGACTCATGTAACTGCTTCCAGAAATGTGAGGTAAATTGGGTACCCCTATCAGATACAATCTTCTTAGGAACACCATGTAAACTCACAATTCTCTTCATATAGATATCTGCGAGCTTTGCACTCGTGTAAGTGGTTTTCACAAGGATAAAATGAGCCACTTTGGTCAGACGGTCAACAATCACCCATATCGAATCATAACCTGACTTGGTTCTGGGTAGTCCTGTGATGAAATCCATTCCAATTTGCTCCCATTTCCATTCTGGTACTGGTAATGGTTGTAGCAGTCCAGCGGGTTTCTGATGTTCTACCTTCACGCGACTACACACGTCACACTTGGCAATATATTCTGCGATATCTCTTTTCAAACCATTCCACCAAAATCTCTCCTTTACATCCATATACATCTTGGTGTTACCCGGATGTATTGAATAAGGTGAGTCATGTGCCTCTTGTAGGATTAATTTCCTAAGGTCTTCATCTTGCGGCACACAAATACGGTTCTCAAACCACATCGTGCCTTGTTCATCCTCCCGGAATCCTTTGGCCTTGCCTTCACTCAGATTGGTCTTGATTTCTTCCATCACTTTATCTCCCTTCTGTGCTTCTCAAATCCTATCCATTAGCATGGGTTGTACCTGTAATGATGCTACGAATCCATTGGGTACCACTTCCAGTCTAAGGTCCTTAAATGCATTAACATGAACCTTACGGCTTAATGCGTCAGCCACTACGTTGGCTTTTCCTGGGTGATATTGCAAACTCAAATCATAATCTTTTATGAGTTCTAACCATCTCCTTTGTCTCATGTTCAACTCCTTCTGGGTGAAGATATATTTGAGACTCTTGTGATCGGTGAATACCTCACATCGTTTTCCCATCAGATACTGTCTCCAAGTCTTCAGTGCATGAACCACTGAGGCCAACTCTAAATCATGAGTAGGATAGTTGACTTCATGCTTCTTGAGCTGTCTAGAGGCGTAAGAAACTACCTTGCCTCCCTGCATCAAGACACTTCCTAAACCATGACGCGATGCGTCGCAATATACTTGGAAATCTTTTTTCTATATCTGGTAGACACAAGACTGGTGCTGAAACTAATCGCTTCTTCAAATCTTGGAAACTGGTTTCGCAGGCTTCAGTCCACTCGAACTTTTTATCCATCTTCAATAACTCCGTCATTGGTTTGGCAATCTTTGAGATATTCTGAATAAACCTCCTATAATATCCTGCCAATCCCAGAAAACTACAGATTTCTCCCACGTTCTTGGGTGGTTCCCACTCTGTCACCGCGGACACCTTTTCTGGGTCTACTGCGATCCCTTCCTTAGACACCACGTGTCCTAAGAATCCAACTTTCTCCAACCAAAATTCACACTTGCTGAATTTTGGCGTATAGCTTGTGCTCTCTCAATCTCTGCAACACTATGTGTAGGTGTTTCTCATGCTCCTTGTGACTCTTGGAATAAATTAAGATGTCGTCAATGAAGACAACAACAAATTTATCCAGAAAATCCATGAATACTTTATTCATCATGTTCATGAAATAAGCTGGTGCATTGGTCAAGCCAAATGGCATCACTGTGTACTCATACAGACCATACCTAGTGGTAAATGCGGTCTTGGGTATGTCCATCTCCCTAACCTTCATTTTGGAAATACCCTGATCGAAGATCGATCTTAGAGAATACACATGCACCTTCCAATGGATCAAACAGATCATTGATCTTGGGTAGTGGGTGTTTATTCTTGATAGTCACTTCGTTCAGTGAACGATAATCTGTAACTAGCCTCTGCGTACTATCCTTCTTCTCGACAAATAGTATCGCAGCTCCCCATGGTGAAGAACTCGGACGAATGAATCCCTTCTGCAGATGTTCATCTAACTGTTTCTTGAGTTCCTTCAATTCATCAACCGCCATTGGATATGGCCTCTTGGCTATGGGTCCTGTCCCCGGTACCAATTCAATGATAAACTCCACATCTCTATCCGGTGGCATTCCCGGTAATTCATCCAGAAATACATCAGGATATTCCCTCACTATGGGTACCTCTTGAAGGCTAACCCCCTTAAGAGAATTAAGCCTAACTCCCTTAAGACCGCATATGGACTTGAACCTAATCTTCTTCCCCTCCGGAGTAGTCAGGGTGATGGTTTGGTTTGCACAATCTATGACACCTTCAAAACTGGTCATCCAGTCCATTCCTAGGATGATGTCCAACCCTTGGGTTTCTAATATTATCAAATTTACGGGGAAAGCATTCCTTCCAATTTCTAGTGTCAAGTTTCTACACTGGGTTTTTGCAAACATTTCATTTCTCCTCCGGGGGAACTTACTCTAATCGGGTTTGTCATGGTTGATGTGGCTTTCTTGTTTTTGTTAACAAAAGTTCTTGATATGAATGAATGCGATGCTCTGGTATCGAATAAAACTAATGTTGTAAAGGAGTTGAGCAAAAACGTACCAATCACAGCATCAGGTTCATCATACACTTCCTCCACATTGACTTGGTTCACGTGCCCCTTCTGAATAGTATTGAGCTTGGCAGCTTCCTCCGCCTTCTTCTCTGGGCATTCAGTGGAGTAGTGTCCCTGTTTCTTGCATTTGAAGCAGGTTATCTGGATGAGGTCTCTCTTGTGCTCATGACGATGCTGTCCATTGCCATTGTTGTTCCCCTTGCCATGGTTGTGTCCGTTTCGATTCCCATGTCCATTTCCTCCTTTATTTCCATTATTATGGTTATGGCCATGGTGGTTGTTTCCATTCCCATGCTTGTGAAAGTTATGTCCTCCACTGTGCTCATGAAAGTGTGGCTTCTTCTGTATGGTTCCTGAATTGTACTTGCTGCTGCCACTATACTTCCTCTTTCTGGTCTCCTCTTTCCTGATGTTGTCATCCTGTGTGATTGCTTGATCCAGAAGTGCTTGATAATTTGGTGCATACGCCATTGACAGAGGAATTTTCAGTTCACCACTGAGTCCCTTAAGGAATTTATCCTTCCTCTTAGCATCAGTATCAATGTCCTCTAGAGCATAGCGTGATAGAGCACAAAAATCATCCATGTATTCCTTCAGAGTCCTGTTACCTTGCCTGAGATTGCGGAACTCATCTTTCTTCAGGTTCATGATTCCTGAGGAAATGTGAGCATTGCGGAATCCTTCCTTGAAAGTGTCCCATGTGAGTCCAGCTAATGGGTGAGTAATCTGGTAGGTCTCCCACCACTATGCTGCTGGTCCTTCGAGTAGGTGAGCAGTGAATCTCACCATCTCAGCATCATTGCACTCACAAGTGACTAGATCCTTGTGCACAGAACGTAGCCAGTCATCAGCTACAATGGGTTCAGTGGCTGTAGAGAACTTATTGGGTCTAAGTCTCAGGAATCTAGTAAGCCTGTCCACTAGGGGTGGTGGTGGTGGCGGTGGAGGAGGTGGTGGTGGTGGTGCATTCTGGTTCGCCAAAAATTGAGCCATCATGTTCATCAGTTGTGTCTGTGCTGCCATCAACTGCTGCATCTGGTCGTTGTTGTTGTCGGGGTCACGGCGAGGAGGCATCTGTGTTTGTAGCATAGATGAGCATAGATAGAAAGGTCTAAAGAAATATTTCAACCTATACAAACAATTAATAACAAACAGCAATAAACAAACAAGCACATAGTAAAACAAAACCATATAATTGCAAATTCGAAAATAAGGTTTTAAAAACTTTTAGCTAACACGATATAGGTTCTAACACAAGCGTACTAGTACTGCCATACCACAATTTGATAGGTCAATACTTTAAAAATGATACGATACTAAGGATACTCGCATACTATGGTATTAATACTGGTGGTCACTCTATCTATCACTTGAACAACTTCCGGCTGATGGTGACTCCAATGACCTTGCTTTTATGAGAGCGAGTGCTCCTTGCAGGGGTGTCATCCTTGTCCTCCACAATCATCAGCAACTCTCCTTCTGGTGTAACTATGGCGTGCTCCTCTGAGTCTTCTTCTTCTCCTTCTTCTTCTTCTTCTGCCATCTCTTCATCACTATCATCTTGGAGCGCCTCCTCCTCTTCATCTTCAACCTCTGGAGTCGGCATTGCGGAGTCCTCTTGTGTTGGTGAAGTAGATCCCTGCGCCAGTTGCTTCTCCAGTTCATTTATCTACTTGAGAAGAACAGCATTCTGTTCCTCAAGAGCATTAATCTTTGTCTCCTGTAGATCCACCACGTTCTCCAGGTGCAGGTTGCGGTTGTCCAATCCTCTGTTCTCCACTTGAAGCTTCTGTCTGTTGTCACTGATCCACTCTAGGGCTTTCTCACAGCGATCTATGTTGGCGTTGTCCTCATAAATCTTGTCCCTTGCATGATCAAGATACCTCATAGCATCCCTCATCAAGACTTCCATACGCGCAGAGCTCACTTCCCTGTCAACCAAGTACCTATTCACTGAATGCAGTTTGCTCAAGCCCTCAATGTATTCCACTGGAGTACCATCCATATAACGCTGTCCAAAGAATAGAAAAGGGCTATTCTCAGGAATAAACTTATTGTACTTCATGCGGATTCGTGCTATAGCTCCCTGCATGGCTATCTCCACACTGTGCTCCCAGTCAGGGTAATCCTCCTCATAGACAAACTCTTCAGAATTTGGGTCACCAATACGACGAGGGATCGTGGTCTCGATTGTCCACTTCTCAATGTCTCCCTCCTTCCATATCAGCTTGCCTCTGAAAGTAGGACTATGTATGCCCACTGTGTGTGCCAAGTCTGCTAGCAGCGCACTAAAGTGCAGGGACGACTGAGGGGCAGCTATAACCTCCTTGATGATCCCAGGCATCTATGAGTTGAAGAGGAGAGGATTATTAGATCAAAAGAACATGATAAGAAATTTTACAAGATGAAAAATACTTAAAATAATTAAAGTAAAACTTTAATAATTTAAAATTTGAAAATAGCATATAGGGTAAACCTAATACTTCTAAACCAAACCTAGGGTTTTCGAGCCAACAGGCAACATTACGCTCTGATACCATTCTGTAGCACCCTCACTTTGAAAAGCAAGAATACATTGTGAATATGCTAGGCCCTGGATCGAGTATGGCTAGCATTCACCAACAGGATGTAATATCATGCATAAATGTAAAACGTTATTACATCGCAAGCATGAATGATCCAGAAATAAAGTACTTTATTACAACTTTGCATAGCCAAACCTAGCTTAAAATAAATAAAGTTCCACAAATATTATTCAGAGTTCAAGCAGCATAATAAAGTAGCACTGAGCTCCATCATCTCCATGTGCCACTGGCGACCATGTTGGTTGTAAGCTCGAAAGTAAACAAACGTCCTTACTCCTCATCTGAACAACCTGCAACATTAACGTTGCAGCCCAGAGAATTTGGGTCAATACCTTTTGACAGGCTGGCAAGTGTCATGCTATGGTGGATATTAAATGGCAAAGACTATTCTACATGCATATTTGGCTGGTGGATCTCAAGGCTCTTACGCAAAGCAAATTTTATCCTATACTTTAAAAAATCATTTCTTTCTTTCCAAAAACCTTAAGAGACATCCATGGGAGCACCAGTGTCTCGAATTCCACCATGTTCACCCACCAAGTTTTAATTTAGAAATTGGAATGAATGAGATTCTTCTGTCGACAACCTTATTTGTTCACTCTTGATTGTCCATTACCGGGGACACGGCTATGATCATAGTTTTAAATAACTCTCAAGAGTTTGTGGCACTTTCCCCACTAGACCCAATCAACCCAAACTTCCTACTCACCCATTTAGTGAAAAGAAAAGGAGAAGATCGAGACGAGACATTTCAGAAGTGTTTTCCCATGGTACTCTAGCGAGATCACTGCCGTCCTACCCCTCTACATCATCAGATCTCACTGACCCAGGTCCACACAATGTACTCCGTCAAGACAGAGCCCATATGACTAGTGGTTGCACGGTTGGGTAAACAAACACGGTGTGACATTAATCTCAAACCCTAGGTGGCCATCCACAAGTGCACATACTCAGGTTCACACCATGAAAATGGGCCTGAGTAGCCACTCAACTTCGCCTCCATCAATCAAACCAATACCACCTAGGTAGTTCATTAATTTAGTAGAATTTTTCCTTAACTCAACTACAATAAAACACTTCATTTTTGCAGCAAGCCAATCTACTAAATTAATATAGGTCACTAGTCATCTAAATCATGTGGCTAACCTAACAGGTTTGCATAGCATAATAACTTTAATAAAGACAGTTTATCATGCATGCTACTGAAAATAGTCTACAGTGCATTATAAAAATAGTAATAGGTCATTCAGGAATTTGTGTATGCACTTGCCTTGACAGTTGTTCAGGTTGCATCAACACTCACAGCACTCCTGGCACTCTTCACAATCTAAACAAGCAATTTGCAACAATTCAATACACAGGCAAAATGGCAATACAATAAAAACATGCATGCAAGATGATTTGCTAACACACAAGTCAAGGTTATACAATTAATAAAGTTATTACTTTCTGTTATTTACTATATGCATGATGCTCATGATTCATAATTTTAGTGATTTAAATAGTTTTAAAACAATTACTATGGTCAAAATACCACTATTTGAGTTTCTACAAAAACATTATTAATGCATGATGCACAAGTGCAAACTAAAATATCTACTGGACAGAGGACACTAAAAGACACACCTTTGCATAAGAAAACAATTTAAAATAATGTATAGATTTAAAGATAAGCCAAAATTACTCAAACTCTCATTTGAAATTTGAATAATTTTAAATAGGCAAAACAGAGAACTAACAGTTCTAAAATATTCTACAGGTCAAGAGGTTTTCAAAAATATAAAGTTCATTAAATTTGGCCGATCCATTAAAAAGATATGATGAAATGAAGTTTCGGGGACTTTTCTGCAAAACTGCCAGATTAATTTAATTCGGCCAAAATTACAGAAAAAGGAATCTGACGTGGCGCTGATTAGGCACTGACTGTGCGCTGACTGGGCGTGCTCTGATTGGACGGTACCGGTTCGGTAAAAGAAATAAAAGGAAGCTGTTGGATCGAGATCCAACGGTCCAGATCGGATGCATCTGAGGCTGGCCGGAGTTAGGGTTCCGGCGATGGTGACAGACGGCGGCGACGGCTCGGCATCGATGTTCTCGACGATCTAGGGGGTTCTAGGACGTGCGGATCTCACCTCGGTGATCAGCTCGTCGAGGGGATGTCGGTGGCGCGGCGGTGGTCTCCGGTGGTCGCTCCTTCGCCGGTGATTGCTCGTCGGAGATGGAAGTGGCGGCGGTCCGGGGCGGGCGTGCATGTACACGTCGATCTGGAGACGGGAAAAATAGGAGATGATGTCCAGGAGATGCGCAAGGGCGAGATGAAGCGAGAGGGAAGCAAGAGAGGGGCTGAGGTCGTCTGTAATCGACCGGAGCTTGAGCTCTTACCGCCGGCAAGTGGCGGCGCGGCGAGCTCGCGCACGGGCAGCCTGGCGGTGATGTAGCTAGGGTTTTTGGGGCGAAAAGGAGAGGGGTGGTGGGGGTTTATATGGACACGAAGGATTGGAACCAATCCCACGAATTTCGCTCGGATTTGATCGAGTTTGGTTCGGATACGACGTCGGGCGAGAGAGAGCAGGAGAGAAAGAAGGGCGAGAGGGAGAGGGGCCAGTCGGGGTGCTGCTGGGCTGGTCCTGGGCCGGCTTGCTGGGCTGGCTCGGGTGGCTGCGGCCTTTTTTTTTGACAAAACTTTTCTCCTTTTTCTTCTCTGTTTTCAAAACCGAAAATAAAACCAGTCCAAAACTTTCTGGAAAAATTTGTAAAAATACTTTTTATAGAGCTTATTCAAAATACCATATTATGGCACTAGTCTGGCGATCAAATAAAATCAAAATATTTGAAAATTTGGCTAAGGTTGCTTAGCACCTTTAATGCCATAATTTGGATAAATAGAACAAAAGGAACAAATCACTAAGATTTAAAAAAACTAAATGCAACAAACAAATGCATATGATGACATGAATGCATGTTTATGCAAATTTTGAAAATTGGGATGTTACATCCGGCTTCCTGGCCGGCCCAGACCGGAGCCCAGGCCAGGCACCTGCCTGAGGCTGCCGGCCTCCTGGCC
Source organism: Puccinellia tenuiflora (assembly GCA_012064385.1). NCBI lineage: Eukaryota > Viridiplantae > Streptophyta > Magnoliopsida > Poales > Poaceae > Puccinellia > Puccinellia tenuiflora. The sequence goes on from QRDG01000340.1 coordinate 905,064, forward strand.
GGCCCAGGCCAGTTCCCAGGCCGGGCACGACTGGGGCAGCGCGGTGGCACCCGACGGAGCAGCGGCCAGCGACGACCTCATTTTGGCGGCGCTCCGTGGTGTGCGTGAGTGCAATCGTGTGCGGTGTGGGTGCTGTAGCCGTGCACCTGTTCGGAGACGGTAGGGAGGACGCACGGCGGCTCGCGTGTGCTCGACATTGCATGGCCTTGGCGGTCGGCCGGCGGCCTCTCGCACGGAGGCGAGGCTACAGAGGAGGAGGAGGAAGAAGTTGTCCCGGAGGAAGGCGTTCTCACCCTAGATGAGTGGGGGTGCTCGGTGTGGTCGGAGGAGGTCGGTGGCGGTCGCAAATTGGCGAGGACGACAGCGGTGAGCGGCGGACGGACTTTGGAAGAAGGGCTCGATTAGCTCGTTGCCGGGCCTCCCAGCAAGCGTGCGACGGCGGGGAAGGTAGAGGGCGACATGGCGGTCCTTTTCCCCCGCTTCGATTCGCTCGGGGGAGCTCCTAATGACGGCGTGGCTCGGTGGCCGGCAGCGGGCAACGGCGGACGTAGAGCTAGGGTTAGGGTTTCGCGCGAGGGGGGAACGGGGAGGAAGGGGAGTGAGCGGAGCAGGTGGCGTCGGGAGGCCACTTGACCTCCAGGGGAGCAGGTGGCGCAGCGGCCGCGTGCGGCGACAGAGCGGCATGGCGCCAGTGTGGGGCAGCACTGTGGAGAAGAAGGAGAGGAGAGAGGATGACAAGGGGCCCGCTGTCAGGTTTTTAATCTTTTTGCCTTTTCCTTTTTCATTTAAAACCAGTAGGACCTTAGGGATTTAATTGAGGCACTAAACCATTTTCTAAAATTCTGCAAAAATTCAAATAGGCTTCCCATATCATTTAGAAGCTCCAAAAAAATTGATGCACCAAAATAAAATGTTTTGAGAAACATTTGTTCATAGGGTTTAATTATTGTCATTTTTGATGATTTCCAAAATGTATTTATTTGGAGTACTTAAGCATCTTCATAAATAGGGAGAATATTCATGGAGGCTCCCAATATAATAATGAAGCTCTCCATAATTTTAGTTTGAATTTTTGACAAGTTGAACTTGGATTCAAAAATAGAATGTGAATTGAACAAATTTGAATTCTCCATTTTTGTTCTTTGCTTGGCAAGAATTGAATTTTGACTATTAGTTATAAAAGTAAACTTGGAACTTCCTGAACAATTTGGAAGTTCAAATTAAGGTGCTTGCTAGGTTGAGCAATTGTATTTGGTTTGGGAGGTTTTGGGAAGGTTTGACTTCCCCCTTTGTATTGTCTTTGTATGTGTATTGTTAGGAGAAACAAGTTTCAAATGCATGCCATGATGCAAACATAAGATGAAAAAGTGGAAAAATTATTCATATTTTTCAGTACCAAACTGGGGTTGTTACAATTCTACCCCCCCTACAGGAATCTCGTCCCGAGATTCTAGGCTTGAGTGAAAAAGGCGGGATATTCCTGTCGAATGCTAGTTTCATGCTCCCACGTCGCTTCTTCTTTGGAATGGTTAGACCATTGGATTTTGAGGAACTTGATGGTCTTGTTACGGGTTTTCCTTTCCGCTTCATCCAAGATGCGGACAGGATGCTCACGGTAAGTCAAATCCTCCTGGATATCCAACACCTCATGATCAACCCCACGAATAGGATCTTTGAAGCAACGCCGGAGTTAAGAGACATGAAACACATCATGCACATCCGGGAAGTTAGATGGTAGCTCGAGTTGGTAGGAGAGATCTCCTCGCTTGGCTAGGACGGTGAAAGGACCAACATAGCGAGGTGCCAATTTTCCCTTAATTCCGAAATGACGAACGCCTCGGAGGGAAGAGACTCGAAGATAGGCTTTGTCACCAATTTCATAGTGGACCTCTTGATGATGTTAATCATAATAGCTCTTTTGTCTAGACTGAGCAATCTTCAGATTCTCCCGAATGATTCGAACCTTTTCTTCAGCCTCATTGATCACATCAGGACCGAAGAGTGACCTTTCTCCGGTTTCAGACCAATTTAGATGAGTTTGACATTTTCGTCCATAGAGAACCTCAAATGGAGCCATTTGGAGACTAGCTTGATAACTGTTGTTGTAGGAGAACTCGGCGAGGGGGAGATACTTTTCCCAACCCTTACAGAAGGAGATAACACATGCCTGAAGTATATCCTCAAGAATTTGGTTCACCCTCTCAGTCTGCCCAACAGTCTGAGGATGATATGATGTGCTGAAGTTTAGGCGGGTTCCCATATCTCTTTGGAAACTCTGCCAGAATCTGGATACAAACAGGCTCCCACGGTCTGAGATGATCCTCAGTGGAACACCATGGAGAGGAACAATTCGGGTAACATACAACTCAGCCAATTGCTTCGCAGTTATATCCTCGCGAACTGGAAGGAAGTGGGCAACCTTGGATAGACGATCAATGACTACCCAAATGGCATTATTACCCTTTTGTGACCTCGGGAAACCGGTAATGAAATCCATACCAACTTCATCCCATTTCCACTTGGGAATGGCTATGGGGTGAAGAGTACCCGCTGGTCTTTGATGTTCAGCTTTCACACGGCGACAGACGTCACATTCAGCAACGTACTCGGCAATTTCTCGCTTCATGCAAGACCACCAGAATTGACAGTGAAGATCTTGGTACATTTTGGAACTACCCGGATGAATGGAAATGGGTGATTCATGAGCTTCTGAGAGTATCAACCCTTTTGTATTCCCACTATTGGGCACCACTAGACGGTCACCAAAGTAAACAACACCGTTGTCATTAACTGAAAAACAATTGGCCTACCCATTAGCTATTTTCTCTTTGATTTCGAGGATTTCAGTATCAAGCTCTTGAGCTGCCTTGCTCTCATCCTCAAGAGTGGATTTGATCTCCAGGTTAGCTAGATATCCGGAGGGAACAATCTCCAGATTCAACCGAGCAAATTCCTCATGGAGAGCAGGTTGGGCCTTTTCGACTAGCAAGGTAGTGCAATAGGCCTTGCGACTCAGAGCATCTGCCACGACGTTGGCCTTGCCGGGCTGATAGTTGAGGGTTACGTCATAGTCTTTGATTAACTCCAACCATCTTGTCTGTAGGAGATTTAAATCTGGTTGGGTGAAGAGATACTTTAGACTTTGATGATCTGAGAAGATTTCGCAATGGTTGCCCAACAGGTAGGGCCTCCATTGCTTCAGAGCATGAACCACGGCAGCACTATAGCGCCCCGACTCCGGAATTATACAGAGAGGCTATGTAACCCACAGGCTATGCTACACAATCGAAGGGCATGGAATTACCGCTCCCACGCAACACATCGATCATGCCATAAACACTGGCGTAGCTATCAATGTATAAACCAGAGATCAAGACTTGTGGAACAACTGGCACATCACAGACTCTACGACACAAGATCATATAGCAACTCATATATGAGGAAGATACAAATTACACACAAAAGGGTCACAGACCCATTAGTACATCATGGGGAAGCGAAGCGGTTGTCTAGTACAACAAGATCCAAATATATGGCCTAAGAGGCCTATAGATAAACAATCCCAGCCAGCTTGTTCCACGGTCCCAAGCTGCCACCTGGGAACCCCGAACTACTCGTCGATGTCCAGGAAGAAACCACCTGTGTGCTCGGTGTTGTCCTCCTCTGAAACAAGTAATAAAGGCAGCAAAGAGAGACTGAGTATGACGTACTCGCAAGTTTAGTAGGGCGATATAGGCCCAATGTTGACGGAGGCTCTAAAGCTGTATATGTAGCTAATTTGCATAAAGCTAGTTTTCCTTTTTAAAAGACATAAAGACCCAGGGCATCGTCTACTCAGAATGTTTTCCAAAAAGGGGTAAAAGAGTAACTTTCATCTTCGGTTCTCGTCGAACCAACTTATAGCCAAAACATCTCTCATCTCCACCAAGGCACTCCCTCGAATCACCCTCGAGGAAATGAACCTTTACCACACGTTGATTATGCAACCTCTAGCTGCCAAATTAATTAGGTTAAATGTTCTCTATGCTCTTATCGTCTATTCCCAAGTCGTCCATAACCGCGGACACGGCTTTTCGAAAAGATTTGACCCTGCAGGGGTGTACTAATTTACCCATTGGTACCGTCCGGCTCACCTGATTGGCCCTCTTCCGGGGAAGGCCGGCGAGTGGGCGCGGTTAGACCTTTACATTGCATGAGACTTACTCAAGAACCATCAGTATGCGGAAGGACAGGTTCAGCGCCTCCAACGCCCTGCCCCGCGGCCACATCCTAAACACCACCGTCCTCATCGTTTCTTTTCCACCCACACAACTCACGCGCAAATGGAAATACCAAACTAGAGGACCCTTGACAAGCCCCTCACAAATTATTCAGTCAGTAAGGAGCCCATACTCCCACCAATGGAAGCACGCTCATCTTGGTTCAAGAGGTAAAGAACTCGCACCTAGGGGCAAGAATGAGCAAAACACCATCCCCGATGGCAACTCATCCAAGCCTTCTTAGCATTTTAATTGAGGTACCACAAGTAACCACCATGCCTGAATCATTCCATCAACATCATCATTATGGAATTTAATCAACGGACATAACTAGCATTCGACTAAGCATGGCTAAGCATATAAATACAACAATTATATTCTTGTCTCCGGCCAACACATCAAACCTAGGGTTCATTGGTAGGGATACATGTATTGGTTCGGGGGAAGACATGCATACATAGGATAATCTAGCATTGACCAAAATTGTCATTGGAATCGCATGCAATATTATAGTGGATAAAATAAGTTTATAAAAGCAATAGGATGCTAGATGCCAAGAAGGTTAGGTTATCTCTTGCCTTGCTGCCGGGGCGTGTAGTACTGCTCGTCGAGGTAGATAGGGTTAACCTCGATTCCGGAATCTATCGATACCCAAACAAATAACAAAAGAAAAAATAAATCGCACGAAGACAGGGTGCAATGCACAATCATGATGACATGTCAAAATTTATGCAAGGATATCATCATATAAATTAATTAACAATATTAAATGGAGTGCCAAATAATTAGTGCAATTATCTGGAAGCAACTCCATATTTAACTTAATGTCCTCATTGCTTATGATTTATTACATTACTAAGAAGTGACTTAAATATGCATGAACATGACATGATTAGATAGGTATTGTTCTTCTGATCATTTTGGTACCTTATTTGTAATTTTCTGAGTTTCGATGAATAAATAGTAAACTAAAAGATTATTTGAATTTAAATCTTTTAATCAATTAAAGAAAACATCAAAGTAAAATTTGTGATCATGGTTTGATATCAGCATGGTTTGATAGTATTTGTCATGCTAACCACTTCGATATTTTATTCACAATTTTTGGTTGATTATTTAACAAGATATGATTTGTCCCGAATTAGGTATTATTTATGCCATTTTAGGATTTCCAAAATAAAGGCAAAATTATTTTCTTAAAAGAGCATGGCAATGCTACCAACAGGTAGGTATTGTTTTTCTGAACAAAAAGATATTTTATTTGCTAAATTTGGAGCAATAATTAATTAGTTATTAATTATTTGATTTTAAAATAATTTAACAGTTTTTACTGTTTGGGCCGGCCTCCAAATCGGCCCAGGCTGGTTTCCAGGCCGGGCCTGTGGCTGAGGCGGCCGGCCTCCTGGCCGGCCCAGACCAGGCACTAGGCCGGGCTCCTATCGGAGGCAGCCGGCCTCCCGGCCGGCCCAGGCCGGGCATGGGCCTGAGGCAACCGGCCGTTTGGCCGGCCCAGGCCGGTGCTCAGGCCGGGTGGGGACGGTGGTGAACACGGCGACGGCAGCGGCCGCGGCGACGGTGAACAGCGGCGAGAGGGAGAGGAGGGAGCGGGAGGAGGTCTAGAGGATGCGCAAGCTCACCCCGGTTACGTGGGGGTCCTCAGCGACGGTGGGGAAGAGCGGACGGCGGCGCAATGGTGCTTGGACGGCAGCGGCCAGAGCGGGAGGGGATTGGACGGCGACGGCGATTGCGGCATCCCTGTGGGGACCCCGGACTAGCTGTCCGAAATACCCTTGTGCCTACATCAGCGATCCCATGATCAGTGTGTCGCTGAGCACAATCAAACTGGTAATCAAGGAACATCCATAATTACCGAAGGAATATACTTACTTGATTGAAGTCATAATCTTCAATAGGTACTTGCAGCGGAAATCACCATACAGCGTGGAGCCCAAGTCATTCGCCTTAACCCTACAGGCAACTGACTGGGAAGCGCCCTAGTTCGCATTGACGTCAGTTCCGTCTCCTTCTTCAAGCTGCTCCTCTTTAGAATCTGGCTGAGACAATAGCCAGGGACGAAACCATTATGAGTACAATGGGAATTGTACTCGCAAACTACCCCCGAAAGAGCATGCACTACCCTTTTCTTTTTTTTGTTTATAGTTTGAGTAAAACTTTGTTTGCTTTGAAAACTCTAATCTTTATTGAAAAGAGAATGATAGACTTTTGTTCAATAAAACTTTGTCTGAAAACTCTATAACTTTGGTTGAAGTAAAATAAGAGAAATTTTATAACTTTTCATAAACCTTGTATATTTTTTTCAAAACATCTATAGCCTTGTTAAAGAAAACGAAAATAAGGCTTTAGATTCTTTTTTTTTTTCCATAAAACTGTCTTTGTAAAGAGTTTTCTTTTTAAAAGTGTTTTTCCCGAAAATTAGCTGTTTGTTAAAATAAGAAGTCCCTTTTTAAAAACGTTTTTCCTGGAAAATCACCATTTTGTTTATTTATCCAAAACTCCTCCTTTTTCCCGACCATGTCTCATCATGGTCCAATTATTTCCAACAACTCATACCAGCACATTGGCATAGTTGCATAAAACATCCTTCACATCATTTTCTCCTTCAAATCTCAAACCTTTTTCCCAAAACTTGCACATAGTCTAGTACAGCCTCCCAACTGTCCATATCCGAGGACTCGGCTATTCGAATAGTTTTTACCCTCTGCAGAGGTAGCACGCTTTTCCCACACCCATCCGGTAGCTCATCGTGTCTGCCACGTCCCGCCATACAAGGTGTATGCGAAGTTGAGCCACCGACCATAGCCTTTCCTTTGCTCATGCTAGTATAGGACCCTACCCTTACGAATTTCACCATTCCTTCAACACCTAGTACAGGATCCCCCGTCGAGGAACCTAGATGTAAGGACTCGCAGTTTTGCCCGGCGAGCACGAAGCCCTTCAATCCCGCACAAGCCAACATATTGCCGGGACCCAGGTCAGGGGTTAGAGTCGCCAGGCTCATCCCCTCACGCATAACGGAGTCGTCTCCGTCGATGAGGTATCCAGTACTAACACGAGCAAATTATATGACTACGCCCGTTCCCATATTTGGGTAGATGTGGTCGCACAGGTTATCGGCTGGTCGTCATGGTACTAAGACACAATGTGCATTTTTCATAAACCACTCCTTTTATCACTTCTCCACTTTAACACCGATAACTCGGCATTTCATCATCAACTAGGTACTTTAAAAAGGAGTTTGGAATAAATCATGTTTTTCCCATCCTATAGTTTTACATATCTACTCTTGGCAAAAATAGTTGTTCATATCTTTGTAAAAAGGTTTTTTTTTTTTTAAAAAAAAAAATCATCGCTACTTTTGAATATTTCAGGTGATCAAAATAGATGAATATAAATGCAAGCTCAGTGAAGTAGCTTGCCTGTTTTCAGCATAATGTCCCTGGACTTCTCCTCATTGATCAAATAAATAAACTCTGATTCTTCTCCAATGAATCCTTTCCAATATCGTCCAGGTAGCGTTTATATCTAGCGTCGCAAACAGGAAAGAACACAATCAACACACAGTAGGACACTCCAACAACAAACATCAAGCAACACTAACAAACAACAATCACGAGAGAGGATTATTATTTAACAAACAAGTTTGGCAATCACCTCACTACTCATGTTTAAAAGTTATGTTTAAAGTTGTGATGAAGCATCTTTATTCAATTAGGAAATACTTCAGACAAAAGTTAATCCACCAATTACTTTCTTTAATTCTAAATATCTTACCAAGCTATGGTAGAGATATTGCTAGATACTCAAGCTAGTACTCACTTAAGACAACCAAGTTTAACAAGCAAGGCAATTATATTAATCCCACCAAATAATCTAATCATCAACATAAACAAGCAATATATACCATTACTAAATGACTCAATCAAGCGTCACAACAACTCTAAAGCATCACACATAGCTATTGCACTCACAAAGCAACACAATTTGATTTCAATTTAATTTAATTATCTATTATTTAATTAGGTCTTAAATATGGCAGAAACTAGTGGTGCATGTTTAATTACATAACTTTTGTTACCTTGGTCACAAAAATATGAACTAAAATTCTGTGGATAGCTACTGATGTGTAGAAGCTAACCCAATTGGATTTAATTCAATTGAGGTTATTAAGTTCCCTGGGTAAATGTTTTAATCCAGAATGTTGGTTTTCTTGTTTTTGCTACAACTCAAGTTAATTGTATTCAAAAATTAAATCCTTTTAGGGGTAACTAGTATTGCTTAAATGTGAGCTAACAAAATTGGTTTGGCCTCATTTGGATTAATAGAGTATTAGAAACAAACAAGTTTAGATTTTATACCTTCTGTGGCATTTTGAATATCATTATTTATTTATTAATCTAAATGGGGTGAAACCACTTTAGTTAGTTAGATAATTTCATAAGCTTTCCAGAACATTTTCATTTGCTATTTTTAGATTCTTAGATCTCAAGTTATTGGTTTTCAAATTCTAATCAAATTTCTGACAGAAGTTTTTATCATTTTAAGTGTTAACAACTAGCTGATTTGATAATTTCATTCTGACTTGACCACAACATCAAATGGATTCAAACCAGTGGCATTGGGTTCACTAGTTGATATACTTTTAATAAAATTTTAGTTTGATAATTTTGGTTAAACCAATCTCTGGGAAGCATCTCCCAAAGTTGGTACCAAAATAACTTTTCTGTGTTTTTCAGTTAAAACTAACACATTTGTCATTTTTGTTTCTAATGGAAAACTTGTCCAACAAGGATCATGGCCTGCATCTATGTGAAGATGGCATGTTATATTAGCTACAACATTTTAGTTTGCTATTTTTAGGCCTCTGGTTGAATAGGAATTTGCATGGGAAAAGGGCTATCCCTGTTATTTCATGTGGTGGGAATTATTGCTTAGCCAATTTCCTCAGATTATATCTTCTGTATAAAATTTTATTTTGAGGTCACACCACTTGGTCATGTCAGTACTCTAACAATACTAACATGACATGCCACTACTAACATCTAAATAAATCAAGATTAATTTCTAGGATTGGATCAAAAAGCCTAAGCAGTAATCTGCTTTCAGAAGTTTCTGAAAACAGACATAACATAGATTCTTTGCCTCATGTTTCCATCAAGCTAGAATTTTGAAAAATAAAAGTTGCATCTGAATCTATGTGATTTGCCCTTTCTAACCATGCAAAGATTTCAAATTTTGGTGAGGCAGATTTCTTAGAAAATGCATGCAAAGATGGATAATCTAAACTGGTTCCAGCACTTAGCAGATTTCTCAGAATTTCAAAGTTTGGGCGGGAGTGCTCTGTGGCCGTTGATCTGGAGATCGACGGCACACAGCCATCCTCTAGCTCCAGCCGGGAAACAGAGCAAGGAGAGAGAGGGACGGCACGGGGAGCGGCCGGGGAGGCACCTGCCGGCGGCGAGAGGCTCGGGGGCGGCTTGGGGGCGACGGTGGGGTCCTTGGGCAGCAGCAGGGCGCCGACGGCGTCGCCGGAGACGGGCTGGAACGCCGGCAACTTTCACGTGGCCGAGGCGGGGCTGAGCACGAGCTCCTCGGCCAGGAACAAGCGGAGCAGTCCCGGGCTGCCCATCATGAAGGGGGTGGATGGAGAGGAGAGTGTGGTGCGAGGGGGAGGCAGAGGGAAGAGGGGTGGAAGTGGCGAGGCTCGGGCGCGCTATAAATAGCCGAGCTCGGGCTCACCATGGACGCGGTGCGGGGAGGGGTCGCAGGGGCGCGCTAGCTGGCCGTAGGGGTGGTGCGGGGTGCGGCGGAGCTGCTGGGGTGACAGGGAGCAAAAATGGGCGCGTGGAGGCGAGCCACGCTTGCTCGAGGTGGGGGACGGCCTGGGCGTGCTCTGGGGTGGCGCGGGCGGCGCTGGGCGTGCTTGGTCGGCGTCGCGGCGCGAGGGAGGCACGGGCACGTGCCAAGGGGGGGTAGAGGGGTGGCGTGGGCGCGCCGTGGGTGTGTCGGGGCGGCTCGGGCGCGAGCCTGTCGGTCGGGGTGGTCGTGGCACGGGCATGCCCGCAGGCTGCTCGACAGAAGGTTGGGCGGCAGTTCACCGGCAAATGCGGCCAGGGTGAGGGGCCTGGAGCAAAGGGGTCGACTTGGGGAGCATCTAGGGAGCAAGGGGCAGCTCCAGGACATGGTGGTCTGCTGGTTTGCTGCGGTTTGGTCAAATGGCCCGAGTGGTGGCCATGTCCATGGCATGGATGCTTAGGGCTAGGGTTTAGGGCATGGGGGTGTTGGGACCTTGTCCAGAACGTGCAGGGGAGTGTTGGTGAGCTGCTGGACAAGTTGGGGACAGCAAGGGAGCAAGTTTGGGCAGCCACTGGAGTATAGGGGTGTAGGGCACCATTTGACACTATTAGGCACTATTTGCAAATTAATGGCAAAAGAAAAAGAGAGAAAGTAAGTGTGCAAAGGCTGTGAGAATTAAGCATGGGTGTTTGGGATTTTTGGTGCCATGATGGAAATTAATTGACAAGTGCATCATAGCACATTTTGTGATTTGGTAAAATTAAAGAGAGAAATAGAAATGTAATTTTTAAATTTTGAAACTATAATTTGAAGAGGGAAGAAATATTAGAGCAAAGTGGGAGTGAGCACTATGTCACCCCACTGATTTTCGGTTTTAAAAGAAAATATTAATTTCTCATTTTAGAGAAATTGGTGTGGCACTTGTCCCATGATTTCATGTGTTAATGTTTTTATTTTGTTTCTTTTCCTTTCTTCATAATTTTATTTAGCAAACACTCACATCAAAACACAACAATAATCACACCACAATCATGACCACACAATTCAAACCGCATGAATTAATCACACCATCATTTCCATAATTCACCATACTCTCTTGTAAAGATGATCACACTCAATTATGACGAGATGACGTTTTAAAGAAATGTCTCAACTCATAATTTAATTGTTTTCAGAAAGGTTTGAGAAAGGAAATATGTGGGGTAATATATTTCCCACTAGAGTTGTTTTCAAATGGAGTGGAAATCAGGGTTTGTAAAATGGGAGTTGCATATACATGCAAAATATCATGGTTAACAATAGATAGGAGATAGCATATAGGTCTCCATATTTTTGGGAACACATAATTTTGGGAAATCACTTTTAACTTCTCCATAATGGATGTTTTGGTTGTTGCCAAAACCAAGCATCATTGTAATGGTCTTGGGCCAAAATGAGATTGGAAAAGATATAGGGAATATATTCTTGTCATAACATGATCACCAAAGTTTAATATGTTTATATCTTGGTTGGGTTCTTGGATTAATATTTACTAGTTAAACAACATAACATCAAGTCACACAAGGTCAAACAGAACAATATAAAGAGAAACACAATCATTAGTGAAGTAATTTCAAAAAGTTTTTGTTGGTTCTGAATTTTGGGTCTTGTTAATTCTTATTATAAATCTGGGATGTTACAAATCCTTCCCCCCTTAAAATAAATCTCGTCCCGAGATTTTGCCCGGGGTACGGGGGAGTACGAGGGCACGAGTTTTGGGCTGGCTATACTTCTGTGGTCGTTGCTTCTTCAGTGAGGTTGTCAGGTGAGATATTGACAACTTGATGTTGCGAGGTCGTTCCTTGTCGATAATTTTCTCTGGTGGGTTCAGATCCTGGATGATAGGGTTGACTTGACGATCGATGCTGATGGATAGTCTTGGTTAGCTGTTTCCAGTTTCTACGAGGCTGAGGCGCAAGGAACTAACTATTACCACGTTCTGGTATACCCATTGCAGGTCTTCCCCCCTTAAAAGGGGTTTTTAATCGGTCTTGCTGAAGTTTACAGCTGGAGTTGACTTGGAGGCATGGTTCTTCTTGAGTAGCTTGACGATTCTTCGTCTCGGTTGTCAATCCTTGGTGCTTGGGGTTGGTGCAGATATCACTTCCTGATATTGTCGCCTTACGAGGGTTGCAGATGGGGACGCGTGGTTTTCAGGATGCGTCGAGTCTGCGTACTCGACTCTCTCCGGTTTCTAGTTAGAAAAAGGATGTTATAAACGTCTAAATTCATCTGGACTTCCCTGGTGGTTGATGTTGTCCACAGCAGGTGCTTACATCGTTTGATTCTTCTGAGTATTCCATTGGTTATTTGTCTTCATGCTCGTCCTTCTTTAGCTGAGTAAAGGAGGAACTTCATTGCTGACTTCCTTGGTTCTTGAGCTTCATGAAGCGTTGGTAAGATTCTTAAGAAGTACAGCCTAGATTATCGAGCTTCCAGAGGAATCTAAAAGTCAGTGCAAGGACCCTAAAGGTAAGTGGTTTGGTCTGCTGTTTTACGAGGGTGCAAGGGTCGCGTTCTCAGTTAATCCTTAAAAAGTTAGAGAAAGAGCTTCATGTCAACAGTTGCTGCTCGTGCTTTCTTGAATCCTCTTTCGGTGTGATTGGTCGAGGCCAGTTGAAAAGGATGATTGCTTGATAGGTAGCGTCGATGGTGCTTGCTTCCTGGTTCAATGATGCGCAGATGGTCTTCAGTGTTGATCGTCTTCGGCCTTGATGATCGTCTTCGGCCTTGATCGTCTTCGTCTTCTCACTACCAACTATATGTAATTCTTTCTACATTACCTCTCTTTTTGTCAAAACTTGTGGTTAGATAAGGCCAGTTAGTATAGCCACAAACTGGGGTTAGATGTTAATTTAGAATTTGGTAAGTTTTGTTCAAAAAGTCACGGCTTAATGGACTTTAGAAAAATTAGTGAAGAATCTTCACACCAGTTGTTTTCCAAACAGGTACCTTTGTCTTTCTTGTTTCGATTAATTGAGCCGGGTTGAACTAAGATTGTTGTTCTTCAAATGACGTCGATGGCGTCCTTTTTTTTGCCTGGGGTAACTTCATGTTGACGATCTTTGAAGTTGGCTTCCTTCGGGTTGGTTGGTGGCGATCTCCCTTGGATAAGTCTTGTGCTTGAGGCTTCATATAATCTTCAGAAAATCAGCGGCAGGCTAGGGTTCTCATCCATCTTTCCCAAGTTTGCGGTGATAGGTAGGAGTTAGTCTTATTTCACGGGACCAATTTGGGTTGGTCAAACCTAGCAAGGTTAGCGCAAGGGATTAAGGTGCCACTAACTGCTCGTCAAGCGGGTAGGTACATGATCCTCTTTGAAACCCATCATTACCGTCGGTCTCTGAGCTCGAATCTTCATAGCAACTCTCATGCACTCCTTGAGTTCCTCTAGTTACCCATTCTAAATGAGTCTCCTTATGTCCTCGTTTCATGTCAAGGTTTGTGGTCCTAGAAGATTAGTTGGTACTATCATGGACTTGAGTTAGTGGTTATCCTAAGGTTAGATACGATAAGTTGGTGTGGTATTCTTGTAATTTCACAAGTAAATTTTTGGCGAAGTGAGTCTCGTGTCTTCACGAGGTTGGCGTACAATTGCAGCTTCCTTCAAGATCTTGACGCACTTGCTCCAGATGGTGCATGAAGTCCATTGTCTGACTTGCCAGTTAGGTTACAAAAATTTCCGGCTATTTGGCTAAGGATCAGGGGTCTTTTGTATCTTGCGGAATTGTCAGATCTTTAACGGGAGATGGTTTAGATGAGAGGGAAAACATTTTAGAAAGATTTCCCTTGGCGGGTTTACATCCGCAAAAAGGTGCAACTATGATGAAGAGTTAAAGAAGAGAAGTTTGAGATTACTTTGTGCTGCCGACAAGGCGTGATAGTGAACACACAAGAAAAACAACACACACACGGAGAACTTGCAAACAACACACAAGCATATTACACCCAAGCAAGGTGCACAAAAAGGTACGTCTAGTACCAACGGACGCCTAATACTCGTGGTAGTCGGGGTAACCAAGGTTCCTATCATGAGTTTTCCTTAGGGGTCTAGGTCGAACATGGTTGGTGAAGTCTTCATTTTATCGCCTTAGTCTTCTGCTGGAGAAATTGAGATCGTTGAAGTTATAACTTGAGTAGAATTGTTGATGTTGAGCTGAGGTCTTCGGAGGTCTCTTGCCTTGTTGACATTGACGATCTTGGCATTTGCAAATCAACCACCCTGAGGTTGAATGTCGAGGATTTGGGATGGAACCTTCTTCTTGTGGGTGCTAACTAATTAGGTCTCACTTGGGTTCATCGTCAAGTATATATGTAGGTTTTGAATGAAGGTAAGATAATAGAAGAATGCCTTTGAAAATCTTAAAATAGAGGGGTAAGACTTTGAAATATTTGAGAAGATGAGAAGAGCGAAGCCATTTTTGGGACTCCTCTAGATAAAAATATATTTTGGTAGTAATATACTTTTGTCAAAAATATTTGCTTTCCTAGCTAACGTCCATGCTAACTAAGGTCTCCTACAGTCAGGATTGCTCTGATACCAAGTCTGTGGGGACCCCGGACTAGCTGTCCGAAATACCCTTGTGCCTACATCAGCGATCCATGATCAGTGTGTCGCTGAGCACAATCAAACTGGTAATCAAGGAACATCCATAATTACCGAAGGAATATACTTACTTGATTGAAGTCATACTCTTCAATAGGTACTTGCAGCGGAAATCACCATACAGCGTGGAGCCCAAGTCATTCGCCTTAACCCTACAGGCAACTGACTGGGAAGCGCCCTAGTTCGCATTGACGTCAGTTCCGTCTCCTTCTTCAAGCTGCTCCTCTTTAGAATCTGGCTGAGACAATAGCCAGGGACGAAACCATTATGAGTACAATGGGAATTGTACTCGCAAACTACCCCCGAAAGAGCATGCACTACCCTTTTCTTTTTTTGTTTATAGTTTGAGTAAAACTTTGTTTGCTTTGAAAACTCTAATCTTTATTGAAAAGAGAATGATAGACTTTTGTTCAATAAAACTTTGTCTGAAAACTCTATAACTTTGGTTGAAGTAAAATAAGAGAAATTTTATAACTTTTCATAAACCTTGTATATTTTTTCAAAACATCTATAGCCTTGTTAAAGAAAACGAAAATAAGGCTTTAGATTCTTTTTTTTTTCCATAAAACTGTCTTTGTAAAGAGTTTTCTTTTTAAAAGTGTTTTTCCCGAAAATTAGCTGTTTGTTAAATAAGAAGTCCCTTTTTAAAAACGTTTTTCCTGGAAAAATCACCATTTTGTTTATTTATCCAAAACTCCTCCTTTTTCCCGACCATGTCTCATCATGGTCCAATTATTTCCAACAACTCATACCAGCACATTGGCATAGTTGCATAAAACATCCTTCACATCATTTTCTCCTTCAAATCTCAAACCTTTTTCCCAAACTTGCACATAGTCTAGTACAGCCTCCCAACTGTCCATATCCGAGGACTCGGCTATTCGAATAGTTTTTACCCTCTGCAGAGGTAGCACGCTTTTCCCACACCCATCCGGTAGCTCATCGTGTCTGCCACGTCCCGCCATACAAGGTGTATGCGAAGTTGAGCCACCGACCATAGCCTTTCCTTTGCCTCATGCTAGTATAGGACCCCTACCCTTACGATTTCACCATTTCTTCAACACCTAGTACAGGATCCCCCGTCGAGGAACCTAGATGTAAGGACTCGCAGTTTTGCCCGGCGAGCACGAAGCCCTTCAATCCCGCACAAGCCAACATATTGCCGGGACCCAGGTCAGGGGTTAGAGTCGCCAGGCTCATCCCCTCACGCATAACGGAGTCGTCTCCGTCGATGAGGTATCCAGTACTAAACACGAGCAAATTATATGACTACGCCCGTTCCCATATTTGGGTAGATGTGGTCGCACAGGTTATCGGCTGGTCGTCATGGTACTAAGACACAATGTGCATTTTTCATAAACCACTCCTTTTATCACTTCTCCACTTTAACACCGATAACTCGGCATTTCATCATCAACTAGGTACTTTACAAAGGAGTTTGGAATAAATCATGTTTTTCCCATCCTATAGTTTTACATATCTACTCTTGGCAAAAATAGTTGTTCATATCTTTGTAAAAAGGTTTTTTTTTTTTTTAAAAAAAATCATCGCTACTTTTGAATATTTCAGGTGATCAAAATAGATGAATATAAATGCAAGCTCAGTGAAGTAGCTTGCCTGTTTTCAGCATAATGTCCCTGGACTTCTCCTCATTGATCAAATAAATAAACTCTGATTCTTCTCCAATGAATCCTTTCCAATATCGTCCAGGTAGCGTTTATATCTAGCGTCGCAAACAGGAAAGAACACAATCAACACACAGTAGGACACTCCAACAACAAACATCAAGCAACACTAACAAACAACAATCACGAGAGAGGATTATTATTTAACAAACAAGTTTGGCAATCACCTCACTACTCATGTTTAAAAGTTATGTTTAAAGTTGTGATGAGCATCTTTATTCAATTAGGAAATACTTCAGACAAAAGTTAATCCACCAATTACTTTCTTTAATTCTAAATATCTTACCAAGCTATGGTAGAGATATTGCTAGATACTCAAGCTAGTACTCACTTAAGACAACCAAGTTTAACAAGCAAGGCAATTATATTAATCCCACCAAATAATCTAATCATCAACATAAAACAAGCAATATATACCATTACTAAATGACTCAATCAAGCGTCACAACAACTCTAAAGTATCACACATAGCTATTGCACTCACAAAGCAACACAATTTGATTTCGATTTAATTTAATTATCTATTATTTAATTAGGTCTTAAATATGGCAGAAACTAGTGGTGCATGTTTAATTACATAACTTTTGTTACCTTGGTCACAAAAATATGAACTAAAATTCTGTGGATAGCTACTGATGTGTAGAAGCTAACCCAATTGGATTTAATTCAATTGAGGTTATTAAGTTCCCTGGGTAAATGTTTTAATCCAGAATGTTGGTTTTCTTGTTTTTGCTACAACTCAAGTTAATTGTATTCAAAAATTAAATCCTTTTAGGGGTAACTAGTATTGCTTACATGTGAGCTAACAAATTGGTTTGGCCTCATTTGGATTAATAGAGTATTAGAAACAAACAAGTTTAGATTTTATACCTTCTGTGGCATTTTGAATATCATTATTTATTTATTAATCTAAATGGGGTGAAACCACTTTAGTTAGTTAGATAATTTCATAAGCTTTCCAGAACATTTTATTTGATATTTTTAGATTCTTAGATCTCAAGTTATTGGTTTTCAAATTCTAATCAAATTTCTGACAGAAGTTTTTATCATTTTAAGTGTTAACAACTAGCTGATTTGATAATTTCATTCTGACTTGACCACAACATCAAATGGATTCAAACCAGTGGCATTGGGTTCACTAGTTGATATACTTTTAATAAAATTTTAGTTTGATAATTTTGGTTAAACCAATCTCTGGGAAGCATCTCCCAAAGTTGGTACCAAAATAACTTTTCTGTGTTTTTCAGTTAAAACTAACACATTTGTCATTTTTGTTTCTAATGGAAAACTTGTCCAACAAGGATCATGGCCTGCATCTATGTGGAAATGCATGTTATATTAGCTACAACATTTTAGTTTGCTATTTTTAGGCCTCTGGTTGAATAGGAATTTGCATGGGAAAAGGGCTATCCCTATTATTTCATGTGGTGGGAATTATTGCTTAGCCAATTTCCTCAGATTATATCTTCTGTATAAAATTTTATTTTGAGGGTCACACCACTTGGTCATGTCAGTACTCTAACAATACTAACATGACATGCCACTACTAACATCTAAATAAATCAGATTAATTTCTAGGATTGGATCAAAAAGCCTAAGCAGTAATCTGCTTTCAGAAGTTTCTGAAAACAGACATAACATAGATTCTTTGCCTCATGTTTCCATCAAGCTAGACTGATTAATTTTGAAAACTAAAAGTTGCATCTGAATCTATGTGATTTGCCTTTCTAACCATGCAAAGATTTCAAATTTTGGTGAGGCAGATTTCTTAGAAAATGCATGCAAAGATGGATAATCTAAACTGGTTCCAGCACTTAGCAGATTTCTCAGAATTTCAAAGTTTGGGCGGGAGTGCTCTGTGGCCGTTGATCTGGAGATCGACGGCACACAGCCATCCTCTAGCTCCAGCCGGGAAACAGAGCAAGGAGAGAGAGGGACGGCACGGGGAGCGGCCGGGGAGGCACCTGCCGGCGGCGAGAGGCTCGGGGGCGGCTTGGGGGCGACGGCGGGGTCCTTGGGCAGCAGCAGGGCGCCGACGGCGTCGCCGGAGACGGGCTGGAACGCCGGCAACTTTCACGTGGCCGAGGCGGGGCTGAGCACGAGCTCCTCGGCCAGGAACAAGCGGAGCAGTCCGGGCTGCCCATCCTGAAGGGGGTGGATGGAGAGGAGAGTGTGGTGCGAGGGGGAGGCAGAGGGAAGAGGGGTGGAAGTGGCGAGGCTCGGGCGCGCTATAAATAGCCGAGCTCGGGCTCACCATGGACGCGGTGCGGGGAGGGGTCGCAGGGCGCGCTAGCTGGCCGTAGGGTGGTGCGGGGTGCGGCGGAGCTGCTGGGGTGACAGGGAGCAAAAATGGGCGCGTGGAGGCGAGCCACGCTTGCTCGAGGTGGGGGACGGCCTGGGCGTGCTCTGGGGTGGCGCGGGCGGCGCTGGGCGTGCTTGGTCGGCGTCGCGGCGCGAGGGAGGCACGGGCACATGCCAAGGGGGAGTAGAGTGGTGGCGTGGGCGCGCCGTGGGTGTGTCGGGGCGGCTCGGGCGCGAGCCTGTCGGTCGGGGTGGTCGTGGCACGGGCATGCCCGCAGGCTGCTCGACAGAAGGTTGGGCGGCAGTTCACCGGCAAATGCGGCCAGGGTGAGGGGCCTGGAGCAAAGGGGTCGACTTGGGGAGCATCTAGGGAGCAAGGGGCAGCTCCAGGACATGGTGGTCTGCTGGTTTGCTGCGGTTTGGTCAAATGGCCCGAGTGGTGGCCATGTCCATGGCATGGATGCTTAGGGCTAGGGTTTAGGGCATGGGGGTGTTGGGACCTTGTCCAGAACGTGCAGGGGAGTGTTGGTGAGCTGCTGGACAAGTTGGGGACAGCAAGGGAGCAAGTTTGGGCTGCCATTGGAGTATAGGGGTGTAGGGCACCATTTGACACTATTAGGCACTATTTGCAAATTAATGGCAAAAGAAAAAGAGAGAAAGTAAGTGTGCAAAGGCTGTGAGAATTAAGCATGGGTGTTTGGGATTTTTGGTGCCATGATGGAAATTAATTGACAAGTGCATCATAGCACATTTTGTGATTTGGTAAAATTAAAGAGAGAAATAGAAATGTAATTTTAAATTTTGAAACTATAATTTGAAGAGGGAAGAAATATTAGAGCAAAGTGGGAGTGAGCACTATGTCACCCCACTGATTTTCGGTTTTAAAAGAAAATATTAATTTCTCATTTTAGAGAAATTGGTGTGGCACTTGTCCCATGATTTCATGTGTTAATGTTTTTATTTTGTTTCTTTTCCTTTCTTCATAATTTTATTTAGCAAACACTCACATCAAAACACAACAATAATCACACCACAATCATGACCACACAATTCAAACCGCATGAATTAATCACACCATCATTTCCATAATTCACCATACTCTCTTGTAAAGATGATCACACTCAATTATGACGAGATGACGTTTTAAAGAAATGTCTCAACTCATAATTTAATTGTTTTCAGAAAGGTTTGAGAAAGGAAATATGTGGGGTAATATATTTCCCACTAGAGTTGTTTTCAAATGGAGGGAAATCAGGGTTTGTAAAATGGGAGTTGCATATACATGCAAAATATCATGGTTAACAATAGATAGGAGATAGCATATAGGTCTCCATATTTTTGGGAACACATAATTTTGGGAAATCACTTTTAACTTCTCCATAATGGATGTTTTGGTTGTTGCCAAAACCAAGCATCATTGTAATGGTCTTGGCCAAAATGAGATTGGAAAAGATATAGGGAATATATTCTTGTCATAACATGATCACCAAAGTTTAATATGTTTATATCTTGGTTGGGTTCTTGGATTAATATTTACTAGTTAAACAACATAACATCAAGTCACACAAGGTCAAACAGAACAATATAAAGAGAAACACAATCATTAGTGAAGTAAATTTCAAAAAGTTTTGTTGGTTCTGAATTTTGGGTCTTGTTAATTCTTATTATAAATCTGGGATGTTACAAATCCTTCCCCCTTAAAATAAATCTCGTCCCGAGATTTTGCCCGGGGTACGGGGAGTACGGGGGAGTACGAGGGCACGAGTGAGGAAGAGGAGGAGAGGAGAGGATGACAGGGGGCCTGTCAGATTTTTAAACATTTGGTGTTTTTCTTTTTCAATTAAAAACCTGAAGCACTTTTAGGGATTTAAATAAGGCACTTAAACAATTTTATAAATTCTGCAAAAAATTCATATAGGCTCCCTTTCACCTTTAGAACCTCCACAAAAATTTGTGTTGCCAAATAAAAAGTTTTGGACAACATTTGTTCCTAGGGTTTGATTATAGTAATTTTATTAATTTCCAAAATGTATTTGTTTGGAGTACTTAACCATTTCCAAAAATTAGTGAAAATATTCATGGAGGCTCCCAATATAGTAATGAGGTTCCCCATATTTTTATTTTGAATTTTTGGAAGAGTTTAACTTGGTTTCAAAAATATAATTTGAAATGAACCAAATTGAATTCTCATATTTATTTATTTGCTTGTTAAAAATTTAGCCTTTGGCAATTATTTATAAAATATACCCTTGAGCTTCCTGGACAAATTGGAGAGTCAAGAACAATTGGTTTTGCCGATTTGAGTAATGTATTTGGTTTGAAAATTTTGGGAAGGGTTTTGCTTCCTTTGTTTTAAATTTCCAAGTGTTGCTTTATTCAACTTAAGCAATTTAAATATATATGCCATGATGCAAGGAAAAGAAAAAGTGAAAATTTGGCCCATATTTTAGGGTACCAAACTGGGGCTGTTACAAGCAAGCTCTAGATCATGAGTTGGATAGTTGTGCTCATGAGGTTTGATTTGTCGAGAAGCATAGGCTACCACATGGCCTTCTTGCATTAGCACACAGCCCAAGCCTTGCAACAAGGCGTCACAATAGACAACAAAGTCCTTGTCTGTGTCAGACAGGACAAGCATATGAGTGGTCGTGAGTTTGACTTTGAGAGTTTGGAAACTCTCTTCAGCTTTGTCTGTCCACACAAACTTCTTATCTTTCTTGAGTAGGTTAGTCAGTGCCTTGGCTATATTGGAAAAGCCCTCAATGAATCGGCGGTAATAACCCGCCAACCCAAGGAAGCTACGGATGTCCTTGACGGACTTTGGAGTAGGCCAATCTAGGATTGCCTGAATCTTGTCAGGTATCGCCGCTACTCCAGCAGCTGACACCACATGACCTAGGAAGATGAGCTCCTTTAGCCAAAACTCACACTTGGAGAACTTGGCATAGAGGCGATGATCACGAAGCTTGGTCAGAACCAGACGAAGATGCTCATCATGTTCTTCTTCGGTTTTGGAGTAGACAAGGATGTCATCAATGTATATTATGACAAACTTGTCGAGGTACTCGTGGAAGATGGAGTTCATAAGCCTCATGAATGTAGCTAGAGCATTGGTGAGGCCAAAGGACATGACGGTGTACTCATACAATCCATAGCGAGTAGTGAAAGCCGTCTTCGGAATATCCTCCTTTCTGATTTTGATCTGATGGTAGCCTGACCTCAAATCCATCTTGAAGAATACCGTTGCACCAGCTAGCTGATCGAATAGGTCATTTATTCGGGGAATAGGATACTTTTTCTTGATGGTTACCGCATTCAAAGGGCGGTAATCAACAACCAGACGAGGAACATTTGAATCCCTCTTCTTGACAAAGATGACCGGGCAGCCCCAGGGTGAGCTACTAGGCCGAATGAATTCCTTCTCCACCAATTCATCGATTTGTTTCTTCATCTCAGTTAGCTCTTCTGCTTGCATGCGATAGGGCCTTTTGGAAATTGGAGCAGTTCCCAGAACCAAGTCAATGACAAACTCCACACTTCGATCAGGTGGCATGCCAGGCAATTCTTCAGGAAAGACGTCGGGGAAATCGCACACCACAACAACCTCATGCATTTCAGGCGGGGTGATACCTTCCATAAAACATAGGCTGATCTCCGGAGAGTGAGGAGTGGCAGCGGATGGAGTTGCAGACGAAGGTGACCAATAACTCACTAGCCCGACGGTTGGGTGGATCACTGTGACAGACTTGGCAGCACAATCCAATTTGGCCTGATATTTGACTAGCCAATCCATGCCCAGAATGACATCTAGACCGTCTGACTTTAGGGCCATCAACGAGAATGGAAAGGACTAATAGCCTATGGAAATCTGGACCTCCGGAGCAATCTAGTTAGTGTGCCAACTAGAGCCTGGTGTTTTGACCACTAGAGGGGAGTCCATGTTCACAAACGGTATTTGATGGTTGTTTGCAAAAGCTATGGAGATGAATGAATGCGATGCTCCAGAATCAAACAAGACTGAAGCTGGGTATTCATTTATTCAAAGCGTACCCATGAGAACACCGGGGTCCTCTTTGACTCCTTCAGCCGAGACGTGGTTCAGGCGGCCACGGCTGACAGTCATGGCCTTGGCGGCTGGTGTAGAGGGAGCTGGTGCAGGTGCTGTGGTAGCCGGTGCCTTCTGGGGACACTCCCTGGAGTATTGCCCAGGCTGGCCACAGCTGTAGAAAGTGGGCCTCGTTGGTGGTGGAGGCAGTTGAGGGCGGTAACCACTTCCAGCCGCACCCAAGGTCGAGGTAGCTGGGCGAGGCGGAGGTGGCCTGTACCCTGAAGGCCTTGGCGCGAAAGGAGCACGAGGCACAGCACTGGAGGGCACAATGACCCTGCGCTTCTTGCCCTCAGAAGAAGAGGCGCTCTGGTGGTCCATTGGAGTGGCCTCTTGGAAGACTCCAACTCCTTCCTACCTTGCTCCATAGTGAGAGCCTGGTTGTAGAGCTCCTGGTAGGACTGGAACTTGAAGGGCAGGAGCTCATATCGGAGCCGCGGTACAAGCCCCTTGCGGAACAGATACTGTTGTCCTCATCATTTGTCACGTCCTAAGGGGCGTAACGGGAGAGGTGGTTGAATTCACGCCCATAAGCTTGGACGTCCATGCTCCCTGGGTCAGATCTAGGAACTCCCTCCTCTTGAGGTCCATGATGGGCTTGGGGATGTAAGCCGCACGGAAGGCAGTGCGGAACTCCGCCCAGGTGAAGACATGGCCAGCGTCAAACATGGACACATGGCTCTCCCACCAAGAGCCGGCGGCCCCATTCAGAAGGTAGGTGGCGAAGTTCACTTGTTCCGCCACCGGAACATGCAAGGCCGCGAACTTGAGTTCGAGAGCACGGAGCCAATCATCAGCATCCAGTGGCTCCCTAGCTTCGGAGAAGGTCGGTGGTTGGGACCGCAAGAACTCAGTGAGAGCATTGCAGTCATTGTTCCTGCGAGCACCCTGCTGCACCAACTGCTCAAGCAGACGCTCATTACGCAGTCGGTTCTCTTCGATGGCCATCAGAACCTCTGCCATTGAGGGTGGCGGCGGTGGCTCAGGATCGCCTGGGTTACCACGATGAGTAGGAGCCATTTTGAAGATTTGGAACAAGGACATAGTTAGTAACCATCGTCGAACATTTAGGATAGATCGTTAGAGTCCTTCCTGATATAGAGATTTAAGATGGCACTAACACAAGAACAGATTACGACAACCACGTGTGACACCACGTCAACGCGGTGGTAACAAACAGAAGTAAAGGACTCGAGACAACACTGGACGGTACGAACCCAACCCCGAGAACCTAAAACCTTGACACAACGGTTAAAACAAGTAGAGGTAAGAGAACTCAGAGTAGAGCGAGTTGGATAAGGAGTAAAAAGAATCCTAAGAGGGTTTTCACAACTCATTTTTAGGTTATAAATAATTTTCACGAACACTAGACTCGACATCGACCAATAGAACGGGTTTCCTATAGGCAGTCCTGCTCTGATACCAACTTGTAGCGCCTCGACCCCCGAATTATGCAGAGAGGCTATGTAACCCACAGGCTATGCTACACAATCGAAGGGCATGGGATTACCGCTCCCACGCAACACCTCTATCATGCCATAAACACTGGCATAGCTATCAAAGCATAATAAAGAGATCAAGACTTGTGGAACAACTGGCACATCACAGACTCTACGACACAAAAGATCATATAGCAACTCATGTAGCGAGAAAGATACAAATATTACACACAGAGGTCACAGACCCAACAGCACATCATGCGGAAGCGAGGTAGTTGTCTAATACAACAAGATCCAAAATATGGCCTAAGAGGCCTGCATATAAACAAATCTGAGCCAGCTTGTTCCACGACGTCCCAAGCTGCCACCTGGGAACCCCGGACTACTCGTCGATGTCCACGACGAACCCACCTGTCTGCTCGGTGTCGTCCTCCTCTGAAACAATTAATAATCAACAAAGAGAGACTGAGTACGACGTACTCGCAAGTTTAGTAGGGCGATATAGGCCCAATGATGACAAGGCTCTAAAGCTGTAAATGGTTATTTTGCATACAGTTAGTTTTTATTTATAAAGACATAAGCGACTCATGGCATCGACTACTCAGAATGTTTTTTGAAAGGGGATAAGATAGTAAACTTTCATCTTCGATTCACATTGAACCAATAGTAGCCAGGAACACCACTCATTTCCACCAAGTCACTCCCTCGAATCACCCTCGAGGAAATGAACCTTTTATCACACGTTGAGATGCAACCTCTAGATGCCAAATTTTAATTAAGTTCAAGGTTTTCTATGATCTCGTAATCCGTTTCCAAGGCGTCCATAATCGCGGACACAGCTTTTCAAAAAGATTTAACCCTGCGGGGGTGTACTAATTTACCCATTGGTACCGTCCGGCTCGCCTGATTAGCTCTCTTCCGGGGAAAGCTGGCAAGTGGGTGCGGTTAAACCATTACCTCGCGTGAGACTATCCAAGGATCATCTGTGGTGACAGGACAAGTTTATCCAGCCTATTTCAGCCCCTGCCCCCATCACCACACCCTAACACCACACACACCCTCTTCATCGCGCCTCATCCACCTGCAACTCACACGCAAATGGAAAGCGCAAACTAGAGGACCCTTGGATACGCCCGCACAAGTTATTCGGTTAGTAAGGAGCCCATACCCCCACCAATGGCAGCACGCTCAAACCTTGGTTCTAGAGACAAGTACTTGCACTTAGGGGCAAGAATGAGGCAAAACACCATCCCCGATGGCAACTCATCCAAGCCTTTTAAGCAATTTAATTATCCACCACCAGTAACCACCATGTCCGAACATTCCATCAACATCATAATTATGGAATTAAATCACCAGACAATATAGCATTTGACTAAGCATGTCTAAGCATAGCTAAGCATATATATATAACAATTATATCTTTATGTCCGGCCAACACATCAACCTATGGTTCATAGGAGGGGAAAACATGTGATTGTTTAGGGAACATGCAATTCATAGGATACTCTATGTCTTGTCCAAAAATTGACAATGGAATCGAATGCAATATTATTGTGGATAAAATAATTTTATAAAACAATAGGATGCTATATGCCAAGAAGGTTAAGTTATCTCTTGCCTTGCTGACGGGGCGTGTAGTGCGGATCGTCGGGGTATGAGGAGGGAACCTCGACTCCGAAATCTATCGATACCCAAACAATAGCAGAGGAACAAATAAATAACACGAAGACAAGGTGCAATTCACAATCATGATGACATGTCAAGTTCATGCGACAATATCATCATTTAGATTAGCTATCAATATTAAATGGAGTGCCAAATAATTAGTACAATTATTTGGAAACAACCCCATATTTAACTTAGTGACCACATTGCTTATAAAATATTACATTACGAATAAGTAGCTCAAATATTCATGAATATGACATGAATAGGTAGGTATTATTCTTCCGATCATTTGGTACCTCGTTTGCAATTTTCCGAGTATCGTTGAATAATTGGTGAATTAAATAATTATTTGAATTTAATTCTTTTAAACAAATAAAGAATATCATCAAAGTAAAACTTGTTGTCATGAGGTGATATTCGTATGATTAGATAGCATTTGGAAAGCAGAGCACTTTGATATTTTATTCACAATTTTGGTTAATTATTTATCAAGTTATGATTTTTCCCAAATTTATTATTATTTTTGCCATTTTAATAATTCCCAAAAAAACAAGGGCAAATTATTTTACTCAAAAGAGCATGGCAATGTTACCAACAGATAGGTATTGTTTTTCTGAACAATTTGGTATATCATTTGCTAAATTTGAAACAATATTTAATTAGTTATCATTTTTATTTAACTTAATTTATTTTATTTTATTTTACTGTTGGGCCGGCCTCCAGATCGGCCCAGGCCGGTTTCCAGGCCGCCCACATATCCGAGACAGCCGGCCTTTTGGCAGGCCCAGACTGGGCACCAGGCCGGTCATGGACCCGAGGATGCCGGCCTCCTAGCCGGCCCAGATCGAAGCCCAGGCCAGGCACCTGCCTGAGGCTGCAGGCCTCCTGGCCGGCCCAGGCCAGTTCCCAGGCCGGGCATGACAGGGGCGGCGCGGTGGCACCCGACGAAGCAGCGGCCGGCGACGACCCCATTTTGGCGGCGCTCCGTGGTGTGCGTGAGTGCAATCGTGTGCGGTGTGAGGGCCGTAGCCGTGCACGTGTTCGGAGACGGTAGGGAGGACGCACGGCGGCTCGCGTGTGCTCGACATTGCACGGCCTTGGCAGTCGGCCGGCGGCCTCTCGCACGGTGGCGAGGCTACAGAGGAGGAGGAGGAAGAAGGAGTTGTCCCAGAGGAAGGCGTGCTCACCCTAGATGAGTGGGGGTGGTCGGCATGGTCGGAGGAGGTCGGTGGCGGCCGGAAATTGGCGAGGACGACAGCGGCGAGCGGCGGACGGACTTTGGAAGAAGGGCTCGATTAGCTCGTTGCCGGGCCTCCCAGCAAGCATGCGACGGCGGGGAAGGTAGAGGGCGACATGGCGGTCCTTTTCCCCTGCTTCGATTCGCTCGGGGGAGCTCCTAATGACGGCGTGGCTCGGTGGCCGGCAGCGGGCGACGGCGGACGTAGAGCTAGGGTTAGGGTTTCGCGCGAGGGGGGAACGGAGAGGAAGGGGAGTGAGCGGAGCAGGTGGCATCGGGAGGCCACTTGACCTCCAGGGGAGCAGGTGGCGCGTGGGCCGCGTGCGGCGACAGAGCGGCATGGCGCCAGTGTGGGGCAGCACTTTGGAGAAGAAGGAGAGGAGAGAGGATGACAGGGGGGCCCGCCGTCAGGTTTTTAATCTTTTTGCCTTTTTCCTTTTTCATTTAAAACCTGTAGGGCCTTCGGGATTTAATTGAGGCATTAAACCATTTTCTAAAATTCTGCAAAAATTCAAATAGGCTTCCCATATCATTTAGAAGCTCCACAAAAATTGGTGCTCCAAAAGAAAATGTTTTGAGCAACATTTGTCACAGGGTTTAATTATTGTCATTTTTTATGATTTCCAAAATGTATTTATTTGGAGTACTTAAGCATCTTCATAAATAGGGAGAATATTCATGGAGGCTCCCAATATAATAATGAAGCTCTCCATAATTTTAGTTTGAATTTTTGACAAGTTGAACTTGGATTCAAAAATAGAATGTGAATTGAACCAATTTGAATTCTCCATTTTTGTTCTTTGCTTGGCAAGAATTGAATTTTTACAATTAGTTATAAAAGTAAACTTGGAACTTCCTGAACAATTTGCAAGTTCAAATTAAGGTGCTTGCTAGGTTGAGCAATTGTATTTGGTTTGGGAGGTTTTGGGAAGGTTTGACTTCCCCCTTTGTATTGTCTTTGTATGTGTATTGTTAGAAGTAACAAGTTTCAAATGCATGCCATGATGCAAACATAAGATGAAAAAGTGGAAAAATTATTCGTATTTTTCAGTACCAAACTGGGGCTGTTACAACGTTATCCTCTATCGGAGGTGTTGATATTGGGCGTTATTTTTTCTACCTGATCGCTGGTCACAGAAGATCTCCTATACATATTTTTGGGGCTAAGGTGTCTGAGGTAATACCCAAACCAAATTCTTGGTATTAAGGGAGCAATTGTGTTTTCCAGTTAAACACGAGGAGTTGCAGCAAGATGGCAACAATAATACTGTACTATGCATTCATTTAGACACCATGGCTTATTCTAATTTTTTAGTCCAGATTAATATTTAGGTGCCTAGATCTGAGTGGTTCTTGAAGGTTATGCACACAAAATGTTCGATCAACTCCAAGCATCGATGATGTGTTCTCACTATGGGGATTCATCAGGTAAACCAATTTATAACAACATATGTGCTAAATGAAGTTTTTTTTCTACCTATGGACTGGTGGGAAAGATATGTTATTGATCTAATCAACCATACATTAAAGTACTCCTGCAATATAAAATTGGCATTACAAGAAATCAAGCCATGAGAGCTGTACGGAGGTGGAATTATTGTTTGCACAAATCTCACCTTTTGTTGAACATTAGGCATGCTTATCCGGCTGAGTTGCAAATTATTTATACATACTCATGTGTATTTGGTCTTGAACAAAACCATAAAGACATAAGTGACTTGAAAGAATTAAGACCTGAAAGAATTAAATCACTTTCTATGGTAAAAGTGAATGACTAGATCATTTAGGTTGTAGATTAGCTCTCTGGTGAAAGAGCTACGCTGAGAAGTGCCCTAATGATCTGGTCTAAACTAAGGGGAGGGTCGGTCATTATACAGAATTGGAGAAATAAAAGGGCAAAATCAGTGCGATAAACTGAAACATTTCTTTCAAGAGGTTATTTGTTTGATGCCTAGCATATATGATGGAGGTCAACTAATTATGACATTATAACCATACGATTACAAGAGACATGTGACTAAACTGGAATAGGTTCTGTGACGTCGAACAGCGAGACCAACATGTGCGGGAAACAACCTAGTCATTGCTTCAATCAGCTTGACGAGTGTGCTTTTGGTGTTTCTTCAAGCAACAAAAACAATGGTGCAAATTGGGGTCAGATTTTCTCGCATTATCCTATACTTCTATATACATGCTAATCAATAAGGCCAGAGCTATCGGTGTAAAATGATATTGAAATAAACATTAGTGGGCATTTATGTACTTCTTTTATTTTGACTAAGGTAAACTTAAATTGTTGGGTAGTTTAATTTCTTCTGCTGGATCCAATACGGACACATCTCACATGATTTGTTTGTTTACCATTCGTGTAATTCTGAAAACGAGTCATGCTTTCAATAACTTTAGATTCTTGAGGATGGGTCAAATTTTAGTGGTGTTGTGGCATGGAAAAACAATATATGAGTGAAGAGACATAATAAAAGGGATCACTATTTAAGATGTTAGAAATAAACCATGCAAGTGGCGTAACTGTTCTGCCTGACGCAACATATATTGTAGCGACCTTGCTTTTTAAATAGGCCAAGATCCCTGTGTTATGTGCTAGTCCCTGGATCGAATAGCTAGCACCACAGTTCAAGATGTAATATCATGCAAATGCGTCAAGTGTCTATTATATCGAAGATCCAGAAAAGTAATTCATTACAACTTGCATAGCCAAAGGCTAGCGTTTTACAAAGTTTTATTTTCTTGTGGTTTTTAACATTCCAAAATTTTGGGATGTTACATACTACCACCCTTAAAAGGAATCTCGTCCCCGAGATTCGGAGAGGTTAGAAAGAAAGATGGGTTTAATTATCCAGGTTTTGGACAACTGGGTGGGCTACCACCCTTAAAAGAAACTTTTGTAGGCAGTCTTCAACTCTTGCCTTCGGGCTGGTGTCTATCTGGTTATTCTTCATGTCACATTTGATTCCATTCCTGAGTTGTGTTTGATCTTCTTGAATCCACTTGTATAGCATGTACTAGCTCCTCGTAAGGAATTGGTGATTCTTTCATCCTTAAGTGATACATTAGGATCCTTGTATCATAATCTTCATTTCCAATAGGTGGATGTCCCTTTGCATAACTTGGAAGCACAATCCTCCTCCAGATGTCTTGAGTAGAATTTCCTTCACGATAGAACTGTAGACCACATAAATAGTAGGTTGAGTTACTTCATACATTGAAGGGTCACTCATTGAGTCTATCAGAAGACCAAGATAACCGGATTTTGTAACATCAGCTCATCATTCTTGTTAATTTCTTTGTAGGCTTCATCTCATGGTTGACTTCTTCAATGCAAACACTATGCCATTTCTAACGAACTCTCATGGTAGGCAAACACTTCCATTGCACGATCCCTTCTTCTTCACGAGAGGTCAGGTTTATCCTTACCGTATATCGTACGTCTTGGCAGCACTTGCCTCACATAGGGTTATAATATATTATCCTCCTACGGATCAGGCTTATCAACATCGTCTCTCTTATAGGTATGTCACTCAGATTTACCATTCCTCATAGCAAAGCGAATGAAATGGGTAGTCGCCATGGGGGCCAATCCATTTCGCACCCAATCATTACCTTGAACTTGGTTTGGTGAATCTCGTAAGCTAACACTCGGTCGATCTCACATGTCTAACACAAAAATTCCAGTCTGTAAGACAACCTGAACTAAACTATCAATCCTTCAAACTATGGGGTTACGAAACTACTGCACAAGCTAGCTCACAAGCTATAGCTTCTTCTCTGGTCCTTCTCCTTGGTGCAATAGGCTTTCCATACTATGCTTGAGTTGTTGGATCACTTGTTGCACCTTTGCGTGGAAGTGGCTATCGGTCGTTGCAATCCAAGTGGTAGGTCACTTTGGTTGGCATATTGGTGAGGTATGGTTGGGTTTAGCAGAGATGGGTGGAGATAGAAAGAGTCTAAAGGAGGATCCTACCCATAACCAGCAGATCAAGGCAATTGAACTAGCAAACAGCATCTAACAAGCATCAAGCAACAAGTTCCAAACACAAACAACAATCTAGTAATGCCATATCACCTAAGTTGATATGGTCAATACACTATCATGTTATCGTTATTCTAACAAATTAACTAGAGTGGTGGTCTCATCTATGTCTTCCTTGAGTGCTCCAAAGTACTCTTCAACTTTCTTGATGAAATCATGAGTGTTGTTCGCCAAAATCTTCAATAGCCTTCAATGTAATGCTTCTTGTTGAATCGAAGATGTTGTTTACAGTACTAGGTTGGTGATTACGGAGTCCCACCTTCTTGATATTATATTCTTTGTTCTCGTGCAAACGAAGTTGTATCCACCTATACGGGTCATCTAAAATAAGGGAAGATGCTTTGAGATATGAATAGTATAGGAGAGTACAAGAAAAGATCGGTGAAAATATTTTCTCTTTAAGAAAACTGAATAAAATAGCTTTTTATCCTAAGGTCAAAACCTATTTCTATCCAAACCTAGGGTTTCGAACCTACAGGCAACACAGTGCTCTGATACCATCTGTAGCGACCTTGCCTTTTAAATAGGCCAAGATCCCTGTGTTATGTGATAGTCCCTGGATCGAATAGCTAGCACCACAGTTCAAGATGTAATATCAAGCAAATGCGTCAAGTGTCTATTACATCAAAGATCCAGAAAAGTAACTCATTACAACTTGCATAGCCAAAGGCTAGCGTTTTACAAAGTTCAGCAGCGGAAAACATAAATAGCATGGAGCCTCATCATCTTCATGTGCCACAGGCAGACATGTTGGTTGCAGACTCGAAACCTCTAACGTTCCTTACTCTTCGGCAGAACAACCTGCAACGCGTAGGTTACAGCCAAAAATTGGTCAGAACCATTGGAATGGATCTGGCAAATGATACTTGTGGACTCAAATGGCGAACCTTAACTTCTACATGCTTATTTGGCTAACTGGAGTTCAAGGCTATTTGCATAAAGCCAATTTTATCCTATATTTTCAAAATCATTTTTCTTTCCAACAACTTATGAGACAATTTCTGGTGTATAATCCAGTGCCAACAATGAGGCAATTCCTGGTACGTATCCAGTGCCACAATTGAGGCAATTCCTGGCTTATATCCAGTGTCCCTTCTACCCTTGTTCAACCATCAAAATTTTAATTAAGAAATTGGAATGATGAGATCTTCAGTTGACATCCTTGTTCAGCTGCTCAGAATTGTCCGTAACCGGGGACACGGCTATGATCATAGTTTTACACTCTCGAGAGGTTGTGCACTGTCACCACAAGACTTCATCAACCCATTTTGTCCTTGACCTTCTTGAAGTGAAAAGGAAAGGTGAAGATGAAGACGAGACCTTTGGGAACCAGTCCCCTGTTCGTCAGGCAGACCCATGCAAGACATTCATCCGCTGAGAACTGCCGGAATCAGGTTCCTAGAACTTACTTAGTCAAGGCAGAGCCATAATACCAAGTGGCTACACTGGAAGCAATCTAAACTTGGAGCGACTTAAATCTCTTTGTTCCTGGGTGGCCGTTCACAAGTGCACATACTCAGGTATAACCATGGAAATGGCCCCGAGCAGCCACTCAACTATGTACCACCAATAGAGCAAAATCAATTGCCACCCAGGTAGTTGTTTAACTTTGTAGAAATTAGCTTTTCATAATAAAACACATAGCATAGCACTTCTACTAAGTTATCATATAGGTACTAGACACTTAGGAATACTTGGAGTAATGCTAAACAGGTCTAGCATAGCATAGTAATAATATTCCTATCATGCATACTACTGAAATAGCTAAAGTGCAGATAGTAAAATAGTAGGAATTTTATGCTGGAGTATCACTTGCCTTTTGAAGTTGGTGTTGACTTCTCTAAACAAAACCGCATAACTCTCCGTTCAAACTATAAGATAAAAATAACACCACATAAACACACCATTCATAGCAACAAAATAAGCAATGCAAATAATTAAAAAGATTTGTTATTCTTTTTATTTAGTCTTTTATATCTTACGGATCCTTAGGCAAAAAGGATTAAGGCTTGAGAATGGCTTGCAAGATATGGTCATGAGGTGTTGGATGACAAAGTCATCGAGTCAAAAAAATTAGAAAGAGATGTATCATTTAGATATATAAGAAAGAATTGATATGCTACACAAAAGATATATAGAATTTGGAATGGCTCATGTGAATAGAAATACATGAGTCCCAAATTGTGCAACTATAATACTATTTAATAGAGTGTGACAAAACTTATCAAATAGTATAGGTTACACATGGGTTTGGATAGGCATGAATTATATTGGGGATGATGATGGGTGCATGGTCACAAGAATTTCTTAGAGGAGAATAAATAACAATACTTTGGTTTAGGATTTGATTTGTAGGAGATGAATGGACTGAAGTTGATTTGTGATAGATAGTGCATCTATGATAATGGCGGACACCTATGATCAATAAGCTCATAGGAAAAATAGAATTGATCAAATAGGGTTGATAGATTGTGATATATGGCATAAAAAGATCTAATTTGTAAATTTTAAAGTAATGTTTAGGGAACTAGTTCAAGCAATTTGAACATGGGTGCTACTGGATATAGAACTCCAATATATTCCATTTGCAAAAGGAATCAATTGAAAGGAATTATAGAATTTAAGTTATGACAAAAATACTCAATATCTCTCATTTCGAAATATGAATATTTTATCATTGTAAGAACTTGAAACAAATGAAAGAAGTATAATCTATATGTTCTAAGGATTTCAACGATATATTATTTGTTAAATTTGGATGAGCAGATCAAACGATATGATTTTTGCAAGTTCCCTGTCTAAAATTAAACAAAAAACCGGAAATGGATAAATAGATTATCACATGGCACGATTCATTTGGCTGGTACCCCTTCGTTTATTGGCCTACTTTGTACTGTCATAGGAAAAAGATTGGACAGGTGAGGATGATTATCTCACCGAGTAGGATGCACGCGTATGAGGAAGTCGACGATGAACGTAGATTCATTGGTGAAGTCCGTCGTCCGTGGTGGATGGCACGAGCTCCTTCTTCCTTTGGTAGGTTCCTATCTTCAACAAGGTCTTTGTGGCGCGCCGGCTCGGTCTTCGTTGGTCCATGTATCCGGATACAAGCGACGGTACACGAATCGGCAACGGCTCCGATGATGGTGTCGGAAAGATGTCGTTTTGATTCACTAACATGTCCTGGAAGTAGGCGAAAATTATGGGAGAACACCAGTCAAAGGAATAGAGGAAATATTTACCGCACACGACGTACCGATGCGATGAACTCGCTAAGATCTAAAACAAGGACATCAAGAGCACGGATAGTAGAGAGCTTATCTCGAAAAAGTTGGAGAACGAAAGTGCTGGAGGAGAGCAAATGGCCCAAAGTGACGCGCTCGGTTTCTCTTTATACGTCCTGAGAAGGGAGATCGGGAGACGAATGCCGACCAATGACATTCGGTTCACCACGTCGGTCTGGAAGATTAAGACTTGGAGGTGGGAAACTACTTCTCTGAATGGAACCCCTATGAAATTATAAACATTTTTAGTGATGGTGGCAAGTCCAAATAATGGCTATAATGGCCACTAGAGGGAGAGGAAGAGGTGGAAGTATTCATGGCTGAACGTGCAGGTTCTGTACGTGCTCGTGCGTAAGGTGGAAGACGAGCGGCTCGGTCGGGCTGGTGCGGGGCGACTGTTGGGCTTCGGCCCAAAGGTAAAAGGATGAAGGAAGGAGGGAAAAAAAGTATGGGCTGGTCTGGCTTGCTTGGACTGGCCAGCCCAGTTGGGTTCGGTTGTTTTTTTTTGTTCTTCTCTTTTTCTTTTTCTATCCTAGTTATTTGAACTCACTTTTGAAATTAGTTTTGATTCAAATAATTTCAGGAAATTATGAATAAATATTTTTTTGAAATAATTTTTTAAATTAAACATTTTTGTACCTTTATAATTAAAAACAAAATAATGAAATTCAAAATATTCATATTGACATATTTGGCACCTATATGCCAAATTTCAATATGGTTTTAGAAATTTAATTTAATACCCTTTTATTTTAAATAAAAACTAGAATATCAAAAGTAATCATTTTAATATATATTTTGCAATATCATTTTAATTTCAAGATAATAATTTGGGAAACCTTTTTACAAAAACATATGGTAATAAGTCCAAAAAATACTTTTAGGGTTTATATTTTCCCAAAGCAATTACTTTAACTTCAAAACCTTTAAAATAGATAAGGATATTTTTTTTGAAACATTTGAAAACTCAAAATATGTTTTAATAGGTCATAAAACCTTATACCTTTTGGATTTTCTGTCAAACAATTCTCAAAAGTTTTCTTCCTTTGTCAAAAAGTTTTATTTTCTTGTGGTTTTTAACATTACAAAATTTTGGGATGTTACATATATATATATATATATATATATATATATATATATATATATATATATATATATATATCGCGGATTTGATGCCCAGGGGGGTAGCTGTGCATAGCCTGCATGCCGTCAGATAGAGCGCTCGCGATCTCCTGTGATAAAGCCAGTGGTAAAGAGTCCCGTGTGCGCAGCTTGACGGCGACACCTCCCCGTGAGGCCAAACCGTCCACGCAGGACGACAGGCAGTGGCGCCTGACAAGATGCACCGGCACCGTGCGGAAAATCGCTCGCGAACGGATGTGGAGACGCCACTGTACGACAGCCACTGCACCGGCACCGTCTCGGTTTCTCTCCCGCGCAACACACTGTTTTTTTGGCATGTGATCCGTCCACCGCGCACGCGCGAGGAATTCTGCGTGGAAGCCAGCGATGCATGCGCGGGAAAAAATTCCATGCTTTTCGATCGCAAAACCGAACGGTGTGGGGAGGCGTACGGCGTGGTCCACACCACCGCCACCGTTGCATATTTCACCGAAGCTAAGTTTGTTTTCTCCCTACAATAGTCACCGCGCTTCACATGCAGCTAACATAACGAACCCCGTCGTCCACGGTCCATAAAATAGTCTCTGGCCACGCGCGACCATAACCCATATCGTTGCTGCCAGTACGTCGTAATCATGACCTGGTGGGTGGCACTGAGCGCACGGACGGACTGTCCCCCGGTATGGTTTTCACTCTCTATCGGCCAGTCCCTCTGCTGTCAGTTTCAGTTTCTTTGTGTGTGTTGACCGCACTGGGTAGTTCTGAAAAGACAGCGGGCCTTGGGAGACAAGTGAATAAATGAGCATGGGGGTGTGATCGTGCGCTTGTTTTTGGCTGCTACGGAGTGGCGGACACACACACGTCTAGATGAGCCGCACGTGGTTGTGGAAAAAAGAAAACCACCACAAAAGAAAACCATTCTGTCCAGGCACAGGGCATTTTAGTAGTTTATTTTAATTGGTAAATTTTCTGCGTGGTAAAAAGTTGAAAAATAAAGTCCAAAAAAGTGGCATACTTATTAAAACATTTTTTTGTAATTACGCCGGTTTTATGTTTGTTCTATAGTACTTGTTCATATCTGGGAGGGATGATTCTGCGCTCAGATTACTGACGGTCCACACGAGGCAGAGTTCTATCTGCGCTTCGCCGCGGGCGCGACGACGCGATCCCCTCAATACCGCATGTGAGAATGGAAATGGAGAGCGGCTCCACAACGCAGCTAAGTTTGTTTCTCTTTTCAGCCGTCACCGTAAAGGATTTCTCTTTGTCTGGAGGAGAAAAACGTTGCGGTACCGCTACCCCTATGCGCGGGTGTAAACTATTGACAGGATGCTGCGTTCGCCTAGCTACGCTGGCATGCTCTCGTTTTGACGCCGTCCTGCACCTCCGTCTCCTTTTCAAGTCTAGTAGAATGCATATCGTGCTCCATATAGAAGATCTAATGGTGGGCAGGCTATGCGCAGCTATCCCCATAGGCATCCCACTATTTTGCATATACATATATATATATATATATATATATATATATATATATATGAATGAGAGTGTGAATAAATTGTATTGGAGCATAGTCGATAATTGTATCTAAGAAATATTTGTACGTTGATATTATTGTGTGGACCACAATATTCAACAATACAGGTTTTCAATATCCACAGTTATTTTAAGAAAAGAAATAACCATCAATTTAGCTATTTGTCAGAAAACGAATACCATTGAAAATTCTAATAAATGATATAGGGTGGAACTATTCTGCACAACCCTTTAAATATTTGTAGAATAGTTATTCAGCACAACTTTTTCATCCTAATGACCTTCTTAACCCGAACAGACCCCATCCTAATCACCTTCTTCCCTCGCACCCAGCCGATCCAAAGCAAACCGCCCGTCTCCTACCTCCGGCCCGCTCGATCCACTTCCCCAGCCCGCCGTGGTTGCCCCGTCCCGGCGCGGTGCCCGTGTTCCTCCACAGGTCGCCGCTCCTGCGAGCTGCCCCAGCTCCTAGGGCCGCGCTCCCCATCCGCGCGCGCCACCGACCGGGAGGCCGCCCTTCTCCTGGCTCCACTACGGCCCGGCCTCATCTTCCCTTTGACACACGGGTGACGAGCTCGCGCTCCGACGCTTGCGAGACGGCCTTTTCCCGCACGTAACGCTCCTTGCTACCTATCCCCAACCTCCCTGGACGGCTGCCGCTAGCAACTCCACTCGAATGTTCTTCAGGCTGTCGGCCTCTATGCTTATTCGCTGCGGGCACCTCTGCTTCTTCTCGACTCGATGGCTAGCATCCATGGAGCGCGCCGCCGGACTGCATCAACCTCGTCCGTGGCTGGCCTATCTCCACCCCGCTCCGCCCGCATATCCGGTCACCGACACGCTCCGCCCCGTTTCCATCTCCGGCCGCTGGCGGAAGTGCTCCCCTAGCACGCGCTTCACCGGCGGAGCCCTTCTCCTGCAGTGCAGCACTAATCTGTCGCCATCCTCGGGCTAGAGGTAGCAGAGCGGGCAGAGCAGGGCTCTGGGTGCCGTGCATCAGATGGACGGAAACATACAGAGCCCGTCGGACCCGACTTGCACACATTCTGAAATCATCAACAGAAGTTTCAGATGATAAGTAGCTAGCTAGTCGTCGGTGTCCGTCGATCCAAAGTACAGATTAATTATCGATTTTAGTTACAGAACTGCGTTGGTAGCGGTGCTTCGAGCTAGCTAGTGTTGGCCGAGATCAATCGCTGAACCCGGCCATTTGCCAGCCACATACGTACTGTTGTTTCTTTATCTTTCTTTTTTCCTCAAAGAAACGTAACTGAAGCTTGTTGAATAGTTGTAATGGAGCACGCACTCCACCGAGCCTGTTTTAACTTCTTTTTAAACGTTTCAAACAATTCGAAAGAAAATACCTAGATGTAGCCAACTTTATGCACTTTAAGCATGCAAATTTTCAATGTCAGATACCTCTTATTTTGGGCTCAACGAAAAGGACAAATCCAACAATTTTTGAGGGAAAAAATAGTTGCACTGTACAAACACAAGATATACATATTTGTTGTTTTTTGCTTAGTATAGATACCCAAGGTATTTCGTATCAAAAAAATTGCAAACTTGTAGTGCATAGTGTTGACTACATCATGATTTATTTTTAATATTTTGAAGCTTCAAAATTGAAATTTCCAAAAAATAAATCGCGGAAGTTTGAAAAAGGGAGTTCAATTCGTCCATACCCCGAGCTTCACATTTTTTCTAACAACAAAAATAAAAATTTATTCACGAGTAAAAAAATATTCATGTTTTTCTGAAAAGAAGGTTCAGTTTCTTAACCGCGGAAGTTCATGTCTGGGAGTTCAAATCATTCATGTCGGAGGTTCACTTTTTTATTGTCCGTTGAAAAGTTGACTTACGAATTAATAGGAAGTTCACTTACGTATCATGAGAAGTTCAGAAAAATAGTTCTCCAAAATAAAGTTCACTTGCAAATAAAATAGGAAGTTCACG
The DNA here is from genome assembly GCA_012064385.1 of Puccinellia tenuiflora. Taxonomy (NCBI): domain Eukaryota; kingdom Viridiplantae; phylum Streptophyta; class Magnoliopsida; order Poales; family Poaceae; genus Puccinellia; species Puccinellia tenuiflora. Next base: position 944,166 of record QRDG01000340.1, read on the forward strand.
TGCGTATCGCGAGAGGTTCAGAAAAAATATGATATGGTATGTCGAGAAATTCAGTTACGAAAAAATAGGAAGTTCACATATGTAAATCTAGAAAGTTATCAGCTTTCTGAGTAAGTTCAGAACTGGTTCGAGAATAAGAAGTTCAGCTGTGAATCGTGAGAAGTTCAGAAAAAAGATGGTCCAACACATATTATCGTGTTTCTCTGTTTTCGTATTTTTAAAATTAATCAAAAACCGTACTGAATTTCGAAAAAAATTCTTTACGAAAAAGTTGCTCCTAGTGAATATCTTTCCAACGCCGTATCATTTGTTACGTTTCGATAAGCGGTTTGAAAGTAATTTCCAAAACACTGTCCGCTGGATTTTAAACAGAATTACTTATTTTTTAAACTGCTCATATAGAGAAGTTGCGAATTTTCCATAGCTTTCCAACGGTGTATCACTTGCATCAATCCGACATACGGTTTGAAAATGACGTCCAAAATACAGTACGGAAACGGACAAATTCGCGAAAAGATTGTATAGTATATTTTAAATTGTTTTCAAACCGTGCATAATTTCGAAAACTGTCAGAAGAGTAAAAGTTGCGCAATTTCCATACCTATCCAACGGCATATTTTTTGCATCAATCCGACGAGCGGTTTGAAAATGGCGGCCCAAATACTGTACGGAAACGGACAAAATCGTGAAATCCGTGTTTAGTATATTCGAAATTGTTCTAAAACCGTACAGAATTTGAAAACCATCCAGAAGAGTAAAAGTTGCGCATTTACAATACGAATCCAACGGCATATCACATGTGTAATTCCGATAAACAGTTTGAAAATGGCGGTCAAAATACTGTCCGTAAAAACATAGATCTAGGTGTTTCGCCGAGAGGTTCACGGTTTACTGATTAGGAAGTTTAGAAAGTTGTTCAGAATAGTTATTCTGTACGGGAGTGCAGAATAGCTGTAATATATATATATATATATATATATATATATATATATATATATATATATATATAGGAAGCTCAGATGGGGCACCATGGTGCCCGGGCATCAGGACGGAATACGGTATAATTGGGGTATGTAGACATCACGTGTACCATGGGTATATATAACTAGGGTATGTAGGTGGTACATATAACATTGGCTATAAAAAAAACGGGGTATATATACCTAATGTGTACGCATACTTACGGTACATATATATATGTCTGATCTGTACGCATACCCATGATATATATATCCAAGGTATACGTACCATGTAGATACTCAATGTACATATACCCAAGGGTGTGTACACCTCCTACATACTCAATGTTTGCATACCCGACGTATACGTGTTTTGTAGATACCCAAAACTTACAGTATTCTACCATGGTGCCCATGCATCAGGGAGCACCAGTTAATTTACCCTATATATATATATATATATATATATGGTTCTTTCCTATATGTAGTCAGCGAAGTTTTGGTCAAAGTTTTACTTAAAGTACATGCCTTATATACTCATACTAAACGAGTATATACAACCTTGGCGATCAAACTTAAAGTACACCTTGATGGTGCCTAACTCCGAATATTGCATAATAGTATCTCTACTCTTAAATTAAGCATCATCGAAGATATTTGCTATAGGCAACCTTACTATATATATATAATCACATAATATGAATATGTACAAAGCTAGAGGAGTGTTGCCCACACACTCTGAGTATAGTCAAGATAATACCACATGGCACTTAGAAACATAAATTTTAGTCGTATGATTTCTAATCAATAAAGCAAGCTATAATGCAGCGACGGATGATGAATGTCAACCTACCATATTTCACATATACGGCATGCATAATTATCTTAAAATACTTTGCCTACAACCTCTATTTAATTTCCAGTTCATACCTAATGTCATACAAATATCTTAAAATTGATATACATGATATGTCAATCCCACGTGTCAAATCGAGATATGCAATTCAAAATCTAGCCGCGCAATTGCGCGGGTCATCTTGCTAGTTTATAAATAAAGTCATAAGGAATAATATTAATTGAAGACCCTACATCACATAAACCATAATAAGATGATCCTCCAAAGGAACATGGAAGAACTGGTTTCCCATATCCTCTATTCTTTGTGTTACCTGTAACCAAACGTGTAGCATCTTGTTCTAATTTAACTATGTTACCAGCAAGTACTGCCTCTTCAGTGTCATCAGCTTCGAGGGAGCATTCTTCCTCTATCATACCTACACGTAGCTGAGCCTCATACCTTTGTTCATGCATACCTTTAACCTTAGGCAATGGGAATGGCGGCTCTTGTGGAGTTTCTTTAGCTGCATTGATTGGATAGTGACAACACTTTCAACATATTTAATCCAGTTCTTCTTCGGAAGCTGCAAATGCTACATATACCTTTTTATAATTTGCAATAAAATATCAAAATCTACATGCCATGCTTTACTCAGTTTTCTAGTTTACCACAATCAATATAGTTTTGAATGCAGTCATATTCTACCTTAGTTCCTCCTTTGTCACCTAAGTCTGGCGACCAAGTTTCTTTATTCATACGCATATCATTTAATAGTTCCCAGGCTTTATCAATAGTATATCTATTATATAATAAAGGTACATGATGGGCTCATCAGAAAAAAGAGAAATTCCCTAAAAATTCCCACAAAAATCAGAAACATCCAACCGTTTATCCGACAATCCAACTAACCACAGCCAACCGATCCTCCTAATAGAGCAAAATTACCCACCTTTGCCATTACTTAAAATAAACCTTTGCCTAGAAAAAACGTTTCGTGAAAAAGTAAACTAATTGACAGCTCTTGCCCCAGAATTAGGTTTATGTACGTGCTCTATCCAAAGATCAGTCAAATCTGGAGAAAATTAGATCCACCGTGGGTGTCAGCTCTCCTCTCCATCCTCATGCCGCCGCCGTGCCCGCCGTATGTCTTGGCCACATCAATGGTTCTAGCCTGGACAACCACGAGATCAAGTATCGCGTCCTCTCCTTGCTCCACAGTCCACAAACATTATCGCTCTCCCTTGCCATGCATGTCCTTTTGTTTCCGAGAAGAATACATGCATGTTGCCTTCTCGCGATTGCTTATCTATAAATCCAACGAGAGCAGCAGGACAGCGGAGGAGTGAGCACATGGTCTTGCATACATGGTTCTTAATTTATTTATTTTTTTGCTGCAATTCCTGTAAGAAGCACTATACTGATTCCTCTTGCTAGCGTTCGCTCTTAGGCAGCAAGTTAATTACTTCCGCCAACCAGATCGGCAAGGAGAGAAAAAAAGGAAGTAGGCAGCTCTCTCGAAGCAATTTGTGATTTCAAGGTCAGACCGTCAGAGGTAGGCAATCATGATTCAATCTTCGGCCAGTCCGGCGATGGCAACAGGATGGCAAGCGCCGCTTCCTTGAGACCCCAGGGGTTCTAGGACATATTACCAACTCCAGGACTTCTGGATCGATTGGATCGAGTTGAAGATGCTGACCTGCCGATATTTCCCGGTCGATTGGAGCGATTGCCGACTTCTAGATTTCTCGCTAGAAGAACATGCATTCTCAGAACGTGTGCAGCCCAACTTCTCATGTATCTAAGCAGCAAGTACGCGCACATAAACTAAGTCAGGTATGCCTCTCGGTCCTCTGATCATCTCCCAATTTTTATTGTAACTCAACAAGATAATAGAGTAGACCATAACTGTGCGAAGGCAAGCACGCACTCCCATCCCGTTCTATATATGCAGCACGTACGCATTTAGGAGGCGTGTATGCATCTTTTTTTCTCAGTTTGTCTCATGAAGTTTATTTCTTCTCAAGTATAGCACACAAGCAGAGAGGATTATTATGACGCAATAGAAGAACTAATCCTGCAATTTAATGCAGCTTAATTAGTTATTTTTTCATTCATATGTGCATGCTCTGTCTCTATATATACTAAGGAATTATAGATTATTACAAATATAAAATGATAACAAGATAAATAGGTAAAATATCACACAGTCATCCAAGATGAATCGGACATGTATGAAACTTTCAAAGATATAGAGCTTTATATAGACAAGAGGTCATAGTTTGCATAAAAGGCGAAAAGGACGTTTTTGTTACAAGTATAAAAAACGCATTTAACTATAGGAAAATGTTTGATGGGATCCATGACATATTTATGTGCATGTAATGTGTATCAAGTAAGCATTTTTTTCGCAAGAATTCTCTAAGCAAGAGGAAACTAGAAGACGCATACTGCATCACGTAATTGGATCATTGATGGATGGTTACACTTAATTGATTTCGGAACTTCTGCAAGTAAAATTTTGGGTCTCAATAGTACAGAATTTGATTCAGCTATACTCATGTGCATGATAGGCTAAAATGACATAATTGGTTGATATTTATGTAAAGGGAGAATTCATGTTTGGGTCTCAAGTTGTGAGATTCGAATTGGATGTTGAGAGGAGCAGTTAATGGACATAGGGACAATCAATATACGTTAGAGATGAAAGTAAGAGTGAACTTGCAAATTCCTTAATTGTGTAGCTTAATATGAAGTTAGTGTCAACCCCAAATTGCAATAAAATCACTCCATTCTACCAACTTAAGACGAAGTCCTCCTTGAATTCACTTAAATGTGTAGCTTAAGATGAAGTACTCCTTGAATTTCGCGTGTAACTTTGACACTAATTTAACATAGAAAATATAAGTTATACAATACAAAAATAAAAAATATCAGATTTGTATATGAAAAAATAGCAATGGTATATTGTTCGTTTCATAAATTTCGTGTTAAATTAGCCAAATTTACGGTCAAAGTTTGGCTAGAAATTCGAGGAGAACTCATAAACCCAAACAGTAACTCATTTTCGAATTAATAGGAAGATACAATGTTCTTTTCATAAGAACTTTTTTTAAGACTTTTTTCATCCTTGATATGTGTGGATGGTGGCTGAAGACATTATTATGACACAAAGTGAAGTGTATCGTAACTAATGTCCCATAGTAGCTTTACATCATTTAGCTATGAGCTTTATGCATCAACTGACTTAGAGGGCATGGTTATAAGCTACGCCAATTATGCTACAACCAGAGATTATGCAAATAGAATGTTGCCAAAGATATTAAGAGAAATTTGTTTTTCAAACATAAGTAAGAAGTAGAGAAAATATTCGATACATTTTTGAATTCTCAAATAGAATACAAAAAGAAAATAGTGTATTGCTTTGTGTCCGTGAAAAGCAAAACCCATACCAGGACAATTCAATCTATAAGATCATTTAAATTGGCACTTTTAAAGATAGTGAACTTTATAGATATATTACTATAGAGAAATTTATAGATTATTATTTAACTAAAGCGCTACAAGTTAATTTTCCTAAATAAAAGGATATATGATATCATTAATATACACTAATACGATTATGATCATATAATTTTTTCATTGCATTACCAGGTTTAAATGTCTCAATATTATTAGCGATTGTCTAATTCCTATTCGACTGCGATTTAGTAAATCTCAGTAAGGTCCACATAATTAAATTTCATGTGCCACTCGCAGTCCTCCACGAACCACGATGCAAATCCATTAGTTAAAAATCAACTAAGAATTGACTAAATCCTACTCTAGGACTTTCCGACCAGCAGGAATCACGATACATATATAATCCAACTGTTAAAGAGGCGAGCGACATTTAGATAATTCTAAGACAACCTAGAATTAACAAAACCGATTTTATTATTAAGATGTTAATTTTATGACTTCATTCCAGCAACATAGGAATAATTATAATTTTATGATATGGAGAGAACAAGAAATCTTAGTGGATTATAAAATGCACGAATAGATATACGAATTCATATAGTACAAACAACAGATGAACAAAATGTTGCCCGCGCATGTGCGCGGGCCACTTTGCTAGTTCATAATAAATACACCTGAGACAAGATCTAAAACTTCTGTATTTTTGCTACTTAATCCTCCATAAAATATATGTAAAACTAACCAAGGTGGTAGTTCATGATAAGGACAATAATCAAATAGTTCACCAAACCTTACATAACCATTTGGTAGGCTTTCTCCAGGCTTGTTTCGAAAGTTGGTAATCATGCGCTTTGCTCCATTATACTTCCTCTCTGGATAAAAGTAAAGCTAAAACGCAGCAAATAATTTATCCCAACTATCAAACGTACCTTTAGGCTGAGACTTGTACCACGAGATGGCTTTATCAGTGAGAGTTTTACTGAATATTTTAAGCCTCAACTCATCATCAGTGAATGCATTAAGCTTAAACAACAACAACAAACCCTTTCAGTCCCAAACAAGTTGGGGTAGGCTAGAGTTGAAACCCATAAGATCTCGAAATCAAGTCATGGTTCTGGCACGTGGATAGCTAACTTCCACGCACACCTGTCCGTGGCTAGTTTTTTAGCGATGTTCCAATCCTTCAGGTCTCTCTTAACGGACTCATCCCATGTCAAGTTTGGTCTACCACTGTGGGGACCCCGGACTAGCTGTCCGAAATACCATGCATAACACAATGATCCCATGATCAGTCTGTCGTTGCACATAACTCGAACTGAATACCAAAGTTTACATCTCCATTACAGATCCGAATTCAAAGTCTTACTATAATTAGGTCGCATGGACCAAGTCTTACATAGGTGCCTTCATGGGCAAAATATACTTCATTCAGAGGAAAGCAAACAACGTCGTCGGCCTATCATGCGAGATTTTAACTCTACAGGCAGTCGACTTATGAAGATCCCTAGATTCCGTCATTAGTGTGATAGTCCTCCTCATCATATGGCTCCCCGAAATCTGACCAAGTTGATAGCCAGGGACAAAGCCTTATGAGTACATTTGATGCATTCGCAAGCCACCCCGAGAAGGATGGAAGAAGTACACATGCATATTTATCTTTGGTGGAGGCTCTAGGTCTTACTTTGTTTTTGAAACCGATATCTCTATATCTTCGTTGAAAAAGGTAAGATAGATTTAACTTCCTTCTCAAAAACGAAATAGGTTTTCCCTCAAAACTCTTTGTGTCGACCATAGGCCGTCATGGTCCAGCCTTTCCGACACCCGCATACCGGCCCATTGGTATGGTTGCACCAAAACATCTCCATTTTCTTTTAAAATCAAAACTTAACACAAAGGTCAAGTATGGCCAACCCAACTGTCCATAACCGAGGACGCGGCTATTCAAATAGTTTTACACTCTGCAGAGCTTGCACACTTTACCCACACTATCCGGAAGACTCGTCGTGTGGGCAACATCCCGCCATACAAGGTGTATGTCACGACGGGCTCCCGACCAAAAACTTTCACTTGGTCATCCTAGTATGGAACCCTGCCCTTGTGAACATTCCACCGACACCCAGTCGTGGCCTCCCGTCGGAGCCCTGGGTGTGAGGACTCACAGTTTTGCCCGGCGTATATAAAGATACACTCCAATCCCCCACTATGTTGAAGGACCGAGGTCAGGGGTGGTCACCTAACGCACCTCTCATGAAACGGAGCATCTCCGCTGTTGAGGCATCCCATACTAAGACAAACAAATTACTCGGCTAAGCCCCGCCCCATATGGGGGTAATGTGGTCGCACAGGGTAAGGTTGGTTCATCGAACACTTGTACGCAACGAGTTTTTCATAAACCCTCTATACTCCTTCTTCATCATCACCATTTTCACAACAAAGTATTTTAGCAACATCTTGGGTAAAACACAATTTTCCCCAAGGATTTTCATATGCGAGTTTTGAGTAAAACATTGTTTTTCCCAACCTAGATTTTATAAAAGCTAAACTAAACTTCTACATAGGGTGTCAAAACATATAGATAATTTTGGAGACAATCCTTTGAAAAGGGGTTTTTAGTGGCACACGCCACTTTAAACATTTTATGCATTTAACATAGATAAAAACATGCATATTAAATTATTAGGACAACAAGGGCATGATCAAAGAGATGGCTTGCCTTGGTCCGCAAAGGTTCCCTGGTCTTGTTCTTCTTGCTCAAAGTATCCGCCTTCCTCGCTAGCTCCGGCAACGCTCTCGTCTAATCATCGCAAACAAACAAATACAAACAATCACCACACCATTCGACAAAGCATCACAAAATTACAAACTAAACACCTACAGTAAGATACTTTCCTACAGAAGTCATAACATTTGCATTTGGTATAGTTTGGTTTATACTTATTTTATTTTTATTATTAATAGGCAGAAATTAGCTAGAACACAAGTTATGTCATGATTAATTTTCTATTAATCAGAAAAATCTGCCCATTTAGGGGAAGCTAGTACTGGTTAATTATGAACTAGCAAAATTGGATTTGGTCCAATTGAGTTCATATATTTACAGAAATGAATTATCTAGTACAGAAAAGTGATTAGCTCAAGTTTAAAGGTTAAACTATGTTCTGCTTACCACAAAATTATGACAAGTTAAGAGTAGCTAGATATTCACACTACAGACCTAGCAAAATTGGCTTCAAGTCATTTGGGTACTTAGAGCATCAGAAACAAACAAGTTTAGATATAAAATCTTATGTGGTAATTACTTTACCATCTACTGGTTATTAATCTAATTGACATGGGGCCAGTACTGTTAGACAGAGAATTTCATAAGCTATCATTGCATCAAAGTTTCATAATTTTTGAACCTAACAAACTCCAGATATTTAAATTCTACAACAGGTCCGGATTTGAATTTTCCAGTTTTATTACTTAAAAGAAAAGGCCCGGGTGAAAGTGGTCTAACGGGTCGGCCCACGGGATTTTTCCCGTGCCGGGAAAAGGTGAAAAATCTGACGGGCGGGGCCCAGTAGTCAGCGGCTATTTAAACCCGAAGGGGTATGCTACCGTTGGATTGGAAATGGACACACAGGATTAGATCTGGCGGAAAGGGGTAAGTACCGTTGGATCAGAATCCAACGGCCTGTGACCGTCCCGCCGGCGACGACCTAAAATGGGCGGCACCCGTGCCCTAGATAGCGGAGGGGAGCACAGCGGATCACCTAGAAGGCTCTGGAGACGAAGGAGTCGACGGCGACGGGGTGTGGAGACTCGGGGAAGACGATAGGTGGTCGGGCGCATGCTGGGGAGGTCCTGTTCGGCGGTGGCGAGCTCCTCGTCGATCACAGGCGGGAAAACCTCACCGGCGAGCTCCTGACTGCCTGAGACGGAAAAAGGGGGCGCGGGTGAGCTGCAGTCCAAGAGGAACAAGCAGAGAAAGAGAGAGTAGAAGGGCAGCGTGGCCGCGTAGTCTTGGGCGACCTCGGGTGACAGCCGAGCAAGGTCACACGAACGGGCTCGAGCTCCTCGGCTAGATGCGACGACAGTGATGCTCCCGTCCTCCTGGCGGGTGCCGAGTGGGGAGGAGAGTGAGGGGAAGTGAGGGAGAGACGTGCGAGTTGAGCAGGGGCTCGGGTGCGGCTTAAATAGGCGGGGACAGGCTCATGATGGACCGGGAGTGGTGAGCTCGGTAGGGCGAGGGAGAGCACACCATTGGCGGGCTGGGCGGTGCGGCAACGTCCACTGCATGAGTGGCAATGCTTGCATGGGAAGGGTCAACATGAGCTCGGGGAGGTGAGGGTCCAGTGCGCAGCTAGGGTGTTCGACGGCGACGCGAGGGTGGTGTCGACCACGTCACCAAGCCACGTCACTAGTAGGAAAAGGGCTATAGCCGCCGGGTCCTCACTGGCGAACAAAATATACCGTTCGCCAGTGCTAAATACCTCTGGCGAACAAGCTGCCCCATGTGCCAGTGGTAAGGACGTGACCGGGGCGTCTCCTGCGGGGCTAACTACCGCTGGCGAACAAAGAGGATGTTCGCCAGCGGTAGATCAATCACCACTGGCGAACAAAGTGGATGTTCGCCAGCGGTAGGAAGCCTACCACTGGTGAACAATGTTGTGCCTCGCCAGCTCTAGTTAGCCCCGCCGGACCACACTTACCACTGGCGAACCGAGATTATTGTTTGGTAATATAAGTACCACTGGCCCATGTTAGCTGGTTCGCCATTAATATTGGTCCCGGTTAAAATACTAGCAAGCAAGTCATCCACTACGTAGTCTTGATCGGACGGCTCTTATCATCCTCAAACAAGCACAACATCCGTGTGCTATTCCTATTCTTCATCTGATTGGCTGAGAGAAAGGAACATGGATCGATGTGCTATCCATGTGCATGCGGCATCTGACTTCGCATCTAGCAGCATAGCAGGATGCATGTCATCGATAAATTCAAAAAAAAAGGATGCATGTCATCGATAGCTATCCATATGCTCGAGGTGGCGCGAGGTGCGGGCAGCCACTGCTGGAGCGAGGCACGGGTGGCCGGTGCTAGCAGAGCGGCGGTCGGCGGCCAGTGCGAGGCGCGAGCGGCCGTTGCTGGCAAGAGGTGCGGGCAGCCGGTTCTAAAGAGCGGCGGCTGGCTGCTGGTGCAAGGCGCACACACGAAGCCACCTCGGGGCGCGGCTGGCTGCTGGCGCGAGGAATGTGGGCGAAGCCCCCTCGGGCGCTGCCGCCGTCAGCCCTGTCGGCGGAGGACGGAGCCGGCGGCGGTCGGGGTTGAGGGCAGAGCCCAAGCGGCTGATGACCCCGTGATGCAAAGACGGCGCCCTCCGCGGTGACAGCGGCATGTCAGGCGAGGACGACGGTGGCACGTCAGGCGGCCGTGGCCGGCGGTGGCCTGGCCTGGCTTTTTTTTTTAACCTGAAAAAACTATTACTGGCGAACAACTCTTTTGGTTCGCCAACGGTAAGCTGGCGAACGCTGCGTTCGGCAGCGATAAGCTATTACCACTGGCGGACTGTAGCGCTGGCGAACCCCCTGTTCGCCAGCGGTAGTCAAATTAGGTTCGCCAGCGGTAGCCTTTTTTCTACTAGTGCGTGCTGGGGTGCCTTGCTTGGTCGGGAACACGGCAGTGTCCATGGCGATGGTGAGCAGGGATAGGGCGAGCAGGATTTGGTCGGGGTGGTGGATATTTCTCCGTTAGGGGTTGTCCACGGCAGAGTGGAGGGGCAGAGCAGTTTAATGGCGAGGCCTAGGGAACTGGAGAGCTTGCTCGCATCCACGCCAAGGTGGATGACTGGGTGAGAAGGGAGGGACGGCAGGGGGGTGATGGAGAGGTGAAGCGGATGCTTCTCTGGATGGTGGGGCACGGTGGGGTGTCAAGTGAGCGCCGGACACCCATTGGGGGTGAGAGGGAGGCTGGGTGAGAGAGTGGAGTTAGGAGTGAGCTAGGGTGCTCGGGTGGCCAAGACCCTCCATGATTTGGTCACCCCGGTTAGTAAATGAGAGGGATAGTGGTTGGGCAGGGTGAGGGGAGGTGAGAGAGGTAAAAAGAAACGAGCTCCTACGTTTTTACCACTGGTTTGAATCAGTTTTGGAAAAAGTCGAAATGACGCCCACAAGGTGTTCGACGGAATGTTTACTTGGAGTTTAAAATTGTTTTTAGGTGATCTGAGCGCACATTTAGGTTTATAAAGGTGTGACAAAGATCCTAGATTTTTCTTGGATTTTTGGGTGAAGAAGAAAATATGATTCCTAAGTTTCCAAGATTAAAGAGAGAATGAATTAATATTATCAAATAATAATTATAAATTTGGGGAAATAATTTCAGAGAAAAGGTGACAAGACAGGAGTTGATATTTCCACTCATCTCCTTACTGTAGTTTTTATAGAAGAAGTCATTTTGGTAAAAAGAGTTTATAAGTAGTAGGGAAGATATAGTGAAAAACACTATTTTCTTAAGTTTCATTTTATAAAACTAGGTTTTGTGAGGAATAGGATATGATTTTATTTTGGGTCACATTCCAATATGGATACAGCTTGTATTAATGTGATGTCTTAGTTTGCAGGAGTTGGAATAATTATTCAGTCAAGCAAACATGTAAACAAGAAAACAATTCATCACATGAAATAACAAAAGTTTTTGTTGGTTCCAAATTTTTGACTTCCCCCATAATTAGGGTTTCACTTGATACAAAATATTGGGATGTGACAAACCTTCCCCCCCTTAAAAATATATCTCGTCCTCGAGATTTGCTAGTCTCGGGAACTAAAGAGGTTCGGGAATTCGGCTCTAAGATAGTCTTCACGCTCCCAAGTTGCTTCCTCTTCGGAGTGGTTGCTCCACTGAACCTTGTAGAACTTGATCTTGCGCCTCCGGGTAAGACGAACATCTTCATCAAGAATCTTGGCAGGCCTCTCATGATAAGTCAAGTCATGGTTTAGGTCGATGGAGAGCTAATCGATGTTTTGGAAGACGTTCAGCTTGTTAGGGACTTCAAGACACTTTCGGAGTTGGGAGATATGAAAAACATCGTGCACTGCCGATAATTCCGGGGGTAACTCTAGCTGATAGGCGAGTTCTCCATGACGGGTAATGATCTTGAATGGTCCAATATATCTTGGTGCCAAATTTCCTTTGACACGGAAACGTTGCATCCCTTTGAGTGGTGCCACTCGGAGATAGACAAATTCTCTGACCTTGAAGGCAACGTTGCGGCGCTTGGGGTCGGCGAAGCTCTTCTGACGGGATTGGGCGGTTTTGAGACGTTCGCGGATAAGCTGGACCTGTTCTTCCACTTCACAAAGGGTATCAGGTCCGAATAGTTTGCCTTCTCCGGTTTCGGACTAGTTCAGAGGGGTACGACACTTCCTGCCATAAAGGGCTTCAAAGGGGGCCATTTGCAAGCTAGTTTGGTAGCTGTTTTTGTAGGAGAATTCCGCAAATGGAAGACAATCTTCCCACTTGGAACCATATGATAATACACATGCGCGAAGCATGTCCTCCAATATTTAGTTTACCCGTTCAGTTTGTCCTCCGGTCTGGGGGTGATAGGCGGTGCTAAAAGATAGATTGGTTCACTACCACAGAATAGGCTATCTGTGGCGCATGGTTTTGCAATTCTGTGGCGCATCTGTGGGCTAGCCTGGTGCGCCACAGAATTCTCGCCACAAAAATATTTTCTGTGGCGCACCAGGAATATGCGCCACAGAAATATCAACTTTCTGTGGCGCACCCCTTGTCTATGCGCCACAGAAATAGGTCGCCAGGACCCTATGGAGAGGCTTTCTGTGGCGCACTGCCCTTGGTGCGCCACAGAAAGTGGTGCGCCACAAAAAACAAAAAAGGTGCGCCACAGAAGTGTTAACCAGAAAAACTGTATTTTTTTATTTTGCTGTATAAATACACGTATATACAGTATTTATACAGGTTTATACAGAAAATACAGGTATATTTGACAGGTATATAAACAGACAATGATATTAATCAATATGTCATCACACATATATATTACTTAATTAGTGGCCCGATCGAGATACATATATATATACACATAGTCACAAAAGTGCCGAATGTAAACACAATTAGCTAGTCATGTATATACAACCAAAAGTTTAACATTTCACACTACACATTACAAATCAAGTGTTCGCCGCCTAACTATGATCCGGGAGCATGCATAATCATGGAGTCCTCTACTTTCGCGGCTCCGGCAACGGTAGAAAGCCTTGTTTCGTCCTCCACTCCCTGGTGTCATATTGTGCCTCTAGTCGTTCTTCGATACTCCTCTGAGACAACACTGAAGATAAATTGGGATATATATATATAGGTTAGTGATATAAAATAGAATATAATTTATTCATCTAAGTAGAGAGGCAAGACAATCATATGGCTATCCTATTTGGGTTTCATAGCATAGCATATATATAATAGATAACCCTACACATGCACTTCTATATATAATACCTCTGTGGTGGTGGTAGGCCCCTGATCTGTGAAGGACATCTTCGAGGATGATCGTTGTCAACTGCAGCTGGATGCGATGGAAGTCTGCTCTGTAATCAGCATCGGTGAGAGCATCCTCTGATTTGGTGTATTCTTTGAGACCCGATGGAAACTTCGTTTTCTCGCAATCCCGGACAATTCCTTTAAGGTGATGGAGGGCGTAGTAGGCCTCCTTCACGCTGCCATCCAGTTGCTTGATGCAATGGAATCCGCTCCCATGCTGAAACTTGTGTGTGTTTTCATCCGTGAAAAATTCCGACTTCTTATGGAATGGGCCGCCCTTTTGGGCATAGGCCTCGAGAGCGTCATCCAGAACACCCTTTATTCTGGTGTATCGTCTCGGCGTGGATTTATTCCCCGAGTCCAAATAAGTGGCAATGGACCACCTCGGGGCTACGGAGATGAGTGCGCAGTACTTGTCCCTGCTCAACACAATTGAAACGGAATGTTGGACAAACGATCAGCGATGGAAGAAATGTACAAGAAGGCATAAGATACGACGGTGGCGAGCGGATGTGTACTTACTCGAAAAAGAAAGGCAGAAGAAGGGTGGTCTTCCTCTTGTTGGCCAGCATGACCCTTACGAGGTACTCCTTGGCCGTTTCCCTTGTCTTTGACCCTTCCTCCAGATGGCTGTCGCGCATGTAGTAAGGATCCACTATCGCGACGTATGGGGTCGCATCTCTCCTGATCTTCATCGCCATATCGAGCGCATATAGACGGACCATGTTATAGTCCAGCCGTTGAGTGTGAAAGAGTTTGAAGACGTCCTCGTACGCGATGAAGAACACATCCGCAGGGTCTTCCTGGACGAAGTCCACCAGCTCCTTTGGCACGTGGACCGCGAACGCCGGGTAACTCGGATGCTTTTCTTTAAGAAGCTGCTCCTCCAGATACAAGATACTTTGCTGCAAAGCAACCATGGGTCCTTCTGCGAGGCGGAGCAAGTCCCCAGACAAGATAGGTTCACCAGCTACATGAACTCGGGGGAAGCCATCCGCACGGGGTGGAATCGTGTCTTCAAGACCCCGGATCTTAGGAGCTGGCTGGCTCGCAGAGGTGGAGGTTCCTTTTCTCTTCCTATGCTTCTTGATCTTGTTCTTCTCTGGAGATTGTGGGGGTGCAGTGAACCCCGCTTTAACAGTTTCCATCAGAGTGTTAGGGCTGAAAACGTTACCCGGGGGAGCTTGATGATCGCCGGCATCCGGAGGCGTGAAGGCCAGGCGTTGTGTGCATGAAGTGGGACGAGCAGCTTGACCGCGGTGGTCGCGGAAGGGTTCTTCATCCACATGAGGCATGTACATATCATCCCTGCAGGCGCCAGTGTTGATGTAGTCATCGAGGTTGACATCATTATCCTCATCCTCGTTGCCACCAAGTTCAGGTGCAACGGCTTTGTCCTAAACATAAACGATAGCACATCCGTTAGTCGGGAAAGTCGGAAAGTCGGGGAATTCGGAAAGTCAGAACTAACCGGTGAAGACGTTCCCAACAACTGTTTGTGGCGGTTGGTGGCGGCGACGACCGGTGGTAGCTTCCTGCCGGTGGTGGCTGCGACCGGCGGTAGCTTCCGGCCGGTGGTGGCGGCGACCGGCGGTAGCTTCCGGCCGGTGGGGGCGGCGACCGACGGTTCCTTCTGGGTGGTGGCGACGGCTACTTGTGGTGCCGGTTCCTCCGCAATAGTTTTTTGCGGCCGCCTCGACGGGGGCCGAACGAGCGGGAGCCGAGGCCTCGAGGTGGCGCCGCCGGTGCGACCGACCCCATGAATAACATCCCCAAGACGAATCTGGGTCTTCGGCCATTCCATCATCCACTTTCCGCATTCGCCAAGCTTCATGTGTTTTCTCAGCTCCCGGAGGTTGCGTGGGGGGGTCGATGTCACGGAACTCAGGCAGTACCTCCGTGACATTGACTTTCATCACGGCCTCACTCATTCGAGTGTTGTGTATATCGCGGGTCAGAGGTTGTACTATCTTGGCCAACGCGACTTCCTTCAACTCTCCGCCGGCCCCCACCCTATGCAGGAGTATGCAAGGCGTGTCCTGTGAGTCAACACATGTTGGGCACCATGCATGCATGAGATATGGCAGTCATCAAAGGCATATGTAGTCATAAAAGATGTCGCGGACTAACTAATTAGTTACCTTGTCGATGGCGTTGAGCTCGGCTAATGTCGAGACAAGGGCGCCGGTGCCGGCGGCCGGCCTATCATTGTCCGGGCGCTCTTGCGCATTGTCATTATTCTCCTGCCGGGGGGGCACCGGTGGGGTCACCAGGACCGGCGACACGACAGGGGGCAGCAGGACCGGCGACACGTTATTGCTGGAGGTGCTGCCGTCGAAGCTGGGCAAGTGTATCGGCCCCTGTTGACCTCTCGCTTGCCAAGCAGCTAATCCCTCATACAATCCAGGGGGTAAGAAAGTCCGGAGCCTCTCCTCCAGCTTCTCGGCCACTAGCTTGTCCACCATGCTGGAGTCCACCTTTTCTTTCTGTAGTGTCTCCAGCTTCTTCCTTAGCTCGAGAACCTCGGCATTATCTTTAGCCGGCTTCCTCCTCTCCCTTTTCGTGTCGGTGTCCGTGCTGTAGTACTCGATGAACTTCATCGACGTACCAAAGCCGGTCACACGGCCTGCTGACGTCGGAGGCTTTGACTTGTCCCTCCCCTTGTAAACGTTCATCGCCCGGTTGAAAGTCGTGTCCCACGGGCCGGCTGCCTCCTGGGACGACGGGCCGGCCTCAGCCGCAGCCTTCAACTCAGCCTCCTGCGGACAAAGCAAATAAACGTGAACCCATGTATAGAAATCAATGAAAATGGACTTTGAGATATCCGCGGTAATTAAGTTCCTTACCAGAACTTTCTCGAAATCCAGCACATCTTTGTAGTCGGTAACAAATTCCCCCGTCCCCGGCTTCAGATAGTAGCGGGACCGAACAAAGTTCCTAACTTGCTCGTCCGTGATTTTATGCCAAGGGTTCTCTTTCCCAAGTCTCGCAACCTCGGCATCCTCCTTGTCCCAAACAGGCTTTTTTCCTATGTAACCGCCGCTTCCCAAATGGTGGTTGCCTAAGTTCATTGCCCGCATTTGCTTCCCCCACTCGGTCCATTTTTCAGCCTCCGGAGATGCCAAGGACAACTTCAATGCCTCGAACTCTTCTATGTCGATGTACGGCTCTTTGGCACTGATCTCTTCCCAGCTAAGACCCTTTTCAATCTTCGCCTTCACCCGGCTTCTCCAGCTGGTCAAACAATTGTTCATCTTCGTGATGGCGAAGCTGTCCACCCTTTTGTTTCCATCGTCCGGGAAAATGTATCGTTCGTGGAGCCTCTTGAGGAGTTGTGTGCGCAAAGCCTCATTCTCCGCGCTCCTGAGGTCATACGTGTTGATCGACACGGTTTCCCGGAGGATGCACCCTAGTTGCATTCCGTACCCTTTTGCGACGCCCCATGGCTCCTGGGGTTGGCCACTTTTGGAGACCTTAGTGAACGTGTCGGTGACGGTGCCGACCGCTTGCGGTGTCCGCTCCTTCCTCTGCTTCTTAAGCTTCTTAGCGGTCGTGTTACCACCACCGGCATCCGTGTGGTCGTCACCCCTGACATCCGTGTGGTCGCCGCCATCGGTGGTGGTGGTTGCGTCCCCATCTCCGTCGGTGTCCTCCGCATCCATCATCTCCATCTCTTCTAATTGGAAGTCACCATCGCCGTCACGAGCCAGTTCGGCGGCCTCCGCATCCCCCATATCCGGCCACACGTCCCAGAACGCCTTGTTCTTTTCTCGTGCTTCTTCTAATTCGACGCTCATGTGCTTAGAAGGGCCGGGCGCGTCGGCCGACATGTTTGCACTTCATTAAAAAGAGGCAAAAGTTAGTACAACAAAATATAAGAAAAACATCACTTAATTTAGTACTAAGATACCCCGGCCCATGCCTTAGTCGCAATACCCCATATGTCCCTTTTTTTTAGCAAAGTCATGCCAAAATTCACGAAAAATTTCGGCATGACCTTTGCTAAAAAAGGGACATATGGAGTACCCGAATTTGCCGGAACGGAAGTTAATCGACGTTCCGGCAATCTCAAGGGCCTCACGGGGTACCTGCACAAGCATCTATGAAATAGTATCAACATCTCGACGACACGATGGTCGGAGCACAAACAACAACGACACGATGGTCGTGGACACACATATATTCATCAACACATTTCTCACCACTTGTCGATGAGCTCCTCCGGTGGCGGCGGTGGGCGGCGGGCTGCCTACATGATAAAACAGAATTTAGGTTAAATGTTATTAAGAGTTTAAAACAGATAAAACATAGCAACTTTGCCTACATGATTTAGTCTCCTATAGTGTTTAATTTGGACAAACAAATAATGCTTGTGAATCTATAGGTTTAGCTCTTTCTAATGATATGAAATTTGTAAATTTTGGTGGAGCATATTTCCCACAATTTGCATGCAAAGTGGGCTAATCTAAACTGTTTTCAGACTTAGCAGTTTTTCAGGTTTTTCAGAAAACAGATAAAACATAGCAAATTTGCCTACATGATTTTGTCTCCTATAGTGTTTAATTTGGACAAACAATTGATGCTTATGAATCTATAGGTTTAGCTCTTTCTAATGATATGAAATTTACAAATTTTGGTGGAGCATATTTCCCACAATTTGCATGCAAAGGGGGCTAATCTAAACTGTTTTCAGACTTAGCAGTTTTTCAGGTTTTTCAGAAAACAGATAAAACATAGCATTTTGGCTTATATGATTTAGTCTGTTATAGTTTTTAATTTGGACAAACAATTGATGCCTATTAATCTATAGGTTTAGCTCTTTCTAATGATATGAAATTTACAAATTTTGGTAGAGCATATTTCCCACAATTTGCATGCAAAGGGGGCTAATCTAAACTGTTTTCAGACTTAGCAGTTTTTCAGGTTTTTCAGAAAACAGATAAAACATAGCATTTTGGCTTACATGATTTAGTCTGTTATAGTTTTTAATTTGGACAAACAATTGATGCCTATTAATCTATAGGTTTAGCTCTTTCTAATGATATGAAATTTACAAATTTTGGTAGAGCATATTTCCCACAATTTGCATGCAAAGGGGGCTAATCTAAACTGTTTTCAGACTTAGCATTTTTTTAATGTACATTGCATCAAGCATTGCATCAACCAATTGTATCAAGCATTGCATCAAGCATTGCATCAAGCATTGCATCAAGCATAAACACAAGCAATTGCATCAAGCCATGGCATCAAGCATTGCATCAAGCATTAGGGTCCACGAAGTACCGCTGCAGACGGGGAGTGATATAAAAATACCATACCACTTTTTGAGGAACTTTCTTCCCACGGCTCTTGTATCGTCCTTGGCCGCACACCGGACATGTGGTTCGGTCCTCGTACTCGCCCCGATAAATTGCGCAATCATTGACGCAGGCGTGGTATTTAACGTGCGGTAGGTCAAGAGGGCAAACGACTTTCTTGGCCTCCTCGATACTAGTTGGCAATGTGTTCCCCTCGGGAAGACGCTCGTGGAAGAATTGCATGTTCTTGTTGAAGCTCGCATCGGTCCATTTGTTCTCCGACTTCATCTCCAGAGCATCAAGTGTTACTTGCAAGCGCGTATCCTGTGGCCGACACCCAGGATACAACGGAGTATTCCCGTCTATCTCCATTTGCGCCAGCTTGGCTTTCTCTCTATCGGTGTTCGCGTTCTTCAGGAGGAGTTCTTGAACATGAGAATCCATCAAGGCCGACATTAGCGAGCTCTGCGGCGTGTCAACGTCTTCTCCACCACAATCATGACCATGTATGTCGGCATCTCCGTCGTCACGATCATCTTGCCCGCCCTCGTCTTCAGGCGCAGCATTTGCTGTCGGCGCTTGGTTGAAGCCTTCCATGAAACCGCGCCTGAGCAGGTGTTCCTCCAATTGTCCGAAATCAGGGTCGATCCATCTCACAAGTTTGCAACTTCGACACGGACATCGTATCTGGCGCCCGTTGCACCGTCTCATTTCCGCCTTCGCTTCTTCCTTGTAGTTGTCGATTCGACCCGAGCTCATCTTGATGACCATGGTCGCCTACGCGGTATACATACAGAGTATGTGTTATTAATTAGAATTAAGTAATCGCAACATGCTCACACACATACAAGCTTCTCATGCGGGAAGTCGGAAATGTTCGACGAAAAAATTCGGCATGACTTCCCCTAAAAGTAGGACATATGGGTGGTGCAAAAATTCACCGAAATGGAAATGAATCAACATTTCGGCAAACATCCATGCACCACGCCGGCGCAAGCTACAACATGCAAAGATTCAATCAAACCACACACACAAGTTTCATGCATATACGTGTAAATCGCCCGCCGACAAGTTTCTCATGCCTTCAACAAACATCCATACACCAATACCCACCTTGTAGATCTAGATCCGTTGCCGAGACGTGACCGTGATCGATGAGAGAGAGTGTGTGGTGATGGAGAGAAAATAGTGGACAAAAAGAGAGGAGGAGAATATATATGGAGACTCTCCCAAGCCCTCACCAATTATATATCAAATTGTGGTAGGTTTAATAACAAATAATGGAGAATAGGATGGTCAAAATGGCATGGGAGAGAGAAGGAGCTCGGGTTAGTAAGATGGGAGCTAGGAAGAAGAAGGGGGTCACATGGGGAAAGGTGGTCTACCACCTTTTTGTAGATCTGGGCGTCCACATTCTGTGGCGCACGGGCCCTGATGCGCCACAGAAAGTAGCTATTCTGTGGCGCACCGTGGCTAGTGCGCCACAGAAATTCAACTTTCTGTGGCGCATCCTTATCCATGCGCCACAGAAAGATGAATTTCTGTGGCGCACCGGCCACGGTGCGCCACAGAAAAGGCCGAGATGGACCACGGCCCGCTGATTGAAGGTGGGGCCCACGCATATTCTGTGGCGCATGAAGAGTGGTGCGCCACAGAATTCCCCCTTTCTGTGGCGCATGGTGTGCCGTGCGCCACAGAAAGTTTCTATTCTGTGGCGCATGTGCTAATGATGCGCCACAGAATGTTCAAATTTCTGTGGCGCATCGACAGCCATGCGCCACAGAATTATTTTTTGTGGCGCATGGATTAAGGGTGCGCCACAAACAGGCAACCGTCCTATAATGCTTTTCCTGGTAGTGGTTCCCATGGCTTTGTGAAGCTTCTTCTAGAACGTTGAGGTGAATTGAGGGCCTCGGTCGGACACAATCCGTTTGGGTACTCTGTGTAGGCTTACAATCCTGGAGATGTAAAGATCGGCCAGCTTCCTACCATGAAATGTGGTATGAACCGGAATAAAGTGGGTGACCTTGGTCAAGCGATCCACGATGACCCAGATGGAATCATGGCCTCTGCTGGACCTCGGAAGTCCGGTGATAAAATCCATACCGATTTCCTCCCATTTCCACTCAGGATTTTTCAAGGGTTGAAGTAGTCCGGCGGGTCGTTGGTGCTCGGTCTTGACTTGTTGGCATACGCCACACTTGGCTATGAATGAACCAATTTCTCGCTTCATCCCATGCTACCAAAATTTCTCACGGAGGTCTTGATACATCTTTGTTCCTCTAGGGTGAATGGAGTAGCGGGTATCGTGGGCTTCCTTCAGAATCAAATCCTTAAGTTCCTTGACATCTGGCACACAGAGGCGGCCATTGTACCAAAGAACTCCTTCGGCATCTTCAGAAAATCCAGGTGCCTTCTCTAGAGAGATCTTCTTCTTGATCCCTTCAATACTCTCATGACTTTTCTGGGCTTCTTTGATTTGGTCGATCAAGGTTGGCTTTAGCTCCAGATTTGCTAGGAAACCATGGCTAACAAGCTCGAGTCCGAACTCATCGAACTCCTTGTATAGGGCTGGTTGCTCGGCTTGGATTAAGGCATTCAGGGTGCATGGTTTTCGGCTGAGGGCATCGGCCCCAACGTTAGCTTTTCCAGGATGGTAATGGATTCCAATATGATTGTCCTTGTTTAATTCCATCCACCTTCATTGCTTCATATTCAAATCCCTCTGAGAAAAAGATGTACTTCAAGCTCTTATGGTCTGTATAGATCTCGCAGCAATTACCCATAAGATAATGACGCCACGTCTTCAGAGCAAGGACAACGGCGGCTAGCTCAAGGTCATGGGTTGGGTAGTTCGCTTCATGCGGTCGCAACTATCGGGACAGGTAAGACACAGCTTCCTCTTCTTGGATCAGAACATGACCAAGTCCGAGGCGTGATGCATCGCAATACACCTCGAAGCTCTTAGTGATGTCGTGCATGATTAGGATTGGTGTAGCGCCCCGACCCCGGAATTATACAGAGAGGCTATGTAGTCAACACAACCATCAATGTATAAAACAAAGATCGAGACTTGTGGAACAGAACTGGCACAAAGCATGACTCTACGACACAAAACATTTATATAGCAACTCATATAACGAGAAGAATACAAATATTACAAACAAAAGGATCACAGATCCAACAATTCAACAAGCAGAAGCGGGTAGTGTTGTCTAACAACAAGAAGCAAATATATGGCCTAAGAGGCCTACAATACACATCACCCAAGCCAGCTTGTTCCACGGTCCCAAGCTGCCACCTGGGAACCCCAGACTAGTAGTCGACGTCAACGAAGAAACCACCTAGTCGCTCGGTGTCGTCCTCCTCTGAAATACAAAATCATAGAGGCAGCAAAGAGAGACTGAGTACGATGTACTCGCAAGTTTAGTAGGGCGATATAGGCCCAATGACTGACGGAGGCTCTAAAGCTTTATATGTAGTTCTTTTGCATAAAGCTAAATTTCATAAACCAAAACATAAATGACACAAGGCATACGTCTACTCAGAATATTTTTATAAATGGGGTAAGAGAGTAAACATTTGTCATCTTCGGTTCTCGACGAACCTACTCATAACCATCACCACTCATCTCACACAAAGGCACTCCCTCGACTCACCCTCGAGGAAATGAACCTTTATCACAAGTTTATTATGCAACCTCTAGCTGCCATATCAATTAGGTTAAAAGTTATCTATGGTCTCGTATATCCGTTCCCAAGTCGTCCATAACCGCGGACACGGCTTTTCGAAAAGATTAACCCTGCAGGGGTGTACTATTTGAAGTCGCCAGGTTTCCGCAGGAACCCCAGCTCCTTATCCATTGGTACCGTCCGGCTCACCTAGTTGGCCCTCTTCCGGGGAAGGCCGGCAAGCAGGCGCGGTTAGACCTTTACAATGCATGAGACTATCCAAGAGTCATCTGTGACCACAGGACAAGTTTACCCAGCCTCAGCCCCTGCCCCATCGCCACAACCTAACACCACCATCCTCATCATCCTTTTTCCGCTCACACACACGGCAAATGGAAATAGCAAACTAGAGGACCCTTGGATACGCCCTCACAAATTATTCGGTCAAAGGGGGTTCCATATGCCCCCACCTCCGGAAGCACGCTCAAACTTGGTTCTAGAGACAAGAACTCGCACCTAGGGGCCAGAGTGAGGCAAAACACCATCCCCGATGGCAACTCACCCAAGCCATCTTAGCATTTTAATTTAAGCATCACAATTATCCACCATACCCGAGTCATTCCATCAACATCAATAATTATGGAATTCAACAACGGACAAACTAGTATTTCCACTAGACATTTCTAAGCATGGCTAAGCATAGCTAAGCTTATGAATATAATAAAAAAATTCTATCTTTATCTCGGCCAACACTTCAACCCTAGGTTTCATAGGTAGGGATACATGTGATTGGCTCGGGGAAGAACATGCATTCATAGGATTCTATGTTTACCAAAAGAGACCTTTGAACCGCATGCAATATTATGGTGGATAAAATAATTTGATAAAATCATAGGATGCTATATGCCAAGAAGGTTAGGTTATCTCTTGCCTTGCTGCCGGGTAGCGTAGTATTGCTCGTCGGGGTAGGAGAGGGAACCCTCGACTCCGGAATCTATCGATACCCAAAAGAAAAGGCAAAGAACACATAAATCACACGAACTCAAAATGCAATGCTCAATCACATGATGACATGTCCAATTGATGCAACCATATTATTATATAAATTAAAAGCAAATTTAAATGAGGGGCCAAATAAGTAGTGCAATTATTTGGAACCAACCCCATAATTATCTTAGTGACCACATTCTTCATAAATTATCAAATTATTATGGAAGTGGCTCAAATATGCATGAACATGACATGAATGGATAGGATTTGTCATTGCGATCAAATTGGTACTTTATTTGTAATTTTCGGAGCACCGAGGAATAAATGGCAAATTAAATAAATAATTGAGGTTAATTCATTTAATCAAGTTATGAATGACATCAAATAAAAGTTTGTGATCATGATGTGATAAGTGCATGGGTTGATAGCATTTGACATGTGGATCACTTTGATATTTAATTCATCATTTTTGGATCAATATTTTATAAGTTATGAAATTCTCAAATTCGGTATTAATTGACCCATTTTAGGAATTCTCAAGTAAACAGCAAAATATGGTTTCAAATAAACATTTCAAAAGGTCCATTACTTAGAGTTTGTTTTTCTGATCAAAACGGTATTTGATTTGCTAAAATTGGAGCAATACTCGAAAAGTTATCAATTATTTGAATTTAGCTAAAACTGTTTTTACTGTTACCAGGCCGGCCCGTAAGTCGGCCCAGGCCGGGTGTTAGGCCGGGGCAGCTCCAGAGGCTTCCGGCCTTGGGGCCGGCCCAGTCCGGGCGCTAGGCCGGGCACCCAACGGAAGGAACCGGCCCGTTGGCCGGTCCAGGCCGGTGCCCAGGCCGGGGTGTCCAGTACGGAGACGCGGCGGTGACCGACGGAGGAATCACCGGCGACGACCCTTATTCCGGCGGCGCGCCGTGGTCACAAGCGCATGAAAAGGGTGCGCGTCCTCAGACGGCCACATGTGCGAGTGTTTGCGCACGGTGGGGATTCGTAGGACGGCACGAGCGTGCGCGTCGCGGCACGGCCGTGGCGGCAACCGGCGGCATCCCGCACGGAGGCGAGGCCACAGAGGGGGAGGGGGAGAGGGAAAGTGTCTTGGAGGTGCGCGTGCTCACCAGGAAAGCGTGGTGGGGCTCGGAGGCGGAGGGGGAAACCGGTGGCGACGGCAATCGTGCCCGTCGGCCGCCGGTCTGAGAGGAGGAAGACGACGGCGACGGCGCGAAATAGGGCTCCAGAGCTCGATTCCTGCGGCGAGGAGGCGCAGCTCGGCGAGTCGGAGCGGGTGGCGGCGACGGTTGGCCTCGGGGAGGTCACAAATGGCGGCGGGCGTGACGGCGGCGTCCACGGCGTTCGGGGCGTCCTCGCCGTCCTCCAGCTGCAGGGCTCCCCAGCACGGGCACCTTGCACCAGGAGGGAGAGGGAGACGAGGCGGACCCATGGGACACCTCCGGAGAGCTCATCCCGGAGTAGGACGTCGGCGATTCGAGGGGCAGCGGCGGACAGCCACCTGCCTCTACGGTTAGGGTTCGATTTTTGGCGCCCCGAATGGGAGTGAGGGAGGGGAGAGAGGCAGGCAGGGCACGAGGTGGTCCTCTTCCCACGCGGGAGCAGGCAGCTAGTGGGGGCCGAGCGGCATGGGAGGCACGGCCGTGGCATGGCACCAGTGCCATGGCCACGGTGGCCACTGTGAGAGAGGAGAGAGGGAGGTCTGACCGGAGGGGTCCACTAGTCAGCATTTTGACCTTTTCCATTTTAATTAAAACCAGCAGGCTTTAGGCAACTAGATGAGGCCCTTCAACATCTCCAACAATTCCACAAAAATTCAGGTGGGCTCCCTATGTCATGGGTAAGCTACACAAAAATTTGGGCAGCAAACTAAATTGTTTGGAGCAACCTTTGTTCATAGGGTTTAGTTATAGCCATTTTTGGTAATTTCCAAAATAGAAGTATTTGGAGCACTTAACCAATTCCAAAATTAGTGAAATTATTCATGGAGGCTCATATTATAATAATGAATCACCCCATATTTTTATTCTAAATTTTTGGAAAGTTCAACTTGGTTCCAAAATTAGAAGTGAAATAGCCCAATTTTGGATTCTCAATTTTAATTGCCATTTGGCAACATTTGGGAAAAATAGGAAAAAGTTGTAAGATGCACAATTGGAACTTCCGAAACAATTTGGAAGTTCATTAGTTGTTGCCAAGTTGGTCATTGAAATTGGGTTGGAAAATTGTAAGAGGGGTTTGTTTCATTTGTTTTACTTTCAAGGTGTTGCTTTGTTTTAACATTAGTAAACTTTAAAATATGTATGCCATGATGCAATGCAACACAAAAAGTGAAAATTTGGCCCGTATTTTAGGGTACCAAATCTGGGCTGTTACAATTGGGGCTGAGGTTAATATTTTCTTCAGTTCTTGGAAGCTATCTTCACACTTCTGGGTCCATTCGAACTTCTTGTCCTTTCTCAGCAATTGGGTCATAGGTTTGGCTATGCTTGAAAAGTTTTCGACGAACTTGCGGTAATATCCCACTAACCCGAGGAAACTTCGGATTTCAGTCACACTAGTGGGGGTCTTCCAGTCGACGATGGCTTGGATCTTTTCAGGGTCAATAGAAATTCCCCCTGCGGACAGGACATGTCCGAGGAATCCAACTTCCTTTAGCCAAAACTCGCACTTGCTAAGCTTGGCATACAATTTATGTTCTCTAAGGGTTTCTAGGACTAGGCGTAGGTGTTCGGCATGCTCTTCTTCATACTTGGAGTAGACAAGGATGTCATCGATGAAGACCACACCACAAATTTGTCGAGAAATTTCATGAACACCTTATTCATGAGATTCATGAAGTAGGCGGGGGCATTGGTTAATCCGAAAGACATTATGGTGTACTCAAACAATCCTTAGTGGGTGGTGAAGGCGGTCTTGGGAATATCTTCTTCTCGAACCTTCAACTGATGGTATCCAGTGCGAAGATCGATCTTGGAGAAGACTCGGGCTCCGTTCATTTGATTGAATAGATCCTCAATCTTCGGCAGAGGGTACTTGTTCTTGATGGTCACATCGTTTAGTTTGCGATAATCCACACACAAGCGTGTGGTACCGTCCCTTTTGTCCACAAAGATAATGGGTGATCCCCAGGGTGATGCGCCTGGTCGTATAAGACCCTTGCTGAGCATGTCAGCCAACTGCTTCTTCAACTCGGCCAGTTCTTCGGGATTCATCCGGCAAGGTCTTTGGGATATAGGGGTTGTTCCGGGAATAAGTTCAATCACAAACTTAATGTCCCGGTCCGGTGGCATTCCGCAAAGTTGCGAACAATACGGACTTCGTCTAGACTGGGTCTGGCAATTCCTTCATGGCAACAAGCTTCGGTAGGGTTTAGAGTTGAGACATACTCTACTTCGGCTCCATCCTCTGCGGCGAGGGCGACGGCCCTTCTGGCACAATCTATACGGCCATGGTACTTGGCCAACCAATTCATTCCAAGAATAACATCAATGCCTTGGGTTCCAAGAACGACTAGGTTGGCGGGAAGTTCTTTCCTAGGATCTCGATGGGAGTCTCTTTGCAGGTCATCTTGGCTCTGGTCTGGGACCCAGGTACTTGTACTAACATATCCCTAGACATTTGGGTTACTACTAACCCTCCCTTAGCGACAAACCCTTCCGTAACAAAGGAATGGGTTCTACCGGAATCAAACAGAACCGTTGCAGGTACAGAGTTGACAAGGAACGTACGCAACACAACATCTGGCGCCTCCTGGGCTTCTTCAGCATTGATGTGGTTCAGACGTCCCTTTGTGACAGCAGCATTTCCTCGTGGTGCAGCATTTCTTCCGTTACCGCCACGGCCTTGACCACGGTTTGGTGCTGGTGCATTGGGGCGTGGTGCACGAGCAGGTGCACGAGGTGGTGGAGGTGCAGGCCTGGGGTTTGGCGGATAGTTGCGGGTCCTCTGGCTGCTAGAACCACCTTGTGACATCATCTTACGCTTGCGCTCCTCGAGCATGACCTTGCGCTTTGAATCCAGTTGAATGGCCTTGTCCACTAAAGCTTCCAGATCTTCAAATGTGTGGGTAATGAGGACGCATTGCATCTCGTTTTGGAGTCCATTCAGGAAACGCTCCATCTTTTTAGCTTCAGTGTTGGTGTCATCAGGGGCATACCTCGCTAGGTCCATAAACTCCTCCAGATACTTCACCACATCTTTTCCTCCCTGCTTCAGGTCACGAAACTCATCCCTCTTCCTAAGGATCAGTCCACTAGGGAAGTGAACTTTACGGAACTTGACCATGAACTCCTGCCACGTGAGGGCTTGGCCGGGCTGTAGCATAGCCCTGGTGGCTTCCCACCATGCCCTTGCAGGACCAGTGAGATAGTGGGTCGCAAACAAGACCTTGTCCCCTTCAGCAACCCTGGCGACCTCCAAGTTGTTCTCAATGGTGCGGATCCAGTCTTCGGCTTCAAGAGGCTGGATAGTTTTCTCGAAGGTCGGTGGGGTGGTCTTTTGGAAGTCACTAAGGGTGGACCGACGATCATCTCCGTCGTTGCCGCCCCCATTGTTGTTGTTCCCG
Organism: Puccinellia tenuiflora; assembly: GCA_012064385.1. Taxonomy (NCBI): domain Eukaryota; kingdom Viridiplantae; phylum Streptophyta; class Magnoliopsida; order Poales; family Poaceae; genus Puccinellia; species Puccinellia tenuiflora. The sequence continues at coordinate 972,503 of QRDG01000340.1, forward strand.
TTGTTGTTGTTCTGGGCATTGGCTGCAAGTTGTTGGAGAACGGCAAGATGGGCTTGGCGCTCTTGGCGAGCGGCTTCACGCTCCTCCAGAATGAGCCTAAGGAGTTGGGCCGGGGTAGGCTCAGGTGGTGGTGGTGGGTCATTACGACCATGGCTTCCTCCTCGGGTGTCCACCATCCTGAGGTAAACGGGGTATAAGAGGCAAAACAGAGGGGTTCCGACTAAGCGGGGAAATGGTTGTGTCACAAGGGTTTTGATTAAAAAGTACTTAGGAAACTTTTTTGAAAAGATTTTGGCAAACAAGAACCAAAAATAGGCATAATAAAGCAAAAGCATCTCATCATTGAGTGCAACACATCACAAATTGTGCACATCAATATGGTTTCAGCTGAACCATTACATGGACTCGAATCGCGACAACAGGGTCGACTCAATCCTACGATAACTCGAGAATGACTAAGAGGTCCGACTACTGTTGATGTAGCCCAACCCAACGTAACCACCATATCAAGCATTCCAACATGTGCCAAGTCACCATGGACTTCAAAGGTGAACTCCTTCCTCTTCGAGATCTCATTTCCTACCCTTTGGAGTGGTATGCTACATGAGCACCCATCCCTTTGCATTGCTAGGTTTGACACGATGGATACGAAGCCGATGGGAGGTGCCAAGGATGCCCAAGAGTCAAAGCCATCCAAGGCGTACACGTGGAAGCGAAGGAAGAAGAAGCGGAGACAAGACGAAGATGGAGAAGGGGGCGAAGCCAGAACGGCCGGCCTCCAGCCCGGCCCAGGCCGGCTCCTAGGCCGGCCACCCGCCAGAGCCTGCCGGCCTCCAGGCCGGCCCAGGCCGGCTCCCAGGCCGGCCTCCAGCCCGGCCCAGGCCGGTTTCCAGGCCGGCCTCCTGGCCGGCCCAGGCCGGCCTCCTGGCCGGCCCAGGCCGGCTCCCAGGACGGCCTCCCTACCGACGCCGACGCCGCCGGCCTCCAGGCCGGCCTAGGCCGGCCCCTAGGCCGGACCCCCACCAGCCGCTGGCGGCCTACCAGCCGGCCCAGGGCGGCCCCCAGGCCGGACCCCCCTTTGTTGTACCTAGACTATAAATAGCACTTTCCCCTTTTCCATTTTCAGACGGGCATAGACTAGAGATGTTCCCTTCGGCAAAGGAGTCGAGTGATGATGCCCATCCTATGGCATTCATCTTTGGAGGCGACAAGGCTGAGGAGGCTGAACATGCACTACTAGGAAACTAGCTATAGGTGGAAGGTTATTCTGTGGCGCACCAAAGTGGCCGTGCACCACAGAAAATATTATGTGGCGTATGACGGTAGGTGGTCGTTTCTTCAGAGGGTTCCTGCTCACGTGAGCTATGACCCTGTGAGGGTTCCTTCTCTTTGGATGCGTAGCGCCGCCGTCGACTCAGTACAGGTCGATGAATCAGAAGGTTCATGTTGAAATTAGCTAAGCTTCATGTATTAGCTACTGGATATGTAATAATATGATCGATGAACTATGATTGTGATCAACTTTGTGTAATAATATGATCGATGAACTATGATTGGAAATTGTGTATTTGTACTGGTGTATCAAATATTTCTCTCTATATAATATTGGAATATGAATTTCCTGTAATGTGATATATCTGTATTTTCTATAATATACTAGTTTTTTTTCCTGTAATGATATATCTGTATTTTCTATAATATACCAGTATTTGTACGGCAGCAGAAAAATGAAAATATGTATGATATATTCTGTGGCATACCGTTCATGGTTTCTGTGGCGCATGCATTTCTGTGGCGCACGGGCAACACATGCGCCACAGAAATATTTCTGTGGCGCACCCAGGAAGGTGCGCCACAGAAATATATTTTAGTGGCGAGACTTCTGTGGCGCATCCTTCTATTTCGCGGATGCGCCACAGAAAGGTCTAAAAGGTGCGCCACTACTAGGCTGTTTCCTAGTAGTGATGGGAGCTTCCCTTCAACCAAGGCGGCGAATGGAGTTGAGAATATCGAGCCTATCCCTACGTGCTTGAATGATGAGATGGTACCAATCCCATGTGAGCATGAGAGCCACCTAGCCCACTTGAGTGAGAGTGCAAGTGAGTTGAGTGCCTCCACCATATGCGAGATTGAGTGCTTCCACTTTGAGGGAATGAGTGATACACCACTTGAGTTGAGAGAGGTAGTTGATAGGTCAAGTGAGGCCATTTCAATTTCTAACAACTTACCCTCTACCTCTATTATGTTCTCTCATGTTTTGCTAGGTTCCATGGATGACGATACGCCAAGCCACGACATGACGGAGCCTCAAATGGAGAAAATGTACATGAAGGATGAAGGCGATGCCACCCCATGTCTACATGATGAACAAGTCGGCCACATGGATGCCGCTACCTCTACCACAACACCTACATCTCATGAGCGGGACTACAACGGTATGTATATGGGTGTTGATGATGCCATGATCCCACTAGTGGACATGATGACTTGTGATTGCTTGCATGATGTGGATGTTTCTTTCGATGTCACCTATGATTCTTTCATATTCCCATGTGATACCTTGTTTAAAACCAATGTTGATCATGTGGAATTTCCTATGTGTGATAATCTTGCCACATGCATGCCTTGTTATGAATGTTTCCAATTTTCTCCCATTGTTGCATGCAATATGTTGAACAATTTCTCTTTGATATGTGTTGCATGCAATGATGATGGAATTCTTGATAATGAGTTTGCCCCCATAGCATTCTCAATTTTTGGAGATGGTTCCTTTTGCTATGTTGAGAATTTTCCTTCCTTCACTTTGCATGTTGACCATACACATAATTCACACTTCAATTTTGAATTTGGTGCGTTTGCTGATGTGCAAATGAAGAGACGCATCATGATGGCTGATGTATTCATATACCATGCACATAATTTCTTCATGTGGAATTTCGTGTGTAATGGTCACCACATGATAATGTCAACTTCAATTGAGCATGAGTTGACAAAACGAGCTCTTGAGAGCATCATACTTGTGAGTTTTGGTTTGAACCCAGCTCTAATACCTTCCACATGTTTTGCTTCCAACAAATTGAACAATTTCTCTTTCCTTTGGTTGGTTTGCAAACATGTGAGTGATTTTGGTTACTTTTGTGACATGCATGTTTCCGTGAGCTTTTATCTAGATTATTTATGTGTTGTCACAAACTTGATGAGAAATTTTTCTCCCCTTGTGTTTGTTGGCCACCATAATGATATTTTGAGCATGCTTTGTCACAAATGCTTCCGTTTTTGGCCCATTGATGATGATGTTTTCGACATCCCTCTTTGTGTGTTTTTGCCAAATTCTCCTCTTATTGCAACAAAAATATTGACCAATTTCTCTTTCCGATGCTTTGCTTGCGATAATGCTCATAAGTTTCAAAATGAGATAGCTCCGATAGCACTCTCAAATTTTCTTGGAGATTTTGTGTTTTCACATCTTGAGAATGTTTTGATGAGTTGGTTGCACTTTGACCTTGCATTGGCTATGCTTTCTATATATTTGTGTTGCGCTAATCGTGTTATGAACAAGATTGGACATGTCCTCAATGACGTGCTCCTCTATCATGCACACACATGTTTTGCTTGGTCTTTGATGCATGTAGGTAACAATGGCGACAAGGTGACTTCCATTCCAATGGCAAACAATCTACCCCCTTCACATGGTGATGACGTGCAAGCGTCGAGGACGACGCTTTTCGAAGGAGGGGGAGATGATGTAGCCCAACCCAACGTCACCACCATATCAAGCATTCCAACATGTGCCAAGTCACCATGGACTTCAAAGGTGAACTCCTTCCTCTTCGAGATCTCTTTTCCTACCCTTTGGAGTGGTATGCTACTTGAGCACCCGTCCCTTTGCATTGCTAGATTTGACACGATGGATACGAAGCCGATGGGAGGTGCCAAGGATGCCCAAGAGTCGAAGCCATTGAAGGCGTACACGTGGAAGCGGAGGAAGAAGAAGCGGAGACAAGACTAAGATGGAGAAGGAGGCGAAGCCAGACCGGCCGGCCACCCGCCAGAGTCTGCCGGCCTCCAGGCCGGCTCCCAGGCCGGCCTCCCTGCCGAGGCGCCCGGCCTCCAGCCCGGCCCAGGCCGGTTTCCAGGCCGGCCTCCTGCCTGCTGGCCTCCTGGCCGGCCCAGGCCGGCTCCTAGGCCGGCCTCCCTGCCGACGCCGCCGGCCTCCCGGCCGGCCTAGGCCGGCCCCCAGGCCGGACCCCCACCAGCCGCTGCCGGCCTACCAGCCGGCCCAGGCCGGACCCCCCTTTGTTGTACCTAGACTATAAATAGCACTTTCCCCTTTTCCATTTTTAGACAGGCATAGACTAGAGAAGAACTTGGGCTTGTGCTCATCCCTCCCTTCGTGGATTCAAGGCTCCTCCTTAGATGTATCTATTGGAGTGAATCAAGGCCCCTCTTTGCGCGGAGTCTCTCTCGTGTGTGATTCTACTTCACCGTCTCTCACTCACGAGATTCTACCTCGTGCTCACCGATCTTTTACATAGGGATTCTACCTTGCGATCTCTCCCTTGTGTGATTCTATTGGGCCGGTTGGACCGACCGGTGAGGGCAATGTGTCAATTGTACCGGGTTTGTGTTCTTGTTTTCTTCGTGTTCTTCATGTTCTTGCGTGCGTTCGTCCCCTCGTTCATCAATCCGTGAAGATCGGGCCACCCTAGAGGGCTCAGCCCGCATCATATGGTATCAGAGCTTTAGGTTGCCATGGATTTGACTTGTGTTTCCACCAATTCCCCAAATTTTTCTTTGACTTTGCCAATTTTGAAATTCCACAAAAAATAGCCTCAAATTGCTTTTGGTTCGATCTGAGATTTTAGTGCGTTTTGGCAGGTTTTGATCCGTGGATCCATTGCTATACTTGTTGATCTACCTCCCTTTGCGTTCCCATGGCCAAATTCCGTTGATTTCCCCTCCGATTTGGTGTTTTTCGGGCCGTTTTTCCGCCCAAATCGCACTTTTTCGCGTCACGGGAAAGTAGTGCCGGCCGGCCTCCAGCCCGGCCTAGGCCGGCCCCCAGGCCGACCCCCCTGCAGAAATTTTGTTTTGGCCATAAGTTTTCACTCCGGACTCCGTTTTTGGTGATTTTCGTCTCTAATGAAAGCTACGGACAAGCTCTACATCGCCACGGCGGTTGATCCATCATCTATTGCCACCAAATTTCGTGGGCAAGGAAGGGACATTCCACTCCAACGGGTGAAGAACGTCGACGAAAGGTATAACATCCCCAATTCTTCTCCCACCTTGCGTCACTTGTTAGCCAAGCCATTTGTGCTTATCTTAACTATTGAGACTAGTTCATCTATGATTGCTTGGGCTTTGCACACTTGATACCTCGTAGTGTTCTGAGCAAACTTGTATGCGCTAGTTGATTTAGTTCTTGTTGGCAAGCAAAGTGAGAGGTAAAAAGAGAAAAGGAGAGTAAGCGGCCAAAAGAGAAAGAGGAAAAGAATCAAAAAGAGGAAGAAATAAAAAGAAAGAGCCTCATTTCCTAATCTCTTATAGTAGACGTGCAAGGTCGATGAAAAAAAAATTTAGGTGGTGTCTTTGTGCAAATCTTGTAGCCCACCAATATTTTGCAATCGAGTTGGTTTCTCTTGTACTTGTGCAACTTGAGCTTTAGTCTTCGGTAGGTCCATCGCTAGCTCATTTTTGGTTGCACAAGTCCCACTTATCAAAGCGTGTGTTTGTATGAGCTCCACTCATATCCTTTGAGATCGACTTGTTTTGCTTTGTGGTCATTGTGGTTCTCTACTTGCCTTTACAATATCTTGGTTTCCGGTTGTTCCATTTGCTTTCCACAATCCATACCTATCCACTCAAAGCCGTGTGTGTTTGGAGTTTGCGTTTGGAAATTTGAACACAAGCCTCTTTACTTTGTGCGTTGTTGCCCTTGGTCGTGCACGACGTCCAATACTATCATCAAGGTGAGATTGTGTTCTAGTTTCCTTCCATTTCATATATACACTTGTCTTGTGAGTGATCATGTCTAGTGAGAGCGGAGCATACTATGGAGGCCATGATGATGAAGAGACGATGAGCTACACCGACCACGATGCCACAAGCATAGAAGACATGGGGAACGACTACTACACCAACGATGAACCCCATGACATGATGGAGCACTATACCGACCCCGACTCCAAGAGCATCGACAACATGATGGAGCACTCCTATGACTACAACTCTGACGACTTGATGGAGCACTACATCGACAACGACACCTCAAGCATGGTGGCAAGCTTCAACGACAACGACCTCCCATGCATGAGTGACTACTACGACTATGTCGACGACATGCAAGAGGAGATAGACGATGGTGCTACCGTCCACAAGGTCAACTACCCCAAGCTTGCAAGAGGTGCCACATACGACCCACCAAGCCCAAGACGGAGCAACATGAGGACCACCATGAGGTCATGCTATCAAGCTCCATCACCATCAAGACGGTGCCCCAAGGAGGACATCACCAAAATCGCCAAGGTCGTCACTTCCTCATACATGTGGCGGCCCAAGAAGAATTCCAAGATGGCTCCCAACTACGCCAAGCTTGAAGCCGAGATCGACACACTCGCCAAGCTTCGCCATACTTCTCCAAGCCCAAGATGGAGCCGCAAGTCAAGGTCGCCAAGGCACCCAAAGAATTTTCGACGACACACCTCCCCACAAGAACGTCATCGACGACACATGGAGGAATCAAGACTGTCGCATCATATGGTATCCCCTCCTCGTGCCAACACCAACATGACGCCCAAGCAAAACTCAAGCTCCAAGAAGGACAATCAAGTTCCCACATCTATGGCGCCAAAGCTCAAGTCAAGGTCGCCAAGGCACCCAAAGGACTTTCGACAACACCCCTCCCCACAAGAATGTCATCGATGACACATGGAGGAATCAAGACCATCGCATCATATGGTGTCCCCTCCTCATGCCAACACCAACATGGCGCGCAAGAGAAGATCAAGCTAGAAGGACAAGCAAGCCCCCATTTCCATGGCGCCCAAGCTCAAGTCAAGGTCGACGAAGGATGACCCTCTTCATACGGTGTCTCCTCCTCGCACCAATCCCACAAGAGCGCCCCTTCACCATCATGAAGATCACAAGTGTGTCAAGTGCCAAGATGCCAAACACTATTGGTTGGGGTGCCACAACTTCGAGTGCTTCAACTGCCTAGGCCTTCGGTGCAAGCATGCCACCAACGAGAAGAAAGAGGCTTCTACACATCAAGACGGAGGAAGACAAGGCCCTCCCAGATTGAGCCTACTTCCCCCTCTACACCAAGATTATGACCTCCTATGCCCTATGTGCAATGGCCATGATCACATCATGTGGGATTGTCCCAACAGCCAAGACACGATGGATCAAGATGGTGAGAAGATGGTCGAGCATGGGATTTTCCCTTCGACCAAGGAGGCGAGCATGGAGGAAGCTACCACTATAGACGTCGAGTCAAGTGGAGATGCCAAGCATGGGATGTTCCCTTCGGCAAAGGAGTCGAGTGATGATGCCCATCCTATGGCATTCATCTTTGGAGGCGACAAGGTTGAGGAGGTTGAGCATGGGAGCTTCCCTTCAACCAAGGCGGTGAATGGAGTTGAGAATATCGAGCCTATCCCTACGTGCTTGAATGATGAGATGGTACCAATCCCATGTGAGCATGAGAGCCACCTAGCCCACTTGAGTGAGAGTGCAAGTGAGTTGAGTGCCTCCACCATATGCGAGATTGAGTGCTTCCACTTTGAGGGAATGAGTGATACACCACTTGAGTTGAGAGAGGTAGTTGATAGGTCAAGTGAGGCCATTTCGATTTCTAACAACTTACCCTCTACCTCTAGTGTGTTCTCTCATGTTTTGCTAGATTCCATGGATGACGATACGCCAAGCCACGACATGATGGAGCCTCAAATCGAGAAGATGTACATGGAGGATGAAGGCGATGCCACCCCATGTCTACATGATGAACAAGTCAGCCACATGGATGCCGCTACCTCTACCACAACACCTACATCTCATGAGCGGGACTACAACGGTATGTATATGGGTGTTGATGATGCCATGATCCCACTAGTGGACATGATGACTTGTGATTGCTTGCATGATGTGGATGTTTCTTTCGATGTCACCAATGATTATTTCATATTCCCATGTGATACCTTGTTTAAAAGCAATGTTGATCATGTGGAATTTCCTATGTGTGATAATCTTGCCACATGCATGCCTTGTTATGAATGTTTCCAATTTTCTCCCATTGTTGCATGCAATATGTTGAACAATTTCTCTTTGATATGTGTTGCTTGCAATGATGATGAAATTCTTGATAATGAGTTTGCCCCCATAGCATTCTCAATTTTTGGAGATGGTTCCTTTTGCTATGTTGAGAATTTTCCTTCCTTCACTTTGCATGTTGACCATACGCATAATTCACACTTCAATTTTGAATTTGGTGCGTTTGCTGATGTGCAAATGAAGAGACGCATCATGATGGATGATGTATTCATATACCATGCACATAATTTATTCATGTGGAATTTCATGTGTAATGGTCACCGCATGATAATGTCAACTTCAATTGAGCATGAGTTGACAAAACGAGCTCTTGAGAGCATCATACTTATGAGTTTCGGTTTGAACCCGGCTCTAATACCTTCCGCATGTTTTGCTTCCAACAAATTGAACAATTTCTCTTTCCTTTGGTTGGTTTGCAAACATGTGAGTGATTTTGGTTACCTTTGTGACATGCATGTTTCCGTGAGCTTTTATCTAGATGATTTATGTGTTGCCACAAACTTGATGAGCAATTTTTCTCCCCTTGTGTTTGTTGGCCATCATAATGATATTTTGAGCATGCTTTGTCACAAATGCTTCCGTTTTTGGCCCATTGATGATGATGTTTTCGACATCCCACTTTGTGTATTTTTGCCAAATTCTCCTCTTATTGCAACAAAAATATTGACCAATTTCTCTTTCCGATGCTTTGCTTGCGATAATGCTCATAAGTTTCAAAATGAGATAGCTCCAATAGCACTCTCAAATTTTCTTGGAGATTTTGTGTTTTCACATCTTGAGAATGTTTTGATGAGTTGGTTGCACTTTGACCTTGCATTGGCTATGCTTTCCATATATTTGTGTTGTGCTAATTGTGTTATGAACAAGATTGGACATGTCCTCAATGACGTGCTCCTCTATCATGCACACATGTTTTGCTTGGTATTTGATGCATGTAGGTAACAATGGCGACATGGTGACTTCCATTCCAACGGCAAACAATCTACCCCCTTCACATGGTGATGATGTGCAAGCGTCGAGGACGACAATTTTTGAAGGAGGGGGAGATGATGTAGCCCAACCCAACGTCACCACCATATCAAGCATTCCAACATGTGACAAGTCACCATGGACTTCAAAGGTGAACTCCTTCCTCTTCGAGATCTCATTTCCTACCCTTTGGAGTCGTATGCTACTTGAGCACCCGTCCCTTTGCATTGCTAGGTTTGACACGACGGATACAAAGCCGATGGGAGGTGCCAAGGATGCCCAAGAGTCGAAGCCATCCAAGGCGTAGACGTGGAAGCAGAGGAAGAAGAAGCGGAGACAAGACGAAGATGGAGAAGGAGGCGAAGCCAGACCGGCCGGCCTCTAGCCCGGCCCAGGCCGGCTCCCAGGCCGGCCACCCGCCAGAGCTTGCCGGCCTCCAGGCCAGCCCAGGCCAGCTCCCAGGCCGGCCTCCCTGCCGAGATGCCCGGCCCAGGCCGGTTTCCAGGCCGGCCTCCTGGCCGGCCCAGGCTGGCTCCCAGACCGGCCTCCCTGCCGACGCCACCGGCCTCCAGGCCGGCCTAGGCCGGACCCCCACCAGCCGCTGCCGGCCTACCAGCCGGCCCAGGCCAGCCCCCAGGCCGGACCCCCCTTTGTTGTACCTAGACTATAAATAGCACTTTCCCCTTTTCCATTTTCAGACAGGCATCGACTAGAGAAGAACTTGGGCTTGTGCTCATCCCTCCCTTCGTGGAGAAGATCCCCTCGTGGATTCAAGGCTCCTCCTTAGATGTATCTATTGGAGTGAATCAAGGCCCCTCTTTGCGCGGAGTCTCTCTCGTGTGTGATTCTACTTCACCGTCTCTCACTCACGAGATTCTACCTCGCGCTCACCGATCTTTCACATAGGGATTCTACCTCGCGGTCTCTCCCTTCTGTGATTCTATTGGGCCGGTTGGACCGACCGGTGAGGGCAATGCGTCAATTGTATCGGGTTTGTGTTCTTGTGTTCTTCGTGTTCTTCATGTTCTTGCGTGCGTTCGTCCCCTCGTTCGTCAATCCGTGAAGATCGGGCCACCCTAGAGGGCTCAGCCCGTATCAACTGTGGTGGAACACTCGGCTACCTAGTGTCGGTGTCGGGCTCGAAGACGTGCTCCTCTGGATCCTCCTCCTCGTCCTCGTCAAGAAGAGGGTCTGTCGGCTCCTCCTTCTCATCGACCAAATCCTCCTCCTCGTCGTCCTCCTCGCAGTCCATCTCCTCCAAGTAGTCCTCGTCATCGCCGATGAAGGCACTGCTCTCCTTGCGGCGATCCTCTCCTTCCTCCTCCATCTCGTCGGCTCGGCGCTCAAGATCCTCGATCAGCTCGTCCTGCTCCGCCACACTCTTGCGGAGCTTGGCGATAGTCCTCTTCAGGCGGATTCCTCTGTGGCGGAGGTCGGCCTTCTCCTGCTACAGGTGTGCCACTCGGTCACGGCTCGCCTCGAGCGCGACGCGCTCACAGTGAGACCAGTACCTCACACTGCGCAGGTCCTCCAGGGTGCGGTTAAGTAGGACCTCCATGTCCATGATGTGCTCTCCGAAGGTGGGGTGACGAACGGTGGGGGTGTGACGCCCCTTGGCGTCATGCCTCCCGTAGAACTCGAAAGGGGTGTTCTCCAACTCCTCCTTGTGCTCCTCACAAAGTCGGCCAGCAGCCTCTGCATGGCACGACATAGTCCGTCGTCCTAGTTGGCATCCATCGTGGTGAAGGCCATCATCTTAGAATGGGGGGACTTGATGTTCCCCCGGACAGACGACTCGATGAGCCAGCTCAGGTTACCCATATCGTGAACGTCAACCTGTGCTCCACGGAACTCAGGAGCTCGGCGACCCAGAATGTCGCTCAACTTGTACAAGTCCTTCTCGAACATGAGATTGCCCTTCTCCTTAACTTGCAAAAACTCGGTGAAGTGGAGTGCCATCTACAATTTAGCAAAATTTTAAGTTAGTGAGATGATTAGTGAGCAAAATTTTAGGACATGAACAAAATGCTTAAGTGAGGTAAATAATTTTAAAATAAGGGAGGTTCGGGAGAGTACGTAATTTTTGCAATTACGTATTCCCTTGTTTTTAGAAAATAATTTTCTTACTTCTTACTAACTAACGCCCATGCTAAACTAAGGTCTCCTAAAGTCGAGATGGCTCTGACACCAGCTCTGTGGGGACCCCGGACTAGCTGTCCGAAATACCCAGTTATGCATAACACAACGATCCCATGATCAGTCTGTCGTTGAACATAACTCGAACTGAATACCAAAGTTTACATCTCCATTACAGAACCGAATTCAAAGTCTTCCAATAATTAGGTCGCATGGACCAAGTCTTACATAGGTGCCTTCATGGGCAAAATAAACTTCATTCAGCGGAAAGCAAACAACGTCGTCGGCCTATCATGCGAGATTTTAACCCTACAGGCAGTCGACTTATGATGATCCCTAGTTTGCGTCATCAGCGTCATAGTCCTCCTCATCATATTGCTCCCCGAAATCTGACCAAGTTGATAGCTAGGGACAAAGCCTTATGAGTACATTTGCTGCACTTGCAAGCCACCCCGAGAGGGATGGAAGAAGTATACATGCATATTTACCTTTGCTGGAGGCTCTAGGTCTTACTTTTTTTTAGTAAAACTTTGTTTTTGAAACCGATATCTCTATATCTTCGTTGAAAAAGGTAAGAAAAAGATTTAACTTCCTTCTCAAAAACGAAATAGGTTTTCCCTCAAAACTCTTTGAGTTGACCATAGCCCGTCATGGTCCAGCCTTTCCGACAACCGCATACCGGCCCGTTGGTATGGTTGCACCAAAAAATCTCCATTTTCTTTTAAAATCAAAACTTAACACAAAGGTCAAGTATGGCCAACCTTCCATAACCGAGGACGCGGCTATTCGAATAGTTTTACACTCTGCAGAGGTTGCACACTTTACCACACTATCCGGAAGACTCGCCGTGCGGGCAACATCCTACCATACAAGTTGTATGTCACGATGGGCTCCCGACCATAACCTATCACTTGGTCATTCTAGTATGGAACCCTGCCCTTGTGAACATTCCACCGACACCCAGTCGTGGCCTCCCGTCAGAGCCCTGGGTGTGAGGACTCACAGTTTTGCCTGGCATATATAAAGACACACTCCAATCCCCCACTATGTTGAAGGACCTAGGTCAGGGGTGGTCACCAAACACACCTCTCATGAAACGGAGAATCTCCGCTGTTGAGGCATCCCATACTAAGACAAACAAACTACTCGGCTAAGCCCCGCCCCATATGGGGGTAATGTGGTGGCACAGGGTAAGGTTGGTCAGCGAACACTTGTACGCAACGTGTTTTTCATAAACCCTCCATACTAAGGTCTAGTATCACCATTTTCACAACAAAGTATTTTAGCAACATCTTGGGTAAAACACAATTTTCCCCAAGGATTTTCATAAGCGAGTTTTGAGTAAAACATTGTTTTTCCCAACCTAGAGTTTTATAAAAGCTAAACTAAACTTCTACATAGGGTGTCAAAACATATAGATAGTTTTGGAGACAATCCTTTCAAAAGGGGTTTATAGTGGCACACGCCACTTTAAACATTTTATGCATTTAACATAGATAAAAACATGCATACTAAATTATTAGGACAACAAGGGCATGATCAAAGAGATGGCTTTCCTTGGTCCGCAAAGGTTCCCTGGTCTTGTTCTTCTTGCTCAAAGTATCCCCCTTCCTCGCTAGCTCCGGCATCGCTCTTGTCCAATCGTCGCAAACAAACAAATACAACAATCACCACACCATTCGACAAGGCATCACAAAATTACAAACTAAACACCTACAGTAAGATACTTTCCTACATAAGTCATAACATTTGCATTTCGTATAGTTTGGTTTATACTTATTTTATTTTTATTATTAATAGGCAGAAATTAGCTAGAACACAAGTTATGTCGTGATTAATTTTCTGTTAATCAGAAAAATCTGCCCATTTAGGGGTAGCTAGTACTGGTTAATTGTGAACTAGCAACATTGGATTTGGTCCAATTGAGTTCATATATTTACAGAAATAAATTATCTAGTACAGAAAAGTGATTAGCTCAAGTTTAAAGGTTAAACTATCTTCTGCTTACCAAAAAATTATGACAAGTTAAGAGTAGCTAAAGATTCACATTACAGACATAGCAAAATTGGCTTCAAGTCATTTGGGTACTTAGAGCATCAGAAACAAACAAGTTTAGATATAAAACCTTCTATGGTAATTATTTTACCATCTACTGGTTATTAATCTAATTGACATGGGGCCTGTACCGTTAGACAGAGAATTTCATAAGCTATCAGTGCATCAAAGTTTCATAATTTTTTAACCTACCAAACTCCAGATATTTAAATTCTACGACAGGTCCAGATTTGAATTTTTCAGTTTTATTACTTAAAAGAAAAGGCCCGGGTGAATGTGGTCTAACGGCCCGGCCCACGGGATTTTTCCCGCGCCGGGAAAAGGTGAAAAACATGATGGGAGGGACCCAGTCGTCAGCGGCTATTTAAACCCGAAGGGGTATGCTACCGTTGGATTGGAAATGGACACACAAGATTAGATCTGGCGGAAAGGGGTAAGTACTGTTGGATCCGAATCCAATGGCCTGTGACCGTCCCGCCGGCGATGACCTAAAACGAGCGGCGACCGTGCCCTAGACGGCGGAGGGGAGCACGGACGGCTCACCTAGAAGGCTCTGGAGACGAAGGAGTCGACGGCGATGGGGTGCGGAGGCTCGGGGAAGACGATAGGTGGTCGGGCGCGTGCTGGGGAGGTCCTAGTCGACGGTGGCGAGCTCCTCGTCGATCACAGGCGGGAGAAACTCACCGGCGAACTCCTGACTACCTGAGACGGAAAAAGGGGGCGAGGGTGAGCTGCATTCCGAGAGGAACAAGCAGAGAGAGAGTAGAAGGGCAGCGTGGCCGTGTAGTCGTGGGCGACCTCGGGTGACAGCCGACGTCGCATGGACGGGCTTGAGCTCCTCGGCCAGAGGCGACGGCAGTGATGCTCCCGTCCATCTGGCGGGTGCCGAGTGGGGAGGAGAGTGAGGGGAAGTGAGGGAGAGAGGTGCGAGTTGAGCAGGGGCTCGGGTGCGGCTTAAATAGGCGGGGACGGGCTCACGGTGGACCGGGAGTGGCGAGCTCGGTAGGGCGAGGGAGAGCACGCCATTGGCGGGCTGGGCGGTGCGGCAACGTCCACCGCGTGAGTGGCTAGGGTTTAGAGGGCAAGGCTTGTACGGGAAGGGTCAAAACGAGCTCGGGGAGGTGAGGGTCCAATCCGCATCTAGGGTGTTCGACGGCGGGTACGGAGTGAGTGTGGGGCATGGCCATGGCAACGCGAGGGTGGTGTCGACCACGTCAGCAAGCCGCGTGCGCATGCTGAGCCGTGCGTGCTGGGGTGCCTTGCTTGGTTGGGAACGCGGCAGTGTCCATGGCGATCGTGAGCAGGGATAGGGCGAGCAGGATTTGGTCGGGGTGGTGGATCTTTCTTCATCAGGGGTTGTCCACGGCAGAGCGGAGGGGCATAGCAGTTTAATGGCGAGGCCTAGCAAACTGGCGAGCTCGCTCGCATCCACGCCAAGGTGGATGACCGGGTGAGAAGGGAGGGACGGCAGGGGGGTGATGGAGAGGTGAAGCGGATGCTTCTCTGGATGGTGGGCGCGGTGGGGTTTCAGGTGAGCGCCGGACACCCATTGGGGGTGAGAGGGAGGCTAGGTGAGAGAGTGGAGTTAGGGGTGAGCTAGGGTGCTCGGGTGGCCAAGATCCTCCACGATTTGGTCACCCCGGTTAGTAAATGAGAGGGAGAGTGGTTGGGCAGGGTGAGGGGAGGTGAGAGAGGTAAAAAGAAATGAGCTCCTACGTTTTTACCACTGGTTTGAATCAGTTTTGGAAAAAGTCGAAATGACGCCCACAAGGTGTTCGACAGAATGTTTACTTGGAGTTTAAATTATTTTTAGGTGATCTGAGCCCACATTTAGGTTTTTGAAGGTGTGACAAAGCTCCTAGATTTTTCCTGGATTTTTGGGTGAAGAAGAAAATATGATTTCCTAAGTTTCCAAGATTAAAGAGAGAATGAATTAATATTATCAAATAATAATTACAAATTTGGGGAAATAATTTCAGAGAAAAGGTGACAAGACAGGAGTTGATATTTCCACTCATCTCCTTACTGTAGTTTTTATAGAAGAAGTAATTTTGGTAAAAAGAGTTTATAAGTAGTAGGGAAGATATAGTGATAAACACTATTTTCTTAAGTTTCATTTTATAAAACTAGGTTTTGTGAGAAATAGGATATGATTTTATTTTGGGTCACATTCCAATATGGATACATCTTGTATTAACGTGATGTCCTAGTTTGCAGGAGTTGCAATAATTATTCAGTCAAGCAAACATGTAAACAAGAAAACAATTCATCACATGAAATAACAAAAGTTTTTGTTGGTTCCAAATTTTTGACTTCCCCCATAATTAGGGTTTCACTTGATACAAAATATTGGGATGTGACAACCACGACCCCTCTTAACATTCTCAGCCCGCTTTATCCTTCCAATATGCACCGCCGCTTCTGGAGGCCTACGTTGTATATGTCCAAACCATCTTAGATGGTGTTGGACAAGCTTCTCTTCAATCGGTGCCACGCCAACTCTTTCACGTATATCATCATTCCGGACCCGGTCCTTTCTTGTGTGGCCACATATCCATCTCAACATGCGCATCTCTGCTACACCTAGTTTTTGGATATGTCGCCTCTTGGTTGGCCAACATTCTGCACCATACAACATCGCAGGACGGATCGCCGTCCTATAGAACCTGCCTTTTAGCTTTTCTGGCACTCTCCTATCACAGAGGACGCTAGAAGCTTGGCGCCACTTCATCCAACTAGCCTTGATCCGATGGCTCACATCTTCGTTGATATCACCATCCTTCTGCAACATAGACCCCAAATATCGAAAGGTGTCTTTCTCAGGTACCACCTGCCCATCAAGACTAACCTCTTCCTCCTCCTCCTGCCTAGTAGTACTAAAACTGCACCTCATGTTCTCAGTTTTAGTTCTACTAAGCCTAAAGCCTTTCGATTCCAGAGTGCGCCTCCACAACTCTAACTTCCTACTTACCCCCGCCCGGCTATCATCGACTAGCACCACATCATCCGCAAAGAGCATACACCATGGGATATCTCCTTGCATATCCCCTGTGACCTCATCAATCACCAAAGTAAAACGATAAGGGTTCAAAGTTGAACCTTGGTGTAGTCCTATTTTAATTGGAAAGTCATCGGTGTCGCCATCACTTGTTCGAACGCTTGTCACAACATTATCGTACATATCCTTAATGAGGGTGATGTACTTTGTTGGTACTTTGTGTTTCTCCAAGGCCCACCACATGACATTCCGAGGTATCCTATCATAGGCCTTCTCCAAGTCAATGAAGACCACATGGAGGTCCTTCTTTTGCTCCCTGTATCTCTCCATAAGTTGTCGTACCAGGAAGATGGCTTCCATGGTAGACCTTCCAGGCATGAAACCAAATTGATTTTTGGTCACGCTGGTCAATCTTCTTAAGCGGTGCTCAATGACTCTCTCCCATAGCTTCATTGTATGGCTCATCAGCTTGATTCCGCGGTAATTAGTGCAACTTTGAACATCTCCCTTGTTCTTGAAGATTGGCACTAATGTACTCCTCCATTCTTCAAGCATCTTGTTTGCCCGAAAAATGAGGTTGAAAAGCTTAGTTAGCCATACTATCGCTATGTCTCCGAGGCCTCTCCATACTTCCGTGGGAATACCATCAGGGCCCATCGCCTTGCCTCCTCTCATCCTCTTCAATGCCTCCCTGACCTCAGACTCCCGGATATGTCGGACAAAGCATCTACTGGTATCATCAAAGGAGTCGTCTAGCTAGAAGGTAGAACTATCATTCTCTCCATTGAAGAGGTTGTCGAAGTACTCTCGCCATCTACGCTTGATCTCTTCATCCTTCACAAGAAGTTGATCCGCTCCATCCTTGATGCATTTGACTTGGTTGACATCCCTCGTCTTCCTCTCCCGGATCTTGGCCATCTTATAGATGTCCCTTTCACCTTCCATCGTGCTTAAACGCTGGTAGATGTCCTCATACGCTCGACCCCTTGCCTCGCTCACCACTCGCTTCGCGGCCTTCTTTGCCCCCTTGTACTTCTCCATGTTGGATGCACTCCTGTCTAGATATAGGCATCTGAAATAGTCCTTCTCCTTAATAGCCTTCTGGACCTCAGCGTTCCACCACCAGGTATCCTTAGCATCGCTTCTCCTTCCCCTGGTCACCCCAAACTCCTCTGACGCCACCTTCCGAATGCAACTCGCCATCCTCATCCACATATTGTTTGCATCGCCTCCTTCCTCCCAAGGGCCCTCCCTAATAAGCCTCTCCTTGAAAGTCTGAGCTGCCTCCCCCTTTAGCTTCCACCACTTTGTTCTAGCGACTTTGGCGTGCTTGTCCCGCTGGATACAAATCCGAAAGCGGAAGTCAGCCACCAGTAGTTTATGTTGAGGGACCGCACTCTCTCCACGTATCACCTTACAATCAAGGCAAGCTCGTATGTCTTCCCTTCTGGAGAGGACAAAATCAATCTGGCTAGAGTATTGCCCACTACTAAAAGTCACTAGGTGGGATTCTCTCTTCCTAAAGAAATGCATTAAGCTTAAAAGTCCCATATATTTCTTCAAAGAAATAAATATGATAGAACGGATCTTCAGTACCATCTCCTTTATACTGCTTAGTTCGCAGCATATCAAGCATTATAGGGTTGATTTCATACCCTTCTTCATCAACTCTGGGAGGCACCTTCATGAAAGCATCAATAGGTGGCCCGCCCATATATTTCAGTCTAGCCAACTTAATGTTTGGACTGTGGTCTTCATCCATGGTGCCCAGTGACCTGCGGATAGCTTAGCACACAAAAATAAACAATACTAAAAACAAAACATAAAAGGCGCTTAGCTCCCCGGCAACGGCGCCAGAAAATAGCTTGAATGACTGCAAGTGCACTGGAAACTGTAGCTAGTTTCGAGGTAAGAGTATCGAACCACGGTGGATCTGAGGAAATGATCTCGTGTTAATAGTTTTCGTCGCTTATCTCGATTGTACCTGCAAGTTGTCTTTAAATCTAGTTACGCAAATAGATGTGGAAAATGGTGATGGTGTTGAATTGTGAGATAACTAACTGTAAAATAAAATAAATTAAAATTAAAATGAGAACAAAACGATGAATAGAAAATGCTTGGAATTGCAACCGGGATGAAGGCGTTCTTGGGAAGGTTTTGTTTTTGTATGCGTATGTCTTATGCGTATTTCTTTATAAATTGATTAAGCATGATATATGTTTGACTCTTCTATGTCTTATGAGGGCGAAGCTCTATATATTAGTGTGCCCTGAGCTCCTCTAGGAAACACACTACTCACAAGCACTACTAGCCCAAATCATAAAGGATGCGCCTCACTGGTCTAGTAATTAAGGGTTTCCCCGTGGAAGTGGTATAGGAACTGTGAATCCCCGTTATCCCCACGCTAATGATCAGCAAGTAGTAGAGGTAACATTCTATCACTTCATATCCTAGTGCAACCTCGTGCCTAGCATTAACAAACGGTTCATGACCCATAGGCAAATATTTGATGCGGTTGACTTCACACAAATATCATGAGAATTGTTACGATAAGACAGCCAATAGTAAACATTGCATCTGTATCTCAGTTGATAATATTGCTAGGGTTTCCCCATCTCCCCAAGAACTAATGAAACTACTCATACCTGAAGGAAATGAACATCATAGTAATTGTATTGCAAATGATAGATTGATGTATGAATGAGTACACGTGTGAATCCACAACTACATGTTCTAGAATTACAAAGAGATGGGTGAGAGATTCTATCACGTCGATGAAGATGATGATGGTGGTGACGGAGATCGATGTGGAGGCCTTCACGATGATGTAGACAATGGAGATGGATCCCACTCGCGAATTCCCCCTCCGGACACCTTCCGGAGGCTAGGGTTTGGTGTTGTTTTGTGGCTGGCGGTTGTTCTGCCTCTCCTCTCCCAAATCCGAGAGCACATCATTGAAGTACTTGACGAGGCGGTTCCCATGAGCCCTGGTACAGTGGCTGGTACGGTCGCTCGCCATCGTACCATAGGTTGTTACGGGTGACGATAACGGAACCCGAATTCTTCTGCTCCCGTACCGAGCTTGGTGCTTGGTACGGTGGCTGGTACGGTCACTTGCGACTGTACCGCCAGTCGTTAAAGTCTCTGTTATTGGGTTTGACCTCTTAATTAATTCCTGCTAATTGTGTGTCTTCGGGAACGACTTTAGATGCTTTTGATCACCATATTTGCTCCTTTATTTGGCTTTTCTTGCCTAGTATGAGATCACTCCTTGGTATTTGCATTCCCGACATACACGGACTAGAGATATTGCATTTTTGCACAGTAAAATGACAGAATCCCTACCTCTACATAATAATTCATTAAGTAAAAACACTATATAAAATGGACGCATCGGCTGCCCCCCTAAGATCGCATGCTTGCCATGGCGATAATGTACCCGGGACTGTATGCAGCGATGTACAAAGGTAATAATAAAACCGATTGAAAGTTAACAAAACTAACAACTTGGCTGACATAACTAACAACTTAAGTACTCCCACCAGTCAGTTTTTTTGGGTGCATCAGCCCCCGCAACACAACCAAGGGGCAAGGAGAGTGGCCCAGAGAGATCTTTGTGAGTGATTTTTTGCCAATTAGGTGTCTTCTTTCTCCCTTTAACCCTCTCATTAAAAGCACGAGAAAATAGGCAAGTGGATACAACGGCCGACATTACATAATATTGTCGAACAAGCTTGGGAGCAATTCGTGTGATTCTTTGTGTAAACCTCATTTTGCTTCATGAAGATAAACAAATAGTTCAATTTAAAATTCTTCCACCAACGGGATCGACAAATGTGTAAATGTTGGCGCTGATCTCGTAGACGAGTATACCCACGGCTACCGTTGAGAAAACCATACAACATAAGATGGTACTCATCATCATCAGTAGGGATGACATGTCTACTCATGAAATTGACCACGTACAACCACGGTAAGGCCAACAACCCCTGCATGCAAACCGTACAAAGATCAGACCGATAGCGTTGAACCACACACAAACTATTTATGGAGCACGTGTGTTGAACACAAGAGTATAGATGATCTCCAAACAAAAAGGCTGATAGTGATATACTTCCTGTGTGTGTCACCGGTGCTATCTAGTACGTAAATAGATAAATACGTACCTGGGCAATACAATAGGCGATCATGCCGCCCTTGTCCATCTTGTCGTCCGTCAATCGGCTCATCACCCTCGCCAACCGGCAGTGCCGCCATGACGTGGCCGGGTCCCGTCTCAATGTCGATCAGCAGAGGCGCTTCCAGCTCCTCCCTGAGTGCCTCGCTGCATGCGCAGCCGCGCGACATCAATGATCTGGTGAATGGACAAGCGGGAGAAGATTTTCATTGAACCCTGCTTCTTCTTGTAATGTTCCTAGGGACACTTGCCTGCGAGATTTGATGGCTAGACGTACGGATTAGGGATATTTGCTTCTTGCTTTCCCGCAAAAAAGAAAAAATATGCACGATCCCAAAGCATCGTCGTTAAGGACTAGGGATATTTGCCTCTTTCTTTTTCTTGTTGTTGTTGTTAGTTGTTGAGACAAACGTGGCTCTTTTAAGAGAGATAGGGTCGTCCTATTGTTTTTATTGTTGAGATGAGAGGTGGAGTGTCTTTTTTTGAAACGAAGGCAAAAGCTTTGCCTTTTCCATTGATTAACAAGAAGGTGTCCGGTTTGCCATATATGAATGTTTCAATGTGGATCTGGAAGTCTAGTTGTATTCTGAGGACAAAGTTTTTTGCATGGCTGCTGCTTAATGATAGACTGAATACCAGAGATTTGTTGAAAAGGAGGAACTGGCAGGTGACAGATGACTATGATTGTGTGCTTTGCCCTGCTAGAGCTTATGAGGATAGAATGCATCTGTTTTTTCAGTGCAATTTCAGCCAGAGAATATGGAATTACCTGCAGATTGAGTGGTCTCAAGGGCAGGACCTGCAATCTGTGGTTGCTCAGGTAAGAGCCTCTTTCAAACAACCTTTCTTTATGGAAGTGGTTATTCTGACATGCTGGAACATTTGGAAACAGAGAAATGGCAAAATTTTTGAGAATGAGAGGCCTAGTTTTGCTGGTTGGAAGAGAAATTTTACCCATGATATCACTATGCTTGAGCATAGGATTAAATAGAGACATGTACAGTCACTTAGAGCCTGGATAGGCAGCTTGTTGTGATTTTCTGTAATTTGAGGTAGGTAGTAGTTTTGTACATATGTTTTTAACTTTTGTAAATATGCAATAAAGCTGCTGTGGGGCTTTTGCCTCACAGTCTTTTACTTTCAAAAAAAAAAAACGGACGAAAACCATACAACAAATCTAACGTCACGGGGGCAAAGCCCACACAACCCCGAGAACAGCTCGAAAACACCAACTCGTCAAGACAGAAGGCCAAACACCACCACCAGAAAGAAGACGCCGTGACTACAAAGGGAGGAGTGTCATTCCTCTTGTAATTTGTTGCATGTGTGACACCAGGCATTCACCACGATATTCACCACAGATCCAACTTTTACAGTAAAGATACTCCCTCCGTTCCTTAATGTAAAGCATATAGTTTTTTGTGGAAAATTCTAAAATATATGGTGTATTGCGATCTATGGACAATTTTGCGCATCCAAAAATAAGTTTTAATCTATAACGGAGAGATTTAAAGGATTGTTTTCAGTTTGTGACTGTTAGGGACCCCCTCTATCCCAATTTTTTCTATGGGAAAATGAGTCCACCTATATAAAATTCCCACGTCTTAATATTTGTGCAAAAAAATATACGCCTTATATTCAGGAATGGAGGGAGTATATTTTACCGAAAACTGTCAAATTTCTCGGGAACCATTCCTTGGTTAGTTGGTTAAACTCCGTGTAGCCTTGGTCATTTTTTGCGCTCCCTGGCCCCGTGCTCTAGGGACATGGCTACACGAAAACAGCCTCTGGACCATGTTATGTAAGTTGTTTGGTATGTTGCATAGGTCTTGCCTATATGGGTTGGGTTACTACGCCCACTTTGTTTGGATGCCTTTCTTTCTTTTGCGCTCGACTGAAGAAAACACACCATGTTTGGTAGCCTGCATGAGGCCCGGTGTGGTTATCTTAGTTCAGATATGGTGAGCTTACAATCTTTGAATTACATTCGATCATACACAATAACTAGAAAAATAGGAGTTTCATAATCACCACAATCATGATGATGATTATGGAGTCTTTGCGCACTAGTGTCCAAGGTTAATCCAAAGACAATGAGTGTTGAAGGTCCCTGCGGAGTTTGTTGTTGTGTGTCATGTTCTTCTTCCTCCCTCTATTGTTGTTCTACCTTTGCTAGTTTGTTTCTATTTGTCCCGGTTTCCTCTGAATAAAACCGGTTTCCTCTGAATAAAATGGAGCCGCGCTTGCTGCCTTATGCTAGGTGCCAGCACGCGCGGGGGAAAATGGCTACGACGCACTTAGAGATGGTCCAACTGTTGCTGGTGGACTCATTTCTCCCGTTTCTTTCTCTCTCTTCTATCCTCTATCCTTTTGAGAGTCGCTTCCGTCTCCGTTCCGGGTCGGCCTGAGGCCTCCCCCGCCGGCGTTGCTGGTAGGAGATGGCTGAGGACAGGCACCGGCGTAGATAGGTTGTTGAGTAGATGTAGGTCTTGTCCCCTGGTGGCGTTTTGGAGTAGAGTGCTAGATCTCATCGGCCGGATCTGGTGCGTTCTTGGCCTGGTGTTCATCGCTGTGCAGTTTTGGTGGCAGGAACTGGTGCATGCGGTGGAGCTGAGGCGAGAGATCTCCGCAAATAAGGCCGTCTTCCCTGTTTCTTTCTGCTTGTTTGTCCTGCAGTATGGGCGCGTTGCGGGGCAGAAGTGGTTCTGCATCTCAGCCATGCTTCCATGGAGGAAGATGGATTGGGAGGGTGCTGCTGCAAGTTTTTCAAATAAGCGCCTTCATCTTGGCCACCTTGTTGCGGACTTGGAGATGTTGTTGCCTCTTCCTCTGGCCGGCCGTGGCGGCGAGGGGTGGAAGAGGTGCTGCTGTGCTTCCACATCTACGATGAGGTGGTGGTTGACCCTCCTGCTGCTTCCCCGAGCGAATCTCGCGACGGACAAGTTCGCCGTCGCCATCTTCGACCGATATGGCGGTCCAAAATCTACCTCCATGATGGAGGCCCTCCTTCCTCTGCTCTGGAGCTCGACGACTTGCTGCTGCCAAGTGGTGCGTCCCCGGCGGTGGCGAGCTGGCCAGTGGCAAAGGATCTTCGCCGGATTTGAGCCCCCGAGCACCCTGCTCTTCGATCTCGGTGTGGTTTGCACCTTGAGGTCGCCGGCGATCTGTGGCAGAGATGCCCAAGGACTTGATTGCTTTCTAATTTTTAGTTCTAGGGTGTTTTCTGTAATTGATAAGGCCTTATCTCAAATTCTAGGTTTTTAGAGCAAGTGATGCAAAAGGGCCTTTATGTAATTTGTACCTACCACGTGTGACGTCTTAATGCAGCTTCTTTTCTTGTTCAAAAAAAAAAAAAACTGTTGCTGGTAGGCAATAGTCAGATTGGACGGATGACTCTAAAATACCTTCTGATTGCTACACCTGTCACGGAGGCTGTTGTGGTTTCATCGTATTTTTCGGCTGATGTGCTGCAACTAGTATCAACACAGTTTCATTTCATTTAAAGTCACGAGCGAGCATTACTGCATTAGAGCTGAATACACAAGGCTGAATGCGATAATCGGATAAATAAGGTTCTCGCGGATTAATTCGTCCAAGCTGTATCAGCGCTCTTCTTGATAAATTGTTCCGCTATGTAGCACACATAGATCTATATTGCACAGGTAATATGTTGACCACATTTCTAGATTTTTTTCGATAAAGTGAGTTTTATTACTTAAAAAGATTTAAGCACTACACCCGGCCTCTGCATAACTAAGATGCACACAGCCACCACAATTCGACAAGGACCAACAAAACGAAAAACAGGCGAGTTACATATCATAATGAGAAATTGTAGAAACGCCTAAGACTAAGGAGGTCCAATCCGCAGATTATGCTGCCACCCATGTTGGGAATAGAAATCCCGCACCGAAGCCTCCAACCGGGAAGACACCTCCAAAAATAGGTCCCGATGCCCCGCACGCTGAAGAGGGGATCATGAATAGAGTGTAGCTGTGCACCGGTAAATAACCTGCATGAAAAAAGCATTTTTATCATTAAAAACGTTGTCATTTCTACATAGGTAAAGCGACCAAATAACGACAATCGCCCCCACCCGAATAAGAAGTTTAAACCTATGATCAACCCCATTGAGCCAATTGCCGAAAATATTCGCAACGCTCTGTGGGGGATATAAGTTCGAACCAATCTGGATGCTTTACCATATAGATCTCGCAAATTTGCATTGAAAAAAAAGGTGCTTTATAGTCTCATCATGATGACAAAAGACATATTTTTTGCTTCCTTGCCAATTCCGCTTTGCAAGGTTATCCTTAGTAAGAATTAGTCCACGACGTAGATACCACGCAAACACCTTTTTTTAAGTGGGATCTTCATCTTCCAAATTTTCTTATTATTATCAACTGGGATATCAGGATGGATTAAAGCTTTCTACATAGAATCAACGGAGAATGAACCATTTCAATTTAAATTCCATTGAAATTCATCGGGTCCATATGTTAGATGAACAGAAGCTAACCGCTGAATCAAAGCATTCCAAGATGCTTGTCTCATACCCAAAAGATTTCTTCTAAACGCCACATCTGGTGGGAACGTTTCCATCACCTTATCGAGAGTATCGCTTTTGTGGCGTACAAGAATTTCTTCGTAGCCATGAGGCCCGCCCAAAAGTGTGAGTCATCCGGTTTCCAAGAAACCTGAGACAGCGCTTTTGGTCCAACTGTTGGGAATATGCCCTAGAGGCAATAATAAAATGGTTTATTAGCATATTTATGTTTATGATAATAGTTTATTATCCATGCTATAATTGTATTAACCGGAAACATAATACATGTGTGGAATATAAACAACCAGTTGTCCCTAGTAAGCCTCTACTGGACTAGTTCGTTAGTCAAGAGATGGTTAGAGTTTCCTAACCATGGACTTGTTATAGTCACTTGATAACGGAGTCATATCATTAGGAGTAATGATGTGATGGACAAGACCCAATAATTAAGAGTTGCAATTGATCGTGTCACACAGTTTCATTGCCAACGCTTTAGTATATGCCAAGTATAGTTTCCTTAGACCATGAGATTATGTCACTCCCGTTTACTAGAGGAATGCTTTGTGGACATCAAACGTCACTTCGTAACTGGGTGATTATAAAGGTGGCTTTCAGGTATCTCCGATGGTATTTGTTGGGTGACATGAATCAAGAGTGGGATTTGTCCTTCCTTGTGACGGAAAAGATATCTCTAGGCCCTCTCGGTAATATAGCACCGGAAAGGTTGCAACCATGTGATTAAGTGGTAATCACGGTGATCCTATATTATGGACGAGTAAAGAGAACTTTCCAGGTAACGAGATGAAACTAGATATGGAGATATCGATGATCGAATCTCGGGCAAGTTGAATATCGGTGAGACAAAGGGAATCGTATACGAGATTAAGAATCTCCGGCATCGTGGTTCAATCGATAAAGGAACTTCGTTGAATATGTAGGATTCAATATGAGCATCCCGGTCCCGCTATTGATTATTGATCGGATCATATCTGCATATTCTCGAACCCGTAGGGTCACACACTTAACGCTCCGATGTAGCTAGGGTTAGCGATGAGATAATTGATGGTATGAACGAATGGTGATTCGGAGTCTCGGATGGGATCCTAGACATCACGAGGAGATCCGGAAGAGTCCGGAGAATAAGATTCATATAAGGAAAGTGGTTTCCGGAGGTATCGAAAAGGTTCGGGAATTTATCGGTAAAGTACTGGAATATCCTAGAAGGTTCTAGAGGGGTGTATAAGTGGAGCCCATAGGAGTATGGGGCCCACATGGAATAATGGGGTGGTGGACTGACCTCAAGGGCCAGCCACACCACCTAGGCACCTAGGCCCATGCGGGCTAGGGTAAGGCCCAAAGGGGGGCGGCCAACCCTAACCCTAGGGGGCTGGCTTGGGGGCTAAGCCACCCTTGCCGCCGGCCCTAGGGAGGCATGGGGCGCAGCCCCCCTGGCCGCCCATATAAGGAGGGGCTGGGGGAGGGTTGCCGCACCCCTTGGTTGTAGGGTCGCAGCATAGAAAACAAAAAATTTCCTACGCAAAGATAGCGGAATAAACCCAACATCTAGATCCGATCTACGAGAGGTTGGTAGCAAGAAGGAGATCGAATATCACCCTCGAAGAAAACCGTGAGTGTTTTGTCGAGCCAGGGGTTGGCTAGTCGATCCCCGCAACTAGACTTGTCTAGTCGCGAGGAGATGTATTATCCAAGCGCCGCACGAGCAACGCCTCCGAGAGATCCACACGTACAGCTCGATGAAGACTCCACGTTCTTGATCCCACAAGAGGTGGTGGAGAGGTTCGCGAGATCAGCAGCACGATGACGGTGGCGTGGTGTGTATGGTGGAAATCCGACAGGGCTTCGCCAAGCGGCTATCGGGAGAGAGGAGGAGGAGGGAGGCGGCGGCTAGGGTTGGGGGGTGGTGCGGCTAGGGCACCTATGGGGTGGTCCTTGGGTGCCGCACCCCCTCCCCTACCCCTCCTTATATAGGGGGCCAAGGGGGGGCTGCGCCCCACCCCATCTAGGGCCGGCGGCAAGGGGGGAGGCTTGCACCCCAAGCAACCCCTAGGGTTTAGGCCCCCCCCCCTTCTAGAAGCTTGGCCCGAGTGGGCCATTGAGGGTGTGGTGCGGCTGGCCCAATAGGCCAGCCCACTACCCCTTCATACCTTGTGGGCCCCATACTCCTATGGGCCCCACTTCTAGATCCCTCTAGAACCTTCTAGAACTTTCCGGTACTATACCGATAAATTCCCGAACCTTTCTAAACCTCCGGAAACAACTTTCCTTATATGAATCTTATTCTCCGGACCACTCCGGAACTCCTCGTGACGTCCGGGATCCCATCCGGGACTCCGAATCAATATTCGTTCTCACCATCATTTATCTCGAACCTTAACTACATCGAACGTTAAGTGTGTGACTCTGCGGGTTCGTGAATATGTCATATTAATAGCGGGACCGGGATGCCCATATTAATTCCTACATATTCGACGAAGTACTTTACTAGTTGAACCACAATGTCCGGGATTCAATTAATCCATATACGATTCCTTTTGTTTCACGATATATTACTTGTCCGAGATTCAATCCACCGATATCTCCATATCTGATTAATCTCGTTACCGACAAGTTCTCTTTACTCGTTTCCATAGAATAGGATCCCTTATGACTAGCCACTTAGTCATATGCTTGCAAGCATTTGGATGCTATACTACCGAGAGGGCCCAGAGATATCTATCCAACTGTTGGACGAACAAATCCCAGTCTTGAAACATGCCACCCAACAACCTATCATCGGAGAACCTGAAAGCCACCTTTATAATCACCCAGTTACGAAGTGACGTTTGATGTCCACAAAGCTCTCCTCCGATAAGCGGGAGTGACATAATCTCATGGTCTAAGGAAACTATATTTTACATCTATTTAATTTGAGTCTTGTCCATTATATCATCTCCCATGATACAAACTTCGTTTATTAAGTGATTCATAAATCCATGGTTAGGAAACATCTAACCATCACTTAATCAAACGAACTAGTCACAAGAGGAAAGACTAGGGACTCATTACCGTTTATATTCCACACATGTATTTGTTTCCGGTTAATACAATTCTAGCATGGAATTAAACATATCATGAACGGAGAAATATGATAAACAACAATCATTATTATTGCCTCTTGGGCATATCCCCAACAGTCTCCCACTTGCACTAGAGTCAATAATCTAGTTTACATTTGTAGCAATCTAACACCCATGGCCTCTCGGTGTTGATCATGTTTTGCTCGTGGAAGAGGTTTAGTCAACGGGTCTGCCACATTCAGATCCGTATGCACCTTGCAAATTTCTATGTCACCATCCTTGACATTCTCACGCAAATTGTGATAGCGGCGCTTAATATGCTTGGTATTCTTGTGTGAAGTCGGGTCCTTGGCAAGAGCTATTGCACCTGTATTATCACAGTACAGGGCCAGAGGTCTTGACGCACTTGGAACCACGCTCAGCTCTGAGAGGAACTCCTTCATCCAGACTACTTCACTTGCTGCCGACGAGGCCGCAACATACTCCGCTTCTGTTGAAGATTTTGCCACCACGCTCTGCTTGGAACTCCTCCAACTCACAGCGCCACCATTCAGAATAAACACGTATCCGGACTGAGACTTAGAATCATCCGGATCTGTGTCCCAACTAGCATCGACGTAACTCCTTACGACAAGCTCTTGGTCACCTCCATATACGAGAAACATTTCCTTAGTTCTATTTAGATACTTAAGGATATTTTTGACAGCTGACCAGTGTTCCACTCCTGGATCACTTTGGTACCTGCTAGTCAAACTTACAGCATGGCACACATCTGGTCTAGTACATAGCATGGCATACATGATAGAGCCTATCGCAGAGGCATAAGGAACTTTGTTCATTATCTCTCTATCTTCTGCCGTAACAGGACTCTGAGTCTTACTCAGAACCTTTCCTTGCAACATTGGTAAGAACCCCTTCTTTGAATTTTCCATTCTGAACTTCTTCAGAACCTTGTCAAGGTATGTACTTTGTGAATGCCCTATTAGGCGCTTTGACCTATCTCTATAGATCTTTATGCCTAAAATGTGCGCCGCTTCACCAAGGTCTTTCATTGAAAAACTCTTATTCAAATAAGACTTTACACTTTCAAGTAGTGTAACATCATTTCCAATCAATAATATGTCATCCACATATAGTATTAGAAATGCAACTGAATTCCCACTCACTTTCTTGTAAATACAGGCTTCTCCATAAGTTTGGACAAATCCAAACCCTTTGATCACTTCATCAAACCGGAGATTCCAACTCCGCGATGCTTGCTTCAGTCCATAGATGGATCTCTGAAGTTTGCATACCTTGTTAGCATCCTTTGGATCAACAAAACCTGCGGGCTGCACCATGTACAACTCTTCCTTAATGTGACCATTAAGGAACGCGGTTTTCACATCCATTTGCCAAATTTCATAATCATAAAAGGCGGCAATTGCTAACATAATCCGAACAGATTTCAGCATCGCTACGGGTGAGAATGTCTTATCGTAGTCAACTCCTTGAATTTGTCGGAAACCCTTTGTGACAAGTCGAGCTTTATACACGGTGACGTTTCCGTCAGCGTCTGTCTTTCTCTTGAATATCCATTTGTTCTCAACGGCCTTACGGTCGTTTGGTAAGTCCACCAAAGTCCATACATGGTTTTCATACATGGATTCCATTTCGGATTTCATGGCTCCTAGCCATTTATCGGAGTCTGGGCTCATCATTGCTTCCTCATAATTTGCAGGTTCATCATTGTCTAACAACATGACATTCATGACGGGGTCGTACCGATCAGGAGCGGTACGTTCCCTCATTGATCTGCGAGGTTCAATAGCAGCCTTGACTGGAACAACATGATCAACATCATTTGCTCCTTCTTCAGGTGGCGATTGCTGTTCTGGAACAACTTCCAGTTCTGCGCTACTCGGCATCTCAAGAACAGGTTCAATAACCTCGTCAAGCTCTATTTTCCTTCCACTCACTTCTTTCGAGAGAAACTCCTTCTCTAGAAAGGAACCATTCTTGGCAACGAAAATCTTGCCTTCAGTTCTGTGGTAGAAGGTATACCCAATAGTTTCCTTAGGGTATCCAATGAAGACGCATTTTTCCGATTTGGGTTCAAGCTTATCAGGTTGAAGCTTTTTCACATAAGCATCGCAACCCCAAACTTTGAGAAACGATAACTTTGGCTTCTTGCCAAACCATAACTCATATGGAGTCGTCTCAACGGATTTTGATGGAGCCCTATTTAAAGTGAATGCGGTTGTCTCTAATGCATAGCTCCAAAAAGATAGTGGCAGATCTGTGTGAGACATCATAGATCGCACCATATCCAATAAGGTTCGATTACGACGTTCAGACACACCATTACGCTGTGGTGTTCCGGGTGGCGTTAGTTGTGAAACAATTCCACACGTCTTTAAATGCATGCCAAACTCGTAACTCAGATATTCGCCTCCACGATCAGATCGAAGAAACTTTATTTTCTTGTTACGATGGTTCTCAACTTCACTCTGAAATTCTTTGAACTTTTTGAACGTTTCAGACTTATGTTTCATTAAGTAAATATACCCATATCTACTCAAATCATCGGTGAAGGTCAAGAAGTAACGATATCCACCGCGCGCTGCAACACTCATCGGACCACACACATCGGTATGTATGATTTCCAACAAGTCTGTTGCCCTCTCCATCGTGCCGGAGAAGGGTGTTCGAGTCATCTTACCCATAAGGCATGGTTCGCAAGTTTCAAATGATTCAAAATCAAGTGAATCCAAAAGTCCATCAGAATGGAGTTTCTTCATGCGCTTTACACCAATGTGACCCAAACGGCAGTGCCACAAATATGTGGTATTATCATCATTCACTTTGCATCTTTTGGCATCAATGTTATGAACATGTGTATCACTACCATCGAGATCCAATAGAAATAAACCATTCCTCTCAGGTGCATGACCATAAAAGGTATTATCCATATAAATCGAAATACCAAAGTTTTCAGACTTAAATGAATAATCGTCTCGCAATAAACAAGATCCAGATACAATGTTCATGCTTAACGCAGGCACATAATAACAATTATTAAGGTTTAAAACTAATCCCGAAGGTAAATGCAGAGGGAGTGTGCCGACAGCGATGACTTCAACTTTTGATCCATTTCCAACTCGCATCGTCACCTCGTCCCTTGCCAAGCGTCGACTATTCCGCAGCTCCTGTTTCGAGTTACATATATTAGCAACCGAACCAGTATCAAATACCCAGGTGCTACTACGATCACTTGTTAAATACACATCAATAACTTGTATATCATATATACCTTGTTTGACGGTGCCAGCCTTCTTGTCTGCCAGATACTTGGGGCAGTTCCGCTTCCAGTGTCCGGTTCCCTTGCAGTTGAAGCACTCAGTATCAGACTTAGGGCCTTTCCTTGACTTCCTCGCAGGCCCGGCAGCTCGCTTGCCGTCCTTCTTGAAGTTGTCTCTTTTGCCCTTTTTCTTGAAACTGGTGGTCTTGTTGACCATCAACACTTGATGCTCCTTCTTGATTTCCACTTCCGCGGTCTTTAACATCGCGAAAAGCTCAGGAAGAGTTTTCTCCATCCCTTGCATGTTATAGTTCATCACAAAGCTTTTGTAGCTAGGTGGAAGTGACTGGAGAACACGGTCAATCCCCAACTCATTGGGAATCACAACACCCAGCTGCGCCAGACGATCACCGTACCCAGACATCTTGAGCACGTGTTCACTGACGGAGCTGTTCTCTTCCATCATACAGCTAAAGAACTTAGAAGAGGCTTCATACCTCTCCACCTTGGCTTGAGTCTGAAACATAGCTTTCAGATCAACGATCATCTGATGAACGCCATGGTGCTCAAAACGCTTTTGAAGCTTGGGTCCTAAGCCGTACAACAGACCGCACTTAACTATCTCGTGGTCCTCAGAACGGGCTGCCCAGACATTCCTAACGTCTTCAGCCGCTCCCTCTGCTGGAGCCTCACGTAGCGGTGCATCTAGGACATACAGTTTCTTGGCAGCTTTGAGGATAATTTTCAGATTCATAAACCAATCTGAGAAATTGCTTCCATCGTCTTTCAACTTGTCTTTCTCTAGGAACGCGTTAAAGTTCATGGTGATGTTGGGAAGGGCCATCGATCTACAACATTATTTGCAAGGTGTTTAGACTATGTTCATGATATTTTGTTCGAAAGATAATCTAATTATAAAACGAACTCCCACTAAACTCAACATCTCTCTGGTTGTTTAGTGACACACGATCCAAAATCCACTACACCACAACCGATCATCACGTGAAGTGGCGCAGCTTCAAAAGGTGAACATCTCCATGTTGATCATATCATTCATATGACTCGTGTTTAGCCTTTCGGCTCTTGTGTTCCGAGGCCATGTCTGTACATGCTAGGCTCGTCAATGAAACCGTAGTATTTCTGCATGTGCAAACTGGCTTGCACCCGTTGTATGTGAACGTAGAATCTATCACACCCGATCATCACGTGGTGCTTCAAAACGACGAACTTTGGCAACGGCGCATACTAGGGGAGAACACTTCTTGATATTAACGTGAGAGATCACCTTATCATGCTACCGTCGAGATCGAATCTAAGCATAAACCATAAGGTGCATAAAAAGGATTAACATCACATGCAATTCAATATTGTGACATGGTATAGCCTTTTCCTGTGCCTTTTATCTCCATCTCCAAAGCACCGGCATGATCTCCATCATCACCAGCTCAAACGCCATCACCATGGTTGTCTCCACCAACTATTGCAACTACTACTATTAGCTACTCTTAGCAAATAAAGTAAAGCAATTACATGGTGTTTAAAGTGACACGCAGGTCATACAATAAATAAAAGACAACCATAAGGCTCCCGCCGGTTGCCGTACTCATCGACATGCAAGTCGTGAAAATTACAAAACATGATCATTGCATACATCACATAATCATATCTTGAGGCCATACCATACCACAAACCCTGCAAAAACAAGTTAGACGCCTCTACTTTGTTTATGCAATTTTTACGTAGCTTCTAATGGGTCAATAGATAGAACCGTTCTAATCTACGCAAAGCCACAACGGTGATAAAATAATTGCTGATTTACTCATCCTTTTGAAAGGCCTTCCATTGAAAATTGCATCTTCACGAAAGCAAGAGAAACAGACACCCGCCAGCCACTTATGCAAAACAAGTTGCATGTCAGTCACGGAACCGGTCTCTCGTGCGTGGACGAGTAAAGTTGGTCCGGGCCGCTTCAATCTCACAGTACCGCAAAGATGCAAAGTGCACGCGAGAAGGTAGCAACACAAATTATCAACGCCCACAACACTTGTGTCTAATCGCACCAACATCTACAAATAGATCTAGGCTCTGATACCACTGTAGGGTCGCAGCATAGAAAACAAAAAATTTCCTACGCAAAGATAGCGGAATAAACCCAAAATCTAGATCCGATCTACGAGAGGTTGGTAGCAAGAAGGAGATCGAATCTCACCCTCGAAGAAAACCGTGAGCGTTTTGTCGAGGCAGGGGTTGGCTAGTCGATCCCTGCAACTAGACTCGTCTAGTCGCGAGGAGATGTATTATCCAAGCGCCGCACGAGCAACGCCTCCGAGAGATCCGCACGTACAGCTCGATGAAGACTCCACGTTCTTGATCCCGCAAGAGGTGGTGGAGAGGTTCGCGAGATCAGCAGCACGACGACGGTGGCGTGGTGTGTATGGTGGAAATCCGACAGGGCTTCGCCAAGCGGCTATCGGGAGAGAGGAGGAGGAGGGAGGCGGCGGCTAGGGTTGGGGGGTGGTGCGGCTAGGGCACCTATGGGGTGGTCCTTGGGTGCCGCACCCCCTCCCCTACCCCTCCTTATATAGGGGGCCAAGGGGGGGCTGCGCCCCACCCCATCTAGGGCCGGCGGCAAGGGGGGAGGCTTGCCCCCCAAGCAACCCCTAGGGTTTAGGCCGACCCCCCCCCCTTCTAGAAGCTTGGCCCGAGTGGGCCATTGAGGGTGTGGTGCGGCTGGCCCAATAGGCCAGCCCACTACCCCTTCATACCTTGTGGGCCCCATACTCCTATGGGCCCCACTTCTAGACCCCTCTAGAACCTTCTAGAACTTTCCGGTACTTTACCGATAAATTCCCAAACCTTTCTAAACCTCCGGAAACAACTTTCCTTATATGAATCTTATTCTCCGGTCCACTCCGGAACTCCTCGTGACGTCCGGGATCCCATCCGGGACTCCGAATCAATATTCGTTCTCACCATCATTTATCTCGAAACTTAACTACATCGAACGTTAAGTGTGTGACTCTGCGGGTTCGTGAATATGTCATATTAATAGCGGGACCGGGATGCCCATATTAATTCCTACATATTCGACGAAGTACTTTACTAGTTGAACCACAATGTCCGGGATTCAATTAATCCATATACGATTCCTTTTGTTTCACGATATATTACTTGTCCGAGATTCAATCCACCGATATCTCCATATCTGATTAATCTCGTTACCGACAAGTTCTCTTTACTCGTTCCCATAGAATAGGATCCCTTATGACTAGCCACTTAGTCATATGCTTGCAAGCGTTTGGATGCTATACTACCGAGAGGGCCCAGAGATATCTATCCAACTGTTGGACGAACAAATCCCAGTCTTGAAACATGCCACCCAACAACCTATCATCGGAGAACCTGAAAGCCACCTTTATAATCACCCAGTTACGAAGTGACGTTTGATGTCCACAAAGCTCTCCTCCGATAAGCGGGAGTGACATAATCTCATGGTCTAAGGAAACTATATTTGACATCTATTTAATTTGAGTCTTGTCCATTATATCATCTCCCATGATACAAACTTCGTTTATTAAGTGATTCATAAATCCATGGTTAGGAAACATCTAACCATCACTTAATCAAACGAACTAGTTACAAGAGGAAAGACTAGGGACTCATTACCGTTTATATTCCACACATGTATTTGTTTCCGGTTAATACAATTCTAGCATGGAATTAAACATATCATGAACGGAGAAATATGATAAACAACAATCATTATTATTGCCTCTTGGGCATATCTCCAACATTGGTGCCCTAGCCGCCACCCCTCCCTGCTGCCTCCACTCGTCCACCCAAAGCCGCACCACCCCTATGCCCTAGGGCTGCTGTGCCTTCTCCTCTCCCTCTCCCTCTCACATGGCTTGGCGAAGCCCTGTCGGATGGAGCACTCCACCATCAACGCCACCACAACCGTCGTGGTGCCGAGATCTATCTAGCCACTCCCTCCTTGCTTGCGGGATCAAGAAGGCGGAGTCTACATCGAGCCGTACGTGTGGATACTGCGGAGCTGCTGCCCGTTGTGGCACTTCATCGAATTGGATCTTCGAGGAAATACATCTCCTCGCGACTAGATGAGTCTAGTTGCGGGGATCGACTAGCCAACCTCTGCACCGACAAAACGTGTTTGTTCGATCTTTAAGGGTAAGAGATTGGATCTCCACTTCGCTACCTTCGTCTAATAGATCTAGATCCTTGGGGTTTCTTCCGCTTGTTACGTAGGAAATTTTTTGTTTTCTATGCAACGAACCCCTTCAGCGGTATCAGAGCTGAAAGTGCATGGTTGATCCCATGCATGGTTTTGGTAATTAATGACAATCTCTATGGACTAATATTTGCATTGAGCTATATTTGTAGGGGTCCATTAGCTTGCTTGTCTCCATTTGTTGGAGTCAAGATCTTGCTTGTTCTCCATGTGTTGGAGTCAAGGTTAAGGGAAGAAGATCATTTGTTGATCAAGGCCAAGGTGTTCGTCATCGAGAGAAAGGCCAAGTGAAGATATGCCTAAGGAGTGCTTTCCCCATCGTGCTTTCCCCATCTTGGTGTATGGGGGAGCGTCATGTGAATCTTCACCAAGCAAGGCGCAATCAAGAAAGGTGGTTCGTCTTGAGGATATGAAGATCGTCTTCATCGACCTCAAGTGGATTTATGCGCAAGGCAAAGGTATGATCTTGACAGGGTTTCTATTTTACCGGTCTCATGATGTTTAGTGAGAGACCGGGTTATAGGATAGATAGCCGTACTATCAAGAGGGGCTCTTGACCGAATATCGTGATCGTATCGTCGTACAGAGCACAAACCTTTGCGTCCATGCAATCATCTTTATTGGTTCTTATTTGGCTCTTATCGTGGTGTGGTCTTGGTGCTTGTTATGCTTGTCATGACAAAGCCAAGTTCACCGAAAACAGTTTGCATATGCGTCTTCTATTGCGTTTTCGGTTTTGGAGATTTTGCCGGTTCATCCGTTTGGAAGGTTTCACCTTTCCAACCCTTTGCACAATCTCCCTTGCTTGTTTCAATATTTTGATATCCTCTTTCCAACAAAATTGGATTCACTTGATTCGGAGCTTCCACGCAAAAGTTATTCAGTTTCTGGTTTCGGCTGTTTTTTAGTTACCGGAAGTACCGGCCACGCTGGCGGTACTACCGCTCGGAACTTCCGGAGCTACTTCCGGAACCCAGTACCGCTTACGAAAGTTCGGTTCTGGAGTTCAACGGAAGTAGCACCGGAAGTAGGACCGGAACTACCGGTTTACCGGAAGTACCGGTGCTCCCAGCGGTACTACCGCCCGGAACATCCGGTGATACTTCCGAAACCCAGTACCGCTTACGAAAGTTCGGTTCTGGAGTTCAACGGAAGTAGCACTGGAAGTAGTATCAGTACTACCGCCATACCGGAACTACCGGGCCTTTTTCCGGTAGTACCGGTCCTGCGGGTGTTGTTCTCTAGCCGTTGGCATGCTATTTTGAGTGGGCCGGAAGTACCGCCCTATGGGCCGGTACTACCGGCCTTGCGGGTTTCTGTGCCCAACGGCCAGATTTCCAGGGCACCTTTTTAAGTGCCCCTTCTTCCCCTTTGGTTTAAAAACAACACTTCTTCCAATCTTTTGAATCTCTTCAAGCTCTCTCTCCTCCATTGTTGC
Organism: Puccinellia tenuiflora; assembly: GCA_012064385.1. Lineage (NCBI taxonomy): Eukaryota > Viridiplantae > Streptophyta > Magnoliopsida > Poales > Poaceae > Puccinellia > Puccinellia tenuiflora. The sequence goes on from QRDG01000340.1 coordinate 1,009,759, forward strand.
TAACCTTGTGAGCTTGATTCCTCTCAATCCCTCCGATGATTCTTGCCCAAACTTAGGGATTCAAGAGAGGAGATCTAGATCTACCATTCCACCAATCAAAATCTCCTCTAAGTGAGGGGAACCTAGTGGATCTAGATTTTGGGGTTGCTTTGTGTTCATCCCCTTTGTTCTTCCTCTCTTATTCCCCCCAAAGCATTTGTTGCTTGGTTGGAATTTGAGAGTGAAGGACTTGACCACTTTGTGTGTTCTTGCCTCTTGCATTAGTTGCATCGGGTTGCTCTCCCTACGGTGATACGTGAAGATCGACGTTGAGAAGCTTGTTACTCTTGGGTGCATTGTGTTCCCAAGAGCTTTGTGCCTCTTGGGTGCATTGTGTACCCTAAACGGTTTGGAGGTGCCGCGAAGACTTCGAGTTGTGAAGCTTCGGCACAAGTTTGGGAGCCCCCAATTGAGTTGTGGGTGTGTGCCCCAAGATAAGTTGTAAAGGGCTCTGGAATCCGCCTCGAAGGATTCCGATAGTGGAAGGTGAAACAATCCCTTGGGTGAGGTTCATCGGAGAATAGGGTGAGGCCTTTGTGGCATCTTGAGTAGGCCTTTTGTGGCGAGCTCACACCCCTCCAACGAGACGTACTCCCTTAACAAGGAGGAACTCGGGAATACATCCTCGTCTCCGCGTGCCTCGGTTATTTCTATACCCGAGCTTTACTTATGCAATTTACATTGTGATAGCCTTCGTGCTTGAAGTTCATATCTTGCTATCACCTTGTTGCTTGAATTGCTTAGCATAAGTTGTTGGTGCACATAGGTGAGCCTAGTAATTAGGTTGTTGACTTGTTAATTTAAACACATAGTTTTATTCCGCAATTATCAAGCCCCTAATTAGAAAAAGTTTTAATCGCCTATTCACCCCCCCCCCTCTAGGCGACATCTCGGGCATAGTTGTTCTTTCAAGAGCCTAGATCTATTCGTAGATGTTGGTACGATTAGAACACAAGGAGTTGTGGGCATTGATATTTTATGTTGCTACCTTCTCGCGTGCACTTTGCGTCTTTGCAGTATTGTGAGATTGAAGCGGCCCGGACCAACTTTACTCATCCACGCATGAGAGACCGGTTCCACGTTTGACATGCAACTTGTATTGCATAAGTGGCTGGCGGGTGTCTTTTTCTCTTACTTTAATGAAGATGCAATCTTCAATGGAAGGTCTATCAAAAGAATTAGTAAATAAGCAACTACTATATCACCGTTGTGGTTTTGCGTAGATTAGAACGGTTCTATCTCGTTGACCCAAGCCACGTAAAAATTGCATAAACAAAGTAGAGGACGTCTAACTTGTTTTTGCAGGGGGGGTCATGTGATGTGGTATGGCCAATGTGTGATTTGTGATAATGTATGCAATGATCATGTTTGTAATCTTTCACGACTTGCATGTCGATGAGTAGGGCAACCGGCAGGAGCCATATGGTTGTCTATTATTTTATGTGACCTGCGTGTCATTAAATCATCATGTAATTGCTTTACTTTATCGCTAAGAGTACCAATAGTTGGTGATGGCAACCATGGAGGAGGCGCCACAATGTCGGTGATGATGGAGATCATGCCGTTGCTTTGGAGATGGAGATCAAAGGCACAAGAAGAAAGACCATATCATATTAAAAATTATGAATTGCATGTGATGTTAATCCTTTTATGCACCTTATTGTTATGCTTAGATGTGATCGCGACGGTAGCATGATAAGGTGATCTCTCACGTTAATATCAAGATGTGTTCTCCCCTAGTATGCACCGTTGCCAAAGATCTTCGTTTCGAAGCACCACATGATGATCGGGTGTGATAGATTCTACGTTTACATACAACGGGTGTAAGCCAGTTTACACATGCGGAAATACTACAGTTTCCTTGACGAGCCTAGCATGTATAGACATGGCCTCGGAACATAAGAGCCGAAAGGCTAAACACGAGTCATATGGATGATATGATCAACATGGTGATGTTCACCTTTGAAGCTACATCATCTCACGTGATGATCGGTTGTGGTGTAGTGGATTTGGATCGTGTGTCACTAAAACAACCTGAGAGATGTTGAGTTTAGTGGGAGTTCATGTAGTAATTTTGATTAAGATGAACTAAAATTATCATAAACAAAAGTCCTAAGATGTCTTTGCAAAAATCCTTGTAGATTATGGTCGACTACGGTAGTCTGTTCGTTGCTAAAGAACTACGTCTCAATGGGTCAAATTTTTGTTAAGTGGTACCTGCGTCTGAGAGAAGTCCTAAACACCCATGCTCAGCTCTACGTCTTAGATGAACCATTAGAAGGATGCCCACATATTTCTGCAAGTTATGAAGAGTACATAGAGTGGTTTTGAACCACCTACTTGAAAGTCAAGTGGATGATGTGCACCTTCATGAATTCTGACCTAAGTAGACAATTCAGGAACTTGACTGCAATTGAAATTGTTGATGAGCTAAAAAATAGGCACTTCTGCAAAATAGCCTATCAGTGACGGGCTCAAAAGGCTCATTAGTGACAGGCGAAAAGCCTGTCACTAATAACTAGTCACTGGTATCAGGTTACTAGTGACAGGCATGTACCCGTCACTAGTATGTGTTTACTACTGACACACATTTACTCACGCCTGTCACTACTTAGTTTTCATGGTAGCGCTTTTACCTCATAATTAGCGACGGGTACTTTCGTACTTCGCTGGTTTGCCCGTCACTAGTAAGATTTTAGAAATAAAAAAAAATTGTATTTGCACAGCGATAATACAATCTGATCACAAACAGTCATAGATAACAATGATCATAAGTACTACAAAGTGGAATTAACATCGATAGCACAATATCCAAAACAAGTTTATTGTCATTTTAAATATTATGAAACGTCAAAACTTCCACATGCTTCACAGGAATGATCGGTTCACATCACATCCGGCGCACAGCACGACACAACTTGAGCTTTTCAACATTCATCTGCATAGAGCAAGAAATAGAAGACTTATTTAGTAATACAACTGCATGTACCAAGCCTGTGATAATCTTAAACAGAAATCATGGAAGCCAACTGAAGAGGTCGTATGCCACAGAATAACAGCAGCAAAAGCACATATTCAAGCATTTTGTTGCAATCAAACACAGTAAAAATATAATTAATAGCTGAAAGGTCAAGTAATATCTTCGATTTCAGTTGTGCTAATAAGCTTAATACTATGAGTTGAACAAAAGTGGTTCTGCAAGACAGTTTGCATAGATTTAAGATTAGATTCCCTAGCTCTATATTTTCTCTTTGATCACTATATTTATTGTACCATTTCAACGCCAACGATTTGCAAGAACTCAAGCTGGCTGACATGCAAGTTGGCTAGTTAGCTAGTGAATTGATCGATTGTGATCCTGGTAGGTGCACACACTTGTTTTATGTCGTCATGATGCTAATGCTATGAAATTTCTAGAGATCATATTATGTACTACAGAGATATATATGAAACTATCAAAGGACATTGGACCGATAGAAATCACTCACGTACGTACCTATCTCTGTGATGTCCCTGTGAAGCTCGTCTTCGATCGTACCGTGGTCTTGCCTATTTCTATATGTGGTGCAAGTATAAGAGGTAGCTGGAACTTTATAAATAAAATAGATGCTAAGAGAACGGATAAATCAACTTTAAGAGGTAGATTTCTATTGGAGTTTACTTTTCTACCGACGTATGCTATTAGATATGAAATAGTCATCAACCGGTGCGTCCGCACAGGCTTCTTATTCAAAAGCACACTTTATTTACACAATAGCATATGTTGTACTCCATAAACAGTAAGAATTTAGGGATAAAATTGAAGAATATACATAAGTTTTGAAAATGTAATGAAATATATGTAGGATAAGAAACTGTAGTAAGCAACAATAACTGAGCCTTTACACTAGCAGTACATAAATAACCGAGTAGTCGGAGTCTTATAATATATAAAATTCTGTAGAAAAAATGTAGGTAAAACATGCCAAAGCAATTCTGATCTCTACTTGAGTCTCTGAAGGAAAAAGACAACCGTCCCGGATGTTCAATATCAGATTAAGAAAGTTCTACTTTTTTTCAAGGAACCTAATATAAAAATATAATTGGACGTAGAGGAATCAAGTAGACTTACAGAATAAATATCCCCAATAGAAGACATAGTTTCATCTTTCCCTAGTTAATGTGATTTCCTTCACGTCAATTATCTTGGTTCACTCTGGGGAATTGGGGTGATGAAGCGTCAATTCCAACGAAGACAGCCAAAATAGTAGATCAAACAAAACCAAAACGATTTTTCTCTTGTAAGTATGCAAGATCAGGGATGATAGAGCTGCGTAACTATGGATACAGTTTGCGAAGATCAGTATCTCACCTTGAATCCCTCAGCTACAACAACGGAGCAGTTGCTCCAATCCACGAACGGACGAGGACGAGTCGGCGACCTGGGCAGCCGGTGTTCATCCCCGTACCCGGCCCTAGCGGTGGACCCGTGGGCTTGAGTACTGGACGAATTAGATCTCCAGTTGTACAACACCGAATAGAATTTGGAAGGGGAAAATCACCACTACAACACCAAATCAGATCTCGAGGTCTAGGGTTCATACATCTTGTTCTGTTGAGGGGATCAGTTAACTTGGAGAAGATGCGGCACTGCCGGTGAGTTCGTGGTCGTTGGGGTCCTTCTGGTCGCCGACCGCGCTACCTGCAGAGACGAGAGAGAGGACGGTCAGAGCTCAGAGATTGAGAGATATCCCACATACCTCACCGGCGCCAAGGGATAGAGAAGAGAGGGGCGCATCCAACCTCCCACTAAAGCTCGCCGTCAGCCACACGACACCGGGAGGGTGAAGTATAAGGGGGCGGTGAGGACGATTGGGTTACAGGAGAGTGATGTTGAGATGGTGAGAGACAGTAGGCCTTCTGGAGGTGAAGGCCGGAGTCTCGCGGTCGTGGAGGGCCGCGGCCTCGTCATCGTCGCCGTCATGTAGGGGCGGCCCAGATCCCTCCGCCGCCGTCGCCGACGCAAAGGAAGGTGAGGGTACACAATTTGGAGAGAAAGGATCTGTTTGAACGAGATAAGGTATTGAGAGGGGATTTCGCCCGCGACGGTTTTTCGATGACGTGCGAAAAAATTGGGACGCGCGGGAATATTTGGATATTTCGATTACGCGCGGCAATATATTGGAACGTGCAGAGAAAACGTTTAGAGTGGGATGAAAAAACAATTTGTTTCGGCTACCGGTGACAAGAATTTATAGATGCCCGTCACTAATATTTTTTTCTTTTTAGTCGGCCTCCAAAAAAAGTACTAGTGACGGTCAATTTTATGAGGCTGTTACTAATATTTTGTACTAGTGACAGGCTTATTCTTACCCGTCACTGGTACTACTTATTAGTGACAGACACAATTTTTCCTGTCACTAACCACCTTGTGACTATAAGCCTTTCTGTAGTAGTGAGGTTTTTCAGCACAAGTTAGAATTGTAAGATTCGAATGTCTGAACGGTTTTCTTTCACTCAAGATGGAAGAGAACACTTGTTTAGAACAACACCTGAGGATAATGCATGAGATACATCATCGCTAGTGCTTGTTTGGAACTACGAGATGAATGACGATTCCGCGATAGATGGGGTGCTATGCTCGCTTCTCCCCAGCTTTAAGAATTATGTCGGAGACTAGGTCATGGGAAGGGATTTGATCACCTTCTATGAGTTTGTGTCTCGGCTGCGTCATGTCAAAGTGGAACCCATAGCAAGAGAAGTTGACAATGCAGAAAGTATATAGTGATATACAAGTTATAAGTGTTCAACTCCAAATTGCAATTGTGGCAGTTACGATAAGTATTTGATACTCATTCTGTTTTATCAGAACAGAACCAGCTGTGAGATTTGCATAAAGGATATGGGAAGACGTTGCGGAATGATGGCAATCAAGGAGTTGATGCTGGCAACGATCTGTCTCTACATTTATCGTTTTGGTTAGAGGATTAAAATAAGTTTTGTAATCGAACTAAATGTGATTTTGATTAGTGTGTCTTGCTTATGTGAGACGGTTATTCATGTTAAAGACAATGGTTGTTCTATTTTCATGAGTAATTCTTTTTGAAAATCACAAGTTTCGATTATAAATGTATTATTCTTATTATAATCTAGATTATAAATTGGTTGAACATTTCTAAATAAGAAACATACTAAAATATATCTAAAACTTAATAATGACATATTATTCATGCTAAAGTATTGTGAAGAACATTTTGATGTTTAACACATGCGCCTTATTTTGAAGTAGTGTGAATAAAAATGCCACTCTTTGGAAGTGTGTCATGAGTTACCGAAAATAAAATATAAGTGTTGGTTGTATTTTCAGCAAATGTTAGATGTCATTATTTTGTGCACTTCATCATAAATGATATGAGTAAATAGATGTATTTGTTCAAGTTATGATATTTGATGATATCAAATAAAATTCTGGAGTTTAGGATACTAGGTTAACAAGAAAATTGAGTGTTTTTTATTTGATCAAAAGAGACAAAATATTTGAGTTATATGTTGGTATGTGGACTTGTGACAAGTGTTATCACAAATTACAATGTTTAGAATATTTCAAAGGCGTTTGATATGTCCTAAGATATTGTAATCACACACTATTTGATATTGTGTGGTCTCAAAGAAAGGTTTTACTTCAGGGTTTAATAATAACATTTAGATTTATTTTATAAACACTCTGTAAGGATCTATTTAATGATTCGCATAAAAGATTCCATATGAGTTATGAGAAGTCCTGGTAATTATGAGATAATTAGAGACTATTGCGAATAATGTTGTAGTATATTCATAAGTGTGACTATGAATGTGATTCCACAATATGAGACTAAAAGGGGCAAACCAATTTGTTGGTTGTGCTAAGTATTTTAGTAGTTTATCGTGAAAAGGTTTCATTGATAAAATAATTGCTGGAATAAATGGAAAAGCTAAAACCTTGCTTGTTTATGTATCAAGTGGCACATATGTAAAGTGCTATGTTGGTTAAAACTTGACACATGAAGGAATTAATGATGGTGAGCATTGAATTTCGGTATAGCTTGTCTAAAGAAAAGTAGGATTCAAAAATATTAAATTTTGTCAGGTTACAAAATAATATTCATGATTTACTTGTCATGTTTGAGAAACAAGACATACCTACGAAACTACAAAGAAGAAATAGAAGCCTTAAATACGAAAGTGACTAAGAGTCATCCTATGTTAAGTTTAAATCACAAAGTAATTGTTGCTTGATTTTGTGAAAGTGGTGTTTCATATATTTATTCCTCAATAGGGTTTTTGTAGAGAATAAATAAAACTTAAAGCTAGCAAAGTACTAGCGTTTCGTATATGAGTTCTCGAATTTTAAAAGTTAATTAAGAATTTTGGAGGTGTCCAAAATATTGAGAAAGTGCATAAGAAACTGAGTGGGATCTAATTAACATATGTGGTGACATATATTAAGTTAGAGCAGAAACTACTTTCCATGATCAAAATATGTGGTGACATATGTTTGAGTGGGAGCTAGTTAATCATGGTCAAATATAAGGATAGCATATTTCTGAGTGGGAGCCAAAGTGGTTTCACAATTTAATATGTGTATGGTGTATATTTGAGTGGGAGTTTACAACATCTTGTTTATATGAAATGGAGATTTCATAAATGTTGTAAATTTTTTAGGAACCAAACGCATAACTTGTGAAGTTAATTTGAATGTCAAATATCTATGGAGATAGATGCGTATTTTGTCGATAAATAAGTCAGGAACCAACGTATAACTTATGAAGTTAGTTTGAACGTCAAATATCCATGGAGATGGATGTATCTATGGAGGATAGATATGTTTGATAAAGCATTATGTCAGGATGTTTAACCTAAGTAAGATTTTGAAGGAGATCAAAATGGAACAAGAGAAGAAAGGTTCATCTGCTTGTGAGAAATAGGTGAAACATTGAGTTGATAACTCAGTACAAAAATGATGGTTGGAGGATATGTTAGTGTTTGCTATGAATTGTTCATAGGACTAAAACATATAAGAACCATGTGTTTGTATTTGACGATATGTGACCCAAGTTCTCGGTTAGAAGAACATGTTAAATGAGGAGTCATTTTTTCATGGAGTTGAGATAAATTGAATTTAGAGAGTGGTAGACTTGGTTGAAGTCATAAAACCAAACTAAATTGGAAATCTCATAAAGGCAGAAGCGCAGCGAAAGCATGATCGGAAATATCGAAGTGAAAAGTATAGCACTGTCGATTTGTGAGTCTACAACAGATAGGAGTATATGATTAATTCAAGGATTAAAAGATATAATATTATGGTTTGAGAAATTTTGTTTCGAGATTGAGTGAGTTCCGGGTGCACATGCTATGTGAAAGTTCTTTTGACTGATCATACGTCATGTAAGCATAATGGGAAACGAAAAATATCACTCTCTAACCAAATATATTATATATTCATCATGTGATGATGAGAATTATCATGTGATGATAATAGGTTTATCATGAGACGATAAAGTAATGTCAAAGTAGGTGACATTGACGTTTTGCAAAGAACATAAACAACTGTATAGTACAGAACATGGACAGAACCTCTTCCACGAGCAAACATGATCAACACTGAGACTCCATGAGTGTTAGACACCATGAGTGTTGGATCGAGAAAATGTAAACTAGATTATTGACTCTAGTGCAAGTGGGAGACTGTTGGGAATATGCCCTAGAGGCAATAATAAAATGGTTTATTAGCATATTCATGTTTATTATCCATGCTATAATTGTATTAATCGGAAACATAATACATGTGTCGAATATAAACAACCAGTTGTCCCTAGTAAGCCTCTACTTGACTAGTTCGTTAGTCAAGAGATGGTTAGAGTTTCCTAACCATGGACTTGTTATAGTCACTTGATAACGGAGTCATATCATTAGGAGTAATGATGTGATGGACAAGACCCAATAATAAAGAGTTGCAATTGATCGTGTCACACAGTTTCATTGCCAACGCTTTAGTATACGCCAAGTATAGTTTCCTTAGACCATGAGATTATGTCACTCCCGTTTACCGGAGGAATGCTTTGTGGACATCAAATGTCACTTCGTAACTGGGTGATTATAAAGGTGCCTTTCAGGTATCTCCAATGGTATTTGTTGGCTGACATGAATCAAGAGTGGGATTTGTCCTTCCTTGTGACGGAAAAGATATCTCTGGGCCCTCTCGGTAATATAGCATCGGAAAGGTTGCAACCATATGATTAAGTGGTAATCACGGTGATCCTATATTATGTTCGAGTAAAGAGAACTTACGAGGTAACGAGATGAAACTCGATATGGAGATATCGACAATCGAATCTCGGGCAAGTTAAATATCGGTGAGACAAAGGGAATCGTATATGAGATTAAGTATCTCCGGCACCGTGGTTCAATCGATAAAGGAACTTCGTTGAATATGTAGGAGTCAATATGGGCATCCCGGTCCCGCTATTGATTATTGATCAGATCATGTCTGCATATTCTCGAACCCGTAGGGTCACACACTTAACGCTCCGATGTAGCTAGGGTTAGCGATGAGATAATTGATGGTATGAACGAATTGTGATTCAGAGTCTTGGATGGGATCCTAGACATCACGAGGAGATCCGGAAGAGTCTGGAGAATAAGATTCATATAAGGAAAGTGGTTTCCGGAGGTATCGAAAAGGTTCGGGAATTTATCGATAAAGTACCAGAATATTCTAGAAGGTTCTAGAGGGGTCTAGAAGTGGGGCCCATTGGAGTATGGGGCCCACATGAAATAATGGGGTGGTGGACTAACCTCAAGGGCCAGCCGCACCACCTAGGCACCTAGGCCCATGCGGGCTAGGGTAAGGCCCAAAGGGGGGGGGGGCGGCCAATCCTAACCCTAGGGGGCTGGCTTGGGGGCTAAGCCACCCTTGCCGCCGGCCCTAGGGAGGCATGGGGCACAACCCCCCTGGCCGCCTATATAAGGAGGGGCTGGGGGAGGGCTGCCGCACCCCTTGGTGCCCTAGCCGCCACCCCTCCCTGCTGCCTCCACTCCTCCACCAAAAGCCGCACCACCCCTGTGCCCTAGGGCTGCTGCGCCTTCTCCTCTCCCTCTCCCTCTCACATGGCTTGGCGAAGCCCTGTCGGATGGAGCACTCCACCATCAACGCCACCACAACCGTCGTGGTGCCGAGATCTATCTAGCCACTCCCTCCTTGCTTGCGGGATCAAGAAGGCGGAGTCTACATCGAGCCGTACGTGTGGATACTGCGGAGCTGCTGCCCGTTGTGGAACTTCATCGAATTGGATCTTCGAGGAAATACATCTCCTCGCGACTAGATGAGTCTAGTTGCGGGGATCGACTAGCCAACCTCTGCACCGACAAAACGTGTTTGTTCGATCTTTAAGGGTAAGAGATTGGATCTCCACTTTGCTACCTTCGTCTAATAGATCTAGATCCTTGGGGTTTCTTCCGCTTGTTACGTAGGAAATTTTTTGTTTTCTATGCAACGAACCCCTTCACCAACATACTTTCTCCTGAGGAGGGTTTGCCACATTCCTTCTGGAGAGCCCTGTTCTTGACCTGGAGGTCATGAATCCCAAGGTCCTCCTTGATCTTTGGGGCGGCAAACCACACTCCATTTCGTGAGTCGATATTTCTTTTTCTCATTATCCCCTTGCCAAAAAAATCTTGATCGGAAATAATCCAACCGCTTTAAGACTCCTTTTGGCAATTGAAACAAGGATATCATGTACAATACCATGTTAGTGAGTACTGAATTATTGAGTACCAATCTTCCACCTAGGTATAATTATTTACCTTTCCATCTATTTAATCTGATTTGAAGACTTTCTTCCACCAGCTTTCATTCGTCATTTGTAAGCCTCTGATAATGAATCGGGATGCCCAAATACTTAATTGGAAACTATCCTTGCCCGCAGCCAAATAATTCGGCATATAGGGAGACATCATCTTGAGCCTCACCAAAACAAAACAACTCGCTCTTATGGAAATTAATCTTGAGACCCGATAATTGCTCGAACGCTGATAGATTTAACTTCAGGTTCTTTGCCTTTTCTAAATCATGTTCCATAAAGAGAATCGTATCGTCAGCATATTGAAGGATGGATAATCCACCATCAATGAGATGGGGAACAACACCTTCAATTTGGCCATCAGATTTAGCGCGTTCAATCATCACAGCAAGCATATCAGTCACTATGTTAAATAGTATTGGCGATAATGGGTCACCTTGCCTAAGCCCCTTTTTGTTCTGGAAATAATTGCCAATGTTATCATTGACTTTGATAGCAACACTTCCTCCCGCGACAGAACTATGGATTAAAGCACGCCACTCATCAGAAAAACCTTTCATTCTGAGAGTTTGCTGGAGAAAAGACCAATTGACCTTATAATAAGCTTTTTCAAAAAATTGATCTTTAAAATCACCCCATTCAATTTTTTGTGATGTAGTTCGTGAATTGTTTCATGTAATATAACAACACCATCCAAGATGTTGCGACCTTTCATGAAAGCAGTCTGAGAAGGACGAACCACATGGTCAGCTAAATTGTTCAGTCGAAGCGTCGCAACTTTGGTAAATATTTTAAAACTAATATTAAGGAGACAAATAGGTCTATATTGTTGAATACTTTCTGCCTCATTACCCTTAGGTAATAAACTGATTTCACCAAAGTTTAAATGAAACAACTCTAACTGTCCATCATGGAGACAGCTGAACAAATCTAAAAGATCTGATTTGATGACCTCCCAGAAGTTTTGAAAAAACTCATCCGGGAAGCCATCGGGACCAGGAGCTTTATTATGTTCCATTTGGAATACAGCTCGCCTTACTTCATCCTCAAAATAAGGTGCAGTAAGTAAGCTATTTTCCTCAACAGAAACCTAGGGGGTGTCATCTGTCCGGGATTCATCCAGAGAGAAGTTGCCTTCCTCAGGTGCACCAAACAGACCTTTACAATAAGACTTGAGTTGCTCGTGATCCTCGATAAGCCCCTGTTCCTGTAAAAGAGAATGAATACGTATTTTCCTGTGCCTGCCATTGGCAATGCTATGGTAGTATTTAGTATTCGAATCCCATTCTAGAATGAATTGGGCCTTAGAACGTTGGTACCACTTGAGTTCTTCTTCGTGAAGTAGTGTAGCTATCGATGCATTTGATTGGTTTTTCAACTCAATTTCTTGCGTAGACAGCGGACGTACATCAGCCAGCTCCTATAGTGCATCAATACAAGAGGATAGCCGCTGCTTCTCTTTTTTCAGTAAACCCGTTGTGTGACGAGCCCAACCAACAAGGTGTGTACGTGTAGCACGTATCTTATTATTCCACCTTTGAATTGGTGTGTTGCCAGCAACAGGTCTTTCCCAAACCTTTTTGATCATCTCATGAAAGCCCTCGCGGTGTAGCCAACCGAGTTCAAACTTGAACCACCGGTTACACGGCTGCCTAGGCAAACCCGTAGTCAAAAGAATGGGAGCATGGTCTGACAAATCCTCTATACGTTCTAGAGTCCGTACCGATACTAAAGGGTAATTAGATTCCCAATCACTATCCATCAGTACATGGTCTAATTTCTCCTATGTAGGCTCGGGGAGACAGTTTGCCCAAGTAAAATGTCTCCCAATCATATTAACCTCTCTCAAATCCAAGCTGTCAATGACTGCATTGAACAAAAAAGGCCAATGATTGTCAAACCGACCTTTGCTTTTCTCGAATGGAAAATGAAGCAAATTGAAATCCCCGCCTATGATGATAGGGTGTGGATTATTGTTTGCTATGTTGACCAACTCTCTAAGAAAAGCGGCCTTAGAATCCGCCTGGGCAGGCCCATATACTGCGACAAGACTCCAAATGAAACTGTCTGCTTTGTTACGGATATGAAGTTTCACATGGAACTCACCCTCCGAAACATCCAACACATCCATAGTGTCTATTCTGACGCCAAGTAAAATGCCCCCAGAGCGGCCACGAAGTTGACGAGAATACCAAGCAAAGTCCATACCGCCCAAAAGTCGGTTTAGTAAACTTTGAGAGAAATCACATCTACCTATTTCCGAAATAGCCAAAAAAATCCAAATTGCCCGAACGCCATTAGCGAAGTGCAAGTGTTTAGCCAAGTCAGCAAGACCTCCGCTATTTGCAAACATGCCATTCATTGGGAAACAATAGGAGATTTGGATAATTTAAACCGTTTTCACGGTTTTTTGCTAGAAGAAGACTTGGATTTCCGGCCTGATACCTTTAGTTCAAATAAAGAACTTAGCACATCCTCATCTGTCATGGTGGGTTGCACGGCATATCCATCAGAGATGGAAAGAAGTATGGGGCAAGGCGACGATGGCGCTCGTGCGGGATTGGTTACAAGCACGCAAACACACGCGATATACCCAGGTTCAGGGCCCTCTTGTGGAGGTAACACCCCTACGTCCTGCTCTTCTTGTTTCTTATTGCTTGATCACAGAGTGCGGGCTACAAGTGCTCCTAGAGCTGTATTCAGGTGGCAGCCGGCTGGAAGTCCGAGCCGGCTGGAGGTTGGAGATGATGCTATCTGCCACTTGTGTGTTCTGGTTACTTGCCTCACGCAGGAGGCTCTAGCTCGCCTTATATAGGCAACGGGCTAGGGTTTTGGGTTACAAGGATTTTACAGGTCTGTCCCTATGACATCATCTACTTTCTGGCCGGCTGGAGCTCGTTGCCATGATTCTGCATAGGAGATGCCCGACAAGAAGTACTGTTCACCAGGAGCGGTTATGCGGGACTGGCCCACCAGTACGGAGCTGTCGGTTGGTACGTCCGGCTTCAGCCCAGCCGGACGTCTGCGTCCGGGTAGACGCATGCGGCTTGATTCAGCCAGCGGGTTCCAGTCGGCGTCGTGCAGCCGGCACTGTTCAACCGGCCTGTGGAGTTTGAAGGGGTGAGCCTCTTTGGGGTATCCAGGGTTCATCTCCCCGACACTAGCCCCCGAGATCGTGGAGGCTTGCTAGCATGCTGGGAAGACTTTGCGATCTTCCCCTTAGTCTTGGTTGTCGTGGGCGTAATGTCGAGGCTGGAAATAGGGCCGGCTGAAATTGGAGCCGGGTGAAGCTAAAGCCGGGTGAAGTTGAAACTTGTGTGCAGGGAAAGCTCCGCGGGCACCCCTGCTATTGGCTGCATACTGTTGAGGTTGACGTTGACTTGTTCGGCTGCGTGGGGCCGGAACTGAAGGCCTTGGCGGTCTAGCGTAGCCGGCTTGAGGGCTCGGGTCGTGGCTTACGTCAGCCACGTCCCCACGTCCCGTCCGCCTGGAGGCTCTCCCCGGGAATCGAGACAGAACGCCTCGGCTTTGTCACTGGGATCTTCTGTGCCAACCGCTCGTTAGTGGGATCTTTTACGGGCGGTTCGGCGTAACTGCACGCGACGCGTCGTGCGGAGGCACGTCTCCGCCCACGGCTCCTTGCTCGTAAAAGGGGAAGTGGGGAACGGTTCAGGCTATCGTTCCCCATTCTCCTGCCTGCGCTCTAGCTTCAGTCTTCTCCGTGATTACCTCCTTCTTTCGCATTCTCCCAACGCTTCCTTCTTCTTCGCCGGCGGCGCTTCCTCTCCGACGGGGAATCGGAACTCGATGGCGGGCACTGGAGCCTGGATGGGGTCCAGCGTCGACAGTGCGGAGCTCAAGAAGCTCCGCGACGGGATGCTCATCGGCAGCAAGGAGGAGGTCGGGATCCGTGTTCCTGACGACGAGGAGATTTCGCCAGTCGCGGCGGTGAACGAGTCCGTGGTGTTCTCCTCGCACCTAGCGAGGGGATTGGCACTGCCGGTTAGCCCCTTCCTCCGGCAGTTCCTCGATTTTTATGGTCTGCAGCTCCACCACTTGGGGGCGAACAGCATTACGCTGCTCTCTTGCTTCGTCACCCTTTGCAAGGCGTACCTGGGCCTCTGGCCATGCATGGAGCTGTTCGGACTGTTCTTCTTCCTCCGCGCCCAGACTTGCGACAGGAAGTTGTGAGAGTGCGGATGCGTCTCCGTGTCCACGAATAATGTCCTCTTCCCCAAGGTTCATCTGCTCGAATCTGTCAAGAAGTGGCAGAGCAGCTACTTCTATGTTCGGAACCTCACGGCGGAGGACCGGATTGGGCTTCCCCGGTTCAAGAACCAACTGCCTGCTGACAAGTCCTGGAACCGGAAGGCGCCTATTGATGAAGGTCTGGAGGCGGCCGTGACGGCTCGGGTGAAGGACCTGATCGCAGGCGGACTGACCTCCAGGGACCTGATGCTGGCCTGGCTGGCTAGGCGGGTGTACCCGCTGCAGGCTCGGGCGCACAAGATGTCCTTCTATTCGGGTCTCCGGGATCCCACCCGGGCTTGCACGGAAGTCTTGGAGTTGAGCGAGTTGCGGCGTTGGGCCGGCCAGGTGATCACCGACGGGATCGCGCGGAAATGGCAGTTCGGCGTGGAGCCCTTTTCCCGCGTGCGGCGCGCTCCGGTGGTTAGTTCCTTTTACCTTTTCTTGTCTTGTGTTCCTTCGAGCCGGCTAAGTACTTATCCGGCTGGCGTGTCTTTGCAGATTTGCGATCTTCAGAGGGCCGAAGACATTGACGTCGTCTTCGGGGCGGTCCGGCCCGGTCCCTCCCCGGAGGAGCAGGCGGCCCCTGGCAAGGAGAGTGCCTCCGATGCAGAGGCGGACAGTGAAGAGACCGCCTCGGATGCCGAGGCGGGTGACGATTCCCCCGTTGCCTCTGACGCGGGGAAGCGGCCGGTTGGGCACGACGACTCCACGGAGTCGTCTGATGGCGCTGATGGCGCCGGTGTCGAGGACGATGACGATAGCGGTCGCACCGTGGCGAGCCCCGTTGTGGCCGAGTCCGATTCTGACCGGGCCACCCGTGGGGGTCCGGACTTGGGGCGCGGCCAGGCGGCGCCGGCTCCGGTTTCCCGTGGTAAGTCTCCCGCGCCCGAATTCGCCGAACAAAATAGCGGCGAGGGTGTGCGGGTATTTGTCGATCTCTCTAGTAGCTCCGAACCGGACTCTGAGGGTTCCTCTTCTGTGCCAGCCACCAAGCCGGGCGTGTCCAGCCGCAGGACAAAGGAGCTGGAGGCGAGCGTCCGGAAGGCTTGGTCGTTGCCCTCCCCCCAGATCACAAAGGAGAGGCAGTCGAAGGCGGCCGCCGACTCAGACGCGGGCGAGAGCGTCCGCCAGCGAGGCGGGTCGTTCATGAAGCGGGGTGCACTCCCTGCAAAGAAACTTTCTTCAGTGTTCAGCCAGCCAACCACAGCCGGCTTGACGCCCGCTGGGAAATCGACAGTGGAGAAGAAGGTTGATGCCATCGTGGAGGAAGCCATAGCTAAAATCGCAGCGAAGCAAAAGGAGGAGGAGGAAGCGGAGAGGCCGAAAGCTCTTGCTGGTCGGACCGCCGCCCAGGTGGTTAACCCTACTCTTGCCATTGATCCTGATTACGACTTGAGTATTGAGGATATGGAAAAGGCTATTTATGCGGAACTGGCGCAAGCGGATTTGATCCGAGAGGCGATGGACGCCAAGATGACTGTGGAGCAGCTGGTGGCCTCAAGGGAGGCCGAGGCGAAGGTGGGAGCGGACGCGGACGCCGGGAAGACCGCGGAGGCTGGCATCGAGGTTGAAATGACGCCGGCTCCTGCAGAGCGGCCGGCTGACGACCTTGCCGTTCCTGTGAAGGGTGGAGAAACGCCCTCCGGTGGCGTGAAGCGTCTGCCCGACGATGCGCCGGCTCCTCCGCCAAAGCGCTTGAAGAGGAGGAAGCCTGTGGAATTGGGCTCACGCGACGGGTAAGCCTTCGCCTTGAGGCGGGAATCTTGTAGACTGCACTTCTTGTAGGTGACGCTTTCTTCGTCTCGCAGGGTGCCACTCCCGACCGTGGTGGCGGCAACCAGCATGGTGGTGGAGCCGGCCTTGGGGCCTGCTCCTGAGGCCCCTGTGATGCAAGCGGCTGGTCCGCCTCCAGAGGCGGTGATGGCGAAGGCGGACGTGGAGCCGGACAGGCGGGTGCCGGCCGACGCAGCTCCCCTCGTGGTCAACTTCGACCCTCCGGTTTCTGGCAGTGGTGCCGAGGCGTCGGCGGATGCCTTCGAGACAGTTCCTCGGCCCGGCGCCAGGGCCGGAACCCTCGCCTTCCCCACTCCTTCCTCGTCCGTGCTCGAGACGGCCAAGGACAAGGCCATAGCGGGGGCGATGGCTTTGCTTCCTGGCCCTCGTCAATCAACTCTGGTGGGCTCGCCTCCGTATTCCGGGCCAGTGCCGACTCGGCCCGACGCATCGGGGAAGTTCCCCCTCGCCGCACTGGTGGAGCAAAAGGCTCAGGAGAATCTGGCCAACATCGCGTTGCTCCGCTCCTCAATAGAGTACGGCTTCGCCGAGGCGGCTAAGAAGGCGACGATGCTCAAGCGAGAGCTTGAGGCGGCCAAAGGTTCGGCTTTCCTTCTCGGTCGGTTTTTCCGTCTTGGCGCCATGTGTTTTTCTTGTGCGGTTAGATTTGATGATGATGCGGCCTCTTCAGGCGACACCACCTCCCGCGCCGGCCTGGAGAGGCAGCTGAAGAAGAAGGACTCTGCACTGGCACTGGTCAAGGCCGATCTCCAGACGGCAGAGAAGGTGTCGGAGGAGCGCCGCCTGGAGGCCGTCCGGCTGGGCGAGGAGGCGAAGAAACTGCAGGAAGCAGAGCAGCGGAGGCAGGGCGAGGTCGAGTCTCTCCGGAAGAATGCGGATGAACTGAGGAGCCAGCTGAAGGAGTCCATCGACACCAACGACCAGATCGTCCAGGCGGCCAAGGCGCGTGAACTTGAGCATGAGCAACTGGTGGGCGGCCTGATTAGGGAGGTTGAGCGTGTGAACGAGCTTATCCTCGGTAAGTGATGTCTCTTTCTCTTTGAGTTCTTGCTTGGGGTCTTCTTCTCGGCCTCACCGGCTTGAAATGCAGGCTTTTATCCCTAGGTGGATGCGCAGATTCAGAAAGACGCTGCCTCGGCGCACACACGGCCGGAGTCTTCTGGTGCCGCCGCTGGGTCTGCGCCGACTGCCTCCTCCCGTCTTCTCCAATTTGGCCAAGAGTTCAAACGGCTGAAGGAAGCGGCCGACGGCGTTCTCGAGAACTTATGGCCGGATGCTCCCTTGCCAACCGCTCTCCACGACCTGTCCATCCGGCTTGAAGGGGCGCCAGCCGGCATCGACGAACAGGTAGAGATGGCGGCGCGTGGAGGCACCGACATGGCGTTGGCCTTGGTGAAGTCATGGTATCCAAGCATGCAGATGAGTATGCTGATGGGTGGCTTCCGCACAGGAACGTCCCTTGTGAGTCTACGTCCGGAGATCTAGATGGCTTCAAGGCGGATTGCCGAGGCGGTGGATTTGACGACGCTGGTGCCTGCCGAGCCGTCCACGACGGCATGGCCGACTGGAGACGCTGGAGCCGGCAGCGCTGCCGCCGCCACTGATGCTGCTGCTCCTTGATTTCCTTGCTCCCCTGGAATGCCGGGCGTACGTGTAGAACTCGCTGTTTTGAATTGATGACTAGTTTGATCTGCTACTTGTTGTAATATGGATCTGTTTCTCTGCTATTAATTACTGCCTTCGTGCTAAGATTTGTATCCATCTTGGTGATGATGATCACCATGTCTAGCCCCCGAATTTTGGGCCGGCTTAAGCATCGAGCGGGGTCGAAATTTTATGTCTCTTACTCATCTTGTACTTTCTTTCATCGTCTTGGTGACGTGCAGCCCCCGAGTCTCTGATTTAGGGTGTAGTAGTCGATCGTCCAGGTCTGCGGAGCCGGCTTGGCGGCTGCGCAGCGCCCAGGAATTTTTCTGCCGGCTGACGGTGTGGCAGCCCCCGAGTCCGTGACTCGGGGTCTTGTAGATTCGCGTCCGGGTCTGCAGAGCCGGCTTGCCGGCTGCGCGGCCCCCGGGAATTTTCTGCCGGCTGACGGCGTGGCAGCCCCCGAGTCCGTGACTCGGGGTGTTGTATATTTGCGTCCGGGTCTGCGGAGCCGGCTTGCCGACTGCGCAGCCCCCGGGAATTTTCTGCCGGCTGACGGCGTGGCCGCCCCCGAGTCCGTGACTCAGGGTGTTGTATATTTGCGTCCGGATCTGCGGAGTCGGCTTGCCGGCTGCGCAGCCCCCGGGAATTTTCTGCCGGCTGACGGCGTGGCCGCCCCCCGAGTCCGTGACTCGGGGTGTTGTATATTTGCGTCCGGGTCTGCGGAGCCGGCTTGCCGGCTGCGCAGCCCTCGGGAATTTTCTGCCGGCTGACGGCGTGGCCGCCCCCGAGTCCGTGACTCGGGGTGTTGTATATTTGCGTCCGGGTCTGCGGAGCCGGCTTGCCGGCTGCGCAGCCCCCGGGAATTTTCTGCCGGCTGACGGCGTGGCCGCCCTCGAGTCCGTGACTCGGGGTGTTGTATATTTGCGTCCGGGTCTGCGGAGTCGGCTTGCCGGCTGCGCAGCCCCTGAGAATTTTCTGCCGGCTGACGACGTGGCCGCCCCTGAGTCCGTGACTCGGGGTGTTGTATATTTGCGTCCGGGTCTGCGGAGCCCGCTTGCTGGCTGTGCAGCCCCCGGGAATTTTCTGCCGGCTGACGGCGTGGCCGCCCCCGAGTCCGTGACTCAGGGTGTTGTATATTTGCGTCCGGGTCTCCGGAGTCGGCTTGCCGGCTACGCAGCCCCCGGGAATTTTCTGCCGGCGGACGGCGTGGCCGCCCCCGAGTCCGTGACTCGGGGTGTTGTATATTTGCGTCCGGGTCTGCGGAGTCAGCTTGCCGGCTGCGCAGCCCCCGGGAATTTTCTGCCGGCTGATGGCGTGGCCGCCCCCGAGTCCGTGACTCGGGGTGTTGTATATTTGCGTCCGGGTCTGCGGAGCCGGCTTGCCAGCTGCGCAGCCCCCGGGAATTTTCTTTGCCGCCTTGATCCTGCGCTGTGCGTTTTGCCTCCTCGGCTTCACCGTCCTTTGTGTCAGCGGCCACGTGTCGCCCAGAGGCGGGGCATTAACGGTTGCGCTACCCTCGGGTCCCCTTATAAATAGCGGAGCGGGTGCGTTTTCCTTGCTTCATCTTCTCTTTTACTTCGCTCCTCCTCTTCATCCGAGCATGGCGCCGAAGAAGGAGATCGGGGTGGATTCCCTCGTGGTGGCCAAGCGCGGTCGGGGTCATCCGCCGAATAAGGACGCTGGAGGGTCCTCCGCCGCGGCAGCGAAACGCGACAGGGGGGCGGCCGCCCAAGCTCGGACGCGGCGGTGGTGGAGATGTCGCCGCTGCGGTGGCTGGAGGCAAACGGAGCCCCTGTCCCGCCCGCTCGGAGTCACCTGTAGGTGTTTATTGGGACGAGTTCCCGATTTCGGAGTTCCTCTTGACGCTGTATGAGCCAATCCAGCGCATCCAGTGGCTCCCTCGGGCCGTCGCCGATGCGCTGGAGGGGGAAGGCCCCTTCACATTTCTTCTTCATCGGGTTGGAGCTCGTCAGGGACCTTGGGAGGTCCATGCTCGTGTCGTCGTCGACCAAGAAGGTGGGAAGGTTCGCCGGCGGGCTGAGTTCTTCTCCGGCTGGAAAGCTTTCGCTAAGTTCTTCTGCCTGGAGCCTCCCTTCATCCTTCATTTCCAACTGAAGCGCCAGACTGGGGTCCTCTACGTCAAGGTCTTCGATGGCTCCCTGTGCCTCAAGGAGTGGGAGGAGAGCTATGACGATATGACTCCGCCTCCCGCTTAGCTTTAGGTTATCATGTAGCCGGCTTGGCCTGTAGGCGAGGTTGTCCGCCTGTGGACTTCCTCTTTTGCTTATGTAATCTGCTCCCGGCTGTGAGCCTTTATTTATGAAATTGAATGGCACTTGCTTCTGTTCACGCCTTTGTGTGCTGTTTACCGGGTTGACCTTTTACATATCGTCCAGGTTGAGGTCTCCACAGCCGGGAGGCGGCATTTTTGTGCGGGAAACGAAATGACGAAGTGGTTAGCTTGCTCTTTCGATTATGGAGGATATTTTTATTTTGCTTAGCTCAATTTTACTCTCGCCTGTAGCCTTTCCCGCCGCCATTCGTGTGCACTTCACCGTCCAGCGGGATCATGCACATTACTATAACGTTAGGATCCGGTTTGTTGGGCCAGAGTTTTCTCAGCCGGCAACGATTTCTGTTTCTTACGTCTTTCGCATACAGTCAGCCTCCAGCTTATTCTCTTGCCGGCCTTAAACGGATCCGAAGAGTTAGCCGTTTAGCGTTGTGTAGTTAATCGTCCGTAATAGGAGAAGTAGTTGCCGACTGCCGGCTTGGCCGAGTTTACAGAACAGCATTTTTTCAGCCGGCAGTACTTTCCCTTAAGCATTTTTCACGTGGTTGGCCTCCTCCAGCTTATTCTCTTGCCAGCCTTAACCGGATCCGAAAAGTTAACCGTTTAGAGGTTAGCCATGCTATACGGCCGCTGAAGGCAAGCTTGCCGGCTGCCGGAGCAACCGGAAGAGAAATGTAGAAAAGATTTGCGAAAAAATTGCTCATGTGCTCATCATTCTCATTACTTTATTGATAGCATGGGTGATACATATGTTTCTTTCTCAAGTGTAGAATCGACGCTGAGTGACGCGTTCCATGGCCTTTCCGTTTCATCGCCTTCCTTGTCCATCGTGTCCTTCTTGTGCTCGCGGGCATCGATCAAGTAGTAGGCGTCGTTGATGAGCGCTTTGCTTACGATGAATGGTCCCTCCTAGGGTGAAGAAAGCTTGTGCATGTTCTTTGTGTCTTGGATTAGTCATAGCACGAGGTCGCCTTCGCGGAAGCGGACAGGCCTGACCTGCCGGCTGTGGTAGTTGCGTAGTTGCTGCTGGTACATTGCCGACTTCATAGGCTTGTTTAGCTTGTGCTTCCGTGAACAAAACGATTCGAGGCGCGTCGTGCTCGATGTTAGTTGGCATGACGGTTTCAGCTTCATGGACGAGGAAGAAGGGGGTGAAGCCGGTTGAGCGATTTGGGATTGTCCTTAGGCTCCAGAGGACGGAAGGTAGTTGTTCTTCCCACGCGCCGGCTGCCCGCTCGAGTGGTTCGAGCAACCGAGGCTTGATGCCGGATAGGATGAGGCCGTTT
The DNA here is from genome assembly GCA_012064385.1 of Puccinellia tenuiflora. Taxonomy (NCBI): domain Eukaryota; kingdom Viridiplantae; phylum Streptophyta; class Magnoliopsida; order Poales; family Poaceae; genus Puccinellia; species Puccinellia tenuiflora. The sequence goes on from QRDG01000340.1 coordinate 1,031,886, forward strand.
GCCTGTTCAACCTGCCCATTTGACTGCGGGTGCGTGACAGAAGCCACGTCGAGCCGGATGCCGGTCCTGCCGCAGAACTTGGCGAATTCTCCCTTGACGAAGTTTGACCCATTGTCCGTGATGATGCTGTTGGGGTAGCCGAAGCTGGTAGATTATGCTCTTGAAGAACTTGACGGCTGTTGGTCCATCCAGCTTCTTGATCGGCTTGGCTTCAATCCATTTCGTGAACTTGTTGACGGCTACCAGCAGGTGTGTCATTCCTCCACTGGATCTCCTCAGCGGGCCAACCATGTCTAGTCCCCAGACGGCAAACGACCAGGTGATAGGAATCGTCTTGAGCGCTGAAGCCGGTGTGTGCTTCTGCGTTGCGAATCGTTGACAGCCATTGCAGAGCCGGACCAGCTGGTTTGCGTCCGCCAGCGCAGTCGTCCAGTAGAAACCGTGCCTGAACACCTTGGCCACAATTGCTCTTGATGACGCGTGGTGGCCGCATTCGCCTTGATGGATTTCATTGAGGATCTTGATTCCTTCTTCTTGGCTCATGCAGCGCTGGAATATTCCAGAGACGCTGCGCTTGTACAACTCGTTGTTGATGATGGTGTAAGCACTTGCTCATCGTTTGATCTGCCTGGCGATGAGCTCATCCGCCGGGAGTTCGTCATTGGCGAGGTAGGCGAGGAAGGGTTGGGTCCATGGCAGAGCCTCTTCGATGACGAGGACCTCGACGGCTTCCGGCTTGCCTGGATCCGGCCCGTCCGACTCCGCGCCCGGCGGCATCCGGATGGAATCGGAGCCGGGACACGGCGTGATGGATGGCCTGTACAGCTTCTCGAGGGCGACGCCGGGTGGGATTTCCTCGCGAAGAGAGCCAATGTTCGTCAAGGTGTCAGCTGCTTCCTTGTTGGAGCAGTGGATGTGGTGGAATTCAAATCCGTCGAAGCATCCCGCGAGTTGTTGGACGAAGAAGCGGTAGGCGGCCATGTTGGGGTCCTTGGCGTCCCAATGACCGGTGGTTTGCTAGGACCACCAAGTCGGAGTCGCCGCAGCAGAGGATCCGCTTGATGTTCATAGCCTTGGCGAGCTTGAGGCCGTGCGCGAGAGCTTCGTATTCGGCTACGTTGTTGGACGCCGTGAAGTGGATTTGTAGCACGTATTCGAGCCGGCCCCCTTTGGGTGAAGTGAGGACGACTCCGGCACCGAGTCCCCAGTATCTTTTGGAACCATCGAAGTGCATGAGCCAATGCTCGCCGGAGTCGGGTGGTGGTGGTACGTGGCCCTTCTCCGTCCAGTCGGCTAGAAAGTCAGCCAGCTCCTGTGACTTGATCGCCGTTCTCTGTCATATTCAACTCCGTGCGCCGTCAGGTTAATCGCCCATTTCGCCACTCTGCCGGTTGCGTCCTTGTTGCCTATGATCTCGGCAAGCGGAGCATCACTTATCACCTTGATCGGATGCTCTTGGAAGTAGTGCTTCAGCTTCTTCGTTGCCATGTACACGCCGTATACGAGCTTTTGGTAGTGCGGGTAGTTTTGCTTCGACTGCCCCTCTTGATTAGAGGTAAAGACCTAATTCTCCTGTCGACTTGTTACCCCATGGTAGCAACTACCATGCAGACTTGTCCCATACAGGGAGTTGCCCCATGGTAGTGCGACTTGTCAATACCGACTTCTCCTGTCGACTTGTTAATGCCGACTTCTCCTGTTGACTTGTTTTGAAGTGAGTTGGAATTTTTCCTCCGAGTCCTTTGACGAGTTGCTTCTCTTCTGTCGAGCTTGTTTACACTGGTATATGTATAGCCCCCAAGTGCCGAGTTGTTAACTTGTGACAGCTTGGAGCTTGTATTGATGACTCATAACTTCAGATGATGTAGCCCCCGAGTGCCGGGTTGTTTGCCTGCGACGACTCGGGACTCCTTGATGTATAACTCATGACTTTCAGATGATGTAGCCCCCGAGTGCCGGGCTGTTAACCTACGACAATTTGGAGATAAAAACTTTTTAAACTTGATTGTTATTTAACTTGTAGAAAAACCTGATCCGTGAGTAGCCCCCAAGCGCCGAGTTGTTGGCCTGCGACAACTTGGAGCTTCCAACTCTGTATTCCCTTTGACTTAAACTGAAAACCTGATAACATGTAGCCCCCAAGTGCTGGGTTGTTTGCCTGCAGCAACTCGGAGCTTAAAACTTTTTGAACTTGATTGATGCTTGAGCTGATTTGGTTCTTATAACCCTTCTTAGTTTTATACTGATGAATAAGTAGGCCCTGCCCGGTCTTTGCTAATTAGCAGCCAGTTTGTTGTACAGGTTGCATCTGAGCCAGGTCAATGAGTCTAGAACCTAGCTTTTTCCTGAAAGACAAGCCCCCAAGGACCTAATGATCAAAGTTAATAATGGCGCACTTACTGGGTGTCTCGGCAAAACTCTTACTGTAGAGAAGCCAGTTTTATCCCTTTGATCACAATAATCATGTTATAATGTTGCAGAGCTCTTTGGGCTCGTTGGTTTTGCGGAGCTCTCTGGGCTCGTTGGTATTGCGGAGCTCTCTGGGCTCTTTGGTATTGCGGAGCTCTCTGGGCTCGTTGGTGATATATAAGCTGGAGTATAGAGACATTGATATATTTTAGAAACCCCTTTATGGGTGTAACTAAATCTTTTCAATAAATCTGATGCAAGTTATAAAGAACTTGACTTTTAAAGAAATCCATTGCGAGCAATATATAACTCGACTTTGAAAAAATTCGATGCAAGCAATAGATAGCTCGACTTTGAAAAATCCGGTGCAAGCAATAGATAGCTCGACTTTGAAAAAATCCGGTGCAAGCAATAGCTCGACTTTTGAGAAATCCGGTGCAAGCAATAGCTCGACTTTTGAGAAATCCGGTGTGAGCAAAGAATAGCCCGACTTTAAATAAATTTGGCGCGAGCTATTTGAGAGCTCGATTTTTTAGAAATCCATGGCGGGTTTAAAAAACCCAACTTTGAGATTTGGCTATATTAAGCCTCCAAGAGTCGATTTGATATGCCACCTAGAATTTTTGGTTATTTTCTGTAGTCGATGACAACGTGTCGGCGGTCAAAGGACCTCAATCACCAGGAGTCCGCGTCACATATTCCGAGTGCTCACCGGGCTTTTTTTTTTCTTCTGTCATGTTGTGTGTACGTGATCTGCATTGTACGGGTAGCACTAGTTGCGTCCGGCTTCTCTGTCTTTCTTTCCTTTTCTTTTTCTCTACTGATATTTTTTCTCCACTGATACTGTTTCACGTGAGGCCTTCATCCGACTCTAACTCGAAGAAGAGCTGGTCGCCTGAATTTTCTTTGATCCGTGTGCTCCTTGGACTGATTATCACGTGAGGACTAGTAACTTTCCATCCATCTCTTTCCTTTTTTATCTTTATTTATGACCTGACGGCTTGATCAACTTGCACGAATACTAGTACACCCGGCTTGTATTTCTTCTTTTCCTTTTATGCCTCACGTGAGTGGCTGCAAACTTTGAATTGCCTTATTTTTTCCTTGGCCTCGACGTGACATTGCTTTGACGCGAAGTGGTTGTATCCGAGTAGTACACCGTGAGACAAGCTGATTCAGTACTCGACTCGAATTATCTATCTGTTCTCTGTTCAGAACAAATCTTGTACGCACGAGTCGGCCGCCGCTGGATTCTGCTTGCGCAGACTTAGGAGTCGACCTTGATGGTGTTTCTTGGAGCTCGCGAGGGACCACGTTGATGTCAAGCCCTCACGCCCGTGTTGAAGAAGAACTTGATGCGTCTGAGTCGCTTGACCAATATGGTGATGAACTCGTCGCCGTCGTTTGATGAAGATTCGACCCATCGAATTGTGAATCCACGCGCACTAGGCCCCACAGTGGGCGCCAACTGTCGTGGGTTTGTCACGGCAAGTCCTTCCTCTGGGAAGGTGAGTTCTGGGGCCATTGATGATCGAAGTATGTAGGAGAGGTTAATCTCGCCTAGGGACACAGATTTACCCAGGTTCGGCCCCTCTTGATTAGAGGTAAAGACCTACTTCCTGCTTCTCTTTATTGCTCTAGGTCTGATCTTGATTACAGGGTTCCGGCTCCTATCTGGGGAGTCGGCGACTATGAATCTGGTGTTTCTAGATTGCTTAGAACTTGATGGCTTCAGCTCCAGGAACCCGCTTATAAAGGTGGCCAGGTCCCTGGACTTACAACTTACACCAAGTCACACTAGAACACGGAGGCCTACTCTACGTCTTGGTCTTCCAAGTTAGGGCTCCGGGTTGTACTTGGACTACTTCCTGACGGGTCCCTTCTCTGTCATGGGCCTTGGTCGGCTTGTCTCCAGCCCAGCCCATGTGACTTGATGCGTGACTCGGCTTTGGCCTTCTTGGTCTTGGCGGGTCTACTTTCCGGGTCCATGGGCCTACCTATAAAGTATCCCCCCATCAAGAGCACTTCGCTAAGGTAGTAAACTGGCCGTTGAACCGGCCGCTGCTTGCCGGCTTCCTCTCGTTCCACCACCAGGACGATGCTGACGACTCGGTTGGAGGCGGCGATGTACATGAGCATGGGCTCCTTCGGAGCCGGAGGTGCTAAGACCGGGGTGGAGGCCATCGCGCGCTTGAGTTCTCTGTAAGCGGCGTCGGCCGCGTCGCTCCAGACGAACTTGTCCGTCTTCTTCAGCAAGTGGTAGAGCGGGAGAGCCTTTTCGCCGAGCCGGTTGATGAAACGGCTGACGGACGCCAGGCAGCCGGTGAAATTTTGGATGTCCTTGACGCTTCTTGGCTGTCGAATGTTGTCGATGGCGGCGATCTTCTCCGGGTTGGCCTCGATTCCTCGTGCTGACACAAGGTAGCCGAGTAGCTGTCCGGCTGGAACGCCGAACACGCATTTCTCCGGATTGAGCTTCATCTGGAAGCGGCGTAGGTTGTCGAAGGTTTCCTTGAGGTCGGCGAGCAGAGTGTGCTTCTCCTTGGTCTTGATGATGACGTCGTCGACGTAAGCGTGCGCGTTACGACCGATCTGGTTGTGCAAGCATTTCTGCATGCATCGCTGGTATGTTGCCCCTGCGTTCTTCAAGCTGAACGACATGGTGGTGTAGCAGTACGGGCCGTAGGGGGTGATGAAGGCGGTCTTGAGATGGTCATCCGGGTTCAGCGGAATTTGGTGGTAGCCGGAGTAGGCGTCGAGGAGGGAGAGGAGGTCGCAGCCGGCCGTGGAGTCGACCACCTGGTCGATGCGCGGCAATGCAAAGGGGTCTTTATGGCAGGTGTAACATCCCAATCTTTTATTTGGATGTTTTGCATTTAGAGCATGTGCATTTCATCATGGCATCATTTGAAAAAAATTTGCATTTGCTCGTTTGCATCTTTTCCCAAAAGAAATAAACCCTAAACTCTATTTTGAATTATAGCAAATTCCACAAGCTAATTATATAGGCTTGGGGTTTGGTGCAAAAATGCCCTTTTATAGTAAATTATGACAGAGGGGAATTTTATAAAATTTTCAAAATTGGTTTGACCCAATTCGGAGTCCTAAATCAAAAGTTATTTGAAAAACAGTTTTCTGAAAAAGAATAAAAGAAAAGATAAAAAAAAACGGACGAGCTAGTGGGCCGCAGCCCACTAAACTCCCCTGCGCACGCGCACCCGCAATGGGCCAAGCCGGCCCATTCTTTTTTTTTCCGCAGTCTTTTCTTTTCTTTTTCTTTTCCCCCGCTGACAGGTGGGCCCCACCTGTCAGGTTCTTCTAGAACGAGCAGGAGACCGGGATGAACACGAGTTCATCGTCCCGATCCGATTTTCGCTCGATTTCCGTCCCGATTCGAAGCCCCTCGCGCAAGCCAAACCACCTATTTATACCCCGCACCCCGTGCCCTCGACCGCCGCCAAAATCCCTAAACCTAGCCCCGAAAACGAGCTCGTTTCCGAGCTCGAAATCCGCCGCCGCCGCCACCTTTAACCGGAGCACCGGGAGCTTCCGCCGCCGCCGTTTGGAGCATCGGGAGGAGGAGCCGAGGAGCCGAGCTCGTCCACCGCGAGGAGCCGCACCCGAAGCCGCCATCGTCGCATCCGGGGGAGCACCGGAGCAGCCGCCGCCGTCATCCACCGAGCCGCCGCCGCCATCTCCGGTGAGTCGCGCCACCGCCCCGCGCCGATCTGCTCTCGGCCGTCCGATCTACATCGGACGGTCTAGATTAGATCTAGCCGCCCCGAACCGGTACGCTGACGTCAGCTGACGTCAGCCCTGGTTAGCCCCCCCACGGAATCTTTTCCGTTTAATTTGAATTAAAATTCCAGGAAACCATTAAAACTTGCAAAATTCATATCTCTTCAACCGTAACTCGGAAAATTAAGTTTAATATACCAAAATTCGTAGAAAATTAATATCTATCCAGATCTGAAATAATATTTAACTTTTAATTTATTTTTATAATTTTTTTTTCTAAATCTTGTTAATTGGTATTTTGTTAATAACTTCTTATCTATAGATCTAATTAAAATAATTCCTTCGGCTAAAATTCTCAATATTAAATCTTCTATCCAGAGAACATTAAATCTAATTATATGAACTAAGTTTTGATTTAATAGTAGTGAATCCAAGTTTAATCTTTTAAATCGACTTTAACTTGTTCTTTAATTGTCTTGTTGCATTAAAAATATTTCTCATGCATCATATAATCCAGAGAACTAAAGTTAATGTTTTGTGCCCAATTAACATGTCATGCATATATGTATGTTTGCTTTGTTCCTTATGTTGTGTATCGCGTTTCATCGTGTAGACAACGACGTTGTTTGCAACTGTTGCTGTGACTGCAACGAGTGCGTGAACGATTACTCCGACTCTTGAAAGGCAAGTGGTGCTCATAAACGTCCTATTATTTTCCTATGCATCGTAGTCTTTATTTTAAGTAGACTTGCATGTGTAGGAGTTGAATTGTTAAGCTATGCTAGATTGTTCCATTAACACCCAGATGGAATAATCATATGTTCACCCTTAGCATTTGATAATGGCAAACCGTCGTAGGTTAGATTGCTTAGTTGATGAATAGAAAGCGTGGTTGGGAAGTTCATGACATGCTTATTTTGTTTATGGTTTTAAAAGCTTAATAAAACCACTGAGTAATTTAATCTACCACTGGGCGGATTGCTAGCTTGTCATCTGAGTTAAACTTTATGGTGGGGACCGCCGCCCAGTATCATTGAGAATAGTCTGGTTTCTTGTTTGGTAGCTATTCTGTGCAACCATGTGTCAATGTAGTATGGGCTACGACAGAAATTGGTAGATGGTGGTGACCTGAACCCATCGTAGCCAGAGATGTAGAATAGTGATAGGTGGTACGGTGCGTGGGGGTTTGGGAAGCTACTTTCTACTAGTTCTGGTTCGATCCTCTCTTCCTCTCCATGTGGTGATTCCCGGAGTGAGCAGAGTGGACCGGGCAACATGGGTAAAGTGTACACACCTCGCGAGGGTTTAAACTAAGATCTTAGCCGTGTCCTTCGGTTATGGGCAAACTAGCAACTAGATGGGAGTCTATGACATATTCTCACTCATCCCAATTTACTAAATTAAAATTTGATGGGATAACAACAAATTGGTGGGAGTATCTGGTGGTATGCCAGTGGACTCATAGCCAGTTGGGTAGGAGCACCTGTTGGAATAACAGAGTGTCCAATTAATGTGTGAAAACAAATGTTTATCAAATGATAGGATGAAATTGTTGTTTTGCGCAAAAATCAGCCATGGAAACTCCACCTAGCCAAATATGCATGTAGAAGTTAGGTAGAGTTTTATAATAGCCTCTCAAGCACACTTGCCAGTACAAATCCCATTGTACTGACCGTATTCGCTGCGGCTGCAATTGCACTATTGCAGGTACGATTTTACGTAGGTCTTGGAGCTACACCCGGCACGTACGCCTGTGGCACGAGTTGATTGGAGCTTCATTATCGTTTATTTTCCGCTGTGTGCTTTTAATCAATAAAGTTATTTTGTGCTAGCGTCAATGCTATGCAAAGATGTAAGGATTCTTGATATTCTGGATCAATTCGTTGTAATAAAGACGCATTGTGCTCTGTTATTTCATTTGTAATGAGTGTGCTAGCGAGTCGATCCGGGACTAGCACTATACTCATAGACGAGATCCATATTAATGGGTTGAGTCGCTACAGCAGGCCTTGTTGAGGTGAGTGTAATCAATACACATCCGCCACCGCTTGTTCTTCTTTTCCACCATCACTGGATTGGCTAGCCATTCTGTGTGTTGCACTTCCTTGATGAATCCGGCTGCGAGCAGTCGGGCTATCTCTTCTCCTATTAACTGTCTTTTTCCTTCCGCGAAGTGTCGTAGAGACTGTTTTACCGGCTTGGCATCTGGCCGGACGTGTAGAGAGTGCTCGGCGAGTTCCCTCGGTACACCAGGCATGTCCTTGGGGGACCACGCGAAGATGTCCCGGTTCTCACGGAGGAACTCGATGAGCGCGCTTTCCTATTTGGGGTCCAGGCTCGCCCCCACGGCGACGAACTTGGACTTGTCGCTGTCGTCGAAGTAGGCCTTCTTAGTATCTCGCGCCGCCCTGAAAGCTCGACTCGCCAGCCGGCTTGGCCGACTCCGGAATCTCCAGCTTCTCTTCGCTGGCCTTGCGCTTGAATTGTCGCATTTCCTCGTTGCAGACCATGGTCTCGGCCACCTTCGCGCTGTCGGTGGCGCAGGCGATGGAGCGCTTGTAGTCTCCGAAGACGGTGATGATTTCGCGTGGGCCTAGTAGCTTCATCTTGAGGTAGGCGTACTGCGGTACGGCCATGAACTTGGCGAGCGCCGGCCGCCCAAGTATGGCGTGGTAGGCGCTGGAGTGGTCGACCACCTCGAAGGAGATGGTCTCGCGGCGGTGGTTGCTCTTGGTGTCGAATAGGACGTCAAGCCGGATGAGACCCATGGATGAGCCGGCTCGCCCCGGCACAATGCCATGGAAGACCGTCCGGCTCGGCGTCAAGCTGGACTCGGAGACGCCCAGCTTCTCCAGAGTGTCGCGGTAGAGGATGTTGATGCTGCTGCCTCCATCGATGAGGACGCGCGAAAAGGTGCAGGAGCGCTTGGGGGAGATGATCATGTGCTCCAGGACTAGAGCATAGCCGCCTGGATTGGGCATCAGCTCCGGGTGGTCGCTGCGACCCCACGTGATTGGCTCTTGCGACCAGTTGAGGTATTGGGGGACAGGTGGAACCACAACATTCACCTCGTTGAACCGCTCGCGCCAGCTTTGCTTGTCGTCGCGCTCGTTGACGAACACGATGTAGGCGGCATCCGGATTTCGGTAGCCGTCTGGACCCCTTGGTGGCGGAGATGGAAGGCGTTCCCTCCTTTGCTCTTCGCGTTGGCGATCATTGCGATTCCTGTCTTCGCGCCGCCTGTCGTCACGCCTTCGATCATCCCGTCCGGCTTCATCCGGAGGCGGATTTCGCCGTTCATATGGTGGCGGCCTTGGGCGGCCAAGGTTGCATTGCCTGACGGTGTGGTTCGCTGGCCGGTCGCCGTGGTTCCGCCATGGCTGATCGAGCAAAAACTCGTAGCTGTTCCTTGCCCTTGTCCGACACATGTCGCTGCTTGTCCTCATGCGGCGATTGTCGAAGCCTCCTGCCGGCCTTCCCTCGGTGGTGGCGATGACCTTGGACTCGACGCGGTCGTCCGTGGACTTGCGCTTGCCGGATGCATCGGAGTCGCGATGGGTTGATCTTCCTCCCTCCTGGGTCTCTGTCCGGCTGCGGCGTGCAGCCGGCTCTGCCGTGATGATTCTTCCGGCTTCGTCGAGTCGGATCGGGTTGGTCATACCCGCGTCGGCGGTGGCATACTCGTCGGCGATTGCCATGAGCTCCGCCATGGTCTTCGGGCTTTTTCTCAGTAGCCGATGCTTGAGTAGGGTCTGGTCCCGACAGCCTTGGATGAAGTACTGGACGGCTTGGAGCTCGAGGATCCCTTCGCAAGCGTTGCGTAGGCTAGTCCACCGGGTGAGGTAGGCACGGTCCGACTCGCCGTCCTTCTGCTTGCACAGTGCGAGCAGTTGCGCGTTGCCGGGGCGCATGTAGGTGCCAGTGAAGTTGCGGTTGAACCCTTCCTCGAAGTCTAGCCAGCTGTTGATGCTTTCAGCCGGGAGGCTGTTCAACTAGGTACGAGCCGATCCCTGGAGCATGAGTGGCACGTAGCGTACGGCCACCCGCTTGTTGCCGCCTGCGATGTTGACCGCCGTGACGTAGTCGGCGAGCCAGTCCTCCGGCTTCGCGATGCCGTTGTACTTGGGTGTGTCCCTTGGGAGGGTGAATCCCCTCGGGAACTGCTCGGTCCGGATGCGGGGTCCGAAGCAGCGATGCGCAGCGACGTCTTCCTCTGCGATGATGCTTGACGCCATGAGCGCGTCGATGCGGAGGCGAGCGTTGTGGCTCGTTTCGGGCCCCAATGGTCCCATGCGCTCCTCTATGGTGACCTTGTGTCCGATTCGCTCCTTGACGCTGCGGCCGGCTCGCGGTCCATTCCGGTTGCCGTCTTCACGTCGCCCAGCCGGATCGCGGCCGTGATCACGAGGATGCGAACTCGCGCTCCCCTCGCGATGAGGTCGTGACTGCTTGTCCTTCGCCCTGCCGCAGCTCGTGGATGACGCCTCGGCGCCCTGCTTGGACTTGCCGCTTGCATCGTAGCCTGGAGGCGGATCATGATGCTCCCGGCTCGCGGTTGCCTCGGTTTCGCGTTGCTGCCTGTTAGCCGCGGCAATGAGCTCCTGGACTCGGCGCGCTTGTTGACGTAGGTCCTCGCCTTGGAGTTGGGGTAGTTCTGCTGCTGCCGCCTCCGCAGCCTTCATGTTTTGCACCGGGTTGCTGTACTCAGGCAAGACGATGTCCGAATGCTCGTGCGGCTGGCCGGCATGGTTCAGGGCACCGCCGAGGTCCCCTCCTTTGCGCCTGACCTCATTCAGCTTCTCCGTGTTGCCCCTTGCCAGCTCGAAGCCGTGGGCGGTGTTGTACTCGCGCATCGTGGTGTTGAGTCGGCGCTGCGTTGATGCGAGGGAGAGAGCCTTGTCGTATATCTGTTGACGCATCCTCTCGAGATCAGCCGCCGCCTTGGCTGGATCCACACTCGGCGCGATGGGGGTGCTCAGCAGCTCGAAGTCAGCCTCGAGGTTGCGCTGGAAGCGAGAGGGTTCTCCAGCTTCGTGAACAGTTGTGGCGACGTCGCCTCCTGCCGCCACGTGCTCGACCATGTACACCTCGGCGTAGACGTTGAGCTTGGCGTCGTCGCAGTCCGCGTCGCCGGAGCAGAGGTAGCCGAAGGAGTTGTCATCGCAGACGCTGGAGTCGAAGATCGAAGGAGCCAAGCACGAGTAGACCTACTCCGGGTACTCCTTGGCGGCGACGGCGACGTAGACGTGGAAATCGCCAAAGGTGACGACGGTGCCTCCGCTGGTGAAGCCCACGTCGGCGAAGCTCCTGGTGTTGTCGAGGACGCACCCGATGGAGCCGATGGAGAGCACGAGGCCGGAGACGACCCGCCGATCATCTAAGGTCCGGGATCCCGCGCAGAACGTGACTCCGCTCGTCGCGAGCCCCACGGTGGGCGCCAAATGTCGTGGTGGGTTGCATGGCATATCCATCAGAGATGGAAAAAAGTATGGGGCAAGGCGACGATGGCGCTCGCGCGGGATTGGGTACAAGCACGCAAACACACGTGATATACCCAGGTTCAGGGACCTCTTGTGGAGGTAACACCCCTACGTCCTGCTCTTCTTGTTTCTTATTGCTTGATCACAGAGTGCGGGCTACAAATGCTCCTAGAGCTGTATTCAGGTGGCAGCCGGCTGGAAGTCCGAGCCGGCTGGAGGTTGGAGATGATGCTATCTGCCACTTGTGTGTTCTGGTTACTTGCCTCACGCAGGAGGCTCTAGCCCGCCTTATATAGGCAACGGGCTAGGGTTTTGGGTTACAAGGATTTTACAGGTCTGTCCCTATGACATCATCTACTTTCTGGCCGGCTGGAGCTCGTTGCCATAATTCTGCACAGGAGATGCCCGATAGGAAGTACTGTTCACCAGGAGCGGTTATGCGGGACTGGCCCACTAGTACGGAGCTGTCGGTTGGTACGTCCGGCTTCAGCCCAGCCGGACGTCTGCGTCCGGGTAGACGTAGGCGGCTTGATTCAGCCGGCGGGTTCCAGTCGGCGTCGTGCAGCCGGCACTGTTCAACCGGCCTGTGGAGTTTGAAGGGGTGAGCCTCTTTGGGGTATCCGGGGTTCATCTCCCCGACATCATCCAAACCAACCTCCGACACTTCACCAACTAGATGAGAGAGAAGCTGACCATCCGATGTACCACATTTTCTAGATAATATGTTGACCACATTCTACACACACTAGCAGAATACCCGTGCGTTGCAACCGAATTAAAAATAACAATAGCCACATATATAAGGTTTGTTCCGTGTTTTTCGGTTAAGTAGCGGCAACAATCCACGTACTTCGCTGGATTTATCTTTGATGACAAACCATTGCGTGCATACCCTTGAATATCATTTGTGTTCGACTTTTTTTCTGGTCCTAACCGGGTGGAGATTCCTCCTGGGCTAGTGATCCTCCGCTTTTAAAGAATCAATATAATAATTAAGAGTTTTGAAAAATATGAAAAAAATCTCAGATGTAGTCAATGGTGTATCCTACAAACTTGTAAAAAAAACCAAGTTCAAATACTTTCTATTCTAAACTACCCAAAAATAACAAAAATGTAGATCTAAGTATTGCTATTTTTAAATCTCCAGATTGTATCATATTTTGTCTTTTTTTTTGAGTAACTCAGAATACAAAATATTTTAATTTGATATTTTACATGTTTGTGGAATATACCATTAGCTACGTCTAGTACTGTATTTTTTCAAACTCATAAATATTATTTTAAATTTATTTAAAGTATCAGGATCACTGCAGCTCGGGAGCCAAAGACACTTTTTGACCCGAACCTAGCTTAAAAAAACTGGCATTTGTATCCCTCTTGTTCTAGCCATCTACTCCATCTGGTCCGGCTGCAACATTATAAAGTTGCACACTTGCTCGCGTCATCGCCGTGCCATTTTTACATGCTTTGTCCATATTCGGCAATTATCCCTTGACTTTCATCAACAAACGGAAAATTACTGCATACTTCCCTAGATAATCAATATGGTACGTGGGCTTGTTAAAATCCTTTGTCTTTGCCTCGTAGAAAACATTTCACAATGACAACAACGTTGAGGTCTAACCAGTTTCTCCTTTTCAACACTACTGCCGCTTCTACTTCTCGCAACATGGATCCATCAGACTGCACAATTCTGAAGTTGCTCAACTTCGTTATACTCGCGTTCCGCCTTGCATTATCCTGTGGTTTTTATGTGATTTGTTCATATTCGACAAATCATCCCATTACATTCAACAAACAAAAAGTTACTACATACTTATCTAGATGATGTTTCCTTATATGCGGAGCTGTTTGGGTGTACCCAGTGCCAGTTTCCAATTAGTTATTTGGGTATTCCGATCCACTATCGGAGACTCACAAATGCTGAATGGGAGCCGGTGGAGGAAAGGCTTCAAGCTAGATTAAACAGCTGGAAGGGCAAATTGCTATCACTAGGGGGAAAATTGGTACCCATTAGTTTAGTCCTAACTAATATGGTACTTTACATGATATCTTTCTTTCAACTTCCTAAAAGAGTCTTGAAGAAAATGGATTATTTGCGTCCAAGATTCTTTTGGCAAGGGGATAGTGAAAAGAGAAAGTACCGCTTGGTTAAATGGAGTATGCGGTTTGCTGTCCAAAAGACCAAGGAGGACTTGGTGTTCATGACTTGGATGTTAAGAATAAAGCTCTCCATGGAAATGGATCTTCAAGCTCTTGACTGAAGAAGGTGTGTGGCAAACCCTCCTGAGGAGGAAGTATGTGGGTTCCTAAGATCTATCCCAGATTTATTGGAAACCTGGTGATTCCCACTTCTGGGCAGGTCTAATGGCCACAAATAAATATTTCTTTCCATATGGGTCTTTCTCTATTAAGGACGAATCCCAAATTCGATTCTGGGAGGATAAATGGCTGGGTAATACCACGCTCCGTGAACAATATCAGGCCTTGTACAACATTGTGCGTCACAAAGGCGATACTCTCGCTAAGGTGTTGGAATCTTACCCGCCTAATATGTCGTTCAGGAGAAGTATTTTTGGTCCTAGACAAGCATCGCTGAATGCCTTGCTTCAGCGTCTAGCCTCCGTGCAGTTGACACAGGGACCTGATGTATTTCGATGGAACCTCAAAGAGAATGCAAAATTCTCAATGGATTCTATGTACAAAGCCTTAATCCAACCTGATTTTCCAGTTGATAGTAATAAAAAGATTTGGAAAATGAAGATACCTCTGAAAACCAAAGTCTTTACTTGGTATCTTCAGGGGTAATTCTTATTGGAGATAACCTTGCAAAGCGAAATTGGTAGGGAAGTAAAAAGTGTGTATTTTGTCATCGTGATGAGAGTATTAAACACCTTTTCTTTCAATACAGTTTTGCTCGTTCTATATGGTCAACCATCCAGATAGCATCTAACTTATATCCCCCAAGAAGCGTTGCTAATATTTTTGGCAACTGGCTGAACGGGGTAGATTCTAGGTTTAAGCTAATTATTAGGGTGGGAGCGATTGCCGTTATATGGTCGCTATGGCTATGTAGAAATAATAAGGTTTTTAATGATAAAAATTGTTCCCTTTTGCAGGTCATTTACCGGTGCACAGCGTTGATCCGTTCATGGTCGCAACTACAGCGTGTGGGGGCACCGAGACCTGTTCATGGAGGTGTCTACGAGGTTGGAGGCTTCGGCGAGGGATATTTTTATCCAACGTGGATGGCAGCATAACCTCTGGATTGGGCCTCCACCGTCTTAGGCGTCTTTACAATTTCTCACTATAATATGTAATTCGCCTTTTATTTTATTCCGTTCTCTGGACTCGTGGACTTGTCAGGGCTGTGTGCATCATAGCTATGCAGAGGCCTGGTGTAATGCTTTAACTTGTTAAGTAATAAAGTCCCTTTATCAAAAAAAAAAAACTTACCTAGATTATGAATGTGGTATGTCGGATCCTCATAACATCCTTCCTACTGCCCTCATAGCAAACATTTGACATGCGTTGAGGTCTGACCAGTTTCTCCTTTTCTCCGCTACTGCCACTTCTAGCTACTTGTCCTACGACATGACTCTATGTCCACTTCTAGCTACTTGTCCTTGAATGCAAAGGGCATATATGTCGGGGGGCAGCCCCCGAGATGGGTCAATATGGTGAAATAAGCGTGGACTCGGAGTTGACCGAGTCAATGGTAAACCGACATACACATGGGCTTACCCGGGGTCAACCGGGTAAGGGCTTACTGACATAGCCCTATGTCGGATTATGCATACTATATGTCGGAACCTGCTTTGTTGTTCTTATGTGCAGGAGAGGAGAAACCGAGTTAGGGAATATCTGGCGTGCCTATGTCGGATCGGGATGAATGAAGCTCTATCTCGGGATTGGTCAAGGCTCACGTCTTGTCCCTACAATCACGGGGCAGGCGTCCTGCCACTGGCAGGACAGGACGCGCTGCCTACTCCTTGACTCGGTGGTAGCATGGGCAGTCAGACCTCCACTCTGCTGACCTATGCAGTACGGTGGAGCAGTGCACAGGAGTGATGGATTGGACATGCCACGCGGGGGTGACGGAAGCAGTCAGAGACCCAGGCGTGGCCACAGTGCTGCCTACGTCAGCACCAACGTCAGCCCTAACTCTGTACCCTGGGTTTCCCTATATAAGGGGTACCAGGGGTTCCTCTTACAGAGACGATCCCCAGACGCATGCCTAGACGCTGGACAAATACTCAGTCATTTCCTTGAGAGCTAGCAGGAGAGCCACATATCCATTCCGAGACTCGGTGTAGAGTTCCGAGACTCGGCGGAGAGCCAAAAGCTCCTAGATCTTCTTATACAGCTAAAGGAGCAGCTTGTAACTCCTTTGTAATCCACATATATAGATCAAATAGGCAGGAGTAGGGGTGTTATCTCCTCACGAGAGCCCCGAACCTGGGTAAATCGCGTGTGTGTTTGTGTGTGTCTCTGTGTACGTCTTCACGTGCAAACCCTCCCCGGTACCTCCAGCGTCCATCGGCCCCACCTTAAGCCTATCTATGGCATCTGTCCATACACCACCACGACAATATATAAACGATCTCTCTTTTTTAACCTAAACTAAAACATGACACAAGATAATGTTCCGTTCATTAGCTTGGCATCATCGTCACAGTTTTGTCGTGCTAATGACACATAATAATACTGTGGCATTTTTCTTCACCATAATGTTTTCCATCGCATCGCAAAGGAATTTGAACATCGCTTCAAATAACACGTCACGATCATGCGCTCACCCTACCAAAAAATCTGATAGGCAATGGAAGTGCAAAACATCACAGCTTTGTATATTAATTCTATTTCTCAAACCATCATGAACTTTAGGAAAGTCCATTAACTAAAAACAATTACATGTCCCTACATGCATAAAAAAAAATAGGGAAATTCTTTATCCAGTGTCGCCTCCGGTCAGTGGTAACCCACCCGCACACCAAGTGCATTGTTGCCAGTTAAAATAATGGACAGCGCTGAGCGTCCCCCCGGGGGATTTGGGGCAAAAATCCCCCGGGTCCAGCTGTTGACACGTGTCCCACTCTTCCGATAGCTCCATCCACGATACTACTAGCATACATAAAAAAATTCCCCGCCTCAAATCAGAAACCCATGATTTGCACCCGAAAAACCCCCCACGCCCACGCTAAACATCCATTCACGCCCCACCCAAAACTCCGTCACATCACCGCCGGTCGCCGGAGAAGGAAGTCGCCGGAGTGCCGGCTATCGCCGGAGTACACCGTCGAGGATTCGCTGATGCAGGAGGCGGTGTATTCCTCGTCACCTCTTTCTCGACTACCCCCAGCCATGGCCGTCGTTGGAGAACACCGACGCGGCGTCGCCGATGCAGTAGCACCATGGTAGGCGCTTGCAGCAACGTCGATGGTCTGTGGTAGCATATTTGTCCGCCCATGATAGCATCACAGTCCACCTATCGGAGCATCGCCGTCGCCTCCGCCTGCTTGCAGCACTCATGGTCGCATCTCCGTCTGTCATGGTAGCATATCTGTCTTCCCGTGGTAGCATCGCTATTTGCCCATGAGAGCATCGTGGTTCGCCCATGGTCGCATCCCCGTCCCCTCCACCTCCTTGTAGGCTTGTAGCACTCCATGGTCGCATCTCCGTCCACCATGGTAGCATAGTCGTACGCCCGTGGTAGCATCGCCGTACACTCGTGGGAGCATCGCCGTGTCTCCTTGCAGCGCTCCATGGTAGCATCTCTGTCCGCTCGTGGTACCATAGTCGTCCGCCCGTGGGAGCATCATCGTGTGAGGACGACGGCCGGCTTGCTCGACGGTGGTAGCAGCACCGGAGGCGCCCGCTCTCAGCACAGGCAGCTCCATCACCCACCGGTTGCAGCTCGGGTGCCTACCCTATGCAACTCCGACGCCCGCTCTCTGTAGCCGGGGCAGAGGGATTTTGGGGCGGTGCGCTTGCAGGGACGACTAGCTGGGTTCGGCTCTCGGTGGTGGCAAGGGTGGCGACGGTGGAGCATCGACGCGGATCTGCGGAGCATCGACGCGGATCTGCGGAGCATCGGCCGTCGAGCACATGCGCAAAACCACCTCCTTGTTCCTTGCGCGGTCGTGGCATGGTGGTGTGAAGCTTTTTTTGGGAGTGTGTGGCGAGAGGAGGAAGAAAAGCAGAGGAAAGGATAGGGATAAGAAAGGGATGGACGAGAGAGATTCGTATGCTGTTTCTGAGAGGAGATAATGCATCGTGGTGGGACCCATTCCATAACTGTGTCCGCGCGTGGATGGACACGTGTCGTTCGCTCAGCCCAAAGGACGCGAGCGTCACGATCCCCCGGAGGCCTCCAAGCGTTTTCCTAAAATAATTTGGGTGAATAAAAGTGAGACAACCTGTGTTTATTAATTGTCTAGGAGACGATCTTGAGCATGACCTGTGCGGCACTGCGGCTGTGCTACGGCTACGGGTGCCTGTTCTTGCCACATGCGCTGAATAAGAATTCAATTGATTTTATCCTTCAGCCAAAATAATCGAAAGCTTAATCACCAAATTAGAAACAAACAGGAATACAGGATGTACCAGTCTCCTTGTTGGCACGGGAAATCCATTACTCGCATCAAATTGGAGTGCCCCATGCAGTATCAGGTGTTCTGCTCGATGGCAGGCTTGCCGCTCCACTCGCCGCGGAGCACCGGAGGCGGGGGTTGAATTGGAGAATCATGGGCGGGTCGTCGCCGTCTTAAGCCCCTAAAACTCCAGCATGAACTGCAAGACCATAATGGGCTCGGTCCCCCTGTTTGTCCTTGAGCAGTATGATCTGGTTCCGCTCAGGGTGCGCGGCGCGTGGCCTGGCGGTGACCGTTATGTAAGACCCCAGCGTGAGCCTGTACGGCAGCTCCATGGCCCGACCCTCCTTGCCCGGAACTCTTCCCCGGTGAGCACGATCAAATGCGGCCACCTGCTCCTCTCCTCCTCCTCCTCCTCCTCCTCCTCCTCCCCGTCCGACGCGTCGAGCTGACATGCCGGGTCCCCTCGAGGTCGGAGAAGACGCTGGCCCCGATGGTGGTGGCCTCGACGGCGACCTTGTCGAGCGAACCTCTCTTTGATCGTATGTTCATGAGAAATAGCTACCTCTCTTTGATCCAAAGAAGGTGCTGACTGAGAAAAGAAAAAATACTTACAGTGCCAGACAGATGGAAGAGCAGTGGTTAAATATAAAATTGAATCGGATAAGAATAAAATGCAGTGAATTCGTGGTACAGGAAAGTACGTAACGACACCAAGATTAGAAATTTGAGGACCCATGCAATATGTGCAATATATCATGGTTCTTGTTAAAAAAAAATCAGGATCCAAGGATACTTAGCTTGAAGATCGCTAACTCAGGAGTAGCAACTGTATGTAAACGTGGGTTGACTTCAATCCGTAAGGAAAACTATAGTGATTAAGAACTAAGAAATTTACCCATGGAGAATGGATAAGAAAATGGATTGAGACACGTAGGGGGAGAAGCAGGGAGGGAAGGTGAGACAACGCTCACCAGTCAAGGCGGGCCGGCGGTATGCAACCTCAGGCTGAGTGGTATGGAGATATACATGTAGAAAAGTAGGTGAACGACCTGGAGTTCAGGAACGGCAGAACTGCAGAAGATGAAACCGCGGCAAATTTCTTTGGGCCAAAGATTGATCGAAGAAGGTGGAATAATGTAGAGGAATTGTAAACAGCGGAAGATGTGACGTCTATTAGTTGGAGGATTCATTGAAGAGAGAAATAAGTACGTCGCTCGATTGTGGAGAAACGAAAAGACGCAATAATGGGCTGACGTTGCATGACCTTAGAAACAGAATGGAGCGAGGTTGCGATGTTTTTTTTTTGGCTGAGATGGCAGGAGAGCTGAGATGGCATACTTGCATGGCTGAGGTGGCAACATTGGTGAGGTGGATAGGCTGCATGTTGAGAGAAATCATGTAGTGGGGGTTTACTATTTAGATATAGAAGATGCATTTGTTAGTTGTAGAAATAGAAAGATAAGGGGATAGAAGCTACAGTGGTATTTGATAGTAATTTGATAAGCTAGGATGTGGAGTTACTAAAGTGTGACACCAGACATTCACGAACTGTTCTTTAATAGTAAAGATATTTACACGAAAAATCAAACAACGACATCCAGATTCATCGTATATTACGTTCTTACAGTAGCAAACAAGGAATTACATACTGTACATGCTAGCAAACCAAGTCAAAGGCAACAAATCAAGAATGTAACAACCCTATCAATCAGCAAACGTAGCATAATTGTTCAGTGGTTGACCAAATTAATGATCAAAGGCTAGTGCCAAAGCCTCAGCTCCAAGTCCACGTCCTCGTTCCCGCGGCGGGTGAGGCCCAGATGCACTTGATCCCCACCGTACTGTCGCGAGCCACTGGTACCACCAACATCGAGCTGAGGGCCAGCCAGCGGCGCAGCTCCGCCACCACGCATGGACGATCTGCGGCCGCCGCCGCTGCGCTCCTTGCGGTGGATGTTCATGTGGCCGCCGAGCGCCTGCCCGTTGGTGAAGCCCCTCTTGCAGAAGATGCACTCGTGGTACTCCTGCGCCCGCCTTGTCGCGGCCTCCTCCGGCGAGCCCGCCTTCTTGAAGCCACCTGCCTCCATTGGACGTTGTTTGAAGCTGCTTGCGTGTGTACTGTGTAGTAGCAGGTGTGGTGTGGCTGCACTTGTTGTGGTTGGAGGTTTCGAACAAGGCAACGTTATATAGTGGCAGCACGCGTGGTCGGTAGACACTACGTACTGCTGGAGTGCAGGTTGCTAGTTTCGTGGAGGGGATTGATATCCACACGGTTACGCGGAGACCCGGCCGGCCTTTGCCGCCCTACTTGCTAAATATGGAGTGGCGTAGGGAGCGGAAGAATGACCCACAGTTGTTCATGGCTTATTTGAGAGACTGGTTTACTGGTATATATATATAGGCCAATCGGCCACCGGAATTTGATCATAACGTACATGCTCTGCCTGCATCCATATCCATTTCCAAAAAAATCCTTTGAACATTCAGAAACCAGCCTTTTTTTCCCATGCACAGCAGACCAGAACGACCCAATCTAGTAAACGGAGTTCGCCGGAGCCGCCCGCCTCAATTCAAGTCATGTCACCGTTTGGAGCCTCGTCGGAGCCCTCCGAGGATGTTGTCGAGTTCGACGCATCGTGCCACGCTTGTACCCACTTTCACCACATCCAGGGGCCGACGAAACATCGAGCCCGTCCACAACAATGTCACGCCACCTACGTCGCGTCGTCGTCCCCATCTCTAGCAACCTAATTCACTCCCTCCGGTGAGCCTTTCTTGCTTGCGTTCCAGGTTGTCCGATCAATCTTCAAGGACCTAGATTAGATGACTTACCCAAAAGGTATCGAGCGATCTGATGCATCCATTTATGCTACATCTGACAGCCCATATTAATGCTCATATGAACAGGCACCAACCAATTACAGTGCAACATGTGTCCCGGGTTTTATTTAAAATCATACCCAAATTAGTGAAACTTTTGAAGAAAAAACCCTAGAACTCAAAATTATCATATCTTTTATCTGTAAGTCCAATTTGATTAAAGCAATTGCAAAATGATCTTTAGAGAAAAATAAATTTTCAACTCATTATTTTTAGCTTTTGAACATTTTAAATTTGTGTGCATCTCGTTGTGTCAAACGTCTAAGCTCCTCCGAAGAGCCAGATTTCATAATGAGAAGCAGAATTTGAGGATTTCGTGGCGGTGGAGGCCGGGTTACCGAACACGCCCTTAATTACATAAAATACCATTTAGGGCATATCTTTATTTCTACAAAATATTTTGAACCTTTTGCATTTGGTCATATATTAAATACTCTGTCCAGTAGGAGAAAACCATATTTAAATCTATTTATAACTGAAGTATATTCTATTTAGATTAGATCATTTTAAAGATTATAAAATGCAATCCATGATCTAAAATGCACTAAAACCTTTTGATCCATTTTCAACATGTGATCACAATAACCATGAGCATCCGCTCGGACCTTTGGAACACTCTCCAACCAATTAAAATTTCAATTTAGTCAATCTGATGAAACTGGTATGTAAATCATATACCCAAATACAATGATTTTTTTCTTATTGAATCATGTGTTTATCATAGACTAGAAAACCATTAATGTGAAACAATTCTATTTTGAATTGTTGTTGTGCATATTATTTGATTGTTCAATTGCTTGTCTATTGGTATTTTATTTTAACGTATATATTGTATGGAGTGCAACGTCTGTCAAGGCAACTGATACTTTCGTCATGAATTCCAATATTTTATTATGCATTATTGTTTTTTGTAATATGCACGACATAACTATTTATGTACTATGCTATGCAAACCCAATTATGATAGTCATATGAGTTAACTGAATTCCTTGTTGCCATTAAACTTTGTTGATTGCTAGTCTTGTTGTGATAACTTGTTTTGTGGATGACTACTTAACAAACAACTAAGTTAAAATAAAGAATCTGGATGAAATGGTGGATTTTAAGGCGTGTGTGTACTTAGGAGGACATTTCCATGGCTCCCGGTGGAAGCACACACTTGTGAAAATCTACGCATGAATAAAGAGATTGGAGACAATCCTTGTTTAGTAGCTTCAAGTGCATCCACATGTCATGGGCTCTGTCTTGGGTAAGTAAGTTGTATGTACCTGAAACGTCATGGCCTGCAGATTTAGGTGATGTAGGTTGGCATAGGTCCGTTGGTGATTTGGGAATTACTTCTGAAATATCTCGTCTCAGCCTTCCTCCTGGCCTTGTTCCATTTGGGTGATATGGACGGTGGAATGGCTCAGTCTTTTCGGAAGAAATGCACGACCTCTCGAGAGTGTCAATTAAAGTAGTTGGTCATGCCCTCGGCACGGACAATTCTAAAGGACTGGGAAGCTGTTCAAGAATCTCTTCATCCCAACTTAAAAAAAAAAATTGGTGGGTTACTACAACAAAACAGAGTTTAAGTAACACAATCATGTAACATATGGAATAACGTGTTACAAGTAAAATTGTTGTAACACATCATTCGTGTTGCAAAGGTAGATGGTAACACATACTACGTAAGATCAAAAAAGGTGTTACAACAGTATTATCACTGTAACATGTAAATTTGTGTTGCTCCGAGCATGTTACAAAGGAAGATCTAGTAACACGTCGTGTTAGTACGTAGTGTAACATCTTTTGGAGGAAAAATAAGAAATTTAAATCAATTTCATTCGTATCAACTAACCATCATTAGACACAAGGGTCATTCCTGAATGCAGGATGTCGAACCTGTATGGCGGAGAAATTATACGAGGGGCATGATTCGTACCAGCGACCGTCCAGTATAAATAGTCTAATTGCTGGCCACCAAACCAAGCCTATTAACACGCTAAACTTTCACATCTACTATTTTTACACGTTATTTGGACAACTGGGTCACATAGGAGTTCCATTTGCGTTTTCTCCACCGACTAGTCCAATGGCCCAAAATCCTACCGGACCTTCTCAACCGAATGGGCCAATGGCCAAAATTTAATCGAACCGAACAGTTTAAGCAATAAGAGACGTGCTAGATAGATAAAACGAGGGCTTCATTACAGTTTCGGCCCAAATTAGTGCAAAGAGTTCTGAATATATTTTCTTTTCTAATTCTTCAAAAATAATATATTTTCTTAATAAATGATAAAACATTAAGGTAATCAATAAATTAGGTTAAAACTATGAAAAATCCTTAATGATATTTTAAGAAACAAATAACAATAAAAATAACATAAAACAAAAATAGAAATACAAAATAAAATTCAATCCTCAAGGTCATCGTCACCACGCCTCCATATGAATGATTATCTTACTAATTTCACTGCCATTTTTTGCATGTCCTCTAATCTAAACGGCACAAAAAATATTTCCCAACCGAAATGGAAAACCATTATATTAGTAAAATCTACAATTGGGGTCATTCTAGGGTTCATATGTTTTAAGATACCCAACCAGATTTTGAATGATATTATACTCCATCAAGTTTGAATTACTTGAGTGAATTTTCAATTAGTTTTTTGCACATGACTTCAGTTTGAAACGGTCACAAAATCTACTTTTTCCCCTTCATTGCATGGAAATATTGCAGGTTTATTAATTTCTCACTTGATGCCATCTCAATTGTATCTTCTTTAAAGTACCCAAATACAATGACTCTTTAAAGTTAGTGAATTATTTATTTGACGTCGCAATTCTTTCTTCTTTAAATTACCTAGATACGATGATTATTTATCGTTTGATTCACCCGCACTACAATCCATGACGACATTTTTCTGCTGAAAATAAGCAATCAGTGAAACTACATAATGTTTGTTTAGATCCTAGTCATATCTAACTATCATTGTAAAGTAATTTTTACCGTCAATTTTACAAACAATCTCATACTGGAATGATTCCAAAAAATTAAATAGGATTATCCAATGGTTTTAAACCGAATAATCTAATTTTCTACCGAAATGTCTAACCTAATACTCCCTCCATCCAAAAATAAGTGTCTCAAGTTTGCTCAAAAGTGGAGGTATCTAGACATGTTTCATATATAGATACATCCACTTTTTGTCAAACTTGAGACACTTATTTTTGGACGGAGGGAGTAGAACACAATTAGTAGTTAGTATGTTGTCGAGTTTATCCATTAGATAGAAACTCACTTACATAGGGATTGTTCCCACTATGAGGTACAACTTTGCTAGGCTATTAGGATATTGAATCCAATGAAAATATATATAGGATATGGTTAAGGAAAAATTCAATCCGATCCGTTTACATCCCTACCGGTAAGAGATATATTTTCTGGTTCAAACGGTGTTGTACCGTCGAGAGGCAGAGCCACACCCTACAGCACACATGAGCGCATAGGACAGCCCAATGAATGTGAATCAGAGCACAAACACCTCAAAACATGAGCACCCCCACGAAGGCACAGACATCACCACCAGCCAAAGCACCAACCACCAGGCAAGACACTAACTGAGTGGCGAGATTGCCGGTTGAAGACACGGCCAGAAGATGACATCGAAAACGGGAACCCTTTCACCTCTCACAAATGACCAAGGGCGCCGACCCGCTGGAAGGCGAGGACAACAAGCAGAGGAGGAACTTCCGCCACAACACCTCCGGAAGCACGCCGCCAAGAACATACCATGAACCACACACAATCGTCCATCTTCCTGCAGTCCCAAGGCGACGCTTCCAAGAAGGATACCACATAAGAACTTAGCTCCGCCACCCAATCAGAAGGATTTAGGATTTTTACCGAGGAAGAGGGGAAGGGAGACTTACCTCGATGTCGCCTCCAATTAGGAATACAAACGTCGTCGACAGGTTCAGCCGACCAAAAAATTCGTTTTATTTTTTTTGTAGTTTTAAGGACTTCCACCAGAAGTAAAAATAAAATCCTTTCCCTCCATCGTTCCCGCGCATCAGATGACAGGAAATGCCTAGGGAGGGAAAAAATCTAAATTTTCCCGCTAATACCTATTTTCCCCTCCATTGATCGCTCCCATATATGTAGCCTTCCTAAATCTTATATTTACTAATTGGAGGCACCATACGAGGCTCCATGTTAATTCTGAGACCGAACTTAACAATGTCCGTACGATTTACCTAAGATTTGTACGTAGCCGTAAGATGCGATCTCTTTTGAGTCTTATATTTACTAATTGGAGGCACCATACGAGGCTCCATGTTAGTTCTGAGACCGAACTTAACAATGTCCGTACGATTTACCTAAGATTTGTACGTAGCCGTAAGATGCGATCTCTTTTGAGTTAATCCCGATAGATAACTAATTCTTCGTCCGATCCTTCCCACGTCCATCTAGAGCCGTCAGATAAAAAATCCAACGTCGCCTCGCCGTGTTGGCACATGCCTTTCCTCCGTCAATCTACATCAGCCTGGCTCTCCACCGCGCCCTGCCGCTTTTCTGCGGGCTGCGAGAAACCTAGGGTTTCCAATGAAATTGCAGCACGTTTCTTCCTCCTGCTCTTCTTCGCCTCCTTTTCACCCGGGCTCACAGTATCACTCTCGGTGTCTCCCCTTTCCGTGAGTCGCTGGACGCCTAGCACGGTGGCTTCTCCATCTTGGTGGGACGTGGCTATTCCGAGGTCGACTTCGATTTAGCGAATGGCGAGGTTGCACGGACAGGCCTTGTCCTTTCCTTTTTTGGCAAAAAAAAACGTTCCCCGAACGAGCGCACCTCCCCCGGCCCGCGCGTCCACACAAAAACGCGAGAAACATCCCCGTCACGGACGCACACCTGGGACCACGTCTCCAGGCACCTTCTTCTTCTACAAGAAAAGAACCCCCAAACCCCATCGCCCTCTGCCTATCCACTAGATCCATCTTCAACCCACGCGCCTGGTTCCATCCCCTCTCCCTATCTTCAGATCCAGCTTCCAGCTTCCATCCAGTGAAATCACAGCAGGGCTCATCACAGTTGGTTCCATCTACGTCTGCTGAATCCCCCCCTCTTCCACCCAAAAACTCAGCAGAAAATCACAATTCCATCTCTGACGAAAATGAGAGGAACTCCATAGAAGTTCCCTCTCCCAGCTTCAGATCCAGCTTCTCCAGGGATCTGAATTCCGTCGTGTGAAAATCACAGCAAAAAAAGGGAGAACTCATCAATCTGAAGTCCCCCAATCCCTACCTGGTTCTCTCCCCCAATTCCATCCACTGTGAAAATCACAGAAGAAGAAGGATAGAACTGAATTTCCATCCCCACCTGGTTCCACCAAGGAAATATCAGAAAATCACAAGCTCCAATATCTCTGCCAGTTCTATCTCTGCAAACATCAAAAACAGATCAGCACAAAACACACAGATCTGAAACATCACTGCCAGTTCCACCACTGCAACATCTTCAGTTCCATAGCAGTAAAAACACACAGGTATTTAAAACACCATCTCTTACTGTTTCCATCTAGAATCTAGTTCCATCAGCACAAAGAACTTAGATGCATATGTCAAGCAAACTAATTCCACCACCACATTTCGAACCAAAAGAAATAAGTGTCAAAGGAGCGACTAGTTCCAAAATAGAAGTTGTCATCAGTAGTTGCATCAGCCACATTTCTTATATTAGAAAGGACCTGTCATATGTGTACTGTGCTGGAACTTTGCACATCATCTTGTGTTTCCTTCATGCAACTCCATAATTTTTCTGTTGTTGGCTGTGTCATCCATCAATTCTGTAGACAAAAAGAATGATAGAACATAAAAAATGTTAGAACATAAAATGGTGGAAATAAAGTACGGGTTTATAAAATGATGAACAAATGTGTGTCGTGATTTTCATATATTTTTTAAAAACAAGTTCCATAGTTCAAAAAAAGAACCAGTTTAGTAAT
The DNA here is from genome assembly GCA_012064385.1 of Puccinellia tenuiflora. Lineage (NCBI taxonomy): Eukaryota > Viridiplantae > Streptophyta > Magnoliopsida > Poales > Poaceae > Puccinellia > Puccinellia tenuiflora. The sequence goes on from QRDG01000340.1 coordinate 1,058,973, forward strand.
ACCAGTAGTTCCAGGGGTTATAATATATGAAACTAACCAATGATCCATGATATTACCCTAAGGTATTGAAAAATATAACAAAATTCTTAATCTAAAACAGGAGTTCCATTCTTCGCCCGCTATAACAGCATGGAAATCAAACAAAAATAAATGCTGCTATCCATAGAACAAAAAATGTTATCCATAGAACAAAAAATGTTTACAGTTTTATGATCATGTACTGCTGGTATGTAACTTTTGGTTAATTACTTTTTCCATGGTTCGTGCAGGGTTGAAAAAATAGATAAATAATGGATTGGTTTCGCACCATTGATCTCAACGAGCCAGCTGTTGAAGAATTAAATCATGGGGATCGTATGAATGGAACTAATGGACAAGTAGATGGAACGGAGGCAGCCACAAATTGTCGACATCATTCTTCTGGTAGTTCAAGTGCAGGGCCTCCCACTGGTCATGGTTCAGGTGCAGTTCCTTCGGCTGGTACTGGTTCAGGAGCAGTGCCTTCGGCTGGCAATGGTACTGGTGCAGGACCTTCGGCTGGTACTGGTTCAGGAGCAGTGCCTTCGGCTGGCAATGGTACTAGTGCAGGTCCTTCAGCTAGCAATGGTTCTGCTGCAGGTCTCTCAGCTAGACGGGCTACTGGTTCAGCTATGCGGACGGGTGTCACCCTGTCAAGTGAGGACAGCGGGAGCGATGATGAGGTGCAGTCTACTCCGGAGGGTTTTGCTCCAAAGGTTCCATTTGTTGGGATGAAATTCGAGACAGAAGATCAGGCGCTGTACCACTACAACAGATATGCCAAACATGTTGGCTTCTCTGTTAAGATTGAGTCGTCAAGGAGATCAGCAAGGGATGGTGAGAAAGACAAATGTGTATTTACCTGCAACAAATCTGGGAAGATCGTAGAAGAAGAGGCTACCCCTGTGAAGGAAAGGTCCCGTACATTCACAAAGCAGACAGCGTGCAAGGCCAAGCTTCGTGTTAAGCGAACTGGAGCTAGATGGGAAGTTACACAATTTGTTGAAGAGCACACTCACGAGTTGATACAGAAGTTTGCACTGAAGAAGTATTTGAGATCACACAAGAAGATCCCAAAAGAGGAGAGGAAGTTCATCACCTTGCTCCATGATGTTAATCTTACTTCTGGCAGGGTGATGCAGATAATGGGAGAGCTGTATGGGGGTGTAAAAAATGTGCCGTACGATAGTAAGAAAGTTAGTAACTTCACTGCTACTCTTGGTGAGAAGGACAAGATCAGAGACATCCCGCAGTTGCTGGAGTACTTTGAGGAAATAAAACAGAGTGATCCAAAATTTTTCTACAAACTGAAGCTAGATTCAGAGGCTAGGGTGGAGAACATATTCTGGGTGGACGGAGCTGCGCGAGAGGTGTACAAGCTTTACCATGACTGTATTTCCTTTGACACGACATACATGGTGAACATGTATAACATGCCGTGCGCACCTTTCATCGGAATCAACAGATATGGGCAGTCAATCCAGCTAGGCTGCGGTTTTTTGAGAAACGAGCGAATTGCTAATTTCGTGTGGCTGTTTGAAGCTTTCCTAGAAGCAATGGGCGGGTTGCATCCATTGAACATTATCACAGACCAGGACCAGGGAATGAGAACTGCCATCCTCATAGTGTTCCTTAATATTGTCCACAGGAATTGTCGCTGGCACATTATGCAGAAAGTTCAAGAGAAACTTGGACCATTCATAGCCAAGCGTGAGCAATTGAGGCTGGAGTTCAATGATGTGATTGATCACAGCTTGACTGTTGATGAGTTTGAAACAAGATGGGCAGAAATGGTACTAAAGCATGATGTTGCTGACAACGCACATTTCCTTGACATTTATGATCTTAAGGAATTTTTTGTTCCAGCCTATTTCAAGGACAGGTTCTTCCCCTTCCTGCAAACTACCGCCAGAAGTGAGGGTTTTAATGCTGTTCTCAAGAGATACGTGAACCCGCAAGACAGCCTTCTTCGTTTCTTCAAGCAGTTCATGAAGATTCAAGAGAAGATTGAGGTTGCCGAAGACGCTCATGAGTTTGTTGGCGAGGACAGAACTGTTCGTGTTTGGTCGGACTTCCCGATGGAACAACAGATTCTGGAAACATACACTCTGCCAATCTATCAAAGGTTCCAGTTGGAGCTGCGGAAGATTACATCCTATAACGCTAGAGACTGTGGCGGTGGTTTGTACGAGGTTTCTCCAATTCAAAGAGCAGTCTTTGGTTATGGTAAACGGAACTATATGGTGGCTGTTGATGAGCCAAATGGAATTTTTAACTGTGAGTGCTGCAAGTTCAATAAGGATGGGATTCTATGCTGCCATGCCTTGAGAGTGATGTCACATTTGGGTGCAGTCAAGTCAATGCCAGAGCATTACATTCTCCCTAGGTGGTCTCTTCCTCCTCCGGATATTGTACCGCCACCTGTTGAGCACCAAGAAGTTCCTACTAGTAAGCTATCTAGGAAAGATATGAGGATGCTGCGTTATGGTAACCTGTGCAATGATTTTGCCCAGAAGGCTGTTCACGCTGCGGTTTCGGACAAGACGAGACAGATAGCTGAGAAACATATGCTTGCCATGGAGAAGGAACTTGCAGAACACAGAAAAGCAACTGCGGATGCGTTGAAGAGGAAGAAAGCAAAAGTTTCAGCTAACGTCTCTCCTGATGCAGATAGTGGTAACGATCCTATGGCTGCTAGCAACAGTGTCGCTAGGAATCCGCCAACAACTACTAGAAGGGGGAGGCCAGGGCAGAAGAGGAAGAAAGGTGGTCTGCAGCTGCAGCAATCTCGTCCCACCTTTTGTAGTGTCTGCAAAGAAAAGGACCACGACGCGCGCAACTGCCCTGTGAGGCTAGCAGATCCGGAGAGATACCCTTTGCTCTCCTTGTTCAATTGAGTTCTAGCAGAGACATAAAAAAATGGTGTATTCAACAATATCTAGTTTTTTCTTAGCTAGTTTGGAACTATGGTTATAAAAAATTGGCAGGCAGTTTTGCATTGTGCTACATTTATGATGAGAAGTAAAAAAGCATTGTGTGTTTACCTGAACTGATATTGTTAGAGTAGTAGCTGCCACTCTATCGTGTTTTCATGCCACCTTATCCATTTATCAGTCAATATCTTCCTTATGTCTGGTAAGTCTTCCTGTTGGTACGTTGGAACTTTTCTGCCATCCCACTCCACTAAGTTTGTGAGCATGAAAAATCCACAATCGTGCCTGTGCATTGTTTTTCGTGAACAAAGGCAAACATGAAACAAAAATGTCAGGCAAAAAAAGTCAATGGTTTTTTTTCCCAAAAAACACCACAAAAAAAGCTTGTTCTGAGTAGGATGTAATTTCTATTCTGACTTGAATAGGTTCCATGAAGCATCAAAAACTTACGTGTTTGTTTGTCGTGGACTCTCAATAATCACGATCGGAAAATCCGATATATTGAGTGTGGAGAGCTTGTAATCTTTAGCCCACATTGACTTTATCGACGCAATAAGATAGTGACAAGCATCCATCATTAGCGCCTCTGTTTGGCTTGCCAGGGAGTCTAATATCTCGAATCTTCGTGCCTTGATGTTGAGAACTACCAACCAATAATGTCCAGAAGGGCCTTTAGGATCACTTGGTAACTTTGCAAGTGTTGGGAAGCATATCTGTGTTATTTTCATAAACAAAAAATGGTTAGTGTGCTAATAAAAAAATGACCTCTATGATGCTAACTTTGCATAGTTAGTGTGCTGAAAACTTTGCGAAGTGTTGGGATGCATAGTTCTGTAGTGCGCTAACCTGTTCTTTATGGTCAAGCCTGTTTTTGGATCGAACGAGAAGATTCTTTTCAACTCTTTTACGTCAAATCTGCAGTCCATGAGGTATGACTGTGTTTTGTACATAAAAGGTAGGGCAGGAAAAAAATAAGGTCCCATGTTAGGTTCCATTTCCAAAAACTACGTGGGGGGGGGGTACGAACAAAGTTATGAAGGTTTCAAAAAGATGGAACTTACAGATATACGAAGAGGCAAAATAACCTTCTTTGGGTTGAGGTTCTCCTTGATGATGATGTCAATGGCAATCTCTGCGACGAAATTTACAAGTTCCTTCCCCGGAAACACTGAATCTGCTACATGTTTGAGGGGCGCAAACAAAGAACCGCAATCTATAATGATTTCATCTTTGACTTTCGATGTTCTGGACTTAGAAGTGTGCTGACACACCTTGTTGTACAAATCTATCATGGGCTTTGTGGCTTTGTATACCTTCTTACTCCCATCGATGTAAGGCGATTTCTGCATTTTCCCAGCTTTTAAAATTCTAGTCTGATATGCATGTTCGACAGGAGTAATGCTGGCGCCTGACGGCCCTGTAGGCTCATTGGTGGTGGTTTTGCCTTCACATGCATCAGTCATAAGTGCTGCTTCATGTTCATTCTGATCAGGAGGTGTGCATAGGTCGAAACTAGGAGCGTCAGGGGCTTCTTCTGCTGCTGCTGATCTTCTCCTTGCATGTTCTGAACTGTCAAAATCCAGTTTTCTGTTCATCGAATCTTGACCAGCTGACGCTGGTACAGTTGGTGTGGTTGTCTTTGGTGGTTCGGATTGTTTCCCAACCATAAACCTGACGAGGGGTGAGGCTTGAGACTCTGGAACTTTCGGTGTTGTTCTCTTTTGTGGTGATTGCTTCTCAGTCAGTGACTTTGCAGGGGAAGGGACTCCATCGTTTCTCAGCCTCGGGGATCTGCGCGGAGTCATATCCATTGCATTGGTAGTTGCACTGCCGCTCCTATCTGAAGTTTCTTGGCCTCTTATCACTTCTGCCTTTTCGGGGGTAGCAGTTATCTCTGCGCGAGATGCCGCCCTGGTTCTATACCTAGTCGCTGATGGTGAGGCTGAGATTGTTTCATTGTTTTTTCGCTTCCTTGGAGATGGAATTCTTTGAGGTTCCATCTCGGCCAGCAGTCTGTGCAAACCTTGGGTGGTTGCAGTTCCATCAAGAACAGAGGGTAAACCATCATGTATGTCCTCAATAACCAGTGGTTTCATGGTCGTAATCAGGTTGTGCAGCATAGCTTTGCTTGGCCTTCCATCCTCTAAGTCCATTACCATGGGGGTTTCGAGTTTCGGGATGTCGAAAACCGGCGGCCTGCGAGGTGGTGACCAGCGCACACAATCGAGGACTTGTTGCTTGGTGTTTGCACTCATGATGTCTAGGCTATCTCCATCCTCAGGATTATCATCCCCTACTAGGGTGCAAGTTCCTCTTGTTGTTTGATTGCTCTGACATGGTCCTGCATGATGATCTCCAAGCTTGGTTCCTCTGATGCCAGCACAACCAGAGCTCGAAGCAGGTTGATGATTTGGTTCTTCACCATTGATCATGCCATCCCCAATTTTATTTTGTTCTATCTGAAATTTGCTGCTCAACGTAGTGTCTGATGCTGGTTGAAATGGTGGAGCCATTTCAGCTGTCTTCTGTTGGAACTCTTCAACATGCGTGTTTTCTTTGTGCTCAACGGACCCATTGCATGGAACTCTTGTCTCTTCATTGATTTGATGTTCCTCAGGCAGTTGTTCATCTAGAAATGGTGAAGCCTGTATTGTACCTCCAGTCTCGTGAACGGTCGTTCTTTCTTGTTGTTCATCAGATCTGCTGCATGGAACTGTTGGTTCTTCGGTCTTTGTAGATGGTTCAGGCATCTTGTTGGGTGTTTGGCTGGAACTTTTGGTTCTTGAATTTTTGGATTTCCTCTTTCTGTATCTCCTTTGATTCACTTGTCTAACAGTCAGGTTCTTCACTAGTGTCTGCAACCCTGCTTCAAAACCTTGGCAAGCTGCCTCAATAGCTGCTCTGTACCTTGTTGTCTCCTAGACAAAGAGAGTATATTACATAGTTAAAAAAAGGTTAAAAAATAACAAAACAATTGTGTATATTTTTAAAAACTCAGTGCTAATATAAAAAAAGGTGTGAGTAACTTACATCTGGTGTCCTGTCAGGTGGGGTGTACATATCAATAAACATGTTTATCCGTTCTGGATCAGGGAAAAGAATGCTCTGCTTCCCTGCCTCCTCATCTTGATCTTGTTCCATCCCCTCTGCGTTCCCTGTGCCTTCATCTTGTTCTGCATTATGTGGGGCATCTTCCATCCCCTCTTCGTTATCTTGGCATTGTAGTGGGTTCAGTTCAACTTGATCTACCTCTTGGGCTGCTTCAATGGCTATTGGTTCCTGGGACTCATTTTGAATGTCGACGTTTGCAAACTCAGGTTTTAGCTGCACCATTTTTTTTTTGAAAAACAGAAAGAATGATAAGTGAACACCCATATTGCTATAATGGAACTTACTACACACGTACGCTCAGACAAAAAAAGACGATGAAGATAAAGGCCATTACCGGTGCCCTTCCAAAACTTCCGTCGTCAAGCATATCCTGGATAATAGCTTTCTTAACCAAAGCATTAGTCCAGACAGATACCCGAGTTCCACCGTCACTAACATCAATACCTTCCAGTACTAATGAATCAACATATTTGACCTTAGAGCAGAAAAAAAGGAAGAAAATAAGAAGAAAGTCCAGATGCAAAAAAAGTGCCACGTGTGGGGGGGGGGGGGGACAGAAATACAAAAAATAAAATGTTTTTGGTGTAGTGCATGAATTATTACCATGAAATATAGCATGCAGGACTTTAGGATTGCTTTATCAGTCTTGGAGCCAGCTGCTTCGCAAAGCATCGTGATTACGAACTTGCAAATATTTAGTTTACTGGCTTGTTTTATGTTCACGAGTGACGGATATAATCTTGGGCTGATATGTCTGCCTGTAGTCGGAGCCACCACAGCAGACAATCCGTATGCAATGAATAGCCTGAGAAACCGGGAATCAGCTTTCTTCATTGCGACAAGCTTCGTCTCCAATGATGTCAGCAAGGGCTGCTTGCTGCCACTTTTGCCAAACTCCTTATTCATGAAAGCAATAGCTTCAGCATCAATCTCGTACCGTACATCCCTGTTGCCTCGTGGTAGTCCCAGAACCTCTTGCACTGATGGTTCCGTCACAGGTATTGCTCCACGTCCAGGGAAAACCAGCTTGCAAGACACTGGGTCAAAACTTTCCATCAGAAACTTGCACAGCTCTGGGAAAAGCTTCGAACACTTGATGTCTAAAAGGCCGCCATAATCAGCACGTCGAATCACAACTTCTTGATCTGGAGTGATGTGAGGGTACACCCTGACTAGCCTCATAGGGGATGCTCTCTGGAAATATTTCTTTGCTTCAACCTGAAAATAATATAGGTCATATCTAGATGGTATCATAAATTCCATCTAAAACTCATGTCGCATCAATATACCATCGGAACAGCAAAAAAGGAAAAAAAAGAACTTACATTACTGGTTCCTGCTTGCTGAGGCTCGTTGACTTGTTCAACCTGAATGAGGGGTGAGTTCCTTTTTTGAATACGTGGGGAACATCGTTGATGGACGTGCGGTGAATGTTTCAGAGTAAGCCTTCTACGCATTGCACTAAGCTTTGACATCTTTCTGTCCGACTTGCATCCGCTACTGCTGCTGTGCTTCTTACTACTCCTACAGCTGGGCTTTGTCATATTCCCACTGGCAAAAAATAGACAGAAAAAAGTTAATGGAAAAAATTCAATCGTCTATGTTTTTGCATCCTGTACGGAAAAAAAGGGGTAACCTTTGATTTAAATCTAAAAAAAGCAGCTAACTTGTAACTTCCCATTTCTGTAACATGAATATGTCCTATTTTTGAAGAAAATTCCACCTGACTATTTCAGTTACTTTTAAACATGATGTAACCAGAAAAAATGCCAGCGCGTGGATTGCAAGCTTTAAAAGAATCACAGATGTTTAAAAAAAAATTCCGTCTACCAGATACCATCTGCACGCACAATGTGTACACTCCACAAAAAATGTAAAAATGATATGTGTAAACGTATTATCGCAGGAAGCTCACATATATATATATTGCACATCAATCAAAACTTTATGTAATACGAGTATCATCCAAAATAAAACACAGACATATATTTCATCATGCCTAACTTACAAATAAACGCAAAAACATTGTTCAGTCACCAAACATAACGGGATAAAAGCGTACGGAAAATATAATACAAAACACTAAAAAGTGCATCTAACTGCTTAGAAAAAAAAGTTGCCTAAGCCCTAGTCTCCCAGACGATGCGCCCACGCTGACCCTCTGCCCTGCTACAGACACGAGACATCACTGTCTTGTCCTCCCATCTCTCCCGCTTCTTCACTGTCTCAACCCTGTAGAATTTTGTAAGCTTGCCTAGGCACAGCTTGTGGAAAATGCACTGAATTTCCGCATGGTGCTCTTCTTCAAAACGCAGATATAGTCCTTCGTCCTGGTCTACTACAAACTTGAACCTGCGCTGGAATGTAACCCCCCGCAGAGCGACCATGTAATCTTGAGGGCTTCGCTGGTATTTAATTACAGCATGCACTACATCAGTCACAGGGCCTTCTTCTACCCCAAGAATCTTCATTGCAGTTGCAGACAGGGCAGGGTTCTTGATGAGCTCTAAATCATCGCCAAAATCACTGTACCCCCTTGGGTAACCAGTGAACAAGGAGTTCATGTGCTCATGGAATGCAGCAAAGGTCTTGTGCAGTTCAATTGAAGCAGAATCTTCTTGTGCTGGAAGCCTAATAATCGCCACAAGCTTGTAAAACCTTATGTAGTTGTGATCGAACTTAAATGCAACCCTAGCAGCATCCATGGCTTCAGCCTCATGGGTGTCAGTGCAACGAATAAAAGGCTGGGCCTCCTGAGAGCCGTTAATGGCAAAAGTGACTGGTTTCTTCAAAACTGACACAACTGTGTGCATGGCTTTAAAAATACCATCAGGGTGATGGCATGAAGTTGCAGCGACCATGTAAACATCATTCACTGGCCCTGGAGACACTCTAAGCTGATCGAGAACATAGCCATGCACTGTGGGACTCCTACGCTCAGACACTGTGAAAGCCATTTTTTTTCTATAAAAAATATAAAAAGATCAGTTGATTACGGACTCGGATGCTGGATGAAAGTGCGCACAGTATAAAGAGAAAAAGTGTAAAACTGAAAAGTTCCAACTAGCATGATTTAACCATGTTTATATCAGAATAAAATGGGCAAAAATTTAAACATGATAAACTACCACTACATGCAAAAATCAGAGTCGCAGAACAAATAAACATCATGTCCTAGTAAGTTCCATTGTTGTATAACCTATGAGATTACCCTGTGGTATTAACAGAACAAATTCTTCATCTAAAAAAGGTTCCATCTACGAAAAAAAGACAAGGTGCCGCACGCTAATATAAGCATAAAATCACACACAAAAATGCTAGTACAAGTTCCATTGTTTTTCTTTTTAATTCCATTTAACTAACAGAAGTTATCCATAGAACAAACATGGAGCTTCCATCATTTTTCAAAACAGTTCCTACACTACTTGTAACATGTAACTTCCATGCATGTCAACAGAAAAAAAACCCTAGAGACTAACAGGAGTAATCCATGAACCAGGGGGTACCATAATCATCACAAATATGCAAACTCATAAAATGTCAAAAATCCATCTAATATCTTCCATCTACCAGTGGATCGTGAACTGTAGAAAACACACCACATGAACTCGTGTGGATGGAACACTAACCTGCAGCAGAGGACTATCTCTGGGGATGGAAGCAGATCTGGAACAGCCCAGAGAAGACCACGAACTGCCCACCGGAACACGCAGACGAATCAAAAATCCAACAACCCCCGGGACCTGACCTGTGCAGTCAAAAAACCAAAACGGGAATCAGTAAGACGCTCCGCCGTTCGCCGTCGACGCGGATTCGCCGCGGGTTCGCCGCGTAGATGAAGATGGAGGAGGGGAGCGCGCGTATTAGGAGAGGGGAACCTACTGCCTGCCACCGTGAGTGCCGCCACCGAGGAGAGCTCCGCCGTTCGCCGTCGACGCGGATTCGCCACGGAATCGCCGAGGAATCGCGGAGCGGGAGCACGGAGGAGAGGGGAATCCGACGGGGGAGGAGGAAATGGGGCGACGGGGGAGGAGGAAAGGGGAATGCACGGTTCCCGAAATTTGAAACGTGCTGCCCCTGCCACTACGCGCACCCCAGGTTCGTGTCCACGGAACCATCGCGCGGTCCAGCGCACCGTCGGATCGCCATCGCGCGGTCCAGCGCGTGACCTCGCAGATTCTCGACATTGAGGTCGACAGTAAGTTAGAATCTGCGATCTTGGTGACGTTTATACGCGTATGCTGATGATCCTGATCCTCTCCTAACGCTGTTGCGTCCACTCAGGTAAGATTAGCTGATTCAAGAGCATCCTCGCCACCATAGCAGCCACCTGTGACAAGAGATGCCAAGTAGTGCTCCAGCTCCAAGCCCCCAATGCACTTCCGGCCGGCCACTGGCACTCATACGCGGATCAACGGATATTGAGGCATAAAAGGCGCATGTGTATAAGGGTTGCTACCACATAGCAGTAAAGCTGCGGCTGGAGCTGAATAATACTGGAGTAGCATTTAATTTCACTTATCTTATCTTAGTTTATTTTCTTGAGACGGATATCCTTGATTTGATTGGAAATAAATTCTTTTTAGTTTGTAACCCAATTTTTTCTCATGACACAAGTAATTATTTTAGATCTATTGATTGATTGCTGATACATCGTATTGATTGATCTCAGAAACAGAGAAGCGTCATGGTGTACTGTGGCTTGAGGAGATGCATAGTTCGGCAAGCTTTTGTCTTGCTTGAGCAAGGTTCACATCTGTATATTCTAGAGTCAGTTACCATAGTTTTGCTCTCTGTAATTTTATATAACATTCCTCTATAAAATTGTGGTCTGTTTTCTATGCAAGAGCGTTATGACTTGCCTGTTTTGTAGATTAGCAAACTGGCAAGTAGTATAATGATACTTATTTTATGTTCTCGGTTTGTGCCTTAGCCGCTCATGAAGGTAAGGGCTTCACGCAGGATAATTTGCAAGGCAATTTATATATATAATCCAGCCGACCAATTATGTCAGATACCAATGTACTTGGGAATCATTTTTTCCCTTTTATACTCTTTATATGGTGTGCTTGATTTGTTTATAGGCCTGAGGAGCTTTCCCAAATATTGTTCCAATTTTCTGTTATATAGGGAATTGGTTTTTGCTTTCGAAAAGAAGGATTGAAATTGGCACTTCGGCACAAACAAAAATTCATTTAATTGAGGTTAGCTTTTCATGGGTTTTATTATTCAATGCATAGCGGCATCGCATTTATAAGTTTACACCTATTATGCAGTCATCCATAGTCCTCATTGGCTATGAGAGAGAAAGAATTAGTGCTCAACATGACATGCATCGGATGAGATCGATCGATCATAGGCATGCATGAAGGCTGGATCAAAGATGCGCCGTCCGCATCACAGCCAAGGTGACGATTAGATCTCCCTCTTGCATACTTCCATTAAACTAATATTGCGGCATTTCACCTCTGTCATTGATACCTCCATGGTGATAGCTATTGGTTACTTCCACATTTGAACTCCCTAATTGGAGGCTCCTTTTAGAATAGTTCTGGAGAAATTGCATGCTCTCAGTTCTCATGTCACCAAAATAGGGACGTTTGATCTTCCACCTGTTATAATTTATCAAAAATAATTTATCAAAAATTTATAGTGTGGTTATTGTAGCAGCTGAGTTCATGAGAATAATTGGCAGCTTATTTTTAAGCAGGATCATTTTATGTTTTCTTGCACTAGAAGATCCCAGTGGTTAATTAGTTAAGCTAAAATACAATTTCTGTTTTTTGTTTGAGGTATGTGATCACAATGATTAGTTGCCAGAATGGGGAGGGCCATACTTTCCACATGAATGAATGGTGTAGATATTCAAACTGAATATTACATGATCTGAAAAATCTGGCTCACTTCTAAGGACACTGTTGGCAGTGTATCTGTAGCAGCTGTGCTTTGTCGTGCAATAGTTCGAATCATCACGAGGACACTCTTAGTTTTATACACTGAAGTAACTTTCATATTTGGTGAGAGTGCCTTTTGCAATATTGTGCATAACTGGTATTGATGATAAATCAATAAATTATGCAACATTTTAATTAGGATTTTTTCTGTTCTACAAATACTTGATATATACAACAAAGCGGCCAAAGACTATATTTTACTTTATAGGTCAATCAATAAAGATATAATTATTCATATTTGTAGCCTATTTCAGCGAGGTAGTACCAACTGAAAAATATTAGCTTTTCCATATTTATATTGACTCCTTGAGTGTGAAATGCTATAAGTTTTACTAGGAATGATGCAACCAGCTGAGAAATATGAGTATATCCCCAGAAATAACAAATAATCTTATTTTCCTGTATGAGTTTACATCACTATTTATATGGATTTTCTTTGCAATTCCATACGAGCACAACTTTTTTTTTGGCTTTCCACTCTTCCTTTAGGTGTTCTTATCTGTTGTCAATTGGTGAAATAAATTAGTTATATCATCTGACATACCATAAAAGTATGGTATTAACTTGCCATAATCTATATGCCATTTTCTCTACTTCTCTTACAGAAAGCCCAGTAGACCAACTATAGCCACAAGCTCACCATGAGCTATACATGTAAATTATTTTTTTACACAGTGCATAGGTAACCGTTGCACTAGGGTACTCATTCGGTGCTACTGTTGTCTACTATCATATTGCTTTTGTTAAAAGAATGTTTCATGCCTCTAGCTTACTGACCTATCATTTTTTGAGAAAATAATTGGTATGCATACATGCTAATATACCTATGATAGATGCTTTCATGTCTTGCCACTTTGCTTGCAGAATTAACCTGAATTTATATTGTTCAAGATTAGCCTAATATTTACCAATGGTTTTTTGGTTATATTTTGTTTCATCACATATCACTTTGTTAGTTGAAAGGTCCAAATAAAGGAAATGTTAAGTAATGGATTTTTTCTTTTATTTTAGATCGCCAACAACTTTGTCTGTTGTGAGGAAGAACTCCATTTCCTGTTGAGGACAAAAGCATATGACTGATTGATTTACTTGGTTGGAAGAAATCGACCAATGACACATCTTATACGTAATAGCAAGGGATGATCTCTAACCTTCTAAGTACTAACCTAGGCATGTTGTTAGAAAAAAATCATATGGATGTAGAAGAGTTAAGGGGAAGCTTGCACGTTGATTCCAAGCATATTTACTTACAACCATACCCAGATGATATATTCATCTGAAAAATATGTTGTATTTCATAGCTCTTATAACAGCAATGATGTATTACTTTCCAAGTGATCAAGGATGTCCTCTGTTACATGTCATCAAGTATTTCCTCTTAAAGGCTTCTTTAACATGTCTTCTCATTGTTTTTTTTCGAATTGAGTTTTATCCAAAGATGGTGTTCAGTGTAACATGACAATGGAGCACAAGACCAAATCCTACTTTATTGAAATGTGATTGAGAATTTTATAAGTAAAATTCAAAACCTTCGATAAGAAAGTGCATGTATCACATATTCCGTGGATGTAAATTAGTCGGTTCGTATATCGGTCATTATTAAAGTACCATTAATCATGATGCTGTATAAAAGAGATGTGCATAAACTACAGCTATATTCATTGTCTATTAACTACATTTCTTGCAAATTAAAAATCCTTGAAATTAATGTAATTCAAAACTTTGTCCATATGAATTTAACTTCTTCTGTTCAGTGGGTGTCCTGTAAAATAGTTACATGCTCCAGTAATGACATTTTATTTGGTAGTAATACTACACTATAATAAAGGGCGTGGGATTCCTGCGATCTCCTTCGATTGATCGTCTCTCGCCTATATCGTAAGGGCACGTAGTGAAAGAACATTTCCTAAACCCTATTTGTTTTGTGTGTTAGTTAACAACACTAATGATTATTTAACATGATGCTAAGTGGTGCAGGTAAATTGACATATTTATACCTCTAGCTTCATTCACCAAAAAGTGAAGAAAAGGGCCAAGTTTCCTTGCTGCAGGAAATTCCTGGCCGGAGTTTCCGGCCTGTCTGGCCGGAGTCTCCGGCCCCTGGATTTTCCTGTCCTCTGGCCAGGGTGTGGTGCGGTACTGGATACCCCTCCGGAGGACCACCGGAGTGTGCCCGGAGTCTCCGGGAGGCCGGAGTATCCGGCCCCTGGTGACCGGAGTCTCCGGCCAGTTCTACGTCCTCGACAAGTCTCCGCCCGGGTGCGGAGTTTCCGCCCTACGCCGGAGTCTCCGGGCCTCCTGACCGGAGTCTCCGGCCCTCCTATCAAGTTTGCGAAGTGTGGTGCGTCTCTGGAGCCTGTCCGGAAGAACCCCGGAGGGAGACCGGAGTGTCCGGCCTGCACCAGAGTCTCCGGCCCACTTAGGCCGGAGTCTCCGGCTTAAGTGACTCCCAACGGCTAGATTTTTCAGAGGGGTATAAATACCCCTCCACCTACCTCAGACCAGCCAGCTCGTCCAGCATTTATGAACCCTAATATTTGAGAGCTCAAAATCGCAAGATCTCCCAATTCCTCCGTCCAAACTCGTTGATCTTCGGAGGATTGAAGGAGAAGACCCGGATCTACATCTTCACCAAGCCGTTCTTCATTTCCCCCTCATTCACTTGAGGATTCTTGTTTCTAGGGTTAGTTTTGTGTTACCCTAGATTCCTTGCACTTACTACTTGTTGTATTCATGGCAGTGTTGTTGATTTGGGAGGCCCCAATTCAGTTGTGGGTGTGTGCCCCAAGAACCTTGTAAGGGCTCCGGATTCCGCCTTGAAGGATTCCGATAGTGGAAGGTGAACCAAGCCTTTGTTGCGAAATTCATTGGAGAATAGGGCGAGGCCTTCGTGGCGTTGAGTAGGCCTTTGTGGTGAGCTCACACCCCTCCAACGAGACGTACTCCCTTAACAAGGAGGAACTCGGGAATACATCCTTGTCTCCGCGTGCTTCCGCTTTCGGTTATCTCTTTCCTTTACTTGTATCGTTACTTATATCATTAATTGCCTAGTCGTTTTAGTTTGCTTCTCATATAGGTAAATTCACCGTAGTTGCATATCTAGATAATTTACCTTTGTGTTAAGCCTAAAACCAAAAAAGAATTAAAAATTGGTGTAGCACCTATTCACCCCCCCCCTCTAGGTGCCCATACGATCCTTTCAATTGGTATCAGAGTCTTGGCTCTTAAGTTAGGCTTCACCGCCTAAGAGAGTATGGGTGACGGTGATGGTGTTACGGGTGGTAGCACTCCCCCGGTGTCCATGGATGATCTCAAGAATTTGGAAACAAGCTTGACATCATCCATGAACACTCAAATGGAGGAGTTGCGTGCCATGATGAGGCAACTCTTGAATGGCAATAAGCCACACGCCGCACCATCTCTAGAGGCTAATGCTTCCGCCGCGCATAGTGGGGAGGGCGAACAACTCACTAATGAATCCCCTCCTAAAATTGATGGTGGTAAGCCGGAGTACCATGGGGTTCCATTCACGTACTCGGTCGACCCACCTATCCCGCATTATCATATAAACAATAGGGGTGATCCACGTAAGTTTAATCCATCTTGTTTTACTAATTGGCAATTTATGATGAAATCTCATATCAAGAGCGCTTCAAGTGAGCTATGCAGAATCATTCAAGTTGGGTTGAAGGCCGTCGACCCGAACAACATGACAAGAAGGGAAGTTGTGGATGGTCAACTCAATGACTTGGATCTCAACATAATTCACACCGCCGTGGGAGAAAAGCACATGTCTCTCATTGAGATGGCCACCACCTGCCAAAGAAGCTTGGGATATTCTCACTCAAGAGTTTATCGGGAATGAGAGCATGCAAAGGAATAGATTTGAAGCCTTGAGCAACCAAGCCGAGGGCTTTTTCATGGTAGAGGGTGAAGATCATGACGAAATGTAACGAAGACTCAAGACCCTTGCTACTCAATTTCGAGGTCTTGGTGCAGCCTATGTGGATGATGCTTGGATCAAAAGGAAGTATGTGAGCACCCTTTGGCCGTTCGAATCCACCGACTTGAAGAGTCTCCAAGGAAGACACAATTACCACCTCATGTCATCAAATGAGGTCATGCAAGAGATGGCGGCATACAAGGTGGCCGCCAAGAACGTCGAAGATGCTCGAGCCCGAGCCATTGGAATGCATAGAGGATCTTCACTTGCTTTGAAGGCCAAGGTTGTGGAGAAAGAAGATGATGATGAGGCTCAAGAAGATGTGTCACATTGGGATCCCAAGGAACTTCAAGATACCCTCAAGGTACTACGCGGCTCTCACATCTAAAGTCTTTTGGAAGAGTCCGTCCAAGGCAAGGGATTTCGTCAACAAGGCAAGTGGAAGGAAGGAGGGTGTCCAAAGAGTTCGTTCTTGCTACAATTGGCAAGACAAATATCACTTTGTGGCCGAATGTCCGTTTGAGAATAGAGAACTTCATGGAGGGAAGCTCATTAGGAAGGACAAGTCAAAGGACACTCACAAGAAACCCTTCTTCAAAAAGAATGCTATCAACAAGAAACCTCCAAGAATTGTGTTGCTTGCTCAAGAAGAGTATTCATCCGGGGAAGAAGAAGAAGAGCCCACAAATGAGGTTGCCGCCATTGCTATTGCTTCTTCATCGTCTCCTTCCCTATTTGAATCCCCCAATGAGAATATATCTATCTCCTCCGCAAGATGCTTCATGGCTAAGACCACCGAGGTAACATCACCCTCATCTCCTAAGGCTATGAGTAATATGGATGATGCTACTAGTCTTAAAATCAAAGAGAAAATAGTTGCTTTCGATCATTTTATCACTAACATGCAAGGTGAAACAAAGAAGCATGTTGAGACTCTTATGAGTGAATATGGTGAGGCTCAAGAAATGCTTGAGATAAAGGGTAAGATTGAAAGAGAGGATGCTATGGAAATTGCATCTTTAAAAGACAATCTTGAAGAAGAACATGAGCTTAGAGTTTCTCTAGAGCAACAACTAGAATCTATAGAAGAATCAAATGATGTAATTGTTGCTAAACGCATTAAAGAACGTGACCATGCGATTGCTAAATACAAAGCATGTAAGAAGGAAAAGGTCGAGCTTGGTGTTGGTCATTCTAGACTAACCAAGGAGCTAGAGAAGCTCTCCAAGGCCTACAAAGCTTTGGAGAGTGAACACTCTACCCTCACCAAGTCATATGAACAACTTCAAGCTCAACCATCCAAAAATGATATGCCTAGTTCCTCCACTCCTATTACTTGTGATTATGCAAATATCATTGAGGAAAATTCTAGGTTGAAGATCAATCTTGCTAAGGCCATCTCCCTAGGTAAGAAACCGTTTGTCACTTCACAAAAAGGGAGAGTTGGTCTTGGTTTCGTTGAGGAAGAAAAGGAGAAAGAGAGCTTCATGAAGGATGCTAGAGCTCCTCAAAATAAGAAGGCCAACGTTACTAGTGCTCCTCAAGCAAAGAGGATCCCTCAAGCAAAGAAGAAGGTCAACATTGCTAGTGGTGGTGCCACAAGGGGCAAAACCATTAGTGATGACTTTGCGGGAAAGACTAACCCTCACTACATCATATTTGTTGATTATTATGGGGATGTTTATGCTAAGTTTGTTGGTCCTAGAAATGTACCCATTGCTCGTTCTATTTGGGTTCCTAAGACCCTTGTTGCTAACAAAAGAGGACCCATTGCAAAATGGGGACCTAAATCCAAGCAATGATTTCTTGTAGGACTATGCTTCCGGTGGGTCAAAATGGGTGCTTGATAGTGGATGCACAAAACATATGACCGGAAGCAAGGAGTTGATGATGGAGTTGAGACCAAATCTAAATCAAGCAACCGTCACTTATGGAGATCGATCAAAATCCGAGGTATTGGGCTTTGGCAAGGTGGTAGTCGCTAAGGATATCACCTTAGCGAATGTCATGCTTGTCAAAGACCTTGGTTTTAATTTACTTTCCCGTTTGTGCACTTAATAAGATCGGTTTCGCCGTCTTCTTTGATATTGATGTTGTGGTAGTCTTGTGGATCAAGACTCTAAAGGTCACTTTCATTGGGTACGTCGAGGATGATTTGTTTTTGGTTGACTTTTCGGGGGAAACCACTTCAAATTCGATGTGCCTATTCGGAAAGCCCGACAAGGGTTGGTTGTGGCATCGCCGCCTAGCCCATGTCAATATGAGAACTTTGCAAAGTCTTCACAAGGGTGGCCACATTCTCGGACTAAAAGAAGATGTCTCTTTTGCCAAAGATCATGTTTGTAGGGCTTGTGTTGAAGGGAAGATGCATGATTCTCCCCATCTGTCCAAGACTATTATTTCATCCAAGAGGATCTTGGAGCTCCTCCATGTGGATCTTTTTGGTGCCGTTCCCGAAGCAAGTCTTGGTGGGAAGAAGTATTTCTTGGTGATTGTTAATGACTATTCAAGATTTACTTTGGTTTATTTCTTCAAGTCGAAGAGTGAGACCCAACAAACCTTCATCGACTTCTCCATTGAAATGCAACGTCAACACAATGTCCCCATATTGGCAATTAGAAGTGATAATGGCTCCGAGTTCAAGAACTAAACCCTCAATGAGTTTCTTAGTGAAGAGGGCATTCGTCATCAATATTCCGCAACCTATACCCCTCAACAAAATGGTGTAGCCGAGAGGAAGAACCGGACTCTTATGGATATAGCAAGGTCCATGTTAGCGGAGTTTAAGACTCCGTTGACTTTTTGGGCGGAGGCTATTTCCACGGCTTGTCACTCCTCCAACCGGCTCTACTTCCGCAAAGGGTTGAACAAGACCACTTATGAGATTCTCACCGGCAACAAACCTAACATCTCCTACTTCCGTGTGTTCAGTTGTAAGTGTTTCTATTTGATCAAAGGTTGTCGCTTAACTAAATTCAAATCTAAATCTCTAGAGGGTATATTTGTTGGTTACGTTGCCGAATCCCACACTTATAGAATCTATGATAAAGCCACACGGCGTATCATGGAATCTTATAGTGTGGTGTTCGAAGAAAATAATGGCTCCCAAGTGGCGCAATTTCATGTTTCCGATGTAGATGATGAAATTCCTCAAGAAGCCATGAGAAGAATGGGTGTGGGATTTTTACGCCCCGTTGAGGAACCCCTTGTAGTGGATCGAGAAGGACAATGCTCTACTCAAGTGGAGCCTTCATCTTCATTAGAATTGCAAGCAACTGCTACTAGAGTCACCAATGCACCTGATCAAAGGCAAGCTCAAGACCCTCAACAACAATCTCTTCTACCCCCTGTCGCCAGGCCGGAGACTCCGGCCATCTTGGCCGGAGAATCCGGTGGGCCGGAGATTCCGGGGCCCCATGCCGGAGACTCCGGTCTACATCCAGCAGAAGAAAGTGCAGCTCAAGACCTTGGTCCTTCCACCTCTTCCAATAATGTTGATGTGTTTTCTGGGGATCAAGGACAGCTTACCGGTCAAGACGGGGACTCGAATGATCAAGATGATCAAGTGATACCTCCAAGATGCAATGAGGATATCGAAGCCCGTCGTCGAGCTAGAGTTGCAAGAACCATGGAACTTCGTGAACATACTCTTGAGAAGGTTATTGGTGATGTGAGAGGCAAAGTGTCCACCCGGAGGCAATTGGCAAACTTTAGTGATCATCAAGCTCATATTGCCATGGTGGAACCGAAGAAAGTGTCCGAAGCTCTTGAAGATCCGGATTGGTTGCAAGCTATGCATGAAGAACTCAACAATTTCGAGCGCAATAAAGTTTGGAAGCTAGTTGAGAAGCCAAAGGAGTGCCGCAATGTCATTGGCACAAAGTGGATTTTCAAGAACAAGCAAGATGAGCATGGCATGGTTGTGAGGAACAAGGCTAGATTGGTGGCTCAAGGGTACTCTCAAGTTGAAGGCATTGATTTTGGAGAGACCTATGCTCCCGTGGCTCGCCTTGAGTCCATCCGTATCCTTCTTGCTTATGCATCCCGTTATGACTTTAAATTGCAACAAATGGATGTTAAAAGTGCCTTTCTTAATGGTCCCTTAAAAGAGTTGGTGTTCGTTAAGCAACCCCCGGGGTTCGAGGACCCCAACTTCCCTAACCACGTCTACAAGCTTGATAAGGCGCTCTATGGACTTAAGCAAGCACCACGTGCGCGGTATGAGCACCTTAGAGAGTTATTGTTAGACCGTGGATTTGAAGTTGGGCAAATTGATCCCACTCTTTTTACTAAGAGGGTTAAAGGGGAGCTTTTCGTATGCCAACTATATGTTGATGATATTATATTTGGCTCGTCTAACAAAGCTTTTAATGATGAATTTTCAAAGCTTATGACCGATAGGTTTGAGATGTCTATGATGGGCGAGTTGAAGTTCTTCCTTGGATTTGAGATCAAGCAATTGACAGGAGGGACTTTCATTAGCCAAGCAAAGTATATTCAAGACATGCTCAAGAGGTACAATATGGCCGATGCTAAGGAGAAGAAGACACCTATGGATACCAAATGCCATCTACAACTTAACCCTAAGGGTATAGATGTGGATCAAAAGCTTTATCGCTCCATGATAGGTTCGTTGCTTTACCTTTGTGCATCTAGACCCGATATTGTGTTGAGTGTAGGTGTGTGTGCAAGGTATCAAGCGGCTCCTAAGGAAAGCCACATGTTGGCGGTCAAAAGAATCCTACGATATTTGGTTCATACCCCAAGGTTTGGTTTGTGGTACCCAAGGGATTCATCTTTTACTCTTCGTGGGTTCACGGATTCGGATTGGGCCGGTGATCAAGATGATAGGAGATCAACTTCCGGGGCTTGCTAATTCCTTGGTAGGTCCTTGGTGAGTTGGTCTTCTAAGAAGAAAAATTGTATTTCTCTCTCCACCGCCGAAGCCGAGTATGTGGCCGCCACTAGTGCTTGCACTCAATTGTTATGGATGAGGCAAACTTTAAAGGAATACGGTGTCAATTGTGACAAAGTGCCTCTTTTGTGTGACAATGAGAGTGCTATCAAGATCGCCTACAACCCGGTGCAACACTCAAGGACCAAGCATATTGAGATTCGTCATCATTTCATTCGAGATCATGTTGCCCGTGGAGACATTGAGCTAGCATATGTGCCAACCAAAGACCAACTTGCCGATATTTTCACGAAGCCACTTGATGAAGCAAGATTCACTTATTTGAGCAATGAGCTAAATATCGTGGATTCAAGGAGCTTGGCTTGACCATCTTGCATACACACCTATAGCTTCAACCTCTATCTTGGTTTAGGTGTGGGCATGAATTTAGGGGGAGTGTTGTCCTAATAAATTGGGCTCTCCCTCCCCCCATTATGCCTATAGTAAAAATTTATTTATCTCTATTTTCATTTCATGAATTGTGAGCTTAAATGACGAGTATTAGTTATGGACCCAAGATATATCTTCGCGGTGCCATGCCATAAACTCATACATGGTGGCCTAGGCCACCGACCTCTTCCTTGTGAAGAGTTGGTTCTTTTGGGGTTTTATTGGATTTTATTTGCAAATCTCTTGTTCTTATGGGAAACTCACTCAATCTTGGCATTTATTGGTTTTGGCTTTTGCAAATTGAGTGTGAAGTACCATCCCAGTTTGTGTTGTCTATCCCAAGCCTCTCCTTGCCCCAAAACTTGCTCCTCTTGCCACATACATGTCCACCACCATAAACTAGCCTTTCTGAGTTGTGGGGGCCGGAGACTCCGGTGTCTAACACCGGAGACTCCGGTCTGAGCAGAATCTCCGCCCTAAGCCACGGAGACTCCGGAGACTCGTGTGCTTAGGCCGGAGACTCCGGTCTCAGTGTTTTCTAGAGGGGTCCTCAAGGGTGTCGGGGTGGGGGGTTGATTCACAACTCCCTCACCACCCGACCCCTACCTCTCCCCCTGCTGCCGCCCCAACCTGTTGAAGCTCCTCCGGCCGCTCCCCGCCACCGGAATCCGCCGTCCAGCCGGCCTCCCCTCCTCTCCAACGTTGGGGAACCTCCTCCCCACCATTGGTGACCTCCACCATGTCGAGCAGCGGTACTCCCCTCTCTCCCTCTCTAGGTTTCTTCCTAGATCTTGGATAGAGTGTGTAGTGTTGCTCCCTATGGTGTAGAATCTCTTGCTGGCTTATTTTCATCTCAATGTATCAATTCCAGCATCTTTAGCACCGAATTTTGACCTAACCCTAGATTCTCAGCCTCAGGGCCGGAGATTCCGGTGTGGCCGGAATCTCCGGCCCCTGAGACCGGAATCTCCGGTGTAGATCACGTTTGTGTGCTTTTGATTCTCCAATTGATGCATCTTTTCTTTCCCTGGACATGTATGCTCATCTCCCTGCTACCCCCTATCTGTTTACTCACAGGATCCTCGCATCGACTCAAGAAAATCACTCACAACCCCAATAAGGTGTCTCGGAAAGAAAAGAGGGGTACTCGAGCTTATTTGGATCGGATCGAGGATGGCCGTTTGGTTCAGCGTGACAGAGGGGCAGCTGCTAGAGAGGCTGAGTTTCGTGCTATGAGGTCACAGCCCTTCTTTGATATGCAGAAGAAGAATTCTTTGCACAAGAGAGGGCCAAGCAAGCAAAATTTAACCATTTGACCACCATTAGTGGGTTGAGCAAATCTGAGTTTCGTGCTATGAGGTCACAACCCTTCTTTGATATGCCGCAAAACTCCTCCAATCCTCATTTTTGGAGAAGGGAGCAAGAGATTGTGATGAATGAAGTCTATGCCAAGCTTTCGGGACCCAATATCGTTTGTGTGCAAAAGGTCCTCAACCTCTCCGCTCTTAGCACCAAACCGTATTTCCAAGAGGCCGTTTGGATAGTTCGCAAGCTTGGGTTGGAGCACCTCATGACTCTTCAACAAAACTATGACATCAAGTTGGTGCATCAATTCTTTGCGACGGTTCAGTTTGGGGAAGATGAAGATGTCAAGTTGACTTGGATGACCGGGCTTATGAAGTGTGAGTCCTCAATGACAAGATTTGGTGAATTGCTTGGTTATGTTTTCCGCAAGGGTGAAGCCTCTCAAGGAAGGATTATGCACACAGAAGGGGTCCATTATGATAAAAACAAGATGACACCGCTCTACCTCAACAAGTCCGCCGTTGGTTCCAACAAGGATCTTCTTCCCACATTCAATATCCTCCTACGCATGTTTAGATGCAATATTGCACCCCAAGCCGGGAATGTGGATGCAATTCGTGGAGGGCTTGTCAACCTCCTTATTCATTCCTATGCGGTGCTTCAAGCCGGAGTCAATTGCCAAGGTTATGAGATAGATGTGATGGATTTCATCAAATGTGAGTTGCATTGGGCGGTGCATGAGATGAAGAATCCTATATATGCACCTTATGTGATGAAGCTAATTCTTGATCAAGTGCCACATCTCAATCGTGAGCACTTCACCGTTCACAAGGCCGGCTCCCTCCAAATTCTCAAGCATGACAAGCCATCCTCTTCAAGTGCCCCCTCTCGTGTCCCGTTTGCATCTAGTGAAGAAGAGGAAGAAGACGTTGCTCCCGTTCGAAGAAGGAGTAAGAATGCCGACCCTCCCTCATGGGTTAGCAAGGGTAAGGATGATGTGCAAAAGAGGGTAAAGAAGCTTAGTTGGTTTGAAAAGATGGTGCTTCGCATGAACGTGTGCCTCCACAAGGAAGATCACGAAGCTTACAAGGAAAGGAAGTTGATCATATCCAATCAAAACAAGTTGTTCAAGGAGTTGGAGAAAAAGAGGGACAAGACTCCTCCACCTCCTCCTCCTCCTCGCATTGGCAAGGCAACGGGCGAATCCTCCGAAGAAGAATCCTCCGGTAGTGAGAAGACTATTAGCTATGATGCTTGGCACGCAAAGCGTTTCCCTTGGGTTGTTTTTGAGTTTGAGGAAGTGTCCTCCATGCCTTCGTCCTCCAACAATCCTGTCAACACCGGCAAGGCTCCAATGGTTCAAAGTGAGATTGAAGAGGATGATGATGCTAGTGGCTCGCAATATGATGAGTATGATGATGATGCCACCGACGAGGACTCCGAGTGATCTTCATGGGACTGTTAGCATCGCCTTTCTTCCTTTTTGGTGTCTCGATGCCAAAGGGGGAGAAATGGTTCTAGTAGGCTACTCGTGGTATTTGCATGGGTCGGGGCACAAGCATTTGCTTTTATCATTCCTTAAGAGCTTGTGTCCCTTTTATTTTGTGTGTTGAACTCTATTTGCTATTTGCTACTTTTATGTGAGATGTGGATCTTGTTCGTTTTATTCTTGAGGTGACATGGTATCAATTATTATCTATTGGTTGAGTTATTTGTGATGTGAGATGTGCTTTGGAATCATCTTTTATTCTCACACCAAGGTATGCTTGTTAACTCAAAGATCAACCCCTCTATATCATGTCTCATTGGTTTGCAAATGTTTTTGTTATATATATATATCATGTCCTAATTATTTGTGGCATCCTCCTCCTATTTGTGGGTTTCCTCTCATGTGTGTAACTTGTCTAATATGCACACATTTAGGGGGAGATGCTATTTGTCACATGACATGATCTATTTATTTTGCAAATCCTAGTGTTGTCATCTAACACCAAAAAGGGGGAGATTGAAAGAACATTTCCTAAACCCTATTTGTTTTGTGTGTGTTAGTTAACAATACTAATGATTATTTAACATGATGCTAAGTGGTGCAGGTAAATTGACATATTTATACCTCTAGCTTCATTCACCAAAAAGTGAAGAAAAGGGCCAAGTTTCCTTGCAGCAGGAAATTCCTGGCCGGAGTTTCCGGCCTGTCTGGCCGGAGTCTCCGGCCCCCTGGATTTTCCTGTCCTCTGGCCAGGGTGTGGTGCGGTACTGGATACCCCTCCGGAGGACCACCGGAGTGTGCCCGGAGTCTCCGGGAGGCCGGAGTATCCGGCCCCTGGTGACCGGAGTCTCCGGCCAGTTCTGCGTCCTCGACAAGTCTCCGCCCGGGTGCGGAGTTTCCGCCCTACGCCGGAGTCTCCGGGCCTCCTGACCGGAGTCTCCGGCCCTCCTATCAAGTTTGCGAAGTGTGGTGCGTCTCTGGAGCCTGCCCGGAAGAACCCCGGAGGGAGACCGGAGTGTCCGGCTTGCACCGGAGTCTCTGGCCCACTTAGGCCGGAGTCTCCGGCTTAAGTGACTCCCAATGGCTAGATTTTTCAGAGGGGTATAAATACCCCTCCACCTACCTGAGACCAGCCAGCTCGTCCAGCATTTATGAACCCTAATATTTGAGAGCTCAAAATCGCAAGATCTCCCAATTCCTCCATCCAAACTCATTGATCTTCGGAGGATTGAAGGAGAAGACCCGGATCTACATCTTCACCAAGCCGTTCTTCATTTCCCCCTCATTCACTTGAGGATTCTTGTTTCTAGGGTTAGTTTTGTGTTACCCTAGATTCATTGCACTTACTACTTGTTGTATTCGTGGCAGTGTTGTTGATTTGGGAACCCCAATTCAGTTGTGGGTGTGTGCCCCAAGAACCTTGTAAGGGCTCCGGATTCCGCCTTGAAGGATTCCGATAGTGGAAGGTGAACCAAGCCTTTGTGGCGAAATTCATCGGAGAATAGGGTGAGGCCTTCGTGGCGTTGAGTAGGCCTTTGTGGCGAGCTCACACCCCTCCAACGAGACGTACTCCCTTAACAAGGAGGAACTCGGGAATACATCCTTGTCTCGGCGTGCTTCCGCTTTCGGTTATCTCTTTTCTTTACTTGTATCGTTACTTATATCATTAATTGCCTAGTCGTTTTAGTTTGCTTCTCATATAGGTAAATTCACCGTAGTTGCATATCTAGATAATTTACCTTTGTGTTAAGCCTAAAACCGAAAAAGAATTAAAAATTGGTGTAGCACCTATTCACCCCCCCCCCTCTACGTGCCCATACGATCCTTTCACGTAGCTTCGCCCGACTGATGTGTATGGTTCTTATTCGTGGTTCTTTTCTGTCGGCTTCCCGATTTGTTTGCATTAGGCTCGTTTGGCTTCTCTACTACTCCTTCAGCCGGTTTCTTTTCTTCTTCTCCGCTTTGCTGCAGCCGGTGGTTCTGCTTGCGTGGTACGTGGTCTCCCAGTTAGCACGCATTCTTGTTTCCCGGTTTCGAGCTCACTCTTTTGATGGTACCCGGTGGCTACGTTAGCTTGTCCCTGCGTTTTGTCCCCTTTTGTTTGTTTTCTATTCTACGTTTTGTCCCCCTGTGTTTGTTTTCTATTCTAGGTTCCGTATATGCCAAACTTTTGTCATACAACAAATTGTTGCATTAAATGCTGACTGAGGTTTTTGTCGTTTAACGCTGCCATCGTACGACTTGTGTTTTCTCGACGTTTCTTACTGCTGCCAATGGCGGTTGCTTACGACTTCGGCCACCGGTTTGTTGGCTTGATGGCCCTTTTAATTTAGTCACTAACCCTGTAAAATCGGTTTTGATTTTTCTCTTTATGCTCCACCCGGTTTCTTCATCCATTTTGGTCACCTGATGGCCAGTGCTCAGTTGGTCAGACCAGTTACTCGATAGCAGGTTGTTCAGCCGGTAGCTCCATCGCTCACGCGTTCTAGCCGGTTAGATTGGTGAAGAGATAAAAAATTCTTTTTACCGATTGTACTCCATCTGACGTCTCGGGATGGTCTTATCCTACTGCATCTATTTTGTCCTCTTTTTTTTGTCCTGGTATGGTCTTATCCTCTCGTCTTCCCGTGAGAGATCCCCTCACGTCTCTCTCCCTTTCCCTCTCTCACACACATGAAGAAGGAAACAAGAGATCGAGCCGGCGACCGCCGACTGCACCACCCGCGAGGGAGAGGAAGAAGGGAACAAGAGATCGAGCCGGCGACCGCTGACTGCGTCGCCCACGAGGGAGAAGAAGGGCTGGGCGTGTGGTTAGATTGAGGAGCGCACATCGGCCATCAACGCTGCACAAGGGAGAGAGGAGGGTTCGACTACATCAGACCTCCACCCAAGCCACATGAGAGATAGGAGGAGGTAGCCATGCCACCGGATTTGGCAGCTTTGAGATCAGAAGGAACATCGTGTCGAGGCTCCCGAGCCTGCCATGGTGGGCCACTGAGGTCCAATGCACTTGCCTGTTCATGCTGCTTCATCTAGCCCTTCGTCGGCGACTCGCCGGGTCTCCACCCACACCGCTTGGGAGAGCGGATGAGGCATCAGTGTCACGGGATTCGATATCTCCAACGTCGGGAGCCACGTATCGTCGAGTTCGAGCACTGCAGCCGTAAAGGAGGTGAGCGCCTTTCTACCTCCATGCATCTGTTTCTCCCAAATGTCTTATCCTCTTGTTTGTGTTTTCTACAATGTCTTATGCTCTTGTTTGTGTTTTCTACAGTCTGAGCGGGTCAGATCCGCCCGCTCTGACGCCGAATTGGGGCGCCAATTATCTCGCCGCCGTTGTATTATGGCGCTGCAACTGCCCTCGACGAGGCTGGGACGCTGCGTTCAGGCGTTTGGCTCGGTTTGTGGCGCCACAACTCTTTGTTTTGGTATGATTTTTCTGCGGGTCCTGGCGTCGCAGCTCTTGTCAGGGCCGGTTCGGGGAGACCCTCGTCACCATCCTCATGTGTTGCCCGCCTTCGCCAACCGCTCTAGCCGACCACCAGAAGTGGCTCATCTTCGCCCGAAGGCTCTCCATTCATCATCGGTGGCGCACGGGAAGGGGCGGAGGCCGGCGAGAGAGGAGCAGAGGGGGAAGGCAGACGCCCGGGACGCGACGGAGGCGAGGTACGGACTGGAGGCGGCGAGCTCGGGCAGGGGAGGCGAGACGAGGCAGGGGGCGGCGCGACCGGCACGGGGCAGAGGAGGAGGCGGCACGGCGTCGACGGGCCGGCGCGGGGTGGCGGCTGGCTCAGGGGAAGCTGGGGAGCGACCACGGGGTGTAGGGGAGAAGAGCGGAGGCCAGGCGCGAGCGGGAGGGTGGAACAGGGGAGCCGGCGAGGAAGGAGGAAGGCAAGGGGAAGGAGGACGAGGAGAGAGGGAGGTCACCGGAGGGAGAGCAGGTGAGGGAGCGGCCGGTCGGACGGGATCGAGCAAGAGAAGCTCGTGTCGGGTTGCGGGAGGCTGGGGATGCGGATGGAGAGGGAGAGAGAAAAGAGATAGAGGGAAAAGAAAAAGAGAAAGAAAAATAAAAGAGAGGAAGAAAAAGAAAGGCAGGGGAAAAAGGGAAAAAGAAGAGGTGGGAGGGCAGTTTCGCAAAACAGAAAAAGATGGGGAGGGTGGCTGCAAAAAGGCAGGGGTGGGAAAGGAAAACAACCAGGGGAAACCCTAGGGTTTGGAGCTTAGGTGGGCTTGGGCCGGGATTTGGCTACTCTCTTGCTCGCTCAAATTTTATTTTCTTTTTGCAAAATAATTTGGCAATTAATTTTCGAAAACGGAGACGACCGTCTCGATAAAAATCTTTCCCGATAAATTTAGAAAAATAAAATAAGGTTTAATAAAAATAATTTTTGTTGCCAAAAATATGCGATGCACATGATGCTGATGTCATGATGATGCCAAAATAAAAACAAACAAAATCTAATTTTGGGGAAAACCCCGGGACATTACATTAACTGTATTCTATTGGAATGTTTATGTATTGCTTTCCTTGTGTGTTTACACAGATAATTTGTACTATCTTTGTATTTGATTTGCTAATATAAACGCATCTCTATGAACAGATAATTCACAAATGTTTATTCTTCATTTTCAGTTTAGAAAATCATGTGTGATTGTCTTGCGGAGCAGCACAAAGATCCAAGTATGTTTTAACAAAATTGTTAGACATACCAGAATTTTTCTCATTGGACTTCTCAATTCATTAATTCCTCCGGGGTTGGTTTCTGAATATTTGTCGTGTCTGTGGTGTGGTTGCGGAATATCGTGAGGGGTGGGCGGAACCTCTTCCAGCTGCTCCCGAAGGCGTTCAAGGGCATCAAGCAGATCGGGGTCATCGGATGTGGCTCTCAGGTTCGGTGATAGCTCTGCTCCCCTCAGTGCATAGCTTATCTATTATCTGTCGAGATTTAGCATGTCTATCTACTGCGCTTCTACTGAAACTCCATACCTGGATAAACACATAAGTGTGGTCAGACGTGGTGACCATTTTCATACAAATTTGTTCAGTTACTCGGTTAAGAACAAAGAATGCATGTGTTCCCAAGTCTGTGTGCTGGCTATAACAGAGTTCATGCTTTGCTTTTGCAGGGTCCGGCACAGGCACGGAAGCTGAGGGATTCTTTGGTTGAAACCAAGTAGGACATTGTTGTCAAGGTTAGCTATTCTCATTTTGCTATTCCCCCAGCTTTTACTATGGGATTGAGTTACTTTACATGAAGAACGTGTGCTGAATGAAAAGCTCTGAAGCTATGGCTTCAAGCCCCGAATAAATGGACACTCTAAATGTTTATTCTTTTGTTCGACTTGCTAAACTATAGTGGACACAATTTTGAAGTGAGCATTTGATTTTTCTTTTTAAAGTTGGGCATGCAATTATGACCTAGCATATATTCTGCCACATTTTATACATACTCTGGTGCTACTATGTTAAGTTTACTAAGTTGACTTTTGCTTTCAGATTGGTCTCCGAAAAGGTTCTTACTCTTTTGAGGAAGCACTGAAGAGAACGGAATCTTTGGGAGATTGCATGCAGTTATTTAGATTATGTTCCTCTACTTCAGTTTAGTTTATAAACGAGAGAATAAAGTAGTCTATTTCTGTAATCTTTAGTCCATGGGCATAAAAGATTACTCTTTCAGTCTCAAGATCTATCAAGGTAAATTTTTTCTATTTATTCTCATTAGCATTTTAGATAGTTACGAGATACAAATGTATGCAAGATCAAATGCAAATCTAAGCTCTTTGATTTGCAGGGTTGTTAAGACATGCAGATAACATCAGGAGACATCACTTCTTATATGATTTATTCTACACTCCTTCGTTTTTCCCCATGATTTTCTGTTTTTATAGTGTACTATCCGATCTTTGGCATCATAGAAAATTTTGATTTTCTTCATTTCCAAAAGTCATTTTCCTCATCTCTAAATTGTACTACGGCTGATCACACTTTTATATACAAACTGAAATTTGACACACGTGAGTTTTAAATGAGGTATTGTTGTTATTATTTGATGGTTTTAGTTGAGTTTGCTGATGCTTCCTATCAAGAACAACTAACGTATGTTTTTTAAAAACTATTTTTTATGTTGAAGCCGTAATATGTTTGATCTCAATATAGAACATAAAAGCGGATAGTACAGTACTATTTTAATCGTCACAAAATTCTTATTATTTGTTGTCAGTGTTCCTTGCTATATCAGTTCTTAGAAGATGAACACTTCTATCTATTATATACTTAAAACAATAGAAAATAAAGCTACCACGTTCATCCACATAGGCTAAAAATATATGATTCATCCATCTTGATTTTAATGGTTGAGATTTAAAGCCGATAGATGTTACGTAAAAGTTGTCACGTTCAACCTGTTACGAACATAAACCATCATACATAGCCACGTACACAAACATATTAGGCATGTATGAGAGAAAAAAAATTAACTAATGCGTTATGTGCAACTAAAAACGTGTGTAGGACAAAATCAAATACTATACGTGTTGGACCAGGACACTAGGCATCAAATAGATTTTCTTTTGTAATGGAAGCCGATTTGAAACATTGTGAAGATCGATCGCCACATGGTTGTATAAGCAGTATCCGGAAGAGAAAAAAAAACGATTGACGTACAGCATATGTCAAGGACACACAGCTCAATGGGTTAGATTCATCAGCTTCCATGGCACGTACCAGCTAGATGTTGTAATTGAACTCTTTCAAAAGATGTATACAAGCTAGACGGCACAGGACGCTGCATACAGTACTCGGGCATGTCCTTCGAACACCCAACGGATGGGTGGCAAGACCGGTAAGCGATCTCTTTTCTAGGCTCATGAGGCCGATTCAAGACGATGACGATCTCTTTTCTCTGTTGTGCTCTGCTGCGTCATGGGTGTTAGCCAGGCGGAGAAGACGAAGGGCACGATCTCTGGTGCCAGGCTTGCGGCAGCCATCCTAAAGGAGGCTCGGGGCAATAGACCAGGCCATGTATATGGGACACAAAGGCATGCATCAGATATAGCTGCATGGGCAGCGGGCAGAGAACACAACGGTTTCGTGTCATAGTCTCTATTCGCAGGTGGTGGTATTTCTCTTTCACCTTCTAACTTGAGTTGTTAAAATAGTTTTTTTATTGCATCATGTGACATAAATTTGGCAATACGATCGATTCATGATCAGCAGCCTCTGACGGGTATTTATATGCTCAGGTGGAAACTCCATACACCATTGCTGCAGGAATATGCGAAGGGACCACGAGATAAGAATTGTATCATAAAGAAAAGGATCATGGTATGTGTTTTTAAATCTCGGTCGGTTTCTTTGAATTGACCATAAAAGATAAAATAAACGCAGTCTGGAAGAAAAACTATTTGTTCTCACATGTGTAGTTCTGTTCGAAATGTCTATGAAGTAACATTTTGGAACTATGACATCTCCTTAATATTTAGGTCAAATGAGCTTACCAACTAGTTTCACTCAGTGCATAATTTTTTTTCTGGATTAGTGCATACTAATGGCTAGCTAACATAAAAATATATGATTCATCCATCTTGATTTTAATGGTTGAGATTTAAAGCCGATAGATGTTAGGTAAAAGTTGTTACGTTCAACCTGTTACGAACATAAACCATCATACATAGCCACGTACACAAACATATTAGGCATGTATGAGAGAAAAAAAATTAACTAATGCGTTATGTGCAACTAAAAACGTGTGTAGGACAAAATCAAATACTATACGTGTTGGACCAGGACACTAGGCATCAAATAGATTTTCTTTTGTAATGGAAGCCAATTTGAAACATTGTGAAGATCGATCGCCACATGGTCGTATAAGCAGTATCCGGAAGAGAAAAAAAAAACGATTGATGTACAGCATATGTCAAGGACACACAGCTCAATGGGTTAGATTCATCAGCTTCCATGGCACGTACCAGCTAGATGTTCTAATTGAACTCTTTCAAAAGATGTATACAAGCTAGACGGCACAGGACGCTGCATACAGTACTCGGGCATGTCCTTCGAACACCCAACGGATGGGTGGCAAGACCGGTAAGCGATCTCTTTTCTAGGCTCATGAGGCCGATTCAAGATGATGATGATCTCTTTTCTCTGTTGTGCTCTGCTGCGTCATCGGTGTCAGCCAGGCGGAGAAGACGAAGGGCACGATCTCTGGTGCCAGGCTTGCGGCAGCCATCCTAAAGGAGGCTCGGGGCAATAGACCAAGCCATGTATATGGGACACAAAGGCATGCATCAGATATAGCTGCATGGGCAGCGGGCAGAGAACACAACGGTTTCGTGTCATAGTCTCTATTCGCAGGTGGTGGTATTTCTTTTTCACCTTCTAACTTGAGTTGTTAAAATAGTTTTTTTATTGCATCGTGTGACATAAATTTGGCAATACGATCGATTCATGATCAGCAGCCTCTGACGGGTATTTATATGCTCAGGTGGAAACTCCATACACCATTGCTGCAGGAATATGCGAAGGGACCACGAGATAAGATTTGTATCATAAAGAAAAGGATCATGGTATGTGTTTTTAAATCTCGGTCGGTTTCTTTGAATTGACCATAAAAGAGAAAATAAACGCAGTCTGGAAGAAAAACTATTTGTTCTGACATGTGTAGTTCTGTTCGAAATGTCTATGAAGCAACATTTTGGAACTATGACATCTCCTTAATATTTAGGTCAAATGAGCTTACCAACTACTTTCACTCAGTGCATAATTTTTTTCTGGTTTAGTGCATACTAATGGCTAGCTAACTGAATTTGTGTTCAAAATTGATTTGTAGACGACAATAAGCTAGGGAGGTGCTCAGATACACATATTACAACCATCATTTTTCCAGGAAAATAAGGAAGTTGCTTTGCACGTATATTTTCTGGTATTCATGTTTACCGATGTTAGTATGATCTATTGGGTATATTCATGTGGCGTGTAGGGCTGTTCCACAAAATTTGCAATAGCAACATAAATACAAGCTTCCTACAGAAGTTGAAAGAGACATTTTTATTGTGTTTTAGTGTTCTTCATTTGATCGAGAGTTTGCCAGCGGCCATGGAATATTTAAGTCTACCAACACCAAGTATTTAGGTAAGTTAATTCATGAGGTGCCAGGGAGTGTCCGAGCATTGCGCTTATCATTAATCATGAAGGGGGTTGTTTATGTCTGGGAGGCAGTAGCTAGATGCTATTTCTTTTTCCATCGCTCTTTTCAATATTTGTCCTGCGAAGTATTACTCGTATTTTTACCTTCCTTTCAGCTCCGATGCCGACATCATGTATTCTTTCATTATCTAAACCTTGCACCTTACACATAAAGTTGAGGTTTATCTTACGGTTATATCATCACACTTATAATTCTTGACATAAAATGAGTGAGGATTTACCTCAAAAAAAAAAAAAAAGAGTGAGGAACTCGATTTTTATTCGATATCGGTATCTCCTCAGATTTTTATTTATAAACTCAAGTAATATTTTTTTGTATTTTAGTCCAGGTATTCTTTAATTTTTTCCTGGGGCAGCCTATATGGAATCGACGGGATTGCTTCATATGTGAGAAACTGCCAATTTTAGTTACCAGT
This sequence comes from Puccinellia tenuiflora, assembly GCA_012064385.1. NCBI lineage: Eukaryota > Viridiplantae > Streptophyta > Magnoliopsida > Poales > Poaceae > Puccinellia > Puccinellia tenuiflora. The sequence goes on from QRDG01000340.1 coordinate 1,092,694, forward strand.
ATCATACTAAAGAAGACGAAGGACATTCCCTGAAAAACTATGAAGAGCAGAAGCTTTAAGACTCTTGCTACAACTGGTTAGGTATTTGTTTGTGGTAGCAATGGCTAGATGTATGTTACATGGAAACGCTGAATGCAAAAAGTGCATTGCTGTTTTAAAGCAGATATAATGGTAATTTTTATAAATCAGTAATTGACTATACAACTCAATTAGATTATTTAAGAATATTTATAGAAAGTGATGATAGTTGACTAAAAGTTGTACAAAAATTTAATTTAGTTATTGATCAATTAAGGTATGAATCAATGGTATATTGTGTGTCAATTTTCAGGCCCGTACATTATATTCAATAATTTACAACAAAATTATAAAACCATAAAGAAAAGTGAAAAAATAAAATGAATATAAAAGGAATTCGACTCAATAAAAAACTAGCCGCGCAAATGCGCGGGCTGTTGCGCTAGTTAGTAAGTAATGCACTAGAGCTTTGCTTGTCCGTGTATTAAGTTCTTTTCTGAACCGGTAGATTACACATAGCAGTATGAGTAGAGACTTCTTACTGCAGAAATAGCAGGATGAGTAATATGTTCTTTGTATTAATATGTTTGCTGATGCATCTAAGAAAGTAAAGCTTACAACTCATCATGTTATAATTAAAGTAATATGTTCTATTCTGTAGATGGAGGAGATCGACTGGGTATTACGAAATTTGCTGGGCATTGGTCGATTAGCTATGCTCTTATTGTTTCCCCCGGTGTTATGAGTATATAAGCCTTGAAGGGATCCTCTGAAGATACATAGTTGAGGTCTGTACATATGTGAGCTTTCTACAAGACATCTGCAATTCTGGGGCAACCTTTCAAATCGTTGGGGCTTCTATCTAAATACGGGTGATCTTATGGCCTTCTAGGTTCCAGTAAATGCTATTTGTTAGGGCTCACTTTTTTCTTCGGAATTAGTTAAGAAGGTATTGTGTTGTTGTCTTACAACTTAAGCTTTGTCTTTGTTTCTATACAACTGTGCAGGGCTTCTGATGGTACTCAAAGATGAAGTTAAAGTGGAAACTGTGCTCAGAAGGACTGTGCAACGAAAAGGTCCTCCAAGTTGTGGTACGGTCACCATTCTTAAGCAAATGCTTTAGGTTATCAAATTAAAATGCTGCTATTTATTACTTCACATTTTCAATCAAAATGGTATTCTAATATTTTTCATTACTTTTGTCTCACAAGTTGCGGATGAATGTATTTCTTTCACAAATCAACTAAAGTAATGTATACAATATATGGAAATACTATTGTTATACTAAATGGTGTCAGTGATCAAGATGTCAACTTTGACCATGTCTCTCTATAAAAGTGTTAATTTTAGTGTTGATGAAGGTGAATTTTCTCCGGATGCTTAAGGTTTTTACGTCTTTCCATGTTGTGTGTCATTTCTTCTACGTGGATGTGAGGTGCTTGCTTTTGCTGCCAGGGAGAAACCTACCGGCAAAACCGATGGGCCATGAAGCTATCAAAATCTTTCACTAGTAGAAAAGGGGGCAACGGTGCGCCCCCTTTAGTACCGGTTGTCCAAAAACCGGTACTAAAGGGGGCCATTAGCACCGGTTGTATATCTGCGCCAATCCTCCAACCCTTTAGTACCGGTTGGTGTTAACAACCGGTACTAAAGGCTACTTTTTAGTACCGGTTGCTAATACCAACCGGTACTAAAGGGTTGGTGCACATGCGGCCACGGTTGGTGGCCCACGGCCAGCCCTTTAGTACGGGCTGTTTTAAACAACCGGTACTAAAGGATACTCTTTAGTACCGGTTGGCAATAACAACCGGTACTAAAGAGTTTCTGCCTATATATCTTCTTCCACCCCGAGCCGGCCAGCTCCATTTTTTGAGCAACCCGAGCCCAACTTCATTTTTCCTCTCTCCCAAGCTCTAATTCACCCCATTTTCCTTCAACATTTGTCAAGATTTGTGGCACCCTATACAAGGGTTAGCAACTTCTTCATCTTCTCTTCCGGCATTTCAAGTTTAGCTCATTTTGTTGCAAGTTTAGCTAGTTTGATTTTTGTAGTGCTTGCAAGGTGTTTGATGAAATTCCTAAGTTAGGGATTTCATTTATTTTATATGCATTTTGAGCTCAAATTAAAGTATAATTTGTGGTTTCATATAGTGTCGTCCTGTCCCCTCCTCACCGCCGTCGATCGCCCGCGCCGCTACGTAACCGACACCACCTCGGTGAGCCTCTTTTTTATCTTTTATTTTAAAAAATGTTAGTTATATGATTTAAATGCATAATTATTTCTTGTATAATTTTCTTATGTTTTTTTTATATGTATAGTGTAATGGTTTTGATAACCGTCCCCGTCGGCCCTCGTCCGGTCTATGATTCGGATGTGGTATATTTTTATAACTATTTATTTAGTTTCGTGGTTATAACAATCATGCCGACCAACTTGACTTAGATATATTTTTTATTTAGGAGGTAGTTGAACCGGAAATTCCAGCCGACCCTATTGTCGAGTTTTTAGAAAAAGAAAACAATGATTTGAAAGCAAAATTGAAGATAAGTGAAGATCTTCGTCTCCAATGCCTGGAAGAAAAGATGGTATTGGACTTTAAGATTGCCGACATTGTTGATGCTCACGGGGTCGAGCTTGCCGACGTCGTCGCTGCTCACGAGATGAAGATGGATGCAATGCGCGTCAAGCTTAAAAAGATTAGAAAATATGTCATTAGTCAAGAGGCTTGGTATCATTATGTTGTTGGTTCAATAGTTACCTTGGTTGCGATTCTGATCGCATTTGTTGTTGGATTTAAATTCTTTAGATAGTTGTATGTTAGTTTCGATTGATGTATGTTTCGTGAGAACTATGTATTACATTTGGGCACTACTCTAGTTTGGTTTTAATGTGATGAACTTGTATTAATTAATTTGGTCATGTATCTCTATTCATTATTTAGCTGGTGTAATGGTTTTTTATGTATTTATGTAATGCAGATGAGCCGAGAATGGATGTACGGTGATCGACACCGTCCCGAGTTCATTGATGGCATGCATCGTTTTCTCGACGTGGTTACGTTAAACAAGCTGAAGAATGGTTTTATGATTTGTCCATGTGATGAATGTCGGAATACGAGGAATTACCCGAGCGTAAGAACCATACATTCCCACCTGTTGCGACAAGGCTTCATGCCCAATTATTTTTGTTGGACCAAGCATGGAGAAAGAGGGGTTATAATGGAAGACCCTGAAGAAGAGGATGATGACAACTATCCTGTGTTCTCTGAACACGGTGATACTACAATGGGGGAGGACGAAGTTGAGCATGAGGTCATTGTTGATCAGTCCGATGATGATGATCTTCGTCGGGTCATTCTTGATGAACAGATGAAGTGCGGAAGTGAAAACGAGTGGTCGAAGTTGGAGCGCATGTTAGAGGATCACAAAAAATTGTTGTACCCAAATTGTGAAGATGGCCAGAAAAAGCTGGGTACCACCGTGGAATTGCTGCAGTGGAAGGCAAAGAATGGAATATCTGACAAGGCATTTGAAGAGTTGCTACAAATATTTAAGAAGAGTCTTCCAAGGAATAATGAATTGCCCCACAATACATACGAAGCAAAGAAGATTGTCTGCCCTCTTGGATTAGAGGTGGAGAAGATACATGCATGCATCAATGACTGCATCCTCTACCGCGGTGAGAAGTACGAGAATTTGAATGCATGCCCGATATGCGGTGCATTGCGGTATAAGATCGGGCGAGATGACCCAGGTGATGTTGAGTGCGAGCATAGCCCCAGGAAGAGGGTTCCCGCGAAGGTGATGTGGTATGCTCCTATAATACCACGGTTGAAATGTTTGTTCGAAACAAAGAGCATGCCAAGTTGTTGCGATGACACAAAGAAGACCGTAAGGAAGACGAGATGCTGAGACACCCCGCTGATGGGTCTCAGTGGAGAAACATCGACAGTGCGTTTGGGCATTTTGTAGCTGACGCAAGGAACTTAAGGTTTGGTCTAAGTACAGATGGCTTGAATCCGTTTGGGGAGCAGAGCAGCAGTCATAGCACCTGGCCCGTGACTCTATGTATCTATAACCTTCCTCCTTGGTTGTGCATGAAGCAAAAGTATATTATGATGCCAGTGCTTATCCAAGGCCCGAAGCAACCCGGCAACGACATTGATGTGTATCTGAGGCCATTAGTTGACGAACTTTTACAGTTGTGGCCTGACGAAGGCGTACGTATGTGGGATGAGTACAAACAGGAGGAATTTGCCCCTACGAGCGTTGCTGTTTGTAACCATCAATAATTGGCCTGCTCTTAGTAACATTTCAGGACAGTCGAACAAGGGATACAATGCATGCACGCACTGTTTAGATAAGACTGACAGTATATATTTAGGTAACAAGATTGTGTATCTGGGGCATCGTCGGTTTTTTCCAAACAGGCATCACGTAAGAAACAAAGGCAAGCATTTCAAAGGTGAGGCAGATAACCAGACAAAGCCTACACGCCCTGATGGTGATGTTATATATGGCATGGTCAAGGATTTAGAAGTAATCTTTGGAAAGGGTCCTGGCAGTCTATCTGTTCTGAAAGACGCAAACAAGCACGTACCCTTGTGGAAAAAGAAATCTATATTTTGGGATTTACCTTATTGGAAAATCCTAGAGGTTCGCTCTGCAATCGACGTGATGCACGTGACGAAAAATCTTTGCGTGAAGCTGCTAAACTTCTTAGGCGTGTATGGGAAGACGAAAGATACAACGGATGCACGGCAGGACCAGCAACGTACGCATGAAAGAGACAAGCAGAATCCAGAGAAGTATCAAGGTACTGCCAGCTACGCTCTTACCAAAGAAGAGAAGGAGATCTTTTTTCAAGTCCTGAGCAGTATCAAGGTCCCTTCTGGCTACTCGTCGAATATAGGCACCACAGCCAGAGGTACTAAGAAACTGAAGACGTCGGCGAAGCTCCAGATTCTCTGCCTCTAGTATTGCAACTTCCGCTTTCAAGCAACGAAACTGCTCGCAGAATTGATCAGCCACTCTATGAGCTTCCGACAGCAATGGAGCAATATGGGGACACTACTAGGGAAAAGGCTACCCGTGGCGCACCAAACAAGGCAGCCCGAAGCGGTGCGCCACGCATACTTAGCCATGGCGCACCATTATTCCAGTGCGCCACGGATATGTGGCTTACCTATAAGCCTTTTCCTAGTAGTGGGATCCTGTTGCTGCGGCACTGTCCCTGGAACATCATGAGAATAAGCATGTCGAGGGTTAATGGATCCCACAAAAGTGGTGTTGCCTGGCCTTGGATTCTCTGCCCTTTTTCTTTATGAGCTGGAAGCTTTCTTCGCATGCGGGACTCCAGATGAATTTCTTGTCTTTCTTGAGGAGTTCGGTGAGAGGCTTTGTGATTTTGGAGAAGTTTTCGATATAGCGGAGACAGTAGCCAGCCATACCTAGGAGGCTTCTGAGTTGCTTGACTGTTTTGGGAGTAGGCCAGTTGAGAATTGCTTGGACTCTTTTTGGGTTAACAGCAGTGCCTTCTCCAGAGATGACATGCCCAAGATAGGTGACTTCAGGATGCCAGAACTCGCACTTAGAGAACTTGGCATAGAGACGTTGTTCTCGGAGTTTTGTGAGGACGAGGCGCGGATGTTCCGCATGCTCTTTGTCGGACTTGGAGTAGATTAGGATATCGTCGAGATAGACCACCACGAACTTGTCGAGGTACTCCATGAAGACAGAGTTCATGAGACGAGAGAAGGTTGCTGGAGCATTTGTGAGACCGAAAGACATGACGGTGTACTCGTAGAGACCGTAGCGAGTGCTGAAGGCTGTTTTAGGAATATCTTCTTTCCTGATTGTTATTTGGTGATAACCCATTCTTAGGTCCATTTTAGAGAAGGCCTATGCACCGGCAAGTTGATCGAAGAGATCATTTATTCGAGAAAGAGGATATTTGTTCTTTATTGTGCGGAGGTTCACAGGACGATAGTCGACGACAAGACGACTTGTTTTGTCCTTCTTCTTCACCAAGATAGTGGGGCATCCCCACGGAGACGAACTTGGTTGGATATAGCCTTTGCTTTGCAGGTCCTCGAGCTGTTTCTTGAGCTCGATCAGCTCAGGGGGACCCATTTTGTAAGGCCTTTTGGAGATAGGAGTGGTGCCTGGTTCAAGCTCGATGACGAATTCAACAGCTCTGTCGGGTGGCATACCCGGGAGCTCCTCCGGAAAAACATCAGGAAAGTCACAAACGACAGGAACATTTTGGATTGCTTGAAGAGGATCGACGTTTAGAGGAAAGAGCTGGGCAAAAGATGGAGAGTTTGGAGAATAGACTATCTGGCCAGAGGGGTGAGAGAGAGTGACCGTCTTCGTAGCACAGTCGATTTTGGCTTTATTGGCCTTCAGCCAGTTCATGCCTATAATGACGTCGATATCCGAGTTTCCAAGGAGTATGAGAGAAGCAAGAAACAAGTGACCTCCAATTTGGATTTTGTTGCCATGACTTATTTTGGAAGCTCCATTTGGGCTCCGGGGGAATGGACCTTTAGATTTGTTCCCAAGAGGTCGAGAGATAACCCACTTTCACGAGCAAACTTGAACGACACGAAAGAATGGGAAGCACCAGTATCGAAAAGGACTTTTGCATCAACTGAGTTTACTGAGAGTGTACCGAGGACAACTTCTGGAGCTTCCTGAGCTGCATCAGCGTTGAGGTGATTCACCCTTGCTTGACGTCCCTGAGGCCTAGTGTTGGTGTTGAGAGGCCTCTGCGGGGCAGGTGCACGCACCATCGCCTGAGTCGGAGCAGGGCGAGGCTGCGGTGGTGGAGGCAGAAGGTTCTGCGGGCACTGAGGTGAGATGTGGCCCTCCTGGCCACACTTGTAGCAGGTCGGAGCAGGACAAGAACCCGTCGGCCTTGGCGGTGCCGCGATGGTCCTGGGAGCAGGGGCGGGTGGGCGTGGAGCAGACCCTGGAGTACCCGGAACGTAGGTGCCACGTGCGAGGGCACTGTTGGGCACCCACACTCTACGCTTCTGAGGTGGTCCGATGTTCTTGCCTGAGGAAGAGCCACCTTCATGAGCGTGCTTGCGAGACTCCTCAAACACAGCACGTCCGTGCTCGGCCTTGAGCGCGGTGTCGACAAGCTCCTCGATGTTCTGCATCTTGATGAGGTTGAGCGTGTACTTCAGTGCCGGGTTGAAGCCCTTGCGGAAGCGAGCTTGCTTCTTGGCATCACTGGACACCTCGTCTCCAGCGTAGCGGGAAAGGTTGTTGAAGACCCGACTGTAGCTGAGGACGTCCATGTGGCCCTGTGTGAGAGAGCAAAACTCCTCGCGCTTGCGCTCCATGAGTCCGTCGGGGACGTGGTGACGTCGGAAGCTGGCCTTGAACTCCGGCCAGGTGGTAGTCATGCCGGGAGCTCTCATGGCCTGGCGGTTCTCCCACCACGAGGCCGACTCGCCGCGCAGGAGGAAGGTGACGAAGGGCACGTGGTCGTCAGGAGCCAGCCACCCGTGCCGTGAGAAGGGTCCTCTCCATCTCGCGAAGCCAGTCGACAGCGTCGAGGGGCTCAGTCGGAGAGGCGAAGATCCTGGCGCTGAGGTTGAGGAAGTCCTTGAGTGAGACGCGGCTATTGCCCTCGTTGCGGTTGTTGTTGTTTTGCATCATCTGGTTTGTCTGCGTCTACGCCAACTGCGCCACCACTTGTGTTAGCTGCGTCAACATCTCCGAGAAAGGTGGCGGAGGGGGCGGAGGTGGGTTTTTGTTACCCCTCGTCATCCTGAGGATAACGACAACATTTGTAAGCACCAGATAAAGATGACAGATTTTTCGGAAGGATTAGATAGCGACAGATAACATGGATAGACATTAGATGCACCTTATAAGATTCAACACCGGAGTAGGGAAACAAAGATGAAGTGAGCGAAGCAACATTTCTTTCACCAATTCACGACTGCAACCTGAAGGTACTACGGAAAACCCTGAACATGTGAAACCCTAATTTTGAAAATTTTAGGAAAGGAGAGAAAAATTCGTTTCACTTCCTTACCAGAAAAAAGAGGGAGGGTGGGTGGGGAAAGAAATAAAGAGAACAGAGTCCCTACTCTCGCGTATAGTTTTTCCTGAATAGCTACTAAAATAATTTCTAGACTCAACTACGACCAGTAGAAAAAGGCTCCTAAAGGCGGTCCATGCTCTTATACCAATTTGTAAGCCCCACTTAGAGGAAATATCATTTCGCCAAGTAGAACCACAATTGGATTACATCACATGCACAAGTACGACACAAAAGGATAAATAAACATAGTTCGAAATACTTTTATTACATCACAAGGGATCATACGTCCCGAATACAGCGGAAGCAATCACTCGTCTGAGTACAGACTACATCAAAGGCCAAAGGCCGGAAAATAAAAGAGGGGACCCGCCCACGGTGGTCTCAGGCTGCCGCCTATGATCTCGATCTACTCGTCGTAGTCAGAGTCGAACTCTATGTAGTAGCCACCATCTGGATCGTCGAACTCTGCTGTCGCTCCTGCATCGGTGAAAACACGGGCACGGGACACCCGATGGTATGAGTATGGGGGTACTCAGCAAGTCGAACGCACAAGAGGAAAAGAAGTATGATGCACATGCATTGGGGTTGAAAAGGGGCTGTATTTGGACTTGCAGCAGCAGCACCTAACAACTACAGAAGACACGCTACAACTTGCGTCTAATTAGAATAAGGGAAGAGAGCGCTTGCGCTACTGGGCTATACTACTCAGCAAGCAATACCCGTCCTGAGACAACTCCATCGTATCATATACCCATGAGGAAGAAGTCCGGACACTCACACGTTGATCAAATTTTAGCAGGTTTATTATTCAAATATGGCTATTTACTAGTCAATTTAGCTATTTAAGATATACGGTGATGTCTATGATCTTTTTAGCCAGCACATTACCCAAGTCGTCCATAACCGCGGACTCGGCTTTTCGAAAAGATTTAACCCTGCAGGGGTGCCCAAATGTAACCATACACGTTCAATGAACCACATGCCACAAAGGCATTTAGGTATCTCAACACGACCTTCCCCTTCACTACTACATTGGATAGAGAGCCACCTATCTGAGATTGATCCACGTGGGTAGCCCGGCCGAAACTCCTTTGCGGGCCCAAACGTTGCGAGGACGGCTTCGGGAGGAAAACACTCATACGATTGCTCCTCCTTCCACACTCGATAAACGAACGTACCGCAAACCTATATGCAGTTTTAATTCATCTTTCATTATTATTATGCTCCAAATGGTAAACACCCGAACTAATTGTGGCTCCTTAACCAATATAGCAGATCCGGTACTGAGTTACGGGGGGTTCCATAAGTCTTCCCACGTGTGGGTAGGGCGCTCATTCTTGGATAAGCGGAAAAGAACAGTTTTTCCTAGGCGACACTAGCAGAACAAATCACCATAGCTGGCCTTCCGCCGGTGCCTTATCTTTAATATAATAAAGTGATTCCCACATAGCATGTCTTCAATTATTAAGATATACCAGCTAAACATGTGATAGACCACAAACAACTCCTGAGCATGCTAGTAGAAGTAACTGGAAAACAAGCATAGGATATAGGCAGGCATATCAGGAATAACTGGACTTCTATCAGGCTATGCAATTCTAATAGGAATCATAAGACACAACAGAACGGAAGCCCGAAAGCATGCAAGACAGGAATAGGCATCACATGAGAAAGTTGAGGAGGGACTGCTTGCCTGTTGGCTCAGTAGCCTGGTACTGGGCTAGATCCTCGGAGGTGTCGGGGTACTCAGCAACGTCGTCGTCCACGGTAACCCCAAAACATAACAGAAGAAAAATCAATACAAATGCATTCAAACAAGCATGATGACATGACAAAATTAAACATGCAGCAATTTAAGTGCTAAACATTTTATTAGGCAAGTTAAATTAGGGTTTAGCAACTTATTTAATAAATTAGGCATTTAGGGCATTTTATTAATTCAATTAATTGCATTTTCCATTTACCCCAAAGTTAAATTAATTAAAAACATGCATGCAAAATTAGATTTAAAGAGATTACATTTTTAGCTTTAATTGGATATAAAATTCATAATTTTTGGAATTGTGTCGTGGTATTGTCGAATCTAGCCGCGGCAGGGGTGCCATCGAGCTAGGTAGAGAGAGGGGTTTTGGAGACGTGGGGTGTTCCGGCAACGAGGTGAAAAAGGGTTTAACCAGCTTCGGATCTCACAACGGTGGCGAAACCCTATGTGCTGCTATAATTCACTATAAGGCTAAATCGCCGAGTTACAGTGGATTGAGGTTGAGAGTGTGCCCTAAGGCGTCCCATAGGCTGGCTTATAAAGGCGTCCGGACCTAGGGCTTACAGGAGGAAACCTAACCGACTAAGTACAGAGTCCTACTGTAATCCGGCTTGGGTCCTGCCTTGTGGGCTAAGTCTTCCACAATGCAGTCCGGCTTCCGGAACCTTCCCTTAGTCGGATGGGCCTCCTGCGCTTCAGCACACTGGGCCGCCCAGGTTAAGCCGGATTCGGCTTACCACCACTATGGGCCACCCTGGTATGCTGGCTTTTAGTCTTCTCTGTGAAGACACCTGTTCGGCATAACCCCAACAGTAGCCCCCAGAAAGCTTCAAGAACTTCAGTGCCTGGCTTCAATCTTCCGGCAATGTGTTGTCCGGGAAATTCATCATCCGTCTTCAGTCTTGGAGCATTCCCAGAAACCTGAAATCATGTCGAACAGCTTTGTCGATTTTAGTTGTGCCGGCTCTATGTGCCGAAAAGCACTTGTGTGTGCAACGACACGCGTCCGCCGATTTGACGGTTATGTCAGACCCGGCAGTGTGAGTGGAGGAGCATCTTTTGAATGCGGGGGCTAGTTTCCGTTTTTCCCGCGCTGGAACCGAGGCGTCGGAGAGAAGGAAACGTCTTCAACGGCTCGATCCCGCTACACGTGGCGAGAAATTCGACTCCTGACCATTGCACACATCTCGGCGCAGCGCTATAAATAGAGACCGCATCGTCTCTACCGCGATCACCACGCCATTCGCAACCCTAGCTCCCGAAAATCTCCTCCAGATCTGATCTCCTCCTCTCGAGCTCAAACTCCTCCATCTCTTCTTCGATCTTCATGGCTTCAAGCACTCAAAGCTCTCCAGCGAGTGCCGCAGCGACGGTCGTTCTGGCTCCGGTGATGGGAGGCACCACATCCACAGCCGCCGCCGCCACTTCGGAACCATCCGCCGTTGCATCTGCTCCTCCCTCATCTCTGGTGAGCACCTCCGCCGCTTCGGGCCACGATGCGGTTGCTTTGGCAAAAGCCGCAGCCGAAGCCGCTGCCACGGTGGCTTCTGCTGCCGCAACTACAGACGCCGCCATCGAAGACGCAAGCGTTGGCGAGGAGAAGGAAGAAGTGGAAACCGGCAGTGGCAAGGACACAGCCAACAACCCGTCCCGCAACTGGGCCAGCTCGGTTGTTGATGAAGTCGAACTGAAGGGAATGGAGGCCGATGGAGCCATTCTTCCAACTTCTGAGTCGAAGCCGACTTGGCGATTCGCCTTCGGCGACCCCTATCCGACTCCCATCAGAGACGAGCGGGTACTTCTTTCTTCCCATGTTATTAGGGGATTTTCCTTGCCGCTGTCGGCTTTTCTGGTGGATCTCTTAGATCACTACGGCCTCCAGCTTCATAACATTACCCCGAACAGCCTGTTGTACATCTCCGGCTTTGTTGCGCTGTTCGAAGGATACTTAGGCGTAAGACCTGGGTTAGACTTCTTCGAACGTTGCTTCCTAGTCAAGAGGCAAACCGTCAACAAGGAGCTGCTGGTGGCCGGCACAATCAGCTTCAACTGCCGCCGAGATATCGACTGGTACCCTCAAGTGCCAATCGTGGATTCGACAAAGGGATGGGTGTCCACCTTCTTCTATTGTAAGGACGTGGCGTCTCCAAACCGGCTGCAGGGGCTTGCCCCTTTTACAGAAGAAGCCGGCACGCCGCTGCCTTCTTGGAAGAAGCCGTCCAGCGGAATGCCGACAGAACACGCCACCATTCAAGCTCGGATCGCGTAGTTGACGTCCGGCACTCCTCCCTTGACCGGGGAGGACACCATCATTTGCTGGATGAAGAGATGGATCCAGCCCCTCCAACATCGTGCTCGGCTTCTATGCGAGTACACGGATAACTCTGATCCCATGCGGATCAACAAGAAAGACCTGGAACAGAGCCTGTTTGAGGCTCGCTTCAACAAACTCATCAAAGCCTGGCCTGGAGAAGGCCGGCAATATGAAGAATCATTGCCGATGTTTACGGCAACCAACCCTCCCCCAAAGGTACTTTGACTAACCAAAGTTCAATTCTTTGAGAGATTCGGGTTTACATTTGTTGGACTAACATGTAATATGCCAGATTCCTGGAATCACCGACGTCCGCCCTGCTGGGAAGCCGTCGTCCAGCCAGGCGCCCATGCGGCCCATCTCCTTTTCCTCGGCTACCGCAGAAAGCCGGAAGAGGAAGGGCCAGTCGACCACGAGCGGCGCTAAGTCGTCAGAGGATGACGACGCACTTCTTGGGCTCAATATCCCCAGCAAAAAGTAAGTCGGCTGACAACATCTCCTTCCCTTGCAGCAATGCCGGATTTGCTAAATTTCGTCTTTTACCCTTGCAGGATAAAGAAGGGCGCTTCGTTGAAAATAAAGACGGTCGCCACGAGGAAGAAAGCCTCTCCTGCCATCCCTCCACCAACTCCTTTAGTTCCAGAGCCGAACCCAACAGAGGAGAACACACGCACCATGGTGATGGCTCCGCCTGTTGGGAGAGCCGGGGTTATTCCTGATGGGGTCGCAGCATAGAAAACAAAAATTTTCCTACGCGGCAAACGGAATAAACCCCAAGGATCTAGATCTACGAGACGAAGATAGCGAAGGTGAGATCCAATCTCTTACCCTTGAAGATCAACAAACGCGTTTTGTCGGTGCAGGGGTTGTCTAGTCGATCCCCGCAACTAGACTCGTCTAGTTGCGAGGAGATGTATTATCCTCGAGATCCAATCTGGTGAAGTGCAGCAACGGGCAGCACCTCCGCGGCGTCCACACGTACGGCTCGATGAAGACGTCGACTCCTTGATCCCGCAAGCGAGAGGACGTGGCCTTGATGATCTCAGCAGCACGACGATAGTACCGGTGATGATGACGATCTCCGCGAGCAGGGCTTCGCCAAGCCAATCAAGAGGAGAGGGAGAGGTGGAGGTGGCGCAGCAGCCCTTCGGGGAGAGGTGGTGCGGCAGCTCTAGATGGAGGAGAGGCGGCGGCAGCCCTTCGGGGTAAGGGGTGGCGCGGCTAGGGTTTAGGGGTGGAGGGGTGGTGCGGCTAGGGTGCTAGGGGCGGCAGCTCCAAGGGTGTGCCGCACCCCTCCCTCCCCCCCTATTTATAGGTGGTGGCTAGGGCTAGGGCAGGGGCCGGCCTACCCCCTCTTGCCTTGCCCCCCAAGTTGGAGTCCATCTAGGACTCCTCCTTGGGCCCCTTTCCTAAAGGGTGGAGGGCCCAACTCCTAGTCCAACTAGGAGTGGGATTCCCCCCTTCCTATGCCGCATGCCCATGTGGGCCATTGTGTGGTGCGGCTGGCCCAAGTGGCCAGCAGCACCCCTTTGGTCCATGTGGGCCCCATACAATATGTGGTCCCACTTCTAGAACCTTCTAGAACATTCCGGAACCTTCCGGTACCCTATAAATAATTTCCGGAACTTTTCCGAAACCTCCGGAAACCACTTTCCATATATGAATCTTATTCTCCGAACTCCTCCGGAACTCCTCGTGACGTCCGGGATCTCATCCGAGACTCCGAATCACCATTCGTTCACTTCATCATTTAATTCATCGCAAAACCTAATTTCATCGGAACGTTAAGTGTGTTACCCTACGGGTTCGAGAATGCATAGACATGATCATATCAATAATTAATAGCGGGACCAGGATGCCCATATTAATTCCTATGCACTCAACGAAAACCTTTTCTCGATTGAACGACGATGACGGAGATTCAATCAATCTCATATATGATTCCCTTTGTCTCACGATATTTTACTTGCCCGAGATATAATCGTTGACATCCCCATGTCTAGTTTAATCTCGTTACCGGCAAGTTCTCTTTACTCGTCCATAATATAGGATCCCGGTGATTACAACCTAATCACATGTCTGCAGACTTTTGATGCTATATTACCGAGAAGGCCTGGAGATATCTTCTCCGTCACATGGAGGGACAAATCCCACTCTCGATTCATATCACCCAACAACCCACCATCGGAGATACCTGAAAGCCACCTTTATAATCACCCAGTTACGAAGTGACGTTTGATGTCCACAAAGTATTCCTCCGGTGAACGGGAGTGATATAATCTCATGGTCTAAGGAAACTATATTTGGCATATTAAAAGTGTTGAGAACAAAACTTCTGTGACACGATTAATTGCAACTCTTTATTTGGGTCATGTCCACCATACCATTACTCTTAATGATATGACTCCGTTATCAAGTGACTATAACAAGTCCATAGTTAGGAAACTCTAACTATCTCTCAATCAACGAACTAGTCCTGTAGAGGCTCACTAGAGACTCCGGGTGTTTATATTCCACACATGTATTATGTTTCCATTTAATACAATTATAGCAAGGATAATAAACTATTATCATAAACGTGAATATGCTTAATAAACCATTTTATTATTGCCTCTAGGGCATATTCCCAACAATCCCCCCCACACAGTGGACGGAGATGACGGGGAAAGTGACTGAAACATCCTCTCCAAGGGCTGAAGCTCCGGCTAATGATGCCCCAACCTTTCCTCCTATCAAAGCTGAAGCCTTCGACGAGGAGGGGTGCATCAAACCGGAATTCATGAGCCGGTTCATGAAAGCACCTCGGCTTCCCCGAAAGAAGGGAACAACCGTCCGGAACAACGAGCCGGATCACACCAAGGCCTATGACACCTTTGATGTCATAGAGATTCTTGAAGATTAGTAGAACTACTTTGCTGATAGCTTTGAGGTCGGCATGACGCTTCTCCGCGAGCACTACCAGGTAAAATATCTTGCCAGTAGCCCCCGAGCACTATGCCGGGTTAAGTTATTAAAACTAGCCGTCATAGTGATCCGAGTTAATGCGCATGCTTACACTTAGCCCCCTAGCCATGAAATGTCGTCATGTAGCCACCTTAACTTGTAAATATAGCTTTAGGCTTTTAGCAATTCCTTACGCAGATCCACCAAAAAATTGGCGCTGAAACCATCAATTTTTTGGGTGTGCGAAATCAGGAGATGCGCCGGCTTAAGACTGAACTGGCTACCAAAGACGCAATCATCGAAGGGCTTGAGGCAGACCGGGTTCAATACCAAGGTGACAATGCCGAATCCTTAACTTTGAGTTCCAGGCTTGTCTTTATACTGCTGACACTTTGTCTTGCAGATGCCATCATCAAAGCCAAGGAGCTTACTGAAAACGCCGGCATTGTCGACCGGCTCCGCAACGAGAACATTGAGCTGAATAAGCTTAATCAATCAATGGCGGCGGAGATGGAGACGGTCAATAAAAACCTTGCCCAAGCCGAACAACTTCTGGAATCAGAGAGGCAGTGCCACAAGGATGCCCTCAATGAGGTCCAGGACCGGCTTGACAAGCGCCTCGATGAATCGCTAGCTATCGACAGCCAGCTTCTGAGTAAGCTTCGAAAAATCATAAACTCATCGCTCTGTCTTAGCCAAATATAACTGAACTTCGCCTTTCTGCAGCTCCGGTGAGTTACGGCCATGAGCTAACGGCGGAAAACCGGCTTGACCGGATTCTGGAAGTAGGGGAACTTATCCTGAAGATTATTTCTTCGGGAAAAGAGCTTGCTGAGAAGTTCTTTCCCGGTAACCCCGAGCCCCCGGTGAACCTTGCCAGCTTGGAGGCTGAACTGGCCGAAGCAGCTTCATTCTTCGATGAACGGCTTCGGTCCAGCACTCGCGGAGGTGCCAAGACGGCCTTGGGCTTGATGATGGCACATTACCCGGAGGCGGAAGCCCGGCGTGTGTCATCCGGCTTCCCTCTGGAGAAGGAGGACGGCACCCCGCTGGACGACCAAGATCGCAAGAAGATCCTTCACTCTGTCTCCGGCTATGCCAGCAAGATTGCTAACATGGTCTCCTTGACCACCATCTTCAAGGAAATGCTGTGCCCGCCCACTCCTGTTCAATCACACGATGACAATGAGGCGGCGGAGAAATCTTCCTGAGCCGAATTTGCTCTCTGAGCCGGCCATCCTGAAAATGTAATAGGCAATATGTAAAGCCATCCAAACAATGTATATGTCTAGAAATAATTAAGCCTTTTGCTGTACGCTAGTCAGCTTTATATTTTTTTGCAAATTTGCAATTTTTATGCCCTAGTTTATTCTGGTCTTGACACCTTAGCCTTTAAGCGCCGGCAAACCTATGGCGAAGCTAACTCGCTGAGCAACAGGGTACGCAATGACCAATCTATTTAGACTCAGAACAAGTGCCGCCTTTCAGTGGCGAAACGCTTTGAAGCAACCCGGCGCAAAAAGCTAGCAGACAAACATTAATTTGGCAAAACGTTGATTTTTCATCACCTTAAGGCGGATTCAATCATGAAAGAGTTTACCAACGAGAGCAACATAGGTAAACAGATAATAACAATAAGATCATAGGGAAATAAAGGATGGTACAGATGCTCGAATTCGACATGAGAGAAACCAATTTTTATTTCATGATCACATTGACATGGTTACAATAGAATTTGCTAAGTGTAAAAAGGACGTAGCTGAGCGATATTCCATGGACGTTTAGTCTCATCTAAGTCGTCATCTACATGCCTTTTCCTCTTGCGACCTTTCTTCCTGGGATCTTTCTTTGAATCCCTTAAGTAGAGGAGATAATATGACCCGTTTTTCAGAACTTTGCTGATAACGAAAGGACCTTCCCATGGCGGGGATAATTTGTGCTGCCGGCTTTGCACAAGCCGAAGCACTAAGTCTCCTTCTCGAAAAGATTGATTCCGCACTCTGCGGCTCTGGTAGCGACGTAGATCTTGTTGATAGATGGCGGATCTTTGGAGAGCTAACTCTTTTTCTTCTTCGACGATATCTAAGCCGTCTTGACGTGCTTCTTCTGTGTCTTTATCAACATAGGCTGCGACTCGAGGTGAATCGTGGATCATGTCGGATGGGAGCACCGCTTCTGCACCATAGACAAGGAAGAAAGGGGTGAAGCCGGTTGATCTATTTGTGGTAGTACCAATACTCCATAAGACCGCCGGCAATTCATCAACCCAAGTGCCGGCTGCTCGATGCAAAGGAGTTTCAAGCCTCGGCTTAATACCTTGTAGAATAATGCCGTTAGTGTGCTCTACCTGTCCATTGGATTGCGGGTGTGCCACCGATGCCACGTCGAGTCGGATCTTTGATCGGCTGCAGAACTTCGATAGCTCACTGACGGCAAAGTTTGTGCCATTGTCAGTGATAATGCTATGCGGTATGCCGAATCGAGTTGTAATCTTGACGATGAACTTTGTAGCTGTAGCTCCATCGAGTTTCTTGATGGGCTTTGCCTCCACCCACTTCGTGAATTTGTCGACCGCCACCAGCAAGTGAGTTAAGCCTCCTCTCGCCGTCTTGAAAGGTCCCACCATGTCGAGCCCCCAGACTGTGAACGGCCAAGTAATAGGGATCGTTCGGAGCTCCTGAGCCGGCAACTGAACCTGCTTTGCGTAGCGCTGACACCCTTCACAAGTCTTGACGATGTTGATAGCATCCTCCTTAGCCGTCAGCCAGAAGAATCCGTGCCGAAACGCCTTGGCGACTAACGCCTTTGCCGCCACGTGATGCCCACATTCGCCGGAGTGGATTTCTTCCAGGATTTGCCGTCCTTCTTCTGGAGAGATGCATCTTTGGAAGATGCCGGATGTGCTCCGTTTGTAAAGTTGTCCGTCAATAATCATGTACGCCTTTGCTCAACGCTCAATTTGACGGCTCAACACCTCGTCGTCCTTGGGCAGTTTCTTATTAATCAAGAAATCAATGTATGGCGTGGTCCAATCTGGGGTTACCAAGCAGACTTGCACTGATTCTGCCGACAAGGGGTAATCTTCGTCGCCACCTTTGATGGACGGCTTGTGAAGGTGATGAAGAAGCACGTCTGGTGGCACTGCCTTTTTCCTGGAGCCTATTCTGGCCAAAGCATCAGCAGCTTCATTGTCATCTCGGGAGATATGTCGAACCTCTAAGACGGCAAAACATCGGCTGAATTCATCGACTGTTCTCCTGTATTCCGCCATTGTGGGACTCTTTGTGCCCCAGCATCCATCAAGTTGCTGTGCAACTAGATCCGAGTCGCCATAACAGAGAATGCGCTTTACTCCCAGCTCCTTAGCCATATGAAGGCCGTGGAGGAGAGCCTCATACTCTGCTACATTGTTGGTGGCATTGAAGTGGAATCGGAGGACATAACTGAGCTTATCACCCTTAGGCGATTTTAGTACCACTCCAGCCCCTGAGCCTTCCTTCATCTTTGAGCCGTCGAAGTGCATTATCCAGTACTGAGAATCCGGCAAAGGTGTGCTTTCCATCGCCTCTGTCCAATCTGCAACAAAGTCGGCTAGAACCTGAGACTTGATGACGGTCCTCGGCTTGTACTTGATGTCGAAAGCTGCTAACTCGATGCCCCATTTTGCGACTCGACCCGTTGCGTCGGCATTATTGATGATCTCTCTTAGTGGAGCCTTGCTGACCACCGTGATTGTGTGATCTTGAAAGTAATGCCGTAATTTTCTGGCGGCAAAGAATACACCATAAGCTAACTTCTGGTAGTGAGGGTAGCGTTGCTTTGAATCTAAGAACACCTCGCTAATGAAATAGACGGGGCGCTGATCCGGCAATTGTTTCCCTTCCTCCAGGCGCTCCACTACAATGACGACGCTTATGACGAAATTCGTGGCCGACATGTAGAGGAGAAGCGGCTCTTTTTCCCTTGGAGCTGCTAAGATTGGAGCATGCGTTAACGTATACTTCAGCTGAGCCAAAGCTGCCTCTGCTTCCTCTGTCCAAACAAAACTGTCCGACTTTTTGAGGAGCTTGTATAATGGCAATGCTTTGTCCCCAAGCCGGCTAACGAATCGGCTTACAGCCGCGACAGAACCCGTAAGCCGTTGAATGTCCTTTAGATAAGACGGCTTTTCGATGTTCTGTATCGCCTTTATCTTTTCCGGGTTAACTTCAATTGCTCTTTGGGAAACAATGAAGCCCAGAAGCTTGCCTGCAGGTACTCCGAAGACGCATTTTGCCGGATTAAGCTTCATCTGGTACTCCCTTAGATTTGCAAAGGTTTCTGACAAATCGGCGATAAGATCGCCGCGCTTCTTCGACATGACCGCTTTGTCGTCGACGTAGACGTGAACATTGCGGCCAATCTGCTTGTCCAAACACCGCTGCATACACCTTTGGTAAGTAGCACCAGCGTTCTTTAAGCCGAAAGGCATTGTGACATAGCAGTAATTGCCATATGGCGTGGTGAAGGACGTCTTGATTTGATCTGACTTCTTCATCTTAATCTGATGGTAACCCGAATAAGCGTCCAGAAAACATAGCATCTCTGAGCCGGCAGTTGAATCAATGACCTGATCGATACACGGCAAGGCGAACGGATCTTTAGGACAGGCTTTGTTTAAGCCGGTGAAATCAATGCACATACGTAGCTCAGAGGTGTTCTTCTTTGGGACTAGCACGGGATTTGCCAACCAATCAGTGTAGACAACTTCACGGATGAATTTGGCGGCGGTGAGTCTTAGGATCTCCTTTCCGACCGCCTTGCGCTTCTCAGTTCCGAGCCGGCGGAGGCCTTGCTTGGCCGGCTTTGCGTCCTTTTTGACTTTTAGGAAGTGCTCGGCAAGTTTTCTCGGGACACCTGGCATGTCAGACGGTGACAAAGCAAAAATGTCCCGATTCTCACCGAGAAACTTGACGAGCTCGCCTTCCTATTTGTCGTCGAGGCCGGTACCGATGGTGACCTCCTTTGTCGGATTGTCGTTCGAGAGCTTGATCTTCTTGGTGTCATCCTTTGGCTTGAAGCTTGAGTCAACCTTGGAGGACGGCTTCTCTGTTGCCGGCATCTAATCGGGACCAATTGTTTTCTTGAGACCCTCCAACTCTTCCCTGCAGATTTCTTGTTCAGCATTGACGGCATTAGAGGCCTCGCATTCTTTGGCTTTCTTGAAGTCTCCTTTGACTGTGATGATGCCATTGGGTCCCGGCATTTTTAGCTTGCTGTAGATGTAGCAGGGCTGAGCCATAAACTTGGCGAAAGCCGGACGTCCAAAGATTGCATGATATGCACTTCTGTAGGGAACCACCTCAAAAGAGACGTCCTCAGTCCGAAAATTATCGGCTTCACCAAAGGTAACCTTCAGGGTAATTTGCCCCATCGAAGAGGCTTGCCGTCCCGGCACAATCCCATGAAACTTCACAGTACTGTGGGTGAGTTGTGACTCGGAAAGACGCATCCTCTTCAACGTTGCGGCATAAAGTATGTTGATACTGCTGCCGCCATCCATGAGCACCTTTGTCAACTTGTACTTGTCGACTATCGGGCTGACGACTAAAGCGTAGGTGCGCTTTGCAGGAACTCTATCTGGATGATCGCTGCGATCCCATGTGATGGGTATGTCAGACCAATCCAGATATTGAGGAACTGCGGGCACCGTAGCATTGAGTTCTCGCCAAGCCGCCTTTTCTTTACGTGAAGAATCTGTTGCCAGGTTGACGATGAGACTTTCGGCATGCTTAGGGAATTTGCTGCCCTTTTCTTTGGAGGAAGCATCATCCGACTCTGAAGCAGCTTCCTCCTTCTCCTTGTCGTCTTTCCTGGACTTGCGCTTGTTCCTTGACTTGCCGGCTTTAGGGTCCTTGGTGATGTCCTGATTGATGTGACATTGCTAGAGTGTGTGGGAACTTGTTCCATCTGGCCTCAGATGATGGGCACAGGGGCTATGCTTGATGTCGTCATACTTCACCGCTGGCGGCCGGGACGATTGGTTATTTGCCGGCTTCTTGCCTTGCCACTTGCCATTGCTTGAGCCACCCTTTCCAAAGGCGGCAGCGACTTCGTGAGAAGGGCCGGCTTGGTCTTCAATCTTCTTTTTCCCGGACTCGCATCGGCGGTTTTCGGCATCCTCCCTGTTGTCATCATCAGCGGCGGCATACTTGTTTGCACAAGCGAGTAAGCCCCCCAAAGTCTCCGATTCGTCACTGTAGATCATGAAGCGAAAAGTCGTCCCCTTCCTTAGAGATTGCTTAAAAGCATGGATCGCCTGAGTTTCTGAGACGCCCTCGCAAGCATTCTTGATTTCACTCCATCGTGAGACGAACTCACGGCTAGACTCGTTCTTTTGCTGCATGCACCGTTGTAAGTCGAAAATCGACTTTGGGCGCTTATATGTGCCCTGGAAGTGCTGAATAAAGACACGCTTCATGTCACTCCAGGTACGAACTGTCCTCTCCGGCAAACCTTCAATCCACATGCGTGCCGTCCCGGTTAACATCAGGGGCAAAAATCGCACTGCAGAGTCGGTGCTGTCTTGGTATATATCGCAGGCACTGACATAATCTAAGAGCCAGGTCTCAGGATTAGCCGTACCACTGTACTTCTCAACCATCTTTGTTACGTTCGACAAAGTGGGAGGTAGAATTTGCTCTCTGATTGTTCTGCCAAAGCACTTGGGGCCGAGGTATTGGGCGTCTCTAGCCGACTTCCTCTCCTCGATTAGGCTTCGAACATCATTGGCTGATGGCGGTTTAGCAATCGACTTTTCTTGTCTTGGCTCTTCCCTGTGACGGCTTTGGCTCGCCCGACTCGCATTGCGCGGATTGCTTGGGGTCCTTTGCCGCCGTGGAGGGGGTATGTACTTGGAAGGGTTATCTCCCTCTCTCCGCGGTGGAGGCGGCGGTGGAGGTGGCATATGACCTCTGTTATCCTCCCTTCGGGGTTGATTTTCCCTTCACATCGTCGCTCCTGACGGGGCAGTGCCGCCTTTTCCTTACGAGGGTCCTCCTTTCGCTCCCGGCTCCGATGTCTTTCCCGACCAGCTTCACGATGGCGTGAAGAACCTGTCCGGGATTCCGGGCCCTTAGGCTGCTTGTCCTTCGGGTCCCTGCTGCCTTTGTTGTGGCTGCTTGAGCCGGCCGGGTCATCGTCTGGGTCTGCAGGGGCAGCAGCCATTGGCTTGTTGGCAGTTGACTTGCAAAGGCGAGAATCGTCAACAAGCCGTCCTGTTTTGACTTGCGAATCGTTTTGCTGCTGCTGAGCAACCTCTAGTAAATAAGTCGAATACTTAAGCCGAGCGTCACGATCCAACGATTTGTCGAACATGACCTCCTGGGCAGCCTCCATGTTTTTGGCTGGGGTATTGAAGTAACACAGGTTTGTCACCGGGTCACGTCGGTGGTGGTACTTCCTCCAGACTGAATCGACATGGTCGGCTTCCCACTTGCTGCGGAAATCCAACCTCTTATGCAGATTCTTATCACGAGCCGGACGGAAAACATCGTCAGCCCCCTTTTCTCTCTGCTTTCGGATGAACTCCGTCTCCTTGTTTGTAAGTTCAACCAGCGGCTTGCTCCTCAAGTAGGGCGCGGCGCTTCTCAATGTCGTCCAGCGATGCGTTCGGAGGGAGTAGCGTTAGTAGTTGCTTGTACCTCGCCATCTTTGCTTCATGCTCCTTCTCTGCTGTCTCGCCGGCCGTAGCGTCAATGTCGTCTCCTTCAGCCGGCACTCTACCTGTCCCCTTTAATGGAGCCAGTGGCAGCATGAAATCCACCTTGAGATTTCTGGCTTGTGGAGTTTTTTCTTCGCCGTTGGCGGCTTTCGAGGTGTTGGGGTCGTCTTTAGGATCAGAGATGTCACCCATCAAGACCTCGGCAGGGCGTCCTAAGCAAGATGAAACTTTCCGGCTGAAATCGTCGGATTCTCCTTCAGATTCGAGGTCCTGCTCCATATGGGCGGTGTCCCCTGATCCGGCTTCTGAATCAATCCCGGCCTGCAGAGCAGGAAGGATAGACTCAAGCTCTGTCATCGACTCGTGAGAGCCGAATTCTCCTAAGACGCCAATGAAGTGGAAGTCCGGCGCCGCCATGTTGGAACTTGCGTCATCTTCAGAGTCTTCGTCGTCAGCGTCGAAAGCCAGATCCAGATCGGCGATCTCGTCAGAGTCCAGATCTGAATCCTCGTCGAGGTTGCTTGGGTGGGTGGTGGGCAAGCTCGAGGTGAAGCCGAAATCGTCCAAGGCCTGGGCGGAGAAGCCGACGAAGATGTCGAAACCGCCGATGGAGACCGTGGACCAGCCGGCCGGATCCTCCTTGGCCGGCGTCCAGAAGCCGTCGTTGAAGACGTGGCCAGCTCCCGTCTCGTCGAAGTAGCTCACCATGCCGACTGCGATGGTGTAGCCAATTCCGCCTGCGGCTCCTGGACGGATCGAAACCCCGGACATCTCCTGCCCCATGGTGGGCGCCAACTGTCGTGGTATTGTCGAATCTAGCCGCAGCAGGGGTGCCATCGAGCTAGGTAGAGAGAGGGGTTTTGGAGACGTGGGGTGTTCCGGCAACGAGGTGAAAAAGGGTTTACCCAACTTCGGATCTCGCAACGGTGGCGAAACCCTACGTGCTGCTATAATTCACTATAAGGCTAAATCGCCGAGTTACAGTGGATTGAGGTTGAGAGCGTGCCTAAGGCGTCCCATAGGCCGGCTTATAAAGGCATCCGGACCTAGGGCTTACAGGAGGAAACCTAACCGACTAAGTACAGAGTCCTACTCTAATCCGGCTTGGGCCCTGCCTTATGGGCTAAGTCTTCCGCAATGCAGGCCGGCTTCCGGAACCTTCCCTTAGCCGGATGGGCCTCCTGCGCTTCAGCACACTGGGCCGCCCGGTTAAGCCGGATTCGGCTTACCACCACTATGGGCCACCCTGGTATGCTAGGTTTTAGTCTTCTCTGTGAAGACACCTGTTCGGCATAACCCCAACAAATTGTAAAACAAAAGTTATGGATTTTGCAAGATTAATTAATTAGCAAAAGATTTATTTATTTTAGCCATTTAAATTTATTCCAAAAATCAAACAAAATTTATATTTGAACAGATTACATTTTTCTGATTTCAAAACAAATTTTTATTACAATTTTTGAATTCGGAAAGGTCAAAAATTAAATGTTTTCAAAACTGGACAGAAACATATAAAAAGTACCTAGTTGTAAAAAGATTTGAAAACTAGGCTTCTCTGGAAAACTTCCAGATCTGGATCTGGATCTGAAACGAACTGCACCGTGGTGAGGTCTACACCTGTGTATGACATGTGGGACCCACTGGCCCACATGTCAGTGGCTGTTGAAGAAGGAAATAGGGGTTTTTTGATTTGCCCAAAGGATGACTCGAACCCGGGGTGGATATTGGTGTGCAGGGAACGGACCAGTCGGGCTGCTGCTATGTTGGTGATAGAAAGGGGTGCGATGCTAGTTGAAGTAGATCTGCTGCTAACTGAAACTGTTAACTGAAACTGAACATGAACCCAAGGTTCAGAAGCTGGCCGATGGCGGTGCGCACACGGCCGGCGACGACCATCCCGTGGCGGCGATCTACGTGCTCGTGCGCGTGCGGTGCAAGGTGGCGAGCTGTAGGAGGCGTGCGTGCAGGTGCAGGGTGTGTGCAAGTGCATGGATGTGCAGGGGAGCTCGGGGTGGAGGAGCCTGAGCTCGTGCTCGACGGCGACCTACGGCTACCGGCGCTCGATGGCGTCCACAGAGCAAGGGGAGAGGAAGAAGAGGGTCGCCCGAGGGCGGCTGCTCACCGAGAGGAAGGAGAGGGCGAGGTCGAGCTAGGGGACGACGGAGAGCGGCCGGTGTAGAGGAAGAAGACGGCGTCGAGTTGAAGAGGTCGTAGATGTAGCCGACCGTGCAGCTCCGGTCCGGCTCCTACTCCAGCTCCGCGTGGCGACGACGATGACGTGCTCCTCTACAGCTAGCCCGACATAACATCTCCCATGGCGACGTCGGCAGTGACCTCCTCCGGCTGATTTTGTGGTGGCTCTCGGGGGGAGAAGAAACGAAGGAGAAGAGGAGATGGTGGCGGCGGAGAGGAAAAGGAAGGTGGCTAGGGTTGGATGGGCATGGGAGGCGCCCTGGTGGCTGCTTTTGTAGGACGAGCGGGGCAGGTGGAGCCGGTGGTGCGGTGGCGAAAGTGGCGTCGGGTGGCGATGGCGCTAAAAGGGTGAGGGCGACGTACGTGAGAGAGGGTGCGAGAGGAGGAAAAAGGAGAAAGGTCGGCTGGGCCGGGCCTTTGGTGGGCTGCCCCGGGGAAGAGAATAAGAGAGGGAAAAGAGAGGAAGGAACTGGGTTTCGGCCCAGCTCTGGTTTTTCCAGATTTTCCATTTTAACAGAAAAGAGAAAAGAAGAAAAGAGATGAAACAAAAGTAAGATTTTTGGGTTTTGATTTATCCCCAACATAAGATGTTGGTTAAAATGCAAATCCAAAATAACATTTTAATTTGCTTTGTCCAAAATAGTTTTTGGTTGTTAATTTATTTTGTTTTTTGCAATTTAGAAATTAGGTTTTTTGCATGTGGTAACACATGAAATCCCAATTTAATTTTGTTTGTTTTATTTTAGATGATGTCATGATGATGCAATAATTAAAACAAACATGGAAAAGATTTGAGGATTACTTTTGGGATGTTACGTGGGGGGCCTGATGACTCCCAAGTGCAGGAGATCAATTGTAGTACTTTTCGATTAGAAAAGGTTGTCGAACCCACGAGGAGCTGAAGGTATTGGTTAGCAAGAATGATAAATAAGATGCAAGTGTTTTTGGGATTTTTGGTTGTATAAATGCAAAAGAATAAAAATGCTTAAGATAGATGGTAGCAAGTAGAAAGCTCTGATGCATCCAAAATGCATCCACTTTTCCAAGCACTTTGCCTCATAATTTGCTCCGGGATCCTTCCATATTTGAATAAAACTGCTGATTCTGACGCTGTTTTTAGCAAAGTCTCTCCTCTGGCTATTTTTGCTGGAAATAAAATCGGGGAAAAATACCACGTTAGTTTTTCTGGAAAAGAAGCACGATTGACAAAAGGATGGACACGAGGGGGTGACGGAGGGCCAAATGAGGTGGCCCCACACAGCCCCTGTACCTGGCCGAGTGGGCCCACCCCAAATGGGCCTCGGGCACCGTCTCGCCTCCGGTCTTCGACGTACCCCTTTATATACGAGAAAAAAGCATGCCCTAGGGGGGGGAGCTTTCGCGAAACACACCGCCGCCGCCACCACGTTCTTCGTTTCGGGAACAGATTGATCCAGGATTTCTCCTCCGGTGGAGGGATCCGGAGGCCGTCTTCACCGCCATCTTCGCCGCCTTCATCTCCATCGACCATGAGCTCTTTCTCCATCACCATGTGTGAGTAGTTTGCTGTAGGCATGTGAGGTGGATGGGGATTGGATGAGATTGACCATGTAATGCTACCCGTTGTTCGATAATCCTAGGGTTTATCTTGAGGATACGTTTGTATTGTGTTGGTGCACTTATGCTATGTTTAATGCTTGCTACTAGGGCCCGAGTGGCATGATTTCTTTACTGAACTTATTTGCTTCATCATATAATTGAGTTTGGTATTTACCTGCAGTGTGTATCACCTGCTATTGCGTTGAACCTGCGAACCCTAAAAGTGACATATAGGGAAAACAAGGGGGAGATGTTTTAGTTTGAGGATCCTATGTGTTTATGGAGTGTTAATGCATTGTCCCGGTCTACACGAAAGGGTAGACCTTAATTACCTGTAGTTCCAAGTTGGCCTCGGTGAAATGGGCAGGTAGGGCAATAGATGTTGTGCAAATTCTCTTGGTTAGTACGCACAACTATTTAAGGAACACATACCTACATATATCGGAGTTAGAGAAAAACCCCATTGCTAGCTTTACTTTATTATATGATCAATCCCATTCATGCAACGCCCCGCTGTCACCTCATGCCTACGTTTTAAATCTCTGAGTTACACTTTCACTTTTTCGGTGAAAACTGGGAAATCCTTGTTACTATTGCTGTTTTATTTCTGCTCGCTTGAATCCTTTACTGCCATCACTACTACCGATGCAAGTTATTGATATACAGGTGTGGTTGAGAGTGACGCCTCAATTGCTAAGGTCTTATTATTATTATTGTGTTCCCATCATGTCGAACTATAAATTTGGGTAATACTTCCCAACAAAGACTTCAGCGATCCCCTATACTTGTGGGCATCAAGACGTTTTCTGGCGCCATTGCCGGGGAACCTATCTTTATTGGTAAGACAACTTGATATCATTTATTTGCTGCATTTACTTGTTCCTAACCATGGGAAAGGAGAAAAGCATTCCTAATGAAGTGAGACCTTCCACTACTCGAGGAGGTAAGGACTTGCTAAGCAGGAAAAACTTTTCACCTGATGTTGCTTCTGCTGTTGTTCCTAAAAAAAAGGGAAAGATTGTTTCTAGTTCACCATTGTCTAAAATGTCTACTAGTAATGAAAGTGATTTAACATGTGGTAGCATAGACAAAGAAGTGACACTTGAAACACCTGAAATTCCTGAAATATCTGAGATAACTGAAACACCTGAGAATCCTGAATCTTCTATTAGAATCTGAACTAGAAGATAGGGAATATTGTGATGATATGGAAACTTCTTCTGAGAAAGAGGATGCTATTATTAAGGCTTTCATGAGTCCAGATTATGATTCAATGGATAAACTTGCTAGCTATATAAATTCTCCTCTTGATGACTATTTTCCTGTTACTGATAAAATGAATGGTCCAGCTATTAAAATTAATGATAAAGACTATGAGTTTAACGTTGATCCTGAAGTGATTGGAAGGGCTGAGAAGTCTAAGTTTTATGGGAGAGAGGATGAGTTTCGTTTCGATCACATTGCAGATTTGCATGATTTATCTGTGTTATTTCGGAAAGATGAAATTAACCAACGCTACTATTTCTTAAAATTGTTTCCTTTTTCTTTGGGAGGAAGTGCTAAAACTTGGTATAATTGTTTAGAACCTGGACGTATTACTAGCAAGGAAGAATGTTTGCGGATGTTTTTTAATAAGTACTTCCCTGCTAATAAAATTCATGCTCTAACCCTTGAGATTAGTAATTTTTCATAGAAAGAAAAGGATGATTTACCCCAAGCTTGGGGGAGGTATAATAAGATGGTTAGGAAATGTCCTACCCATGGCTTCAAGACTAATGAAATACTTGATATATTTTACAATGGACTAACTGAAAACACCAGAGGCTATCTTGATAGTATTGCAGGTAATGTTTTCAAGGAAAGGACCGTTGATTAAGCAATTGAGTTATTGCAAACTATCTAACAGAATTATGATGGTTGGAATACTGATGAGATATTTCCGGAGAAGAAAGGAGTTATACTCAAACTGGACAAAGAGGCAATGAAAGAAGCCTCAAAGGACATTAAAGAGAAGGGAATTAAAACCTCTCATCTCAAGGAATTATCTGAAATGGGTGTCAAACTTCCTAATGATAAACCATGTTTCCCTATCCCAGTCAATGTTATTAGCACCACAAAAGGCAATGAAAAGGTAACATCCTTTACTGAAGTATCATATGAGAATGATTTCGCTTATCGTCATGATCCTGAAGAGCATAATATTAGAATGATGATCATGGAAAACTCTCACAAAAATAAATTTCTTCGTGAAAGTTTGCATGCTAATGTGGGAGAGGTAAAAAGAATTGTTAAACATTGTGAGATGATGAATAATCAAGTAGAACAAATGATTTCTCTTCAAAATCAATTGTACGAAAAACTTAATATGAAGAATCTGGTTTGTGGAGTTAATACTAGGGGAGGTGCAAGTACTCAGGACCCCGACTATCCTAAAGGCCATCCTAAGAGGAAAGAGCAAGAAGCTCGAAAGAAGAAACTTTCTGCAGGTAAATCTCCCAATGAAAACCAAGATAAAGATGATTCTGAAGAACAAGATAATGATATCTCTATTTATGATGCTGAGACTGAAGATAATAATAATGAAGAGGAGGAATCATCCTCACCTGAAAAAGAACTACAAGAAGATGAAAATGTTGAAGAATCTGAAGCAGCTGAGAAGGAAGACCCTCAACCATCTACTGAGAAGAACAAGAAGAAAAACCATCCAAATCCACAAAAAGGTAAAGAAAGGGATCCATGGGTACAAAGACCCATACCATATCCTCAAGAGGTAATGAAAACTTTGGACGACACTAGATTTGAGAAGTTCTTTGAGTTGATTAAATCTTTATATTTGCAAATTCTTCTTGTTGATGCTATTAAAATTCCTCCTTATTCAAAATACATGAAAGATATTGTCACTAATAAAAGAAAGATTTCTACTGATGCTATTACTGCTATGCTTGCTGATTACTCCTTTAAAGGGAAAGTGCCTGAAAAACGTGGAGATCCCGGTATTCCAACTATTCCATGTCATATTAAAGAAACTTATGTGAGATATGCACTATGTGATTTGGGGGCTGGTGTTAGTGTCATGCCTTTCTCTTTGTATAAGAAACTTGATTTAAATAAATTGGTTCCAACTGAAGTTTCATTGCAAATGGGTGATAAATCAACTGCTATACCTATTGGAATATGTGAGGATGTACCTATTTCTGTTGCTAATGTGTTAATCCCTACAGACTTTGTTGTATTAGACATGCCTGAGGATGATAACTTGTCTATTATCCTTGGTAGACCTTTCTTAAACACTGCAGGGGCTGTGATAGATTGCACTGAAAGCAAAGTGACATTCAACGTTAAAGGAAAAGAGCACACTATCTATTTCCCCAAGAAGAAAGTTGTTACAATGGTAAACCAAATGGTGAATTGTATTTAAAGAAATACTCTTATAGTTGAAGCTTTGAAATTCCCTTACCACCTCCTGAACCAAAATATGCTACCATAATGATTGGAACTATTCCAATCAAATATGAGGTAACTTGAATCTCTTCTTTACATATAAAAATAAAGATCGTGTGTTATATCCTTTACATATTATTAATGAGACCTGATCAACCTCATTATTAATATGGAAATGATGCAAACTTGATTCCTATAAAGATTGCTTGCATTTTTTATTTTTTATACTCAAGAATTCTTAGAATATTTGCTTGGGCATATTTATTTCAAAGTGCAGAAATTTCAGAAATCTAGTTTGAAAAATTCTCTGTAGAAAATTTTCTCGAAAAATTCCAGAAAAATTCAGAGGTAAGTTATTTTCAAGGGAGAGCTCACAGCCAAAAGAGGGACACCAGAGGGCCACCAGGGGCCAAAAGAGGGTGCCCCACGTGGCCACTGTACCTGGCCGCGTGGGACCCCACACTTTGGTCCACAGGTGGAGTTAGGTGAGGAGTCGGGGCTCATCTCCTTCCTCTCGATAGAAAACCAGCTCCAGGTATTTTCTCCAAAAAATTTCGTGCTCTCTTGCTGCTCTCCCTGGATCTCCAAGTTTAGAGCAGCTTTCTCGAATCTGTTTGGTGGGATTACTCCTTGGTATGTGACTTCTCCACTCATCCAATTAGTTTTTGTTCTTGTGCTTTGTATCTGAATTATTTTGCTGCACTAGGTGTCACTAAATATGTTTGAGAAATCTATGGATTTAAGTTTTCTAGTTGATATTGATGCATGATATTGATGTGGAGACTAGATGTGGATGGCTTAATGTTGTATTAGAGTTTCACATCTTGATTTTTGTTGAAATTTATTTATGGGCAGCAAGGTACCATGTTTAGCGAGGGCAAAGGATTGCTTGGGATGAGCTCAAGGCCCAAGAGAAGAGCATGCAGAGTCTCCCTCAACTACGATGACAATCACCTTTGGGAGGACTCCGCGTCATTTGTTGGGGAGAAGTTGAGGATTCACACGACGAGATGGCAAGACCCCCGTGTTCTTCAACAATGGGTAATGGAAGAGGATTTCAACTCCTTCGCCACAGCGACCGGGTTGCTGACATTTTCTCAAAACCCACAGGACACATACGAGGAACTCTCACGAGAGTTCCTCTGTACCTTCAGATTCGAAGGGCCCGAGACTCACAGGCACAAGAATAAAAGTAAGGCACATTCTCTTACTTTTGTTTGCAAGTTTAGTATGAAGGGAGAGCGTCTTGTTATGTCTCTAGATGAGTTTTGCAATGCTATAGGTGTAGCAAACACGGGGAGTTGGGAAGAAACTGGTGCTGATTCAAATCCTGAACTTGCTAATTTCTGGCACTCTGTTTCGGTTAATTCCCTTGATAGACTAAATAGGGGCAAATTCACTCACATACAGCACATTAGCTTGAGGTACTCTGCGTTGTTCCTTGCAAGAGGCTTTCTTGCAAGAGACAACACTTCTGCCTGCACTGGACCTATTATTTATTTGCTTAAATGTGCAAAAGAGAACAAACCATGTGAGTATAACTTGGGGGTAATTCTTGCTAGATCATTGCATAATCTTGTAAGGAGAAATACCACTGATGAAACCCCAATTTACGCTGGTGCTATTGCTACTTTAGTCTATAAATACATTAAAGATGAAAGAGGATATAATGATAATATGGGAACCCTTGTAGAGAAGTCCACATTACTTGATTTTGCTTTGATTTCCAACATGGGAATGAGTGTTCCGTATGGAGGGATTTATCTCTACACATATTTGGGTAATAATGGACAGAAAGTGTCCATTAGGCTCCCGTGTACTGACCTCTTTGACAGGAGCACGGGAAAGTGGATCATGAGGGAAGAGCCACCGCAGGAGGAGGCACAAGCTCCAGCGATGCAGGTGTACCAACCTCAAGAGAGGCCACAATACCCAGGCATGGGGGGCTACACATATGGTTACCACCTTAGAGGTGGAAGTGGTGGATATGGCTACCACCCAGGATATTAGCTTGACTGCAAGCTTGGGGGAGTACTTCTCTTCCTCTCATTTCGTTGTTTTATATCACTCTTATTTTGTTTCAGTTTCTTGCTTTGAAATCACAAAAACACCAAAAGATTCTATTTGTTCTTTTTGCTTATTTACTTCTGGTCATTTACTTTATGCTTCTAAAAACCAAAAAGAACAAAAAGATATTTGTTTTCTTGAATCCGATGCAAAAATGGAGGTGCAGGAATTGCTGAAATCTGCTCACTGTTTTATTTTTCATTCCTTTTTTGTCACTCTAGTTGAGCTGAAATTTTAACCACAATTGCAACTTTTCATGGCCTACACACCTGTCAAATATTAGAAAATTCTGAGGTGTTTAAGTAGGGTAAAAATAGTACTGAATGCAGTGACATTTTCTGGCAGATTTGAGTTTTTATTGTGCAGTTCGAAGTTGGGAGAGGAGAACAACAATGATGAGCTGATGTGCATGAAGTAGATGAAAGGTATGACACCTTTTCCGTGATTATGAGTACTTTTTAATAACAAAAAGTGTGCATATCATTGTTTCTTTAACATCTAGGGAACTGGTAGTCTTCTTCATGTTTTAGTGTGTATGATGATGCAAGTGAGATATTATTTAGTGATACTACTTGGCTATGGTTTGAACAACTGTAGTTCTAAACAAAGGTCTACGCATCCCATTGTGCTTACTAAACTTGCCAACCATAGAGAAAGTGAAGAATTTTCAAATGTTAAAAATGAAGTCATATGCTTGACAAGCTCAGTGGTTAGGAGTTAGCTTAAATGTGCTGACACATGGAAAGCTTTTAACATTGCACTTAAATTAAAATTAGTTGATATCATCTACCTTTGTCTATGGATGCCCATCATGTCGAAATAAATGTGGAAACTTAGTAAGTTTGAGGAGTGGGAATAATTTACTAGAGAGACGCCCGGGCCGCCAACTCAAGCCATGCATCATTCATGGTGGAAATTTACGGCATATCATAGTGAACATTCAGTGATGCATGTGCTGACACATGGAAAGCTTTTAACATTGCACTTAAATTAAAATTAGTTGATATCATGTACCTTTGTCTATGGATGCCTATCATGTCGAAATAAATGTGGAAACTTAGTAAGTTTGAGGAGTGGGAATAATTGACTAGAGAGACGCCCGGGCCGCCAACTCAAGCCATGCATCATTCATGGTGGAAATTTACGGCATATCATAGTGAACATTTAGTGATGCACTTTATAATAAAAAGCTAAACCATTAGTAAATAAAAGAAGTGCTGAGATTGTTCATTGTCCGTTTGTCTTGTTGTTTGGACATGGGCTTGTCCATGTCCTGGGCCAAGAGGTACCCCGGTTGACGCTCTTAATGATGCTTTTATTCTCGCAATGACTGAAAAAACTCGAGCTTGCCTAGCTACACGAGTTGAGTTACACATGGTGTAGGTACTCGTATTCACGGGGCATGAGGCTTTTAACTACAAGTTTGTCAAGCGTGTGATTCATAATAGGGAACATCAATGTTTTGATAAAATTGAGAGCAAAGTTGTAAGAACAATGAGTTCACTAGTCAATACATGATTCAATCAAAAGCGATGCAAGAAGATTTGTTTATTTCTACAGTTAGCCAAACTCATCCAAGCCTTAACACTATGTGTTATTTCTCTTGCAACATGTATAAATGCTTTAACATTGATGATATATACCTTTGCTAGCATTCTGTTAGTTGTTGTAGGAATTAAGTGTTGAGTACTTGTTGCTATTAAACAGTGTCACATATGCAATGCAAAGTTCTTGTCAAAGTCTTTTTATCACTTCTGCACTATGTTTGAGTTGTTTGAGGACAAACAACGAGCTAAGCTTGGGGAGCTGATGCATCCAAAATGCATCCACTTTTCCAAGCACTTTGCCTCATAATTTGCTCCGGGATCCTTCCATATTTGAATAAAAATTCTGACGCTGTTTTTAGCAAAGTCTCTCCTCTGGCTATTTTTGCTGGAAATAAAATCGGGGAAAAATACCACGTCAGTTTTTCTGGAAAAGAAGCACGATGGACAAAAGGATGGACACGAGGGGGTGCCGGAGGGCCAAATGAGGTGGCCCCACGCGGCCCTATACCTGGCCGTGTGGGCCCACCCCAAATGGGCCTCGGGCACCGTCTCGCCTCCGGTCTTCGACGTACCCCTTTATATACGATAAAAAATGCTTGCCCTAGGGCGGGGGAGCTTTCGCGAAACACACCGCCGCCGCCACCATGTTCTTCGTTTTGGGGACAGATTGATCCAGGAGTTCTCCTCCGGTGGAGGGATCCGGAGGCCGTCTTCACCACCATCTTCACCGCCTTCATCTCCATCGACCATGAGCTCTTTCTCCATCACTATGTGTGAGTAGTTTGCTGTAGGCATGTGAGGTGGATGGGGATTGGATGAGATTGACCATGTAATGCTACCTGTTGTTCGATAATCCTAGGGTTTATCTTGAGGATACTTTTTTATTGTGTTGGTGCACTTATGCTATGTTTAATGCTTGCTACTAGGGCCCGAGTGGCATGATTTCAGTACTGAACTTATTTGCTTCATCATATAATTGAGTTGGTATTTACCTGCAAAGTGTATCACCTACTATTGTGTTGAACCTGCGAACCCTAAAAGTGACATATAGGGAGGGAGATGTTTTAGTTTGAGGATCCTATGTGTTTATGGAGTGTTAATGCATTGTCCCGGTCTACACGAAAGGGTAGACCTTAATTACCTGTAGTTCCAATTGGCCCCGGTGAAATGGGTAGGTAGGGCAATAGATGTTGTGCAAATTCTCTTGGTTAGTACGCACAACTATTTAAGGAACACATACCTACATACATCGGAGTTAGAGAAGACCCCCATTGCTAGATTTATTTTATTATATGATCAATCTCATTCATGCAACGCCCCGGCGTCACCTCATTTACTGGGAAATCCTTGTTACTATGTCTGTTTTATTTCTGCTCGCTTGAATCCTTTACTGCCATCACTACTACTGCTGCAAGTTATTGATATACATGTGTGGTTGAGAGTGACGACTCAATTGCTAAGGTCTTATTAATATTCTTGTGTTCCCATCGTGTCGAACTATAAATTTGGGTAATACTTCCCAACGAAGACTTCAGCGATCCCTATACTTGTGAGCATCAAGCTCTCAAAGAGAGAAAGCCCAATCCTCTATGTGGCAAGACGATAAGCTCAAGTGATGTGTGTCTTATATGTGGAAAACGTTCCCGAGGGCGGTATGGATATTGCTAGGCATAGAGATTTATTAAAACAACACGTTGAATATCTTGGTCAAGTTTTAATCTTCTTTGGACGGAGCCATTTTTTAGATATAGTAAATAAATAAACTAAAACCCCTATGATGGATCATTGGGCCAAGTAACTGACTGCACAAGAATTATTAAGACATAAAGTCCCACCATAGCATTACACTCTAAGGTCCCGATACTAATTCCCCATAAATTAAGTAACTTCATGACTCGGTCTTAGGTTTACTTGTCCCTA
Source organism: Puccinellia tenuiflora (assembly GCA_012064385.1). Taxonomy (NCBI): domain Eukaryota; kingdom Viridiplantae; phylum Streptophyta; class Magnoliopsida; order Poales; family Poaceae; genus Puccinellia; species Puccinellia tenuiflora. The sequence continues at coordinate 1,128,241 of QRDG01000340.1, forward strand.
AGTCTCCCTCAATTCATCACACTATGGTGTTCTCCTATGAGCTCATATAGGTGAAGTGTTGTGCAGTCGAGCGTTCGCAAAACAGCATCATAGAATACAATACAAAGATAAACACTAGACAAACTACCAACACATGTATATATAAATCATTGCCAATTCATTCCTATGCCCTCAGGAAACACCCGGGAAATACTCACAACGTACAAACATAATGATATTCAGTGGCATAAGTGGTACACACAATCTGAAAATATATCTTCTCCTCCAAATAATGACAAGTACTCAATCACAAACATGAATAAGAGCACAAGACAAGTATCTAGGGTATAGCACTCTCAAACTACAAGGGGGACGAAGTGGATCACGGAGATGATGATGGAGATGGGCTGGTCTTGGTGATGGTGATGATGTAGAGGCCTCCTCCCACGCCAAGGAGGAGAAGTGATGGTGTCGGAGAACTGTCCCAGGAACTAGGTGTGTCTCACTGAGTAAGGACTCGAGTAAGGGGCTGAACGCGGAATCAAACAACCCTTAACGTGCCTCGGTGTCGGAGCTCATCGAGAATCGCTGCGGGACGGCACTGCAGAGATGAACACACGATGTACCCAGGTTCAGGGCCCTCTTGGAGAGGTAAAACCCCTACGTCCTGCCTTGGTTGTATTGCACTTGCTTGGAGAGGTTTTAGTACAAGGAGAGCTTGGCGAGCTCGAGGTGGCTAACAATGGCTAACCCTAGATCTCATATTGCCAACTGAAGAACCAACTTCCGAACCTTGAACCAAACAGGAATCGAACCCTTTGCCCGAACGTGCTCCCCCTCCTTTTATAGGTGTCTTGGGCCTCTTCCCCAAATATCTTGGCGGGAAGGGCTACCACATGGCGACGAAGGAGGAGGACGGGTGCACGATAAAGGTAGAGTCCATGGACTCGGTCCACGGCAGGGAGCGGCGTCACCAAAGCTGGTGACGTGGGGTTACCACGCCAAATCCCTCGGATGACATCCTCGGGTTGAAAGAATAGGAGAAGAAGAGATGGTGGTACTGGTGGATTCGTCGGCTGACAAGAGAGATTTACCCAGGTTCAGGCCCCCCGAAGGTAAAAGCCCTACGTCCTGCTTGTCTGGTATTGATGATGATGAGCTTACAGATAGGTTACAATGGCGAGATCGTGAGATTCGATCTCGCTAGGGTTTCTGGCGGTGAGTATGAACGTGCCCTAGGTCGGCAGCCCTCCCAGTCCTTAAATAGTGGGACTGGGTCTCGGGTCAGTTACCGAATAGGTTTACATCTGGGCCTGCCGACCTAATATCTCTGAATCTTTCCTTCGGGGCCTCCTTCCTGGGCCTGATGACATATGGGCCTTTTATTCTCTTCCGCACCAGGGTAGTCCATGGTGGCACACCCGAAGGTGTACCCACGTCAGTAGCCCCCGAGGACCTAGTACACTTGGAGAGTCTGGTAGGGACTCCTCCGCACTGTATCGTCCTGGTGCGAGTTATGCTTTTAGTGTTTTATTCGTATCCGTTTTTCAGGATGCTTAGTGGTGGAACTCGCATAATAAGCCTGGTACTCTCGACGGATCGGGACCAGTTAAGTGCTCTCGGGCACAAACGTTACTAGCGTACATCAAACTCGAGTCCCCAGACTCGAGCTTGGAGGCTAGTCCCTTCGACTCCAGCCGCTCGGGATCTTACGGAGTCGAATTCGGCCTGAAGGGTACCCAATACGTCCGTCGGGATTTTTCTTCGCACCTGCTGGTACGGCATATCTGTCAAGCTACCACGGCTGCTGCCAGTGGGCCTGGCCCTACACGATGGATCGGTGGGTCTTACCTTTGCACTTCAGAGTGCAGCATCCGAGGGTCAGCTGTATTTGATTCATCTCGGGTATGTTGCTCGGGTTAGACCGGAGTCGATAACCTTTCGAGTGTTGCACAGTCGTGCTTCCTTCGAGTGCATGGTGACGCTCCTGAGGGTAGTGCTTCCCAATTTTTGCTGAATTATTGAGTCTGGGGATAATCTCAACCCATTTATTCTGTCGAGGATCGAGGGATTTCTCTCGCTCCCGATGGGAGTGAACAGATGCGAACTTTGTTCCGTCTGACAGCATATGGGAGTCGATACTTTTTCGACTACGACCACGCCTACGACAGTCTGTATCTTATGCGTCATGAATGACGTCACGCACGTGCGTTGTGATACCGAGGGGTTCTGCCGTTTGGCCTGCCAAAAGTGACAGTACGAAACGTCATGTCGGTTTGACTGGTGGGCGAGAAAATTTCGCCACGCCTTGATGGTGGCCTCCTCGTTTCTCGTGCGTAGTGGGCGACGCGGTCGGCGACGGTTGCCCTCCACGCGCTCCACGTGTAGGGTTAGATGCGCTCC